>OY728142.1:1172177079-1173427079 GCA_963277665.1 Viscum album | reverse complement strand
GACATTCCATGATATAATTCTTTTTTATATATAATATATATATATATATATATAATGAACATAAAATTTCCAAATGGAGGCTTCCTTAAACATTAAATTTGATATGGTGTCCTCTCATCCCCTAAGATTACCAATTCTTGACTAGATGTTTACCCCCACAACCCACTAATCCTCTTTCAAATATTGGTGAAAAAATCTAACTCAATATGTAATTTATTATTTATACTGTTCATCATATAATTTCTCCATTCAAATACAATAATATTTTTGTGGATTCATCATGGATGAGTCTTCATTCATTCATATTTTTTTTCAAAATTATTTTCAATCTAAATGGAGGTATTTTTTTACTTCATTATCAAAACACAATGTTTTTTGGTTTGGGTATTCTCATTTTGTTATTTATTAAATACCAAATCATGTATCACATAACCCTCACTTATTATTCTTATAGAATTATCCAAAAGCCTTCTGTTATAGTCATCGATGATAATAATGAAATAATTATTTCAATGTGTACCTGATGTATTCATCAAAGCATATACATCAATGAAAAAAAAATAAAATATATGTATTATCTCTTTTAAAAAATATTATATAGATTTAAATCAATTTTACCATTTGAAATTATAAAAAAAAAATTCATGGGGTCTCTATAAAAATGATATATCCATTATATATTTTTTATTTATAATGATTCCATGATATGCACCTTTATTTTATCATGCCTTCGATGTCACATGTTTTTTTCCTTTCCCTCAAAAAAATAAATATCATTTTTTATGACTTTATAACTATTATAGTTTAAAATTGGTTAACTCTCAAATAATATGACAGTATTCATCCATTCCTTTGATTAGACATGCATTAAAGATAACTATATCCCAAAGGATACTATTATAGTGATGACATATATATTCAAGGTCATGTCACGATCCATATAAAAGGTTCAAATAAGTTATTATTTACACATCTCTCACTAAATATTTATTTATATTATCCATTAAATTGAGTGCATCCTTATTTATGAATTGAATGGATCCATCGACTATTACAATCTAATTTTCCATTATATATACATTTTATTTCATGCGTGATGAACACCAACTCCTAATAATTCTGGTGTTGTTGTTCTTTATTTCTTTGATAGGAATTTATGGATTATTTACCATCCCACTGTTATTCTATTAAATTTAAGATTTAAAATGTTATATAAGGGAATAATATTTGTTATATAACATATTCGTAGATTAAATGGGGAAATAAAACCCCTTAACATATTATAATTAATATAAATTAATTTTTAGTGAGTTATTCATATATAACCAATGCCCATTAGTCTCTAGATTTTGTAGTTTATATTTTTATTTCCCCTTTTCATGAAATTAATATCTTTATACCCAATTTTAAAAATATTAAGAAAATATTAATAGAAAAATATTTCAATTTTATTGAATATGGATTTGGTTATATAATTCTATTCTTAAATCCAATAGCTTCCCTATTCAAATATTGCCAAGCCTGATCAATGTATGACATACATTTGTAAGGAATTTGAAAATAATATATTATATTAGAAAAAACAAATTGTACTTACTTCTTCAAAATGTCCCAACCATTGAATCTCACCACAATTTTTGATAAATATTTTTAGATTGATTATTTTATGACCCTTTAATTTCATTAATTCCGTGTGATCATTGATGAAACATTAAATTACATAGATTTGATTCAAAAATGACAAACCATTGATGTCTCTTTTTTAGTTATATTACTATAATAATTTTTGAGGTATTGATATCACAAGTTATCCATCATTTAACCCAAAATCATGGTCTCTATATGTTATGATGGTCTTTCAAACCATTAGATCATCACTTATAACAGTCAATAAATCATTCTACAATAAACCTCATAAAATTTAGAATTATATATTATTACAGGATTATACTTCTGATACATGTTTCATTACTAATGTAAGAACCACATAACTAACGGAATGATTATTAATTATCTCCCATCATTGATTTTATTAAAATCATTTATCACATTATTCAATTAAAAAAAATTATGTTTGTGATTCGTTGTTTCTTCTGATTCCACATAAATGCATGATTTATTCCTAGTTCATTTTCTAATCCATCAATATATACATAAATATGATCAATATATTTGAAGGATTATTTATCAAATCCAATATTAATTTTTATTATTTTTTATTTGTATTTTAATTTCTTAAAGGGACCCTTTATTTTCCACATTGAAATCGACAAAACCTTCAGGTTCATTTATAATTACATTTTTAGATAATTCCTTTAAAAAAAACTTATCAATTCATATTCTATATATAATATTTTTAGTATTAATATCCACTAAATCTGAAACATTATAAATATACTTATCCAAATAAATATTTTCCAAAAAAAATTATTTCATGATCAACTCCTTGTTTTTTATTATCTTCAATACGGTATGATTCACCAAGGATTTAGTAAAAATTATTATTATTTAACCTTTTGATAAATTTTTTAAGAAATTCGATGTAATAATGACAAATATACCCTTATGAATGTAATTCAAGTGTAGATATCCATTGAATATGCTCATTTATCTATTAAATATTTTTCAAAAATTTAGAGAATATCTTCACCAATATCAAATTTTCTATTACCACAACTAGTGTTGTTAATATTATCCTAGGAATTTATTTATATATCCTTAAATTCATGATTGAATATCACTTTTTTCATAAATTACATTTCATAAGACAATAAACTGTTAAACATATTATCTAATGGGAGTTTGAGTTATACCATCTATTCAATAGTTGATTGTTTTTTATTACATTGAGTTTTAAATATTAATATAATATTTTAATCAACAACAATATCCTTGATCTCTTCCCCGATTCTTCAAATATATTAAATAAAATCACAAATTTGATTGAAAGATCTATCCACACTCACAATGGAAAAAAAATTATTCGAAATATATATTATGGAAGACCATAAATATGGCCTATATAAAATAAATATGAAGGGTTTTCTGCTAATAAAATATCCCTCATATAGAATTGTCCTTTTTAAAATCTATCAGATTCAATATTTCATGATCAAGAATGAATTAGATAAAGAATTTTATGATTTTTCATCTATAACAAGACTTTTACTATTATCCTCAATCATAGACTCTACTATTTTATAATGACATCTATCTAATATAATGTTATATACAAAAATTACATTCTTTGAGATCATATAAATGATATGATCTTCATAACAATCATGAATTTACTTTAATAAAAAAGCCAAATCCTATGTACATTTACAAAATTATAAATGTTAATTTATTACTAATGATATATATAATTTAATACATATTGTATCAAATGATTGTTATTATATCATAGGGATCCCTATATTGGATGGTTTGAATCTGGGTGTTATCTTTTTTAAATAGATATTGTATCCACATTTACTGTAATTGATTTATAGTTTTGGAATTAATTTCATAACAACTAAGCACAAAAATGTAGAAATAGAAATAGAATACAATAAATATACATGACTCTCCACTATGGTCTATTCAAAGGATCATATACAAATTATGTGTTAATAATACAAAAATATGCTATACTAAGCTTGTTTGTTTTCATTAAAAATTATTATCAACATAAACACTAATCCATGTTATGTATTTATAATAACCATATTATTGTAAAAACTCTACCACAATTAGATAAATTCAATTGACCCCACCATACTCAATAATCTAGATGAAGTATTTTAAGTTTAATGTACTATTAGGTCACTATCGAATATGAATAAATATTTATAGATATTTTCATCAATATGGTCTGAGTTTTATGACATGGAGAATTCCCCAATTCATCTTAAGGTAGTCGGCCCACGTCCCATGATACATACAATTATAGCTTCAATAAGTACATTTCATTTCATAAATTTTTTATCACCCTAGACCATTAATTCACTCAGGTCTACATCACTAATTTTTATTAATTCTCAAATCGGTACTGTAACTATTTATAAAGCTTCCCCCATACATGTATTCATTGAGGTCACTATCATTTTTCATGAATTCACAAAATATTGTCTCAAACTAACACCATGTCAAGGTATATTCAGAAATGTAAATTAAATATTCTACCATTGTGATATGTGTTCAATAATATCATGTCATCTTTATTCATTTATATATATTTTTTCAGTTCATATTATTAGCTTATACATCACTATATTCTTTTCTCAAGACCTATTTGTGCATGTGTGCCTTAAATGATTATTAGTTCTCTAATCCCGCTGCCAATTTTTATTAACAAAAAAATAGGGGATTGGTGTAGTATTTATTATGGAAAACAATGAATTTCATTTATCACCATGATATTATAAAAGAAGAAAATTTTATTATGCAGCGTATGTGACATGCAACATTGATATAGAAAAAATGAATAATTATTTATCTATAAATTTAATCTCTTTAATAGCTTTTATATCAATAAATACTAGGTAAAAATAAACTATATTATTGTATTATGTTATTTGATAGAGATGAAATTTTATCCAATTGATAGTACATAACATATTTTAAAACAATTCCAAGGTACAAAATATAAATAAATTAGGATTCATTTAAATTAAAAATAATTAGTTTTTGAAAATCATTAATATTCCACCAAATGGTTTAGTTATACATTGAACAATTAATTTTAAAAAATATAATGTCTTTATAATTTTATTATATAAAATGATCCTCAATTCTTGAATCATTATATCAATATTATATTAGGTTTATTTTTAGGGTATGTTCTTAAATGTTTCATATTTCATTGAATAATTAAAAAATAATGATTTCAATTACAGTCTTTATAATTTTAAATAATTTACAATTATATATTTTATTAAGAACTGAAATTAGGGTCCCATTAGTAATATTATATTTCAATTTAACTAATTTAATTAATTATAATCAATATTTAATGGATATTCTATATTGGAAACATCTATAGTTCTGTGAAATTTCTCATTACGAACACACTTTTCCCTCTATTTTTGTGTCTAATTTTAAAATTGATTCTGCCACTTTGGTGAATTTATTTTGGATAAATGGATTAAATATTTTGGAAGATGTTTATTTCTATTATCTAATAAGTTAAAATTAATTTTTTACCATAATAAATAGTGAAGAAAAAAAATTAATTACTGAGGCTAAGGTAAAAACTAGATAACAAAGGGGTTAAACTGAGATGATATTGGTATAAAGTACAGAAAAAATGTCTAAAACTCATTGGATTGCAATATTTTGATCATGTTACCTCTAAAGATATATTTTATCATATTTTTAATGATTTTCTCTTTAATAAATAAAGTCATATTTGAATATATAAAATATTTATACGAGGGTCCTCTCCCCCAATCATATAATATACCCACTATCATCACCTATTAAATGGTAAAAATAGATTCTTAATTTCATATACCTACATATATAACTCAATTAATCATATTAGAACATCCTAGAACCCATTATTTGTTCACAATACCATCCTAGTATGGATTATAGTGAAATCCTAAAGTTGTTTTCTGAAATAGATGATTACATTCATAAATGAAGGTTTTTATTTTTTTTCTTCACTCACCTCGAAAAAATAATCTTAAAAAATGATTATGAAAAAAAATAAATAAATATTGATATTATTAGGAAAAGGAAATACTTATATCCGTATATTATTCCATCAAATGGGAAGCAAAATCCTATATCTTGTTTATAGGAAAATACTGCCTCATGAACCGATGCAATTTCCTTCAATCACCACATTCGATGTACTAATATATTGACCTACATAAAACATTTATATTGTATTTATGATATCATTATTTTTTTGGAATTTATTACATACATATAAATTCTTATATTCAGTGTCATTTAAAATATGATCAGATTACTCTTTGGTATGGAATACGACCACCCCCAATGCGATGCGACTCATTTTACAATAATCTTTTTGTGAAAAGTAATAAAGGTAAATTTAATGAATATATGATAGGTAAATGATATTATATCTTATATTAATGATTAATATGCCAGCAACCTTTTTTCATTCCTTGTGTGTACGTACAACTCGACATCACCATGAATTGATGGGATTCATTTCCTATTAAAACTATCTGGTATAATAAAAATTGATTATAATGTGTTAATATTATATTTATAAGGTTCATATAATTACAAATATGTTGTATATATATCCGGTAACTATGAAAAAGAACATTCCTGAAAATAATGCAATTAACAACAACAGTAATGAAAATACTAAATTATTAATAAAAAATGGGTAGTAAAATATAATAATATGATGAAATATTTGATAATAAATATGAATATGATTCTATTATAAATGTATACAATTATTAAATGAATTATATTGGAGATTAATATATGTTTAACCAATAGTAAATGTGGCCTAAGGAATTCACTTCAATTTCTCAACATTGAGTTATAGTATAATTATTTGAAAATAATTTCATTTATTCTATCTATATACTACCAATTTTTCATATGATATAATGAGTATATCATAATTTACTGTACATTATGTTTTAATTGTTATTGTTTGATCTAACTGGCTTTGACTACAAAACTACAAACTATTGATGAATTTCATAACTAAATTTACTATCATTGGGTTATATCACTTCATCATTGTTTTTTACATAATATGAATATGTATGTATATAATTTATAGAACAATAGGTTTAAATTCAAAAAAAAAATACGTGTCATTATAATTTATAAACATATTTTATTCTTCTATTAATTCTCTCTTCGACGTTATGATCTTTGAAATGATTTATTTCAAGGTACCATTTTGACCATGATTATTTATAATTAATGTTTCATTGATGGAAATTATGTGATAATTATTAAATAAAGCCATTTTATTTTAATCTAATCTATTTATTCACGCTTTTTCAATGTAATATTACCATATTTCTCCCTTCAGTACATAATATATTTGTGAAAATGTTTTTTATACAGTAATATATCATTTCTTTCTTCGCATGAAAATTTATTTTCTCAAAAAACATGTTATCTAAAAATTTTATGCCAAAACAATATTAAATTTTCTGTATAATTAATGAAATTAATTTTAAACCATGTTTTTATTTTTACTATTTTTAATGTAATGTTTTTGGTTTTTTATAAACATTTCCATTTTTCTTTTAAAAATAATTCCAAAACTAATTTTCTATCTTCTAAAAAATTTGTATAATTTCATATATTTATGACCTATAAATGTTTTAAATATTATTTTCAATCACATCCTTGATATTTTAAAATAATCTTTTATAAATAAAAAAATTTATTTTTAAAAGGTTATTTTCAAATTGAAAAGGGTATTTTCTTCAATAATGTATCTGAATAATTTTTATGGAATATATATGATTAAATGATAATGAAATTTTATTTTAAATATAATTTACTATGGTGTTTTGTATCAATACAATACTTATTCATTCATAGGCTGTTTTATGATCATTTGGACCAAGGAAAGTATATAAATTCAAATTCATGAATTATTAAATTAAAAATTCACATTCCTTATAAATATTCCATTTTGATGGATATTTTGAAATTAAATTTCCCATAAATGTCCATTTTATTTATCATGGATAAACTTATAAAATCAATATTAAATCTTTTCTATATTTGGTATATTAGTTTGAATGTTATATGACTATCTAGGGAAATAATAATTAATTTTCATTTATTACAATCTAATTAAATATTATGATAAGGTATATAGTTCTTGAACTAAATTGACCATTAAATTTATATTGAATGATTTTGACATGAATACATGGGTGGGGGTCTTGTAATGTTATCCCCTTGAGGAATAGTTAGTTTAATGAGATGAATTAGTTGTTTATTCATATTTAAATTGGTTTTTTTGTATACAATTAGGAAATTTTTATACTTTCCCATAAACAGACATGATATTAAATTTATAATGATTCATAATATAATTACATACTATAATTATTAATTTACATAATTATGAACTAAATTATTAGCATCCATGTAATTTTCAAAAAAATATTATTACCAAAATCAATTTTTTTCATATTACTGAATAATTATCTTTTTCACAGTTATTTACCATTCCAAATTGAGTTTACCTTATATATTCCTAATAGTCACATTATTTTTTGAATTTCACAGGTATTCAGGTTTTTAGCTTTCCATGTTAGTTATTTCATAGTTAATCATGGTTGTTAAATTAATTAACAAGGATATCTCTTCAGTTATATATATCATTTCATGTAGATAATTTTTATTGTTTGTGGGGTTGATTCTGATGTACTCAAACCTTAATAAAACATTTATCTCACCTATATTTTTATCCGATCTCAAGAATCTATCAAGCGAACTATGAATGATATGTAAGGAAATGCTATTCTAAATAATTATATTCTCCAAAACAAATTGTTGTACAATTTTTTTGAATATTATATGGGAATAACAATTGGACCATGTTTACTAAGACTAATAATATACGAATTTGTTCAAGATTCAAATTCTTAGTGACATATGTAGATTAATAAAGTAGACAACAATTGCATTTTTCTAGTGGTAGTTTCACTGTAGTTGAATTTAGAGGTATTTTATAGTATTCATGTAAAATTTATGTAGGAAATTTATTATTAGGTAACAAAATCCAGTGATTGGAATTGAGTATCAACACAATAAAACATCCTAAATTTTTGAGTATATTATTCTGTGTTATTATTAATAGTAATTATCTATCTAGATAATATAAATAAACATTGTTTTATAAAATATCTACATATGTGTAATAAAAATGAAAAATACACTTTGGTCTTGTCTTGAGAATTACCTAGTATATTACAACTTATCATACTATGAAACTTGTATGAATCTCATGGCAGAAAGGCATTAAATAATTCAATTTTTATTTAAAACAAATTATAATGGATATTGATAAATGTTGAAAAATAAGGACCTAGGAATATTATATGTTTTTATTGATTTGAATGAAGGACTAGTGGATTTTTACATCCTATAAATGAATATATGGAATTCCCAATATGAATATTTTTTATCACACAAGGATTTTTGGTTTTAGTCACTGTACATAATGTAGAGTAATAATGATCACGTTGAATGTGATAGAAAATTTGGTCACTATGAGAAACCCAATGGGATTATTTCTGAATTTAAAATTTTTATGAATATTAATTTGTTGTTATCCGAAAATACGATAATAATCATATTTCTTATATAATTACCGGACTAACAAAATAATGTAATAAAAAACTTCTCTATATTCTTGAGTAGTGGATACCATGGAGGAATGAATGATCATTTTTCATCATCTCTGAAATGTGGAAGTAGTCCCCCAAGAAAATGACCAATTGGAGCATGAAAATGTTTTATGGGTGGAAAAGAAATGATTAATGAAATGAACTGATATGGATAAGTGAAGAGTGTGATGTAGGGAAAAAAATCGCACCACATGTATCTATTAGATCTAAATAGTATATGTTGATCCCAAATTACAATAGGGGTTACTTATTAATTTTAAAACATTCATTATTAACATTAAAGAAGACTATGTTTAACAATGTTAAACCATGTAAATTCAAAAACCCTCTTTTTGTTTTTATGATACAAACATGAATAGGTTCTGGAAATACTAATTCAGAAATAAAACAAAAGAACAATTTTCTTAAATGAAGATTCAACCCTAAATCATATAGAATAATTATTTTTCATACAATGTAAATAACAAGAAAGTATAATAATTTTATACTTTATTCCTTTATCAAAATACAGTGGAAATAAAAGTTGATACAAAAACATGTAACATGTAAGAAATCATTTAACAAAAAGAGTAGGGTATCCAACAAAATTGAACAAAGGCCCCTTGATTTATACTTTCATGAATGTCTGTCATACCCTAACTAGGTTAAGCCCTTGATAAGAATATCAGAACCTGTCTTGATATCCCTGAAAACCCTAGATCTTTTTGTTTGTCAGAACCTCTTTCTCCTTATCCCCAGAATCCCTTGATTTTAATAAGCAACAATAATGGTCTCATGAAGCTAGATTAACATGATGTTCAGATCCACAAAAATCATGAGAGTCTATCTCTTTAGAAATTACTTCACAACATGTAGTCTCTAGATTGATGGAATGGTATTGAGATCATTCAAATGAGATTCTATTTATAGTAAACATTCCAACAGTCGGCTCCCTCTTCCATTAGTCATATTTTTCATTGAATCTTAGAGGTAACTGTACACATTTCACTCATCCAATGATTAGTTATAAATATATTGTATAAAATCATTTCATTATAATAAAATCTGGGAGGAAAATGAAATAGGTTAAAAATTCTGAATTTTTGGAGTCTAAGAAAAAAATAGAATTCCGAGTCTAATCATATAAACAATCAGAATATATAAGACATGGATATTCTGATTATGTTTTTCCAAAAGTTTGTAATCTGTATTCTAATGATATCATAGTCTGAATACTAATGAATTTGGAATCAAAATTATGAGGAATTCGGAGCTTAAATTCTAATAAAATTGGTGTGTGAATTCTGAGGAATTCAATGTATGAATTCTGAGGAATTTAGAGTATGAATTTTGAAGAATCTTTTGTCTTAATTCTAATGAATTTGGAGTCATAATTATATGGAATTTGGGGATGGAATTTTGGGAAATTCAGAGTGTAATTCTGGGGAATATAGAGTCGTAATTCCAAGGAATTCAGTGTCTAAATTCATAGGAATTTTTTGTTCAAATTATTGTGGAATTATAAGTCTAATTTATAAGGAATTCTATGTCAAAATTTTGGCAAATTCAGTGTCCGAATTCTAAAGAAACTGGAGTATGAATATTAGATAATTAGGAGTCTAAATTTCATAGAATTTGGAGTTTTAATTTCAATGAATTTAGAGTCCGAATTATAGGGAATTTTTAGATTGAATTTCAGGTAATTTAGAGTCAAACATTCAGAGAATTCAAAGTATGAGTTTCAGAGAATTCGATGTCTGAATTTTACGTAATTCATAGTCTGAATTTCAGATAATTCAGAGTCATAATTTCAGAGATTTTAGTGTCAAAAAATAGAACAATCTATATATAATTAATTATATTATTATGAGGTTTTAGATACAAATACTAATTTTTGACATAGAAAATAATATGTTTGATTATGATAAATTATAAAATGAGATAATTAATATAAAGGTAAGGAAAAAATTTCCCTTCAGAAGGGAATCATTATTTATGAAAACATTCCTTAGGGAAATATGATTTTTGATAAGATAAAGTGTTAGTGATTTTCAAAACATAGTGGAATAGATTTTTCATATGAAAACCTTATTGACACAACAATCTCAACCTTTTTTGGAATTCAAAAAAAACCTTACGAAAAATAATACAAGAACTATGAAATTTTATTATGAACTATAGAAGAAAAACATATCTCTCTTTAATTATGAATCATGATGAATACATCTAACTCCACCTTATATATCAAAATCCCTAAAAATATTATTCATGACATACATAGAGAGATTTTACTTTTTCTTTCATATAAAAGTATTTTTTATGTAATCCCCCTAGTTAAAATCCCCCCTTAAATATTTAATTCTATTCATTATACAATGTATTATTTTTATCATTCTTTTCTCCCCCATTATGATTTTCAAAAAGCAATAGAGTTAATGAAGAGGAATATAGTGCCCGGAAGATTATACCTATACACAACAAAACAAATAAAGGAAAACAAGATTTTTCATTAAGGTAAGAAAAATTTGGTATAAAAAAATAAATAAAACAAAACACTAGAATTGATGGGGAAAAATATTAATCCTTATTTTTTCCATCAACATGATCTTCTTCAAGACAGTCTTCAGCATTTAATGTTCATTACGATCTACTTCAAAACGATTGAGAAATAGTTCTTGATCCTGATTTATCATTTATAGATCATTGATCTTTTCATCCCAATACTTAAGGATTTCATAATGAAATATTAGAATCACGTATTGCTAACTAAACATTTACTCGAACTCTATTATGGGATCTATTTCCCTCTTCAAATTCAAAGCAACTAAATTCAGTTTCCCATTCATATATTTTTCATCATGCTTCTCTGCTAGATTTTGAAGGTTCAGCTTCTCAGTGAATCATTTTTATGGTCATTCATTGTCTAATCTTCTATAGAAAATGAATCCTTTTCTGAATCCTAAAATTCATAATGAATTCCTTGTTCTTCAATTTTATAGGATAGATTTGTAATCTCTTGAAAATATCTTCATTGTGTAGAATACCTCATATAGAATGTATTGAAATATTACTCAAACTTGATGAATGTTTCCATGAGCATTCTAATAGATTCATTAATTTAATTAAAGGGGTATTAAATTAGCTTACACCTTGAGTAAATACTTGGAATCTAGGGAATAATGTCATCTAATTTTTTTATGGACTACACATCAATTTATGAACCCATGGAAGATGATTTTGAATATGATTCTTTTGTAGGTGAATATTCTTTTTCTCTCTGAACAACATCCTCTTAGATGATCCACCTACATCCATCTTAGCTAACACATCTTTCATATGTGTATCAACTATCACATTACTTCCATTATCAACTCAGGATATGGTCTCCCCAGCTTTGGGTATTCTCGCTCACTATATGATAGGTAACTGATTTTATATTCAACAACCTTTCCATTCTCAACATCTCCTTCATTGATCATCAGGTCGGACAAATTATTGATTATTTCTTTCTTCATATTATTGTTTATTAAATTATTCCTCACCCTCATACTCTATTAAATGAGAATAAAGTTTGGATGATTGAGTCTATGATTTCCATATTGAAAGAATTTTAGAAGGACATTCCTTCTACTGATATTCATCAACTAGTCTAATCACATCATCCCTCTCATTTCCTTCTACCTCATTTTATTCTTATATTTACTATTCATAAATTATATCTTTATCCACTTCATGTTCTAGAATAAGGACATTCTTTCATGGAGTATGTACCAGTACATGTTATTTGAGAAATGATTCTGGTACCAAAATCTGTTCATTGGCTTTCTTATTAGCCTTGAGAAGTTCTCGAAGAATATTAACTTCAGGTATTTTCTTCATTCATTACTTCCCTTTTTCAGGATTCTCTAGCTCTTGAGAAGTTTTAAATATTATGGCCATTTCCTTTATAGGATCTGAGCCAATACAGTGATCTCATTATTTTTAATTATTATTCTCTTCCCTCCACATAGATACAACAACATCAGGAATATATCATTGCTTCATTGTCTTTGGGGGGTGATGACTGGGTTTCTAGAACTATAGGGTTTTCTATGACATCTAGTTCCTTATACATTCTCTTCTTCTATGATTTCATTAATTTCCTTTCTACATCTGCTTTCTTAGCTAAGGTTTCGACCTTAATTTCTGATAATTCATCCTCCTCAATGTATCATCACTCAGCAACACAATCACAAATGTTCTTGGTTTATAACTACAAGGTATTTTGAAAAAATATAATAATATAACTATTATCATAGAAATAATTTCTAGATACATGATAATCTGTGATTTTAGGGTCCCATTCTTGATATAATAATTTATCATCTGGATGTACAACACTAAATTTATATTCCATAAGTTCACAAAAATCTAGAATGATGATATCTATTTTGTACAAGGAGTCTTGTATCCTTTTCATTGAATTAGTAAGCCCTAAACCCATAACTATAGAATCCTTAAATTTGTTGATAGATGGTTTATCTTCAGTTTTTTTACTCCTTTGAGTCTAAGGAAATCTATTTCATTGTACTTCTATGAATATATTGATTCATCTGGAAGCTTGGAGGTGCAGAAAGTCGATAATCCTTTATATGATATTCCAATTACAATAGTATCCATATATAAGGAAAGGGAATTTCTTTCCCCATTATAATTGAAGGAAAACATATATATTCCCCCATCTTTAATAAATCTTACTGTCTCATAGAACTCAACAAGTCTATGTGGGTGAAATAGATCATGTTCTATTGGTTGGGATATGAAGAGACTCTGAAATCCATTCATCATAATATTTTTTCAAGTGATAGAATTAAAATTTTAAAATAACCTTAGATCTAATGAAATTTCACTATAAATTTTCAATTCTGATATTTTCATGACTGAATAAATTTTCTTCTAAAGAGAAGCTACCAAAGAAATTCTTTATCTATGAAAACTCAGAAATTAAGAATGACCCTTTTGAAGAATGGTAGTGCTTTTGTTCAAAATACATGAAAACTAATGTGGGAAGAGAAATTGGGGGCCTTTAAATAAGCATTGATGTAATATATTGAATTCAAAAATTGATCTAATGGTTGAAACAAGCATGATCTGATGTGAAGGTATATATGAAATCCAAAGAAGAATTTAGCAGGTTCTGAGCATTTGAGGTAATGAATGTAAAAACTCAGATTTAAGGAATGTGAATCCAAAAAATTCTAAAAACTATATACAAATACAAACAAGTAAACAAATTTCAGTTAAAAAAATTTTAATAAGGAAAAATACCTACTGGATTTCTTGGAAAATTTTCAATAATAAAGAATATTATTCTTGAAGATATTTAGGTTCTACAAAATTTTAATGCGGAAAGAAATTTTTTGAAACTGGATAATTTTTATGTAAAGGAATATTTTTGTTCTGGATATTATGTTATAGAAAATTTTTATTATGAAATAAAAATTGATAAAAAATGTTGGTTACAGGAAAATGTACTCCCATTATTAAAATGATTTTCTGAATGTATGGAGATAGGTTTCATAAAAATGTAAATATAGAGGATTTCTTTATGGTTATCATTCCTAACATTTGATTATCCTATTAAAATATATCAGAGGTTAAATATTTTCTAAAAATATTAGCATATTGATCTTGTATTATAATAAATTGATGATGATATTTCCTTTTATTGTGTGATATCTAAGAAAGTGGTGCCTTATATCTATAGGGTTTTCACAAGAGTGATGTGAATGGTTTTTTATTAGAGAAATTACACTAGTATTATCATAGAATATCTATGTTTTTTTAAAACCATTGCCACAATCTATGAGTGTGTGGTGCATCCACAACCCTTGGGAATAGAAACATCCAGCTGATACATATTCATCTTCAGTAGTGGAATGTTCTACTATGTAATACTTTTTTCTAGAACAAGAAACTAATTAATCTCATAAGAAATGATAAGTTACAGATGTATTTTTCATATCTTTTCTACATACACATAAATGAGCATAAAAAACATTAAAAAATTAATTTTAGAGGTATAGAAACATAATAAATCCATGGTTAATTTTAAATAGAGATAATTTCTTTTCACTTCTTTTATATGAGGTTCTATTGGATTATATTAAAATGTTGCATATAAGTATGATGCGAATATTAATTTTGGCCAACTAGATATCATTTATAGTAATCTTTTTATCATACCTCTAAATGATGTTTGAGCTACTAGTTTCCTAGCCTCATCAAGTTGAAGAGAATTTGAGGTACTGATTAGAGTACTTATACTTTCAGTGTTTTCATATCAATACTCTTTAGGAAGATATTTAATATTCTTATTTTGTGACATATATTTTCCATTTGGTTTTTGAGAAATTTGAAAACCTTTGAAATATGTTTACTCGTCTATCATACTCATTTAAAAATCAAATTTCATTAGATTCCCTAAAAAATCAGTTAATGATTGCTAAGTTAGACAAAATATAATGTCAGCAACATAAATATGGGAAATCCAAACATTTTTTTCCTTATTTATAAAAATATTAGGATCAAAATCTCCCTTAACATAATTATTTGGTAACAAAAATCTAGTAAGTCTATCATACTATTCTCTAGAGTCTTATTTAAATCCATATAATTCTTTGGTATGTTTGAAAACATATTCAGCATGTTTTGTCTACTCAAAACAAGGAGTATGTTTTACATAAACATCATCTTGAACATATCTATTATGTAAAGAACACATTAAATCCATTTGAAAAAGATTGGAATTAATGTATACAATAAAGGATTGTAAAATAAGAATATATTCAATAATAACTACTATATCCTTGGTTTCTTCATAGTATATTTATTCTTGGTGATTATAGTCATTAACAACTAATTTAGCCTTATTTCATAATATGATTTCATTTTTATCACACTTATTTATGAAGACCCATTTTAATCTAATTACCAAAATTTTTAAGGTCTTTCAGCAAAGGTCTAGATTTTGTTCCATTCAAATTCATTTAGCTCATCTTGTAATGCTTTAATCCAACCATAATCACCTAAAACATCCTCAATTATTTTTGGATCTAATGGGGAAAAGAATGATAGTTGTTCTATTTCATTCCTTAAGGACCCTCTAGCCCATATAGTTTTACTTATATCACTAATGATACTATCACTGGGATGATTCTTAAGAAACTATGTATTTGTGTTTTGTAAAACCTGTTCATCAACATACGGTAGGGAATATTTTGGGGTAAATGACTTAGAACTACTTTATTGAGCAATTTCTTTATTAGAAGTAACTTCTAAAAATAACTGATAATAAGTTTTTAAAAAAACATATGAAGATGTAGGTTGAGTTTGTTTAAAAACAAAATGACCATGTTCAATAATTTTAAAATGTACTATTTCTTCAACAGTACAAGTATTTTTATTAAAAACACTATAAGACATAGAAGTAGTGGAATAACATAATAAAATTCCTTCATCACATTTTTGTGAATCTTTATGTAATATATCATTATTATTCATGATGAATACTTTTCATCCAAATAAATTGAAGTATGAATGTCTAGTTTTTCTACCAATCCACAATTCATAAGGTGTTTGTTAAGAAATGGTCTAATTAAATCATGATTTATACTATAAAAATAACTACTAACAACTTCATCCCAAAAGTGTATAGCCATTGAATATTCACTCAACATGGATGAAGTAATCTCTTTAAGAATTATATTTCCTCATTCAACCACACCATTTTGATAAGGAATTATTCAAGCTGGGAAGTTATGAGTATTGCCTTTTTCTAGAAAAAAAGTTTCAAAATATGAATTTCATAATTCCCTTTCATGATCACAATGAATAGTTATAAATGGATGGTTTTTCACATTTTTAACATGGACAATAAATATTTTTAAATAAAAAATAATCATATTTATATGGTAGAAAGTATTATCATGTAAATCAAGTGTAATCATCAAATAAATAAAATACATAATATTTTCCTCCAATACATCATGTTTGGTTTGGAAACAAAAGATTCATATGCACCATCTATAAATAATCAGAAGTTGAGACTTCACCAATGGATTGAAAACTTGTTTTATGTTGATTTCAAAATTGACAAAGATCACAAACTTCTCAAAAATCAAATCAAAGCTTTGGTAGATCCTTAACAAGTCTATTAATTGAGATTTTTCATAGGTTCCTATGGTTACAGTGTCTTAACCTTGTATTCCATAACACCTATTAATCATTCATTTCACAAGGGAAAGGTATATCTTGGTTCCAATGGTCTTCTATGTTTGTTGTGTATAAATTATATTTCCTAAGAAAAGAAATAATAAACTCTTCCTTGGAATTGTGTACTAGGCATTTATCATTCCAAAAATTCACAATATAAACTCCATCACATAAATTACATATTCTTATGAGCTTGTTCATAAGACCCTTAACACATAAAGATTTTAAATAAATGTTTTCTAAAGAAGAATAAGGATACATATACCACCAACTTCTCCCTGAGCATTATCTTTGGATGTTAATTTTCCTCTATTAATCATGATAATCTTATCAAAGAAGTTTAAGTTACAAGTTATATGACAGAAACATCATCTATCCATGTACAATATATAGTAGTTGGTACTTTCAATATTTTTCAGAAAATAAAATTGTTAGACATTTGGAAACAAAACATTCTCTGATCTAAAAATATCAAAAAGTAATATTTTAGGAATCCGAATTTTCATAGAAAAATAATCTTTATGAAAACCTAATGATTGATTTTCTTTATAGAACAATTTTTCATAAAATTTCTACCAAAATTACATATATTAACAAATGGATCACATTGGGGAAAAAAATTATTTATAAAAATGGGTTCTGAATGAGTATAACCAAAAATAGAAAAATTCCTTAGTGGTCGAATTTTAGAAAACATCTTTTAAATGTATTCATTACTTTAGTTAATGTTTGATAGGAATTTCTGTAAGAAAATTTTTTCTATGATTAGTTTAATAACCGTGTTATTTTTCTCAAGCTTATTAGTGTTTTTACTAGAGTTATCCTCTATAATATTTTTCATAAAAAATAAATTTTAATGATCCTTAGAATTTTTATCCTGATCAAAATTATCTTTCGTAATGTTTTTAGAAAAGCATTAAAAGTAAAAAGTTTTCTGAACATAATCTTCTAAAAGATTGAATACTTATTTATTTAACATATAAATTCTATAATTTTTTTCTCTAAATTATTTTTTATCTTATAATTTTAATTTTATTGATGTTTAGAGAATATAGAGACTTATTCAAATGAAGTTAATGGATTGTCTTTTGATGAGGGAGATTCATCATCTGATGATTCAAAATATTCATTATTAGATAATTTTTCATATAAATACATATAGGTTAAGGATTCAACATTGTGTACCTTATCCCTAAGACAATGATTTTCAATAAGTTGTTTGGCTAGTTGAACAATATTATTTAGACCAGAAGAATCAGATTCTGAAGATTCATAACCACTGGCACTATTGGTGTCATTTTCTTTCAAAACATTCATATCCTTAGTCTAATAATAATTCTTCATATTACTATTTGATTGATTTTCCATCCTGTCTTTTCTCTTAAGCATGGAAAGATATGTCTTGTTGTGTCTGGAACTTTTACACTCATAACAAGTGAATTTTGAATCGTTCTTATCCTTTCATTCCTTCTAATATTATCTATATTGAAAGACTTTCATTCTCACTATCATATTCATCCCTCGATAAATGTTATCTAATTCATTAGTTAAATGATCACATTCACTTGGATCAGATAGAATAATGAATTTCAAAGAGTTAGATCATGTAACCCTATACGAAGTCTTGGATTTATTAGTAGTAAAGGATACAGTTCCATTTCCATTCTTTTTCTTATTCAAATCACTATATATTTTCACTCATGTTTCATGTATAATATGAGTTCCAAATAGATCATCAGGAGTTATTTGAGAAACATTCCTATTTATATCATTAGATGTTCTTTTTTTATTCCCACACATTTGGTAATATGTCAATTATCAAGTCCATAAAAGCTTTATACTATAAACCCTTTTCTTCCATAGATTGAAGAATATTTTTAGGGTTCGTAAATATTTTTTCACTTGGAAAATTGATTCTCCTTTGGTAAATAATAATACAAGACCATTATCTCTAAACATAGCTCTTCTAGACTCTATCACTTAAGATGTTCTAAAATTTATAACTTCATGTTTCTTTGAAATGTAGTTGGAAGCATCACAAGAAAATATTTGATTGTATATATTACTGGTCATAGAACACAATAAATTATTGTGTACCTCATAATTTATTTAAAATTAAGATTCTTCATGGTGGGTGAAGGTTTTTACTTCCTTGTAGGCAATTTTTTAATCCCCAATAAGCATTATAGAATTATCAATTCTAGTGTTAATGAAAGCAGAATTCATTATATATCTCTATTACTAAAAATCATTACCATAAAAAATTTGTGGTCGGATAGGATTTAGATTATCAATGGAAAAAAGCTTTTTACCTGTCATTTTATAAGAAAATATATTTTCCATAAAACCATCTTAATAGAAAACTAATATATAAATGACGATTAAAATAATTTAGAAACACATGAACATGAATAGTTAATCTAGAGAAATATAGAACAAAAAAACACATTAGTAATAAAAAATCTATTTTTATATAAGTAGTTTATAGACCTCCTTTGATACCAATTGATGGAACAAAATAGTTTATATAGATTCTAAATTAAAAGATTGGGATGAATTTTATGTTTTAAAGCATTTGTTTTTAACCTTACTGAATACTATATTTTATGATATTAAAATAATGTAAATTCAAAAATCATCTTCTTTTATATTTAAAAATTTTCTTACATTCTTGAAATCTGAATTTGAAAATAAATATTAAGAATAATTTTCATAAAGGAAGGTTCTACCATAAATCATATAGAATATTTATTTAGTAGATTATGTAAAGTACTAGAATGTATAAGATAGTTATACTTTATTCCTTTATCCAAATACAGAAGAAATACAACATGAATCCAAATCAATTAACAAGTAGGAAATAATTTAACCAAATGAGTAGGGTATTCAACAACATTGGATAAAGACCCCATTATTCAAAATTTCATGAAATTCTATCTTACCCACACCAGGGTATGTCTTCTATAGGAATATAGGAACATGTATTTCTATCCCTTCAAGTCCTCAATATATATGGTAGTCAGAACCTATGTCTTCCTATTTCAAGAAGCCCTAGATTTTACTTAGAAACAATCAGAGTCGCACAAAGAAAGTTGAATAAGATATTCTGATCTGCAAAACGCATGTGATTCTCTCTCTCTCTATAAAAACCATAGAACATGTAATCTTTATATTGATGGAACGCTATTGAGATCATTCAAATGATCATATATTTATAGGCAAAACTCCAATAGTTGCCTCTACCCTCCAACTGTCATATTTTCCCGTGAATCATAGAGGGACCTGTACATGTGTTACATAACCAACTGTTAGCTAGAAACCGATTGTATGCGATCCTTTCATAATAATTACCTGTGTGTGTAAAATTAACTACATAAAAAATTTCTGAATTTCAAGAGACTGTGGAAAAATAGAAATCGGAGTCTAATCATATAAACATCTAGAATCAATAATACATGGATATTCCGATTCATTTTGTCATCATGTTCGGAATCAAATTTCTAAATATTTTAGAGTATGAATTCCTTTGAAATTGGAATCTCAATTATGATGATTTTTGGAATATGATTTATGAATAATTTAGAGTCAAAATTATGAGGAATTCGTGGTCTGAATTCTAAGGAATCCTTATTTATAATATTGAAGAATTCAGAGTCAGAATTATGAATAATTCAGAGTTGGAATTCTGAACAGTTAAAATTATAAATTCTCAAGAATTCAGTGTTAGAATTCAGTGTCTAAATTATGAAGAATTATGAGTCTGAATTTTGAGGAATTATGAGTCTGAATTATGAGGAATTCAAAGTCAAAATTCTAAGTAATTTAGAGTCATAATTCTGAGGAATTCATAGTCCGAATTTCATAGAATTTGGTGTCAGAATTTCAAAGATTTTAGAGTTTGAATTTCAATGAATTCAGAGTCTGAATTTCAGAGTGTTCAGGGTCTGAATTTCATATAATTTAGAGTCTGCATTTATGATAATTCGATGTCCAAATTTCCGAGAAGTCCAAATTTCAGATAATTATGATTCTAAATTTCATATAATTCAGAGTCTACAATCTAAACACTCTATATCTAAGGAATTATAAATTTTGATGTTTTAGATACTAACCATATTTTTTACATAGTAATAAAATGTGTTTGATTAAGAGAAATTATAAAATGATATAATAAAAATAAAGGTATGTATAAAAATATTCTTTTAGAATGGAAACATTACTTATGAAACTAATCCTCGGGGAAATATGATTTCATTAGGATAAAGTGTTTATGAATTGCAAAACCTAGAGAAATGGATAAGTCAAAAGGATTTCTTATTGACTCAACAATAACAATTTATCATTCATTTATATAAATGATGGGAAACGAGGCATTATCATAGTCAATTAAATCTATTAATTATTAAAACCTATAATAAGAATAACATTTGATGGAACAAAATCGATGATGTATTTGTTAGGATTTTATATTTAACTTATCGACATATGCATCAACATTTTATTTTGGTAATAAGAATCATAGAACATATAATTATTGTGTCAATTTTAATATATAGATTTATTTATTGACATAAAAGGTATAAAACCCATCACGAGTTTGTGTGTATGAGATAGATGCTATTTATAATTTTATGAACATATTTTTTCAAGATTTATATAATGGGAGTCTACCATGAATAAAGACATTATAGAAAAACATTATGCCAGTTCAATTCATTGTTTTAGTATATGATTTCATCAAAATGTTATTTACTGGAGATTGTCATAAAGCTTTATAGACATATTTTTAATGGTATTGGTAACTATTTGAGATTTTCTTATCTTGATCTTGATTTAAATATGGGTTATTAAATTTTCATAAAATTATAGATATTTTATGAATATAATTGTAGAGAATGAAATAACAACATGTTGGGTGAAAACATGTCCCATTCTCCATCACCACAGGGCATAAACTGAAAAGAGATGTGAAATAAGGGTCTTATGCCATCCACTAGACTATGCTACTTTCTATTTAATAAGAAATTTATTTTACTTATATGATTTAATTGATAAATATTAATTATCATCTAGTGGTGTTACTGTAGAGTTTTAGAGATTAATGTATTTTATTTGATATCTCATTTTATCCAAATTAGTTTTTGAGAATATTTAAAGACAAATAGAATGAAATTCCACACATTTTATAATTTTCTGATGAATTTCTTGTGAATTTCAGTGAATTATGCATATAATATTCATTTTTGGATATTAATTTATTAGGTTGGTTGATGAATTAAAAAATTATTTTGGCCAATCAAAGAGGAAAAATTTTAATTATAAAATAAAACGATATCAAGTGTTTATATTTCCTTACATTTATAAATTTTAAAGGAATATATCAAAATTATGAAAAGTATCTTATAATATTAAAATTACTCATTTAGATTCATATATGAAAAATCAAAGGGTGATTTAAACAATTATATATTTATGGTTTTGTGTTCCATTACATTCCACTGATCATTCACATTTTTGTGATCACTTACTTCTATCACCCCCTATAATTATTTACAATAAACTTCCATTTCCATTTCATCGCATGACACCAATGTTTTCTTACATAGAAACAATGTTATGATACTTTTATGTGGAATGTTTATTAAAACTTATCTCTGATTAGGAGGATTATTTATTAACTGTTTTGGTAATGTGTATATTTAGTAAATAAATAGTCAAATATCAAACTATTGATTTGTGAGAAAAATATAAAATTATGAGGGAATTTTTTTTTAGTTGTACAGAATGTAAATCCAAAAAATTAAAAATGAATATAATTGTATTTCATATCTCATATGACCTGAAACACTAGTCATAAACAACCCATGAAAAATATTTCTCAAAATTTAATCTCTTCAATTACTTAATGAACACACACACACTCATGTCTAAATGAAGCATAATATAATATATTGTTATAACATAAACAATAATCATTAATGAATTAATATAAAAATACGTCCTATTAAATTTAACTAAATATATTTTTTTATCAATGAAATAAGTTTCTTATAATAGAAAGTCAGAAACATTATAAAAAACTATGATGTTTTAAAATCGATTTAGTTTGGGTGTGCATGAAAAATTTCAAATAAATTATTATAAATGAAATTAAAGTTATATTGAATAATAAACATCAGTTTTGAAATATTTATATCAAAATCATCATGGGGTTTAATTTAGTTATATTTTTTTAAATGATTCATTTTTTAATGATTATTAAAAAATTACCATTTTTATTGAAATATGCGATTTCATTTAAATAGTTTACAAGGATAAGATAAATGTTTAATTTTTTAGAAAAATTATTTATAATTTATTTAAAATAATCTCATTTTCTTCATTTGAGTAAATTTTGTTTTCAATTTTTGAAATAAAATATCTGATACTTACAATTTTTTTCTCTTTAAAACCCCTCTTTATCGTCATTTCAACATATATAATTTATATTTTATTCTAATTTTTTTGATTATATCTTAAAAATAAATTTTTTATATAATCATAATAAATTGTATTTTCTGATATGTTCAACATAATTTCTTACTTTAAAAAAAGTTTTAAAAATATAATTATCACAATTAAAAAAAACTACTTTACTAGGGGTGAATCTATGAAAATAAAGGATGAAATTATCATAAATATTTTCAAAAACCAATTTTATATTAATATATAATCCTTATAATTTATATGGTTATGTAATTACTAATTATATTTTCATTACTCAGGATTAAAATGTTGGTGAAATAGATTCATTTCATAAATTCAACGTTTGTCTCCTACCCCACTTATCGATGGACACCCAGTATCCTCACATACTCACACATCCAAATCCCTTTATTTAATCCAATAAAAACACAAATAACCTCCATACTCCAATATAAAAAATTTAGATCCATTTTTTTGGAGTTTCCATGCATAGAAATATTATTGTGAATTCCAAAGGAAGTAGTCATGAGAAGATGTAACATTCATAAATAAGTATTTTTATATTTTTAATTCTTAAACAGCCTTGAAATATTATTCAACAATAATATTATAAAAATATAATTACATTACATATATTATGATTTTATTATGTTATGGTAATGATATATATACATATTTTCTTCCATCAAATGAAAAAGGATACCATCAATTGTGTATACGACTTAATAATGCCTCATGAACCATTCGAATTTCATTCTCATCACCACCTTTCAAGGATGGATGTAATGATATTTTTTTTAAATTTATATAAAATTTATTATATTAGTAGAATTATTATATTATAATATGAAATATTCAATCTTACATTCCATTTTTTAAAAAATAATTATATCTCTCATGTGTATGGTGGGCTAATGCATTTCTAAGAGATAGGTTGTTTTCCATTAAATATTACACAGAAAGAAATAATGAATCAATTAATTAATATATGTTATATTTATGACATTATATTTATTTTGAAGTATCAGTATATCACCCACATAATTACCATCTAACCCATTTGTTGAATGATATTATCCCTTGTGCAAACGTATGACCAACCATCCCCAAAATGGTATGTGATTCAATTTCAATGTCAATCCATAATGATATTTTCAATAAAAATATATAATTAGCCAATATGAAATTAATAGGATTATTAACATTATATATATAGTGAATATATATCCTAAACATAATAAAAAGTATATTCATAACATGATACGCATGAGAAAATAAGTAATGTAGCATCGAAAAAATGAAAACAATGAAACAATCTTAACAAATGGGTGGTAAAATGTTTTAAGAGGATTATATATGATATTATAAATATTATATTTTTTATCGAATTAAATAATAAAATCCCCAATTTGTTTAAGGAGGTTAATTCATGTTCGCAAATTTGAAATCTTGAGTTATGTGACTTCGTCTTAATTTATCTTCATTTAGAAATATTTTAATATTATGAACATATTTTATATTATACGATGTAAATAGTACCCGTTTTTCATATAATATTGTTAATAAATTGTATATAATATTATTTATTGTCTAAATGTTTATTATTTCATCTTAGGGGATTTGACATCAAAAATATAATTTGGTAAACAATTTCATAACTTTCCTTTCATTAGGTCATATTACTTCTTATTTTTACATGATATTCTTGGATTATGTTTGTAAATAATTTTTAACATTTTATGATTTAATAATTATCACATCAATGTTCTGATCAATGTATGTTTTTATTTCATATTCTCATTTTAATAGGGATTTTTATACATAAATTATAATTAAATGAAATTATATAATAATTTTATAATTAAAAAACATAAATTTCATGTTCAATGTTTATTCATAAAATCTTCATTTAATATTACAATATTCCTCCATTTTTTCATAAAATTATTTGTATTTTTTAAAATAAAATACATCAAAATTTCTCTATATTCTCAAAGAACCGTTTCATCTAAAAAATTTATTTTTTTAAAAAAAAACTGTTCATATCATTATTAAAATTATTTATTAATGAAAATTTTAATTTTTTTATTTTTTTTAAAAAATATGAAAACTATTTTTCATATAGTTCTAAAAAAATTATTTTTTCTCTTATACCAAAAATGTAAAATGGTTTTTTTATTTTATACGTATTCTCTAAAATTTCAGGATGACACAACCAATAAATGTTTTAATTGTTATTTTAATTGTTTTAATTGTTATTTTAAAATAAAATTATACACAAAATATTTTTTGAAATTTAACTTTTAAAATGGTATTTTCAATATGAAGAGTTTTTTAAAAATAACATTTTTTAAATATCATCATATTTTATTTCTATTCTACAATAATAAAAAAATTTATTTTACTTATAAACCATTTTGTATTTATTGTATTTATACCATCTATATTATTTTAATGTAATTTTTATGATCACTCTGATATAGTAATATATTGACATTCACTTTTTGATCCATATTATCCCTTAAAACTGTGATGAAATTCGCACTTCTCTAGGATCACTAGACATTTAATTTCCCCTAATATTTTATATTATTTTATTGGGATATACATATTACTTATACTATATATCAACTATTATTATATAATATTATGTTTAATTTTATTTGATGGATTGGGTGGACTATTATAAATCTGTATACCTTACACGATATGCATATTTAATGATAAGTCATATTGTTTTTGAATTATGTAAATCGTTTTATATACGATGATGCATTGAAAATATTGATATGAGTGAGTCCTGGTTCAAGAAATCACATTGATCCATCATTGTGTACCTGAGGTGAATGATTTTTGTAACATTAAATAATGGGTTTTCTAGTTATACCTACCCATTGGTTTTTAAATGTCTTGTGATCATTTTTGACTAAAGAGGTATTATGATGTCTAAGATCATGTATTCCAATAAATATGAATTTCCATTACAAATATATGTAACCTTATCATTGGTACACATAAGGTCACCATTCATTACATGAAATCATACATATTAAAATCTAGAATATCGATTAGCCTAATGTATTTCTAAATTAGAAATATACTATAAAAACTTGTTAAAAAGATATGAAACCATTTTTGAGAAATTACATAACATGTTTATAATTTTCAACTACACATTTGATACTGTCAGCGATAAGACATGGACATCATTAGAAATAGGTGACCTAGAAATCCGAGTAATGGAATAAAAACATATGGAATAGGGTATATAAATAAATATGGAACAATGGAAAAAAATTTAGAATAACTAGTGATAATATACGATCATTTTAATTATCAATTTATAACTTATTAGAAACACTAGTGATAATATATGTTTTCCTACCACATGTATCACTATTTTTGATGGTTTTAGATGAATATATGATCATTTTAATTATCAATTTATAACTTATTAGAACTAATGACAATCTCTTCAAATCATTTGAAATAATTGGAATCCCATTTCCTTAAATATATTATATTAAACATTGAAGAAAATATTTTCTTATTACATTTAATATCAGGAATAAAAAATGGTTAAAATCATAACCAATCAAGTGAATTCTTCATCGAATAGATCCACCAAATCGTCTTCTCTAATATTCAATTCTAATAATAGATATTACATACTATGTCCCGAAACATTTGGAAAATATTTCTTTGGGAATATATTATTCAAAACATCCCATATCATGATAGAAATGTAATCTATTTATTTAGTATTATTAACCATTGTCTACCACTGGTCCGTTTTACCTTCAAAATAATAAATTCAAGGAGATATTGTTTGATGATCTAAAAATTCAGGAAATTGAATATCATTTATAGGGCATTAATCTATTTTTCATCTAACATTGGGTTAGAAGAACCATATAATACTGGAGGGAGTTACCATATAAAATAATCAACAATGGAAATGTTCAATTGTGGACCATATAGATTATTTCAAACGTGGATATCACTGCTATTTATATCATTTTCCAGTTAATCTATAACTTATTTACAAAAGTAAGTTCAAATTCTATACATTTTGGTGTGTATATTTATAATGATTTAATCCACTTGGATCCTTCTCACTTCATTTATCATATTCCCTGTTTTGGAAATTTTTTTTAACATATAAAATTTTGAAAATGGAACATATTCAACTTAATATAATATTACATTTCCAATTATAAAAATGTATGATTTGTTAATTTATTTTTGTTAACATTATTCTAAAATCTAATTATATCTAAACATTATTCTGACACCAACTATAAGGTCATGAAATGATACATATGTAAATAATGTTTTTTTAGAATCGATTGCAATTTAATTCATTACCAATGATAATTTAGGATGATATTTTTAGTGAGGTTACACATACATAATAAAATCATATATTACAATTACAACACCACAACTTGGTATCCATTTTTTATATAATTAAACAAATTAATGTAATAAATGATTAATTTTCATATCAAAACATAATTATATTCAACAAAAAATATTCTATTACAATACCCTTCCATAATCCCCATGAGAAACATTTGAAAATAATTGGATAATAATGAAAATATTAGAAAGGGGAATAATAACAATAAATGGAATCTACAGAACATGAATACATGTAAAAACATTAATTTTCTTAAAATAATAATTGGGTATATAAATAATCATTTTCTAACCCAAAAATAATATTATATATATAAATAATTTTATAAAGCATGTCATAAGAAATATGAATGGATAAATATAATTCATATGTTTTCCATGAAATCATTAATATCTCATTTTAATTTTTTTTTCACTGTATTTGACATTTAAAATATTCAATGTATTTTCGTCATTCATTTACCTTGTAAAATAACTAGATTTCATTGGAAATTTATTGAAGGAATGGATAAATCATGTATATATCTTGAGGAAATATTTACATTACAATACTAATAAAGGAGTTACCACAAGTAATACACATCAAATAACAATCATGGGAATTCATGGAACACCCATCTCTATATATTTCTGTAACCCCTTGGGAGAAAACATATTAGTTAACTCCATAACATTTTCTAATTAGTTGGATGTATATAATTTTATTTCCATACATTAGTCAATGATGGGACCACACAAACACATCGTCAATTCACAATATGAATAAAAATCACTTTAAAAAAACATGGGTAAAATTTGTGTCTTTTCGCCCATAATAATGAAATTACATATATGCATAAATACAGTTTATATAAAACATACTGTTAAGAAATGGTTTTTTTAAAAGTCATGGTATTGAGGGATATTAACCTAATAAAAACCTTATTCATGTAAATTAATCCAAACAATAAATAATGGTTATGATTGTGGGAAATGTTTTCATTGGAGTATAAGTTAAAATACAACATTACTTTTGTCTTTTTGTAATGAAGTTAAAAATATTCCCTAAAAATATTATATTTGGAAATAATTTAATGTAATTAGACAAAAAATAATATTACCATCAAATGTAACATAAACTAATATGAATAAAGTTTTATTAAAATTTTATAAATATAGATTTGGAAGAAAATTTTTCTTTAATAGAATGTTATATATAGTTTATTTTAAAAAATGAATCTTACAGTGACTATGAATCAACAAGTTTGTTCTTTATATAGTAATATAAAAAAGAATAATTCTATACCTGCTCATTAATCCATTTCATATTTACTATTTTTATAATAACTTTTACCATCTTATATAATGTTATTTAATTAATTAAATATACATGGAATGTTTTGAAAATATTCACTTCATTTGTCCAATATGGATTTATTAAGACAACCATGGTCAATGATGATACTACACCATAATAACTAGAATAATAATTAAGATACAATAATCATTTTAAAACAAAACACATTTTTTTAATCCATTAAAAGAATATGGCTTTATCAAGTGAACTATGTTTCAATTATAGAGTTTGTAGGTTGTATTTTTGAAAGTGTATCATTTCAATGTTTCATTAACCATTATATAAATAGGGTAAGTATTATATTATCATTTTTTAAGGATTATAATAACTGAATATCAAATTAATTATTTAATATAATATTATATATCATTTAGGTGATGTGGTAATGAAAGACGAATCACATCACCTCATAGAGGTTGTGGTACACACATACGCACAAAAGTCATTATAATTTTTTAGTGAATTTAAATTTTAGGTAATAATTGATATTTCATATTTAAATAATGATAAATATGTAATGAATTCCTTATAAATAAGTTCATTTAATCATTATATTGCTATCAAAATATATATGGTGATGGAAAACAAATTACATCAGTTCGAGAGGCAATACATCTCCAAACACATGAATGGTGGTTTTATTTACCATTTGATTGAAGTAGATAGGCATACCAATAATTCCATTTTCATAATAATGTATAGCTATATAGATGTTACTAATCTAACTATATCATTATAGATATTTATTGTATTATTTAGGTGTATTCCATTATGAAACTAATATATATGTTAGATACTATACATTATCTTTGGAATGTCTCCATTAGTTAATAGCATAAACCCTATTACATAGGTATTATGCATAATAAAGATCCTCTAGAATGAGAAGATGAGAAAAATGAATCAATTTGGAAAGTTATTTTCTAAAATAACTTGTTTTTAAGTTTGAATAAAAGAGATGAAGTTCTTGTAACACCCCGGGTAAATGAAGAATATTATATTTTCATGTTTATTAATATTTGTGTATAAAATATTATGTTTAAATTAAAGGGGTAGTTATGTTCTATAGCATACCCGATAAGCAATAACGGGTTTCTTTGAAATCTTACATTGCACATTACTAATATAATATTATTATTTTAAATGGTAGTTAACTCCTAGATGTTTTATTGGAGGCGATGAAGAAAACTAATTACAATATGATTATACATGTCTGTTAAACGTTTTTACATTTAACCAATAAATGATAGAAGCTTAAATTGTGAATTAGACTAATTTGAAGAATAATTTAAATTAAATGGTCGTTTTACCGCCTTTTAATGGAGAACCCACATTAAATCTTGTTTTGGTCATTTATATATGTTCTGAATGACCAAATATAATCTTTCTTTAGAATAGGGACATCAATATTTACTTTGTGTAAATTTTTTATATTTTTCCAATAAAGTTCATTTTTATGAATAATGAAAAATATTGTATTTTAAATCAAAACCACGTTTGAATATAATTTATTTATATGGTTATATTATCTTTTTAATTTGATTTAAATTTTAACTAAAATATATTTTTACCATTTAATCCATTGTTGGTCATTGTAATTAATTTCACTTTGAGAGTGGACATAAACTAGTGTTAATCTTTGGACAGTTATTGTTTCATAAAAACATACTATTTGTTTTTACAATGGGAATTAATTTTAAATTAATTAATTCCAATTGTATGTATTGAATTTAGAAAAATAGACATCATTTTTTAATTCAATATATGAAATAAATCTTAGGCTTAATTTTTGGTATTTTTCTGAAAAACATCATTTTTTGATGAATAGTGAGACCACATAGTAGTAGTTAAAAAAACCGACTTTTTACATTTAAATGATATTTTACCTCTTCTATTAATTTAATGTTGAAAATATGACATACATTGTTGTTATCAAGAACTAAAATGTGGTTCAATAAGATAAAAATAATTTTTGATGAATAATATCTTTTGACTTTTATATACCACGGTCAAAGGTAAATAAGGTAAATTATGTTAAAAAGAGTCTTATAATAATTTGAAAATACCTTAAAACTTTTACAAAACATATTTTTTGAGTCATTAACGACCATGTGCATCATTGGGTCGATTTTGGGTCCCCATTGATCCACTTGGGATTGAAAATGACAATTTAGATTAATTAACATTAAGTAAATGCAAAAATGACAAAATCAAATATCTTTTAGTAAATTAATTTTTACAAGGGGTTATATAAATTATCATTTAGAATATAAATATTTTTTGGAAAGCTAAAAATATTTCCTACATCATGGTATTTTTTTTATGATTTTCAGTATTTACATAATTAATAAATCATTTAAATAAATAAGATTATAAATATTAAAATAAAATCCAAAACATGTCCAATTCTTATTGAAAGATTTTATTTAGACCATGAGTCATCTTATCATCAACTCTAATTATTTTTGGTTCTTTTGAAACCAAATATCATTATATAATAAAATAATATTTTCACACATTCCAAAAGAGCCCCTCCCCCACCCTTATAAAAGGAGACCACTTCTAACCAATTACTCACACCTCTCAAGATGTTAGGCTCATCCAAATTCTCCATAATTAAGCTCCACACATCCCTCCCCTAATCCTAGAATCCTTATAATATGTAGAAGGATCTTCAGGAAGTCCTTTTGCTCAAACCAAAGGGAGTTACCCAAATTAAAGGTAACAATTTCTCTTAAATTGGTATCTATTATTTTACTTCTCCAACCCCTAAACTCTTTTTATTACTTTCTTTGTAACAACACCAGTATCATAAATATACTAGGATGTTTTCATGATAAGGATTCTAACAACACTTACACACATATCCATCTAATGGATGGAGAACATAATGTTTTTCTGTGGATGGAAATATAACACCTCACGAAACGATGATTGTTCAAATATATCCCACTGCCTCTCATGGTGGCCTTTATTATGGAACTGTGTTAATATATGATATATATTATATTTATGATTTCTTTATGCTTCTTTAATCTCTATTTATAGCATACCTTTATGGTTTCCTTTATGGGTAAATGCGATAATTTCATTTGAGGAAGTGCGGACTACTGCCCCCTCAAAGTGATATGACTTGTTCATACCATCTGTGGTACATATAAAGGATATATTTAAAGTTATTATATATGATACAATACTGGAATTAAAATTATACTATGTATAATTAAGTTTTAATACCATTAAATATGAAATATAAATGGAAGTAGTGTTCAAGCGTACGTACGTCTTATCGTCTCCATGAATGGTGCATTTCACTTCATACCTCCAAATGCTATGTAATATTATAAATAAATTTATATACTGGATATATAAGATATATATGATATCTAATTCATGAATATCATTCTGGATAAAATGTACTATTAACCATATGGACAACTTGTAATTATAAGGTGTTCATTTTTGACTCAAGTACCAAATATTGAAAAAATGATCATTATTAACATAAATGATTACATAAGATTTATATCACGGTAAAAAGTTATATAATAGTAATAATAAACTTGAAAAATGTTATTATGTAAGTATAAATTAACATTAGATTAATATTCAAGAGATTAAATAACGATCGAGTCATGTCGGATACGAGTTAAGGGAAATTATTAACCCAATTTTCGTTCTTTGGGTGGATCTTTTCTTTCATGTTTATGTCATTATTTTATTTTGTGATAAATGATTTTTTATGTATTAATACTTGCATTATGTGTTCTTATATTGAATACACATAATAGATCTACTTTATTTACAATGTGGTCTTTTTAAGGGAATTCGTCTCAATCTTCTTTCATTGAAGATATTATATTTTATACACAACTTTCTTTTATACGGTGTATAAACCCCATTGATTTTTATTTTATTCAAAATGAATCATTTTTTATGAAGCATTTTAATAAACAAAAAAAAGAATGTTTTTTTTAACATAAGTGGTGAAAACGACCTATCTACCGCCACGAGTATTATTTGATATTTGAATTCCTCAACAAGACGTAATATTTTTAAATAAAAATAAATACCATATACTCTTTTAGTTATTTTGTTATTGATAATGGTTTGATAATCTATGTGTTATGTCAATATATTTAAGTGATATATTTTGATTTAAATGTGAAATTTTTTTCTTTCCTTTATATTTGTTTTATGTATTATGATTTTACAATGGTACTTGGACATTTTATGGGTGGTTACGTGATAAACCAAATGATGGGTGGTGCCGTGAATACCAGGACGGGTGGTTACATTATAACCTCCAATGCATTGGGTATATAAGTCAGCTATATCACTATTCTATTTAGTGATATGTGTGGAAGTTGACCGTATGGTTATTCAATTTACGTATGTTTATGTCCCAAGTTACCTTTATATAGTATGTGTTTCATTATATGGGGTTTATGGTCATATTTTGGTTACAAAAGGATAAGTAATAATCTTTCATTCAGTGATGAGTATCTACTACTTTATAAAAGTGAAAAGTATTATTTATGATATAGTATTCATGGTTTATCTGTTCTTTTGAAAAACTAACAGTTTTCCTTCTTTGGGTATCCCATACAGAGCTTTTTATGCTCATTCAAAGTATTTGAAATGTTTTTCACATGACATAATGTTGAATAGGGTCATGGATGGGATCAAGGAAAAGTCTTGCTATCTAAAAACCTGGAATTAGACATGACTATATTTTTATGAGTTTTAATTATATGAAAAAAATGGTAATGGTTTATAAGTGTCTAATTTTTAATATTTTGATATGTAATAGTTATGTCTTAATTCTCTAAAAATCTAAACCTAAAAATATCTTCAATGTGAATTATTCATTTAACTTAATATTATGTATTGTTTACGGCCGAGTCCTTATAGTTGGTATCAGAGGTCAGTTTATGTAACTTTAGGAGTAAGGGTATTGTAAAATTAACATCCATAATGTAATTTATTTTAATATTGAAATCATATAGAATTCATATATTACCATTTTGATTCACGTAAGATATTTCTGTGTTCAGAATGATTTTCCGTAGAGGAAACAAGGCAGCTATGATGGGACAACATCAGGAGGAAGACATCCTTCCAAATCAGTAACCCGAGATGGTCAGAATCGGAACTGAACAATATTATGTAGTGATGACACAGTTTAAACAGGCTATAAATGGTGGTGGTATCCATGCACGAGATCAGCCAGACCAACTGCAGAGGAACATGTCAGAAGTAGAGCATTTCATGAGCAAATACCCCCATCATTCAGAGAATCATCTGACTTGGTGCTTGCAGAAGGGAGGATTAAAGCAATTGAGAAGATTATCAATGTTATGAGGTGTTTAGAACATCAAAAGGATAGTCTTCTTGTTTACCATTTTTAAGGTGAAGATTATCAGTGGTGGTCGATGGTGAAAAATATTAGAGATAGTGAGAAGATTGATGCTCTTGATTGAGAAGAATTCAATGGTATGATTCTGGAAATAATATTTTCCTAAGGTGGTTCATCATTGGATGGAAAAAAATTCCTAGAATTGAGGCAATAGGATGACTCAGTTGCTACTTATGAAACATAGTTCACTCGACTGGAAAAGTATGCACCAAATTTCTTCCAAGATCTTGATAGTTAGATAAATTTATTTTACTTAGGATTGAAGCCACAATATCGAAGAGTGTTAGCCTCTCGTGAGTTCAAAAGTTATGAAAAACTTGTTCGATGTGCAGAGACAGTAGAAATGGAGTTAACTGATGATCAAGTGTTCTTTGAAAAACAATAGAATAAGAGGACCAGTTGGCAGGAAAAGGGGATGAATTTATCAAAGATGGTGAGATGTAAGAAAATTAAATATCCAACTTTCGAGAAGTGTGGTAAAAATCATCTTGGTGAATGTTTATCAAATACTGGAAAGTGTTACCATTGTTGTAGGTCTGGTCATATTGCTCGTAATTGTAAGGAGGATGATCAAGAAGGAAATGAAAAGCCATCGATAAGATATTTTTAGTTTAATGAAATGGGACATTATGAAAATGAGTGTCCCACAAAGAACTCAACTGAGGGAAAGCAGACGGACTATAGGCAGAAAGGGGTGGCCAAATCCTTTGCAACTACTTCAGCAGATGTTGGGCCATCGAATGATGTAGTATCAGTTACACTGCATGTTTGTTAAGATTTTTCCAATGTGTTGTTTGATTCAGGGTCTATACCCCCTTTCATTTCTCGGAATTTTTCTAGTAAAATTCGAATTCCATATGAAAATATGAATATGGAACTTATGGTAAAAACACCTGGAGGAAATGTTGAGACAAAAAGAAATTATAAGAACCTTCCTGTCATTGTGTGCAGAAAGAACCAACCTGGAAACCTTATTGTCTTTCCTCTAGTAGTGTTTGATATTTTTTTGGGCATGGATTGGATTTCAGTTTATCATGATAAGATTGATTTCAGAGATAAAGAGTTATCTTTTCAAAAATATTCATTGTTTCTGTACAATAATGAACCATTTCTTTTGATTACTTATCAAGAATGTGAAAAACTAGTAAAAGATGGAAATGAACATTACCATTCAGTTATTTTTGAAAATAAAGGAACCATTTAGATTAATGATTTTCCAGTGGTAAATAGTACCTTGATGTTTTTTATAATGAGTTTCTTGGTATAATACATGATAGGAAAGTTGAATTTACTGTTGACTTAGTTCTTGATGCTAAGCCAATTTTAAAACCCCCATATTGAATGGCTCATGTTGGACTTTTAGTGTTAAAGAAGAAATTTCATTAGTTATTAGATAAGGGTTTCATTCGACCTAGAATATCACTATGGGGTTCTCCTGTATCGTGTGTTAAAAAGAAATATGGTTCAATGAGACTTTTTATTGATTATAGAGAATTAAATAACATCACTGTTAAGAATAAGTATCCTTTACCTCATATCAATGATTTTTTTGATTAGGTATAGGGACTTAGTATTTTCCGATGATTTATTTGAGGTTGGGGTACCATCAGTTGAAAGTAAATGAAGCAGACATTTTGAAGACCGCATTTCACACTAGATATGGTCATTATGAATTTGTAGTTATGCCTTTTGGGTTAAACAATACACCTGCTATATTCATGAATCTTATGAATAGAATTTTCCATGAGTTCTTGGATATGTTTTTGGTTGTGATCATTGATGATAATTTTTGTTTATTCAAAAAGTAAGGAGGAACATGAAATTTATTTAAGGGTTGTCTTGCAAACAATAAATGAAAATAAACTATATGTTAAATTCCGAAATTGTGAGTTATTCTTACAAAAAATTTCTTTCCTTGGTAACATTATTTCAAAAAAAGGCGTAACTGTTGATTCAACAAATACAAAAGTCATGGAATAATGGCCAAGACCCACAAATATAACCAATATTCATAGTGTTCTTGGTTTGTTCAGTTATTAATGGAGCTTTGTTGAAAATTTTTCACTATTATCTAGTCCAATGACTAAGTTAACTTAAAAAGGTGTTAAGTTCATCTGGACAAAATATTGTGATGATTGTTTTCATGAATTCAAAAATTTATTGGTGAATGCTCAAGTTTTGGAACTGAAATAAAGAATGTTGAGTTTTTTATCAATAGTGATGCTTTGATAAAATGACATGGATGTGTCCTTATGCATAATGATCAGCTAATTGCTTATGCTTCACATCAGTTGAAACCACATGAGTTAAATTACCCTACAAATGATTTGGAATTAACTGCTGTTGTTTTTTCCTTAAAAATTTGGAGGTATCATTTGTATGGAGTAAAATGCGAGATATATACGGATCACAGAAGTTTGAATTATATATTTACTCAAAAATAATTGAACATGATACAGAGTAGATTGTTATAATTAATCAAGGATTATTATTGCACAATCCATTACCATCTAGGAAAAGAAAATAATGTTGTTGATTATTTGAGTCGAAAAAGTAATGCATATTTAACCATGATACGTTTGGAAGAATATCCTTTGGTTTTTGATTTGATGAAAATTGGCATAGAAGTTTTTGGTGTAGGAAAATCTTCTGTTTTGTATTTGGTGTCAGTGAGATCATATCTATCAAACGGAATAAAGCAAGCACAGAAAAAAGATAGTGAGTTACAGAAAAAGGTAGAGTTGGTTCAGAAGGGTAATTTTCCTGAATTTACCATTGAAAATGATTGTGTTATGAGGGTTTGGAAAGATATTATTTTTTCCTTGTGTGTCATAGTTAAATAATGAGATGTTGTGTAAAGCTCATAGTTCACTATTTTCAGTTTATCCTAGCAGTACTAAAATGTATAGTGATCTTCATGAGTATTAGTGGTGGGATGGAATGAAATGAAATATTGCAGATTTTACTGTGAATTGTTTGACTTGTCAGCAGGTTGAACCAGAGTGGCAGTTACCAAAAGGGATTTTTCCGCCTTTACCAGTGAAAGAGTGGAAATGGGAAAATATATCAATGGACATTATTGTAGGATTAAAAAATACATTTCAAGGTAATAATGCAATCTGGGTTATTGTTAATCGATTGACTAAATCTACTCATATCCTTCATATTCAAGAAAACTTGCCTCTAGATCAACTTTCTTGATTATATTCTAAAGAGATAGTTAGGTTGCATGGAGTTCCCCTCTCTATTGTATCTGATCGTGATCCCAGGATTACTTATAACTTTTGGAAAGGCCTTCAGAAGTCATTGCGTACTGAATTTAATTTTTGTACAACTTTTCATACTCAATCAGATGGTAAGTTAGAATGAAAAATTCAGACCATGGAGGATATGATACGTTCTTTTTCACTAGATTATTAGGTAAGTTGGGACCAAAATCTTTCTTTGGTGGAATTTTTATTTAATAACAGTTTTCATTTCAGTATACAGATCACTCCATTTGAGGCATTATATGGAATGCATTTTCGAACTCCAGCTTTTTGGGATGATGTAGGTGAATGGAAGCTAATGGGACTATAATTGGGAGAAGAGATGGCATAGAAAGTTTAGTTGATTCAAAATCATAAGAGAACAGCTCAGTGCAAACAAAAAATTTATGTAGATAACCGGAGGAATGATATTTCTTTTGTGGTTGGGGATCATGTCTTTCTCAATGTTTCTCCATGGAAAAGTGTGATGCGTCTTGGTAAGAAGGGAAAGTTGAGTCTGAGGTTCATTAATCCTTATGAAATTCTGGATAAATTTGGATCAGTTTTGTATAGAGAGTCTTTACATCCATGTTTATCCCAGGTACACAATGTTTTTCATGTTTTTCATGTTGAGAAAGTATATTCAAAATCCATATCATGGTTTGATCCCATAGGTAGTTCAGTTGAAAAGAATCTCTCTTATGAAGAATAACCAGTCCAGATTTTTGACCATAGAGAGAAAGTGTGGTAGAATAAGGTAATTCACCAGGTAAAGGTTTTTTTGGAAAAACCGTATCGTTGAAGAGGAAACATGGGAATTTGATTACGATATGAGGGATAAATACCCCAACTTATTTTGATAAGTGATTAAAAATTGTGAGGATGATATTTACAAAAGGGGTGAAGGATGTAACACCCTAGGTAAATGAAGAATAAGATATTTTCATATTTATTAATATTTGTGAATTAAATAGTAATTTTACTTTAAAGGAGTGTCTATGTTCGATAGCGTACCCGATACGCAACAACGAGTTTCTTTGTAATCTTACGTTGCACACTAATAATATAATATTTTTATTTTAAATGATAGTTAACTTCTAGTCGTTGTAATGGAAGGAATGAAAAAAACTAACTAAAATGTGATTATACATTTATGTTAAATTTTTTTACATTTATCCAATAAAAGTTAGACGCTTATATTGTGAATGAATATAATTTTAAGCATAATTTACATTAAAAGGTCGATTTACAGACGTTAAATGGAGAACCCTCTTTAAATATAATTTTTTTCAGTTTTATATGTTATAATTGGACAATAAAATCTTTCTTTAGAATTGTGACATAAAAATTTACTTTTTGTAAATTTTTGGAATTTTTCTGATAAATTTCATTTTTTAATGAATAAAGAAAAATATTGTATTTTAATTCAAAACACTATTTGAATCTAATTTATTTATATGGATATATTATATTTTCAATTGGTTCTAAAGTGTAATTAGAATATATTTTTACCATTTAATTCATTGTTGGTCATTGGAATTAATTTTACATTCAAAATTGACATAATCAAGTGTCAATCTTTTGATAGTTATTGTTTCTTTAAAAAAACTATTTGCTGTAACAACGGGAATTAATTTTAAATTAATTAATTCCATTTATATGTTTTATATTTAGGAAAATAGAGTTAATATTTTAATTCAGTATATCAAATAAATCTTATGCTGAATTTTTGGTATTTTTTTTAAAAAACTAAATTTTTTGATGAATAGTTAAATCACATAGTAGTAGTTAAAAAACAGACATTCTTCATGTAAATAAAATTTTACTACTTCGGTGAATTGAATTTTGAAAATCCGACATACATGGTTCTCATCAAGAAATAAACTGTGGTTCAATAAGATAAAAATAATTTTTGCTGAATAGTTACTTTTGACTTTTATTTACTGCGGTTAAAGGTAAATTGGTTAATAAAGGTAAAAAGAGTATTATAATAAATCAAAATTACCTTAACACTTCTCAAAACCATATGGGTTGAGTCACTAATGTCCAATGACACTATTGGGTCGGTTTTGGTACCCCATTGAGCCTCTTGGGAGTGAAAATCAAAATATAGATTAATTAACATTAAGTAAAGGAAAAAATGACAAAAGCAAATATATTTTAGTAAATTAACTTTTACAAGGGGTTATATAAATTATCTTTTCGACTATAAATATTCATTGTTAAGATAAAAATATTTCCAACATCATGGATTTTTTTATTTTTTTATACATCAAATGAATTAAATTATTTAAGATATCATAATGATGCAATATTTACATCATTAATAAATCATTTAAATATATAAGATTATAAATATTAAAATAACATTCAAACCTGACCAATTTTTATTGGATGTTTTTATTTCAACCAAGAGTCTTTTTATCTTTTTCTATAATGATTATTGGACCTTTTGAAACCAAATATCATTATATAATAAAATATTTTTTTCACACATTCCTAAAGAGCCCCTCCCCCATTATTATAGGAGACCACTTATAACAAATTAATCACACTTCTAAACCCTTTAAGCTCGTCCAAACTCTGCCAAATTAAGCTCCCTACATCCCTACCCTCCTCCTAGAAGACTTAACTTTATAAGAAGTCACTTCAATTAGTCCTTTGGTTCAAACCAAAATGAGTTTCCCGAATTAAAGGTAATGATTTATCTAAAATTGTTTTCTTTTATGTTACTTCTCCAACCCCTAAAATAATTTTATTAATTTCTATTGTAACAAAACCAGTATCCTTAATATACTAGAATATTTTTATGAGATATATTCTAACTACAAATACAAAAACCTCCATCTAATGGATGAAGAACATAACCTTTCTGTGGATGGAAAACTAACGCCTCACGAAACGATGATTGTACAAATATCTCTAACCGCCTCTCATGGTAGCCATTATGATGGAAATAAGTTTATATATGATATATTATTTTTATGTTTTATTTATTATTCTTTAATTTACATTCATGGCTAACCATTATAGCTTATATTATGGGTAAAGACAATAATTTCATTTGAGAAAGTGCGGACTACCGCCCCCTCAAAGTGATATGACTCGTTCATCCCATATGTGGTACGCATAGAGGATAGATTTAATCATATTAAATATGATAAAATACTAGAATTATAATACTACTATGTATCATTATGTTTTAATTCTATTACATATGAAATAGAAATGGAATTAGCATTCATGCGTACGTACTGCTTACCATCTCCAGGAACTGTGCATTTCATTTCTTACTTCGAAATGTTATGTACTATTATAAATACATGTATTTACTGGATATATATGATATATATGATATCTTATTCATGAATATAATTCTGTATATAATGATATATTAACCACATGGACAACTTGTAATTATAATGTGTTCATTTTTGACTCAAGTACCAAATATCGACAAAATGAACATTATTAACTTAAATGATTAAATAATGTTTATAACATGGTAATAAGTGATATAAAAGGAATAATAAGCCTGAAAAAAGGTTCTTATGAAAGTATAAATTAACTTTAGTTTATTATTCAGTAGAATAAAGAATGATAGAGTCATGTCGGACACAAGGTAAGGGAACTTTTAACCCAATTTCCATTCTATGGGTTGATCTTCTCTTTCTTGTTTAGGTCATTCATTGATTACGTGAGAAATGATTTTTTTATGTATTTATACATTCTTTATGTGTTCTTATAATTAATACACGTAATAGATCTATTTTACTTACAAAATGATCTTTGTAAGGTACTTCATCTTAATCTCCTTTCATTGATGCATATTTTCTTTTATACACATCGTTCTTTTATATGGTGTATAAATATCTTTGACATTATCTTTTATTCAAAAGGAATCTTTTTTTATGAAGTGTTTTACTAAACAACCAAAATAATGCTTCTTTTAACGTAAGCAGGGACAATGAACTTTCTGCCAATGTGACTATTATTTTATCATTGTCTTCCTCAACATGCCATAATGTTTTTAAAAGAAAATATACCATATACACTTTTATGTATTTTGGTATTGAAAATTGTTTTGATAATTAATTTGTTATGTCAACATATTTATGTGATATATTATGATTGGAATGTATAAATGTTTTATTTCCTTTATATTTTTTTATGACTTATGATTTTATAATGGTACTTGGACATCTGACGGGTGGTTATGTGATAAACCAAATGATTGGTGGTGCCCTGAATACCAGGATGGGTGGTTACGTTATGACCTCCAATGCATTGGGTATGGAATACAGCCATATGGATATTCCATTTAGTGATATTTGTGGAAGTTGAACGTATGGTTATTCCATTTAAGAATGTTAATGTCCCAAGTGACCTTTATATGTTATGTGTTTCTTCATATGGGTTTTATGGTAACATTTTGGTTAAAAAAGGGTAAGTGATGATCTATTATACAGTGAAGAGTATTTACTACACCATAAAGGTGAAAAGTACTGTTTATGATAAAGTATTCATGGGTTACCTATTGTTTCGAAAAACTAACACTTTTCGTTATTTGTGTATCCCTTACTGATCATTTTATGTTCATCCCAAGTTTTTGAAATGTTTTTTAGACGACATAATGTGGAATAGTGTCAAGGATGGGATCAAGGTAAAGCCTTTCTTTCTAAAAACCTGGAACTAGACATGACTCTTTTTATCAAGAGTTTTTATTTAATGACAGAAATGAAAATTGTGTAGAAGTGTCTACATTGTAATCATTTGAGATGTAATAGTTATGTCCTAATTCTCTAAAAATCTAATCATGAAAAGATCCTCAATGTGAATTATTCATTTAATTAAATATTAAGTAAGTTGTAAGGCCGGGTCCTTATAGTGCCTGATTTAATACAATGGGGATATCATTAAATTAATAAATTATTTATTTATTATAGATTTGTTGTGATATCCATATGGCTTCTAATTTATTGAATTATAAAATAATGATATCATTAGTTAAATTTGGTTTATAAATTAACTTCATTCTATGTTTTGATAAAATATTTACCCATATATTGAATTATTAAGCATTGTTAATCCTTTTCACGCATTCCATAAAAACAATATTTTTACACATGGAGGGCTATAATAGTTAGTATAAATGGAAAATGACCCATTAATGGATGATAGATTATTTATTACCCATATCCCCTTAATTATGATAAATATATGATTTATAATGAATTTTAAATAATATAGAAGATTGATATTTATTATAAATTATAATTAATTTAAATTTTAGAGATATTCATTTAAATTGAATCTAATAATTCCATGAAAATAAATGAATTATAATTATATGTGTCAAAACCTCAATAATATACCATTTCTCTCTATAAAATTATATTCTTACATAATTTAATTCATTTTAACTTGTTTTTTTAATATCATCTATTTTATTTTCCATTGTTTCATTATTTTATATGTTATAGTTTTGTAAGAGTTCAGTGTAATATTTATTAACAAAATATTACAAATATATTTCCATGATGATGATAAATCATACTGATATAAAAATAATGTTTATAAAAAAATATAGTATTTATTTATCACCATGTGAAAAAAATTTATATTTATTAAATAAAATAATGTTCTATTTTTTAATTTTCCTTCAATAAAATATTACAAATTCTATAATTACATAAAAATTGAAATAAATGTCCATATAACTAAATTTTTTATGATTTGGGAATAAATTTACTCATCCCTTTAAATATATTCTATTTATAGTGATTTTTTATAGTGATTTTTATTTTATATTTAATTATAATGACCTAGTTTACCCATAACCAATGTTAAAATAATTTATTAGGATAATATTTATATTGAAAGAAAGAAATGGGATTTTTTTACTGATTTTGGACCGAATTTTCGAAATATGTAATATATTTTTCATTATTCAAAACATTGAATAAGAATAATATATATTTAAATTAAACTAAAAAAATTAAATGAAATAATTTTTTTTTTAAAAAAAAATTCTTTTTACATACCAAAGGTAATAATATAAAATTCATGTATAAATATCATGAAGGACACCATAATTGATTTATTTTAAATAATAATTAAAAAAATTCAAACAAATGAATATATGAATTTTAATTTAATACAACATTAAATGATAATATAGTTTTCATTTAAAATTTATATTTTTCACGATAAATTGAAAAATTAATCTTATTATAAAGTTCTAAAAACCATCTTGAGATAATTTTGACATGTTAAATTTAAAACTGATGTAGATTTTTTTTTCAAATTAAAATTGAATAATTTAGAGTTTATTATTTTATATAGAACCATAAATTTCAAAAATATCGATTTATTTATAAATTAATCATAATTACTTTTAATAGAAAAAATAGTCTAATTTTATTTTATATTTAATATATATTCAAAAAATATAAAAAATAAATATAAAATATATATATATATATAATTAAGGGATTTTTTCAAATAATATGTCATTGTATCATTTTGATGATATTAATTACTCTATTATGGTATGGTATTCCAATATAATAATTCCAATTTAGTATATTTTATTTTTTTATATTTTTATTCTATCATTAATTGTTTTAATCTCAATAAATTTAAATTTTATGTGTTATTGTTACATGTTCATTTTTTTATTTATTAAATATATTTTGATATTTTATTTCATTTTACAAGAATCTAAATATGCATTAAATAAATAACATTCTAAAATTTGTTTGAATTTTATTTTTTATATCATTATTATTCAAATTCATTTAATTTAATGTGAATTGTTTTTTGAATCATATATTTTCTTCTCAAATAAAACATTAAAATTTGTTATTTAAATATATGAATTATTATGATGAATTATATTTATTATCCTACATATAATGAATTGCTAGTGAAAATGAGATGAAATTTTATGAAATGATAATGAGGACTCCTAGGGAAAATTTATTACCATAATAGGCTTCTAATTCAACCAAATTCAGGGAAAATGTATGAAAAAATGTGTAATTACAATTCAATTAGACTCTAATAACAAAATGTTGATTTTTTAATTAAATAATAACTATGCCTACAAGCATAAATTTACCAGAAATCATGAAGAAAAATAGTAAATCCATATATGACATATAAGAATTAAAATCACATTACAAATTTATTTTCTTTGTAGTCCCAAGACATATTAATTTGTAATGGATGTTTTTAAATGGAAAACAACAACCCCTATAGACATTTAATTTATACCCCTAATTCCATTTGGAAAATTTTTACTATTTTCAATAGTGAAGTATGAGTTTTTTATTCTATAGTAGTTTTATATATTTTTAAGACACACTGTCATTCTCTTTATCATGTTTGTTAATTTTTTTTAATTTTATTTTGGAATAAATATTTTCTACATAAATATAAATGAAAAACTGTAAAAGTTTTTTGTTTTAATATTAGTTGTTTTTGTTGTTTCATTATGTTCCTTCACAATGATGATTCCTTTTTTTTATTATATTGTTTTTGTAGTTGTTAAATAGATTATAGAATGGTGTCATTCTTATTAATCTATCATCAAATAGTTTTTCATATTCATCTTTATTCCTCACATAGGTCATTATATTGATTTATATATTGCGGTTTTGATATAAGGATGTTGTTTGGATAATTATTATCCTATATATTGTTCTATAAAGTATTATCAAACTAGAAAGATCTAATTTTAAAGATGTATTATTATTATTCATTGGCTTGGAGTGATAATTATTGATCTAAAAATTATAATTAATATAATGATTTTTATTTTAATTAATAATGATTGACTCCACTATAAAATCCTTAGAAAAACAATATATCATTATAAAATAATTACATTTTACATTTTTTTATTTTTTATTTATGTATTAATAAATATTAATATATTTATATATTATATAAACACCACAAATTATATATGTATATCGTATGGAATTATATTATTTTATTATTTTTTATTTATAAACTAGGGATATTGAAATTTAGTGTTCTATAATTAGCCTCACTGAGAGATTAGCGTTGGAATGAACAATTGTGTTATCACAAGGAAAATAAAGAAAATATGATTGGATTCAAGAAAAATCATTGAGATTTTATTTGGAACCATTATCCTACTTTCTAATATCATGTATACTTATTTCATAATAAAATGTCTGAAATCAGAATATTCAAAAAACAAAAAAAAAACAAAAAAAATATTTAATATATCATATATATAAGTTCAAGATGGTATTTTTGCTTATTTATTATATTCATGGAATGATTTTTAATCTATGTGGGTAAATCCATGGAAGATTCTATGTGAAATAAATGTTGGGAATTAGAGATAAATTCATAATTTAAATGAATATCATATCCACTTCATTGGGGAAAATTTATTCATTGAATATGGTAAAATTAAAACAACAACTAAAAATATTTTAACCTGTATTTATTATTAATGAACAATAGAAGGACATCATAGATCCTCGTAATTATCTATAATAGGACAACTCCCAATAATTTCCCAAGGAATTTATTTTTAATGAAACATGTATCTATAATCTAGTGTTGATAAAAATTATTTTGATGAAAATTATTTTAATTATATAATTATCATATTCAATATTATTCTCTAATATTTTGAAATGAATAATAACCTTATCATTACCAATATCATTCATTGGATGAACACAACACTAATGTAGTTGAATTTCACAACATACTTCATGCCAAAAAATCAAAATCTACATGTCAAAAAGTATTTAGAAATAGGGTCATGAATATAATATTTATTAAAATATTTCATTTTTTATTTTATTAACAAATTTAACTACTAAAAACTACATTTTTTTCTCTAGATTATACTGATACAATTATTTTCTTATAAAATGTTGAATTATATAATGATGTTTCTTATTTTATAGATATAATTAATGATATAGTATAGTTATAAAAATGTGACGCCCCAATATGACTTTTATGTTTGGGTTTTTGTTTAATGGACTGAACCCTTGGGATTGAGGTGTTTTGGACTGAGTATTTTGAAAATATGGGATGTTATCAAGGATTTAATGTTATAGAGTGGTATTAAACTAACTATTAGGATAGCATATATGACCCATGTAGCTCCATAATGTGTAGAGATACATTGTTAAAAGAAGGATTATTAAATGGTGTTGGAAAAATATACAATGAACATGGAGTTGGTTATTTTTATGCTTTTGGATCGATTTAAATTCTTATTTCCATACATTTGTTCCCAACATCAAAATCAAGTCATGGAAACATATCCAAATATTATACATTATTTATCTAGACCTACAAAGTTAATTTTTATTATATTCAGGGTGGATTCATTGTTGGCTACTCATTCTTCTCCATATTCTCCATCATTCTTGTTGTTTCTCTCTTATTCTATGATTGGTTATGTCATTTATGAACCCTATGTGGAGGATTTAGTTTGTGGGTTTCATCTTTTGATAGTATGGTGTCTGGATTGCCTCTTCTTCTTAGTTATTCATAATTCTTGAGTTTTATCAAATTCATACACATTTTATTTAGGTGATTCAATCCATTTATGTTTGTGAAAATACAATATAAGGAATTATATTTTCGAAATTTTATTTTTGTTATTTTTTACACGATTGTGTTTTTTAAACAAAAATAACATGAAATATTATTTAAATGGTTTTATGAAAAAGGTATTTTCAATGTACATGTTTGGTTAAGATTTTATGTCATTCATGTATAAATATTTTATGTGTTTGATAAAATGATGTTTTATATTCAAATAAATATGGGTTCTTCTCATGTAACTCATTAACATATAGGTGATTGTTGAAATTTTGAGACTTGTGGAATTGTGTTTTGAATGGGTATATTTACTTATTATTATATTTTCCCTTAAAAGAGATATCTTGTGTTTAGAAATGATACTTTTTATGTTTTTTATAATTAGACTTATTTATTTTTATAGTTTTCCATATATAATTCATTGTGATATGTAAATTTTTTATGTGAATTATGTGTGCATATAGAGGTTCCCAAACAGATAAATGTTTGATTATAAATAATTTAATTTTTATTAAAAAAAGATTTTTTCAGTTTTATTAGATTAAATTTTTTCCTAATTTTAATTTTCATTATGATATTCCTAAGGTATTCATTGGCTCGATATTGGAATTTTTGAATTCCTTGTTTTAAAAATATTTCTAAAAATTCCTATTGGAATCATAATTATGTCCTTGGATAAATAATTTTCCTTAAGATGTTTATTTACAATGAAATTGTTCCTTAAATTTAATGTGTTTTGGATTTACAATTCCAAATAATGTTTCATAAATATAGATTTATGTTTATAATGTGATTTTGAACACATAAAATTCAATGGAGAAGATGGTAATTTTTTACATTACCTCAGAATATGGTTTTATTAATGAAGGATTCATAGGTTCTTTTGGAACTTGGGAAATCATTTCTGTGTGATGGGAACTTCAATGGTAGTCCTACAATAATATTATAACTTTACATAGGTGGTGTAGTTGATTGAGAATATAATACATCTTGGAATATTTGGAGTATAAATATTATCAAGAATGTAACGACCTCTTCACTTTTCTCATAAAGTACCCTAATCAAATCCAAAATTTCATGTAGTGGGTAGAGATATAGATACTATTGTGTTCCCTGTTTGATATACTAAATACCCACGGTTAATGAATGTACATATTATGAGTCTCCAATTGTGTTATTATTGCATATAATCCATGCTAGTGATAGACTATGGATAACATCATACACAATATTATGAATATGAATTGATTTTTTCGTTCATCACCTCTCAAATTTATAATGACATGATTCTAATAATTTATACTATATTTTCAGATACTATATTTTGGAACAATTAATTATTATCATGTGTTAATATAACATTCACATTTTCCTATATAAAGAGATTCTACTTCTGATATATATTTTTATTTCCCATTTGATTCTCCTTAATGGTTATACATAATTATTATTTTTTATTCTTACCTATGATTTGGTTTTCATCTTAGTGTTATGGTAGAGTAATTGTTTCAGAAATGATAATATATTTTAATGTAAATCTATATTTTAAATTTATAATATGTTTTTTAAACTTATACTTGGTTGTATGAATGATAAAAAAATATTTTTAAAGGTATGTTCAATATATTTTTCATGCGCAACTCTTGGTAATTATATATGTGGAAAAAACTTTATATCCAACAAAACTATTGAATGATAATAATTGAATTAATCAATGCATCATTAGTAAACCCATTATAAATTTTGGTTCAGTTAGATGTTCTTGTTGTCTTGTTGAGTGGGATGGTATTAATGATATAGATGAACATGTCTTCACACATTTATTATTCATCGTTTTTGAAATGTTATATTTTTTCGTATTTTTTTGTTGTATATTGATCATAATTTAGTTCCTCATACCTATTTTTCATTGTGCTTTAGATATTCATATATTATCATGGGTATTTTTGTGTTCCATTTCATGAATTATGATTTTTCATTATTTGGATAAATTATCCTGGATGAAATATATTTTATTAAAAAATAATAATTAGAAACCCATCAGGAATGGGGATGCCTTTCGGTTTTTTCAACTAATTAGTTATGGTTCCTTGTTTAGTGATGTAATGGGATTGTTTATGATAAAATGGTATTAGATAGTCCCTTTGTTAATTTTATTTTCACGTATACTGGATATTTTATTTCTTTATGATGAGTATATTAGTCATGAGATAGTTCTTGATGTTGAATCCATGGCCATTAATCATCTAAACTGATGCTCAGAGCTGATTCACCACATGCCATTAAGTGTGCCTCCCAGTGTTCCAGAGGAAGAAAATGTGCAGTGTGGTATTAATAGATCACATCGGGAGACTATACCCTCTATCTGAATTAATACACATAAGATAATATATGATATAAATAAACAATGAGAAATAATGTAGAAATAAATCTAACCAACCATTTCAAAATCGATGTATAACCACAAACAATAATTGATATTCAATGCCACAATAATGGTGAAAAAATTGAATGAAACCCCAATAGAAATTCCAAAAACTAAATCATGAATACCGGTTCTAGCTCCATTTCTAGATCCTCAAACATGCACATACAAACCCCACATCAACAAAATAGAATAATACATTTTCACTTATCCTGACTGACAAACCCAAAATCTTCTTTGGATACCCAATTGAGGCCCTTAAAACATGTGAGTTCTACTCCTTAGGCCAACACCAATGGTGTATACAAAATAATTATTCCAAACAGATAGTTCACTGGGTACTAAATAAATGAAAATGTAAGGAGGGGATATCATTGGTGACATTATTTAACTATATCCACTTTTACCCTTTTTAATCATTAAATCCATTTTTATTATTTTATCCATCGGTGAGGAATTTACATCATTTACACTATAGCCTAATCTGGTCAATTATCATCCATATTGGTGTAATTAAATTTCCAAATATCAATAGGGGTAGGAATATCATAAAAAGACACATCAGGATTACCTAAGAGAATTAGTTAGTCTCATAAAATGTATTGATTTGTGTTATAGAGCCTCAGTCCCCTTCACTAAAATGTGCATTAAAGTGGTGGGGTTATGAACCTCAATCTATCCGGACCCATGGTTGTAGATCCTCATGTAAAATAATCCACCATTACCCTGAATATTGATATTGGTTATAAATATATATATATATATATCAATTTATAGTATAAACCATACCACACACTATAAACATTAAATACAATAACATTTACAACTAACATTTCATACAATATATGTATCATCATGATTCCTCAAAACATAATCACATTTATGATTAACATAGCATAGAATAATTAACCCTTTTCCATTTTTATGCCTTAACCCATTTATAATGATCAACAATTTTCATACATTATCCCAATAAACACATTCATTGATTCATATTCATTAATACATTTACATATTTCCATAAAAATTTAAATTTCCAATTATTATATTCACATTAATATATTTAACCCTTTTTCATATTATTCCAAATGATTCATTATACAATTTTAAACATATATAATGAACAACCTTTAGTGTTTCTTTATAACTCAAAAAAAAATTCAACATATTTTTCATGGGATCTATTTCAAAACAGATCATCTATATGATAATCATTATTGTATTCCGTGTTTTGGAATGTTTCCACACCCCATGGCTACACCTATATTAGTGGAATCATCCTAGATACATCCCACCAGGATCATGATGTGTCTAAATCACCATTTAAAAAACCATTTTATCAATCCAAACAAAAGGTATCAATTTCTATCATGGGTGAATCAATATCACAACCACACATTCATAAATGATCTTTTAGACTATAGGTAAAATCTTATAGATAACATTCCTTGAATCCAAATATGAATGATTGTATAATCCTACACTTAGGACCGAATTGATTCACCCTTTGAAACCTCATATAATGATTCTATAGGTAATGTTGGTTTTAGAGAATTATAAATATTAGAATAAAACTATAATCCTAGGTCTATAAAATAGAAGCATGATGAGTGTTAGACAAACCCGGAGCATCGATCTGCACCCAACAACACTCCAAACGGCCTATAAATAAAGACGTTAAATCCAATGGAATATTTGGGATCTTTGGTTCATCAATATTTTATTGAGGAGGAAAATTGACGAATTATTTTGGCTGAGAAACATAAAATCATGGTGGGGAATCAATAAATCCACCCCATTAATATGGTCAATGGTTTGGCCGTATTGTTTTCTAAACGGTGTGCCAGCATTTGTACATGAAATTTTCATGTCACATTGTTTACATGGGATCATGGATGGTGTAACATACCATGCACCAACTATGAAAAATTTATTTTTCCGAGATTGTAGAGTTAGGAATCCCCCTTCACCTAATTACCTCTAACCATACACACCCATGAAACATGCATGTGATTGAATGATTACTCCATCGATCATAACTCAAGCCCTCAGAACTCCCCAGATCATCCTCATATAGAACAATAAATATTGAATTATCCCATTTAAATTTTTTAACGTTGAATTTCAAAAAATAACTAATATGTGAATCCAATGATCTTACAACATGTCCACCATATAACAACTCATCTATGATATCCCCATCCACTATCCATAGAACATCTGATGAAAAGATTGTTTTCCACAAATCCAACATATCCATTTATATCACATATGGTTCTTCATAAAATTTTACATGATGAACTAAAATATTATCCAAAGTCATAGTATTTAATCATAAGACATTCTCAATACAATCCAAAATAAATACCAAATGATCCGCAACAGACACATAAGAATTGAGTTTAATATCCACAAAATCAATCACATTATATGGGTTAGGGTGGAAATAAAAAAGCTATAACACATGAAAAAATTCATGCATACCATTCTTCAATTTTGTATGTTCCAACCATTATTCCAATGGTTTCATAATCTCTATAATCTTGAATAACCTCATGTACTGGGATTACGAATTATCCTACATTCAAATTTGATGATGACCCATCCTTAGTGACACTCAAAGAATCGTATGATCACCCACCCTAAAAAAATTGGTCAATGAAAAATATCTATACATGACATCTTCATGTTATGACTCATGTACATATAATTCAATATCTATTGAACCTATTCCAATGTCTGCCATATGATACCTAGTCCCAACAACTCGAATTCTCTAGCCTCCAACCAAAATAGTGGATATTATATTAGTAATCCATAAAGTGACTCAGGTAGATCGATTAGAAACTAATCTTGGTAACCATTATTTTTGGAGAACTCAAAAAATTCTCAATGCTTTTCCCAAAATACAACATATTTTAAGACACATTCCCCCAACATTTCATCATAATTCCAGATAGAATATCCTAATTTCCAATTAGTTTGTGAGTGAAAAGTTTTTCTCAAAAACTCATGGGTACCAAGAGACCTCTATAATCCCATACATAATAATGAGGTGAAACATGGATAAAGATCTCAACTATTTTTCGAGGTAACCCATGCATCCAAACTATCTTGTGAAAATAAAACTCCGCAAACTGATCCATAGTGAATATATATCGAATTTTCATGAAGTCAGAGACCATTTTTGAATGATCCAAAACTATAAATATCACAACATTATTCGGATTCATCCTTGGTATACCCCCAACAAAATCCATCATCACATCATCTCATGTCCATTCTGTAATGGTAATTGGCTATAACAAAAACATGGATGATTATTCTCTGTACTTTCCTTTTGGTAGGTAAGGCATCACAACAAGAAAACTACATCATTATTTTTTATCCTTGTCCACCAATAATCACTTTAATGGTAAAAATACAATTTGGTAGTTGTAGGATTAAATACCCACTTTTATGCATGAAATTCACAAATCAACGATTCTTACATACATGTTAATTCGAAAACATGGACAAGAACATAAAATATCTCTTCATCTACAACTGTCTAACAAGAATGTGATACTTCACCTCAACAAAAATCCCTCTGGTGCAAGAACATTAGATTTTCATATTACCAGTCCTTGATATAGTTGAAAACTATGGACTCATCTTCCCACGAATCAAGGGACCAATACCCTTAAACAACCTTCTCCCTTAGATACATCTCATCAAACAACACCATCATCCTTCACTAGGAATTGTATTCCTCATCTACCTGATTATGTGTATTCATATCAAGGAATCATCGAAACCATTCCCATTTTATAGAGTATATACCAAATAAAGGCAAAAGTAATGCATGTACTCAACCCATATTCACTTAAAAGATACATATCATGTTATGATAATAAGTACATTCAAATTTTATTATCGGTATACATGGTAATGATATCTCCCAATAAGAAGTTCCATAAAAAACTAGGAAATAAACCACTATGGATAACTGAAGATCACGAGTAGGGTAATTTAGTTTATGAGACCTCAACTATTGTGACAAATACCACACAACCTGATTATCCTACATCGGGATTACACCATGTATAACTACAATCACATCATAGAATAAAGAATACTCCATACCAGGATCATGTTTGGTTAGAATTGGTGTTCCAATAAATTGCTTTATTAACATCAAGAATTCATTCTCACATTCCCACAACATTAAAACATCATTTCCTTAGTTATGAAGACTAAAAGTGGTGATGAAAACATGGAAAAATCATTAATTAAAAAAATTCAAAGCTACCTAAACCTATAAAACTATGATCATCTGAAACATGCATAGGATTCACTAATGAAAAAACTACATGCAATTTCTCATGGTCCTCCTCCACACTATCCCCTCAGATGGTGTGACCCAATAAATATGTCATATCGATCCAGATGTGAGCCTTGGATCACATGATGTCTAGAATATTATCTCATAATGTACTCAGGATTATTTTATTATGTTTCTCATTATCATCTTTAGTCATATATTACAACAATATGTCATCCAAAAACTTAATGAAAAATATTTCTATGTAATGGTGAATGATTTTATTCATCATGTCCATAAAAACTATTAATGCCTTTTTTCAATATGAATGGAATAAAAAGAAACTCATATGATCCATACAATATTCTGAACAAAGTCTATTGTACATCAGTAGGTGTCACCCTCATTTGAGGATTCCATGAGCTTAGATCAATCATAGAAGATGAATACAGCCCCATAGTTGGTCAAAGAGATCCTCGATATGAGGAATATGGTATCTTTTCTTAACTTTCAACTAATTTAGAATCTTATAATCCACACAAAATGACAATGATCCATTTAACTTATTGGAAAATAACATTGGGTATCCCTATTATTACATACATGGATGAATAAACCCTTTATTACCCAACTCCTCCAACTGAGTTTGACGATCAATGTGTTATTTCATTTCTATTCTATATAGAGGAATGGAAACCTGAATATATCTCAGCAGAAATTATATTAAGAACATAGAATATCTCTCTAGAGGAATACCCAAAAAGTTATCAATAATGATATCTTGAAAATAACCTACAATATGATGAATTAAATGCTTCTCTACCCACTCATCATCAATAAGAAGAAATGAATTTTGGGTTGTGAGTTCACCCAAATGCTGTCAAACCGACCCTGCAAAGCCTGCATGAACATCCCACTCTCCCCGATTGACATAATTCTATCCATTATGATATATAAAAATTACCATACAATTGTAACAATAGATTTGGGATTTTTATAAGACTATAAAATCGACACCCAAATTAATATCAAAATATGGCTAGTCAATAACATAATAGTCCGATGAAAATTGGTACCCACAATCCTTGAGGGAACACCCTTCTCATTTCAGTATATTTACTTCCCTCCATCATAAGAGTGTGTCAATCAATATAACCCCACACAAACACTCAAATTATTGAAACAACAGGTAAAAACCCATGTAGGAAATAAAATAATGGGAGGAACCAATATTAAATAAAAAACTATGTAGTATATAACCTACCATGATAGATTTTCCAATGATTGGTGGCCTATCCCTTATAACACCAAGTATAGACTAAACTACATGATGCAGACTTAATCCTTACCATGGGATAATTAAAATCCATATTGCTTCACTACTAGGATAATATTGATTCTGTCAACACAAAATAATATTACTATAATCTTAACTAATACAACTTGTTGTTCTCCAAATTCCTGCATGATATAGGGTAATCAACCTTTTCCTACCCTCAACATCAGAATTGATCCTATATCTATTCCCAAATATAGATGGTTTCTACCAAAACGATAGAAATTACCCATTATTCCACATATACAGAACTCAACTGATAGTTAAAGAAGGTATTCACGCTTGTTAATTAATCTGGATCACTAATATAAAAACACATGGTAACAACCATTAACGATTGATCCTATATTCTAACATCCATTAACACATCCATAATAATAGATATTCCTAAAATAATATTATTTCCTTCATATGTTTCACCACTTATACCTCAAACTAGAACTAAAATGACACTAAATGAAGCTTCCATTGAGTTTCCCTTTGAAATAAGTGCATGATCCACAAATTCTAAAAACATCATGAAATTAACCGTAATCCCCTAGGAATCATATCATGTCTATGTCCATCCTAGAAACGTCTCACCTTAATGACCACATCCCATTATAATTCTAGAACAAATCATTTCTAGTACAGGAAGATGCCAACATAATCAATCATTGAACCATTCCATTTGGTCAAATTCATAAAATCTAATTCTCTATCCGGTCACAAGGTCACTAGATATAAATTACGTATATAATTTTCTCGGGAATTTCTCTATAACATACCATCATCATGATGAGTCTAAATGAAAATATCCCACTATTGCATTACTTTTCCTAGCAATATATAAGATGACAATTTGAATATGTTCTTTGAAAGAGTTTATAAGTGAATAAGAATCATATAGATGAAATATATCCAAAATTTTGTATCCATAGGCCCACCATATTAGGAAAACACCCTGGTTAAATAAAGAATACTCAGCTCTACCCACCCCAGTTCCCATTCCATCATCTGTATAAAATGAGAAAACTTCTCATAGAACTACTCCTCTCCCCTGTTACCCGGAACCATTGGGATTTCCTATCCCATCTATCTAAAATAATTATTTTTTATATCTTAATGTCACATAACCATCACATGTCTTTGTGGTGTCATTTTTCAATAATTCAAAAACACATATCTATACACATGACATAAAAACCAATAATTTTACATAAAATATTGCTCTACACTATCCATAAAAATCCATTTTGTATATACTATCCCTATAGATATCATTGCAACTAAAAAACTTTGCTCAACTATCATAGTCATGGGTCATGGTCGTCATTTTTTAAACCAAAATACATCATCACAAGACATTATAGAGATAACCTTTTAAAACTATTTCCCACATAATAATAAAAAAAATTTCTATTACGTACATTTATCATTTCAAAACATGATATAAAAGATATTTTAACACAATTACAACACTTCATTAAGAACAATTTTTAAACCATTATTTCACATTCTCATCATTTACTAATTTCCATAATCTTCATCAGATGCAATTTAATTCACAATTTTAAAGAATTTAAAATGCATCCTACCCTTTAGGCCCTACGCACCCATCTTGTGTGTGCCTATCATAACGCATGCCACCAAAATCACTTGGATCAAATAAATATACCTGAATTCTCATTTTCATAGAACTTTGTCCATGAGAAAAATATAATTGTAACATCACATCATGAAAAAAGTGTATCGCCGAATGGTGAAATATAATCTAATCTCAACAACACACTTCAAGAACAACAATTTACACCATTGGTTCTTCCGTTATCCCTCATACATGGGTTAGTTACTCCCATGAACAAGCTCATTTCCAAGGTTTGACAATACCTAATCTCCTTTCTACTGTACCGAAATTGTAATATAGAAAAAATAAATCATACAATATAAATTTATAACTTCAATGACGTGAAATCCACTAAACTAGTGCTTTGATTCGGGTAAACATAAGATTGGATTCCCTCATACCCATACACTAGAGGCTACTGAATAGTAGAGAGGGTCTAATATATCATGTGGGAGGCTATACCCTCATTATCAAAATAATAATGAACAAAAAACATGTGAACTAAAAAAATAATAATCAATAAACTAGAAATTCAAATAACCAACCTTTTCCAAATCAAGGTACAACCACAACTGATAATAAAATTTCCACGTCACACTAACAGTTCCAAAATTGAAAGAAAATTCAAATGAAGAACTAATAGATGAATACCCAAAAAAGTTTCTTGAATCCAATTATGTATCCTCAAATTTTACCCCCCCCCACCCACAAATAGACTCCACAGTATAAATCCATTACCCTCATCAGTACCTATAATCATGAAATCTTCTTAGGTGACTAATAGTGCACCATGTAGGGTGTGATTGCAACTTAATATACCACCACGAGTGGTGTCTATATAATATCTCATATAAATAGATATTGCATCCATGTACTAAATTAATTAGAAGTTAAATAGAAGATATATCCTCAGACATTAGTAATCAATATTCAATTTCACTATTTTTACCCAATAAATACAATTTCATCATTTATTCCATGGGATAGGAATTTACATCATTTACTATACGAACTAATCTTGTCAATTATCATGAAAATGGATTAATTTAAGTTAAATATCTCACTATGGGTAAACATTTCATAATAAAACATCACAAAATCCATGGATCCTAAGTATAGGTAGTCTCATCAAATGAAACTGTTATTTGTATAGATCCTCTGTCTCATTATCTTACCCATACATTATAGTGGTGGGGTTTAGATCCTCGGTTGGACTCGAATTAGGGGCATTGATCCTCAGATAGGATACCCCATGATTACCAATCCATGTTCACATACTTATATATATATATATATATATATATCCATTTACCACAAACCATAAAATATCAATATAATAACATTTACAACTCACATTTCAAAAACATACATATCAACATGATTCCTAAAACTATTGTCACATTTATCTTTTTATTATCATATCCCAATTAAAACATTTATCATTTTAAGACAAAACCCATTTATAATTCTCAATAATTCTCATAAGTTAACCTATTTTTCATATCAACAATTCATATATATTAATTTATTTAGGCATTTACATTACTAATTAACAATCCACATGAAGAATTTACAATACTCCATTAAACCCTTTCTCATATAAAATCATTTGATTACTTATTACAATTCCAAAATATGGACACAACATATATTTATGTCTCTATATAAATTAATCCAAAATTACAAAATATTATTAATGGGCTCTATTTTTACGCAAATTATCTCTATTCTTGACAATGTAGTTTTCCATTTTTCTGATATGTTGGCACACATCAAAGATGTCCCTTTATTTGGTCTAATAAATATTTAGCCATCCAAATAGGATCACTAGGGGTCTATGTCACCAGTTATCCATCATTGATACAATATACAACTATGGGAACAAATTTCACATCCAGATGTTTCCAATATCACTACAATAAATGAAAATATAAACTTTACGTCAATATAATAAAACTTTTGGAAAACCATCACTAAATATGTAGAAGAACATTCACATAACCCCAGATCTAGATCAAGATTCAAGTTCTATTTGATTCTAAAACCTATGATTCAATAAAAACCGGGATTGTATGTATTTAGATGATGAATAAATAACCATTATCTATAATCTATAAAAGAGAATAAAGATTAGAGGTAGACATAACTTTATCATTGATCTTCACTAAACAAAGCACCACATTAATTATAGATAGTGGAGTTAAACCAATTAGATTATTAAGGGTGTTTTGTTCATTCGTGAGGATTTTTTAGGGAAAATGAGGAATAAAATTGAGTAGGAACCATAATTCTTGAAGGGGGAATTTAAAATATCCCACATTCAATGAGATGCATAGTTTAGCGTTACATTTTTTCAAACCCATACACAATCCTTGGGCCAAACTCTATCCAATAGGGAAATAATTAACATGAATACCTATGGATCCTACATGGTTGAAAAACTATAGGCCAAAAGGAAAATTGAAAATATCCGTGGTTTCATATTTTACCTCCCCCTTCACACAGTTTCTTCTAATCGTGCACCAACATGTAACATGCACTGGATGGTCTGATTTTCACTTCATTTCTGTCCCAAATTCCTATATCCTTGTTGACCTTCTTCACACACAAGGAAAAAATTTAATTATCCAATTTCATTTGATTCCAAAAAAATATAAACATTAACCTACCTCTACGAACCATGGCGTCATACAACTAATCACCCCCACTCATTAAGAAATAGGAGTTACGTAATATATTAGGAATTAAATACATTAGATTAGATGTTTGAATTTTTATCATTTATTCTAAAATGGTTCATGGAGATATAAAATTTAACAATGTGAAAATGTATATTTTAATGTTTCACATGATAATCTTTCAAAATGTATTTAACTCTATAATTCCCATGGTCATGATACTATATAGTTAAAATTGAATGTTTTAATTTATTACAAGGTCTGAAAATCATGATGCAATGTCATGTGTGACCATTATTTCCATATTTATTAGTCATTGATGTTATCATGGAACTATATAGGTTTTGGTTGTATTGACTGGGTTTTTAAAATAAAATGACTTTATGATATTTTTTTCATTCAAAAATGGGTTTCTACTCATATAAATTTTTTGTTTCAATAAGAATGTGAATGTCTTGATTTGATAAATTAATTTATTGTAAAAGAGATTTTTTTTATAAGAGGGATGAAAATAGAAAATTATATATGGAAATAGTTTTGGTATTTGTTTCAGTTATGGGAGTGGGAAACGTTGTTTTTATTTTATATGGAAATAATATAATTTAAAAATGGGGTTTTTTGATTTCTTGTTTTATAGAAATGAAATATAATTTTGAGGTGTTATTATGTTGATGTTTCTATTGTATATATATTTTGGTTTAAAGATCTATTTTATAGAGAGTATATAATAAAGAAAGTTTGGAATTTCGACTACATTTTCTATTTTAGTTCTTGAATCAACATGGAATACCAGTGGAGTGGTTGAGGAATATTCATCTCAACCATTTCATGTTATCAGTGTTTATAGTGATCTATTAGATGCTGTAAAGTGGTTTAGAAAAAATTAACATTTCTTTATGGAATATTATTTGGAAACTCTTGAACCACAAAGGGTGTATTTAATCATGGGATTGTTAAAAGGCTATAGATTGGATCACTATAACATTTTCAATCATTCCTTAATTCAAAATAGGATTACATGAGAGACATTCAATAAAACTATCATTTTATGGTTTATAACTAATGATGTGAATAAAAAAATTGGTATAGATTATCAGTATTCATCACGGTTAATGGATAGTGAAAGTATATGTTTGCACCTTCAATGGAATAAATCCATTTTATCCAAATATGGATTATGGTAATATGTGGGAAGCTGATGTTTTTTTGGGGATCCTATCATAGTTATCATAGATCATGTTCTTTACTCATGGAATTTATGTTTTTAGGATGTTAGTAGATGAGTCATTGTGTGATAAAGTTCTTTTCCTAAGGGAATCTAGTAGTTGTTTTCAAACCAATATCTATTGGTTTCGATAAGGGATCACCATATGGTAAAGGGTTTATTCTTGATAAACCAATTCTATAAGAGAATCTATATTTTCATGCTTCTCATTAGAAGGAATACTCCCACAAATTTTTGTAGTTCAGTTTTATTGGACATTCGAAGTAATATATATATAATTTCTTGATGTCCATAAATCGGTGTGGTTATCATGTAAATCATGAAATAATATATATTGAGTGAAATCGATAGATGAATGAGATGTTTGGAAGTGTTTTTGAATACAGACATTCTTTCCTACACGTTCTATTGAGGTAATCCCTTTGTTTCCTTTATCTAATTTTCCCTTGTCCTTTGGTCTATTTTTATTACATTTCTATTTTTGGGGGATTTTGAGGACTGTTGTATTTCATAGTAATTTTTTTTATCATTTTCACATATGGATATGGATTTTCATGGATATTGTTGATTTTTATTATTTTACTTATCAGTTTTGTTCGTTCATTCTCATGTTAGAGTTTGGTAGTTTTAATGAGTATCTCTTCATGTTGCATATATGATTTATAGTAACTAATAATTGGGGTGATACAACATAAATAACTTCATTATTCAATATTGACCTAGTTGGATGCGAATTATGATGTTTAAATTTCAAACTTGTGTTAGTTGTTCAATTTTTCAATATGTTTTGTATAGATATATTTTTTTGGGATTTCATTATTTTGTGGTGAAATCTTTCAATTTTTTCATATATATTTATTGGGGATATACATGGGGTATAAGGTGGCATGGAAAGACAATTACAACACAAAAACATTAATTTTATTTTTTGGTCTTTGTTTTATTTCTTGAGTTATAATTTATGAGGTGTAATGGATGAAACAAATATAATTTTTTTGAATTCTTTTTCATAACAGAATTATGGTGGATGGTTAAACTAACCTTGATCCATATATGACCATGTAATAATTCCCATTTAAGTTGTATATATTAAATTGTGAACAAATTTTTTGGTAAACATTATTTGTAATACATGAAACCCACTTCAAGAGGTTTATATTTTTCCTCATTATTCCACATTTTCTATGTTTTCCACAGTTTGTTTCCCCACATAGAACCGCATGTCATGAACACCGCTGTCAACCATGTCAATTATCATACATTTTTTCTTCAATGTATTTGTGTTAGATTTTTTGTATTCTTTATTGGGTATTAATTATTCTATATATCCTTCCTTCTTCCATATGATTCTTTATTCTTCAGGGATTTAACATCCTTTAGATGGATCTTAGGGTGACTGTTGTCTTATGTTGTATTTTATATTTTTTGGTTTGGGTGTGTTTTTTGGAACAGGAATATAGTTCCTTATGATTCAAAATTTTCATCATCTTCACAAACTATTAAGAATAATTTTTTTCTTTATTTACATTCTAGAACATTCCATATAATTATTTGGTGTTTCTAAATGAGTTTTAGTGATTTTATTTATGCTTTTGTTATTCTAAAACTACTTTTTAGTCTTTATAAATTGGTGGTCTGATTAAAATGGGGGATTATCAAGTTATTTATATTTTCATGACTAAATGTTTTAATTTTACTGGTATTATATGTTTTTTATAGAAATCCATTTGACATTAAAAATTAAATTTAATGAATTTCATTTGATGGTTTTCTATTTTTTAGATTCCTGAAATTGGTTGGAAAGTGGAATTGAAATTTGAATGGGTTTTTACCCTTTATTGTATTGGAGCTCATATGAGAAATCACATTCTGATATAGGATTCTTATAGTGTTTATTTAAAATGATCGTTTAATTTTTTTTTGGTTATCCAAATATAATACAATCAAATATGTGAATTTAAAATTGTGTACAAGTTGTTCATATAGAGATGATGATACATATAAATTTTTAATAACATACAACTCCAATTTTCTAAAACATTGTTTTATATCAAAGGATTTATATTACAATAAGTTCCCTCAAATGTGGTTTTGAAGATGTGTTTTATAATGAATTAATTGTGGGTTCATTAGAACATTGGAATTTTATTTTTCCTTAATTATTCTCAAAATGAAGGTTTGCAAACATGAATGTGTACATGGGGGATTGCCTTGTATTTTGAAATAGTTTTTGAATGAAAATTATTTATCATGGAATATTATTTGTATTTCAAATCACTTGTCCAATTCTATACCATTTTAATTTTCATTAGGTAGTGATTCTAAACACATAGAATCTTATGCCCCATTATATACCCTTGGAAAGATGCCACAATGCTTTTTCTAATCACCAGAATATTATGGAGTTATTGGTATTTGATAAATGTGCTCCCTTATATAGGAACACAATTTGTAGCCCTCCGATATAGAGGGTCTTTTGATAGATAGTGTTGGGGAGTGGGAATAGTGTGAACATTATAATCAATGGGTTATAAATAATTTCAATACTGTGATGTCCTCCCTAGTTCTCCCTCGTATTATTTTAATGAGAATATATTCATCATATATATGGTCAATATAAGGTTATTTTTTATATAATGTAGGGATAAATTAATTCCCTTAGAGAACATGACCAGTTATGGTGGTCTATGAAACTAGTGAAAGTCTAGTATAATAGTATTGTGGGTTTTTTACTATGGATCTCCTCATAAGATGAGAGATAGAACTAGAAATGTTCGGTATATAGTCACCTCTCACAATATTCATGACATTAACATATCATTGATCATGGTATTTCCAGTTATTATTTTTTGGAACACTATTTTCATATAGTGTTTTTAAATCCTTTTTATATGTCTGGATTTATACTTATTTTGTACCACTTATCATTTTACATTTATCTTATGAAACATAATGCTAGATCTGTTCTAATGTTCCATTATTATTCATTTAACTAGGTTTTTTAACTTCATTGGGTTGGTATTGAAAAAACAATCTCTAATTCAAATCTATAATAAAGGAAACCAATGTTCAATTTTCTAAATTGGATTTTTGAATGTTTTATTTTAATTATTAATTGATAGAAACATATTATCTAAATATATTTTCAAAAAAGCATTCATTGAATATTTTTTTATGTAAATGTAAACATTTTATTGTGATTATTTACTGAGATATTCCATTCTCACATCTGATGGGTGAAACTCATACTTGAAAGGCCAGCGAAAATTTACTGGTTCAGGTTGTGGTTGTGGTTCTCTCATGAAGTATGCATGACATGAGTATTTTGATGACCACATGTTCCAATAGAGATAATATCTAGTTATGGTTTGGATAAAAATATTTTCTATTTGTATCCTAAAATAGTTCATCAATTTTTTATTATACATGTTCAATGACTAATATATTATTACATGTGACATATTTTATGATTCATTTTTTCGGTTAATAGTAGATATAATATATATATATTTATCAATGATTCTCTAAGGCAAAAAATCATTCAATGGGTACAATAGATACACTCCATGAATTTACATTGACTAGATTGGGTGTCACATTTTGGGATGAAAATGATGGTATATGTAAACACATGTGCATGAATGAATGATTGTAAACAACTATGAATCACTATATATTCATATATCGAACATAGAAATGACATTTTTCATCAAATTATAATAACTTCTGTAATAATATGTATCACTCCTATAACCAATCAAAATTGGTATCACTAATTATTAATTTACCCTCTCCCCTAATATCATATATATCTACTAAATTTAATGGATGAGTCACTTTTACATTATATTAGGTCCTTCATTCAATTAGTTTACCCATATATAATAGGAAAAGATAAATTTGGTGATTCCTCTCAATGATTTCTCATCAAACATCATATATGGTAACAAATCTAGCTAGTTCTTATCTAGGGGTATTAAAAACCATTCACATCATGGTGGTTTTAACCTCGATCTAATTTTTTCATTATTCTTAAAAATATATTTTTTAAGTTAAAGAATCTATTTTTATCCATATTAGATTAAATTTTTAGACTCAATTTAAATAACTAAATTCTTCCACTAGCCAATATATTTCTAGTTAGTTTCATACCTTTTCATTGGTATTACTAAAATTATTCATTTATTTAAACTAGATCTAATGATGGGAAGTTACATATATGTTTTTCGATAGGTGGTATCAACCTCCCTAAATGATTATATGTTTTAATTTTATTAATATTTTTGTATATTATTATTTAATAAATCTCATCAATTTATAGAGAACTGAATTTATTTTAGAATCATTGTATTTAAAATTAATTTTAATTTTTTCATATTTCATGTAAATTTATATTGAAATATTTTAAAGAGTTTTTTCTTTTTCCTAAATCTCTGACTATGAAAAAAATTCAAATATTTCTCTATCATTTCTATGTATTATAGGAAATTTTATATATTAATCAAAAATATATTAATTTAATGAGAATGACATATGATTTTATGAGAAGAATGGAATCTATTAATTTTTCTATCAATAATTTATAATTCACGATATGTTTTTATTATGAATGTGGAATTTAATTTGGTAGATAGAATTTAAAAATAGAACCCTCTTTTTACATAATACATTATTTCAAAAATGGGATCGATGATATTTCTAACAAGATTAAGATACGTAATAGGCTAATTTTTCATTTCCTACCATCCCACTTAATATATATTCAGGGATATTTAATGTCTGTTGATAGGTAGTTTCATTAATTTGTGTTTCTAGTGTATTAGTACATTAAAAGGTGGTGCACAATGTATTCCATTATTTTGGATTATTGAGAGAGATAAATGGGTTTGATTCATTATTCAATGAACTTTTATTTTATTATCATTTTCAGCTAAAAGCTAAAAATAAAAAAATAGAAATATATAAAATGAACATGATATATAATTATTCAATGTCATAATAGGAATGAAATTTCTGAAATTCAATAACAAAAACTTATCATACAATCATATGTGAAAAATTATTAAAAAAATGATAAATATGAAAGGGAATGATTGTGAGGATATTGTTAATTTACTGATTCCATTCGATAAAGGTGTGTTGTGTTTTACATATTTAAAGAGAATTGAGGGATGTATAATTCATATATTTCCCCTTGAATATTAATTTGATTTTATATTATTTCATTAAATCAAATTTTCTTTAGGGATTTATAAACTTCATAACCCAAAACACTTATTCATTAATATGACATTGAAATGTACTCAATGTTGGAAACAATTTTATTTTTTTTGTATGGTGGAGTGATATAAATTTATAAATATTATTAGTTATATAAAAATTTTCTAATTATGATCTTCAATACAGATTAAATTTATCATATGTGAAGTGTGACCTAGATTTCAATGGGGGTAATTTTTTATTCATCCTTGAATGAATTTTTTAGGATGAATAATTTTTATTGTTACATTAGAAAATTAAATGAGAGTATATTTCATAGATAAGACAAAATAATATTCTATTTTTGAAATGATCATGGAGTATTTATCACTTTTTACGTTAATAAGGATTTTTAAATGTTTATTTGTTGATAGCCTAGTATTATAATGTTAATGTGTTAGGAATTTATGAAAATTATATTCTAGTAGAATTTTTTTTCAATGATTTATTCTGAAATATTGTTTAATTTAAATCTACTTCCAATATTTTTATGTGTTTGAAAAAATTATGTTAATTTGAAAATAAAATCAATTATAGATTTAATATTATTTCTAGAAAATAATAATTTCTAATATATTTAAAAATGAAAATATATCTTTATTATATTCCTCTTACAATAGTATTCCTTTCTTCTAGAGGACTGACCACTAATATATCACCCCTTATTTATGGTCAGAAACAATTTATTTATATTTTTTATGTAGATAATGTATTTGGTTTTTGTTTGAAAGAGTTTGGATAACTTTTAATGTCTTTTGGGGGATGTCACAAGGAGGATGGGTGGTGAAGATTTTTTGGTAAAACTTCCACCCTTGCATGAAATAATGCACTATGAAAGAAGGGATAAATGGATGGTGCACGATTGTCGCACAGTTATTCCAAACCACGGTGAATCCTTAATAGAACCATAAATCTTGATACATTGGGAATTAAAATGATTACAGAATTTTTTCGAATGTTACTAGAGAAACATGTGATGTTCATACTTGGGATACTGGATGTCACACAGTTAGCACACAGTGTGTAAGACAGTGAGAATAAATGATTCCCAGTTAAATAACTAGAACCTAAAAAGGTTGATCTAGGTATTATTTTAGTATTGATGCCTCTTTTTTCTCCAAAACATCATATACTCATGAATTTTCCATCTAAAATTTTGTTGGTGGTTCTCCCATCAATTTGTATGAAATCAGGAGGCATATCATCATGTTTTCAAGCGGGATTCTTTTTGAAGGCCTTCTTTCTATATTGATCTTGTTTTTTCCATGGACCTACATCACACTCTAAAATTATTTTGTATATATATGAATTATAAGGGTAGATATAAGTTTTTGGATACCAAATAATATTTTATTTTGAATTTTCTATAGGGGAAGAGATCTAAGGCTAGTTTGTGGAGATTCAACCATCTTTATGCCCGTTTTTCGGGATGTTTATCGTTTTTTAAAAAGATTTGATGGATGGTGGTTCACTCTAAACACTTATATTTAGAACATGAAATCAAAGTTTGAAATAATTTTAATTTCTTCATTTAAATTGTGTAATTTGGGTGGAAATAATGTTATAAAAATTATTAAGTGATGATTTATGAATTTGGTTGAAATTAGGAAATCATATTATTTGGGTTTCCAATGTTTTTTGGTTTATTGATTATAAAATATTTATTTTATAATATGGATTTGATAGATCAGTTCAAAACAACCTTTTTATTGCATTGATATAAAAATTAGTTTTTATTGAAATCGATTCAAAAGGGTTTTTTGATTTTTTTCATATACTATTTTTGTGCGAGTTCATGTTCAAAGTGCTCAATAATAAGAGTCATGTACTTATGGGTACATGGGAAATGACCCTGGATCGATGGAATGTGGTAGTGGGACACAAGGGGATTGGAAAATAGACCCCTCATGAGTATATAAATTTATTTCATTCCTTCATGTGAGGTTATATAGTGAAATATGGAATGGGTACACCAAAATAGAATTTAAAATTATTTAATGAATTGTTAATGTGATATTATTGGAAAAAAATTGACAATGTATTTCAATTATATTTCGATAAAAACTATATTAGAAAAAAATTTAATATTTTTTACATGTTCTATGCTAGTGGCCTGGGATGGGAAGACATCGAGGAAAACCAATTGAGTTATAGTACTCACACCCACATTTGATTTTTTTTTTGATTTTGAAGATATCATCTATGGAGTTACGAGATAAGGTAATATATCCCATATCATTAGTACTACTTCATCATAAATGGATTTTTTGGTGGCATTGGTGCACATATCATGTGGAGGATTACAATAATGGGGGATTATTCGTGTTTTAATATCTTTTCTTCCACTTTTTAAATTGGTGTTTTTTGTTATTCAATTATTGTACACTTTTAAGTGGTTTTGAATATAGTGGAATATATTGTTTTAATTATTTTTTATCATCAATTATGTAAACCTTATTTGGTTATGATTTTTGGGTATATTTTTAATTTTTGAAGGAAAAATAAATCCCCGTGTATATTGAATCTCTATGGAACTTATTTTATGTCTTTGGAATCTTCTGGGTGTGGCTTAAGACCATGTTTCATCCTTCCACCTTATCATGCAAATGAGGAAAAGAGATATTTTACAAATGTTATCAATTTTCATTGATCTAATTTTTTTAGGGAAACTAGTATCAACAAGGATCTTCAATATTCCTGGAACAATTGGTCTTTGACATGTTATTGGTTGTTGTCGATAGAGATAAATTCATTATTCTCAATTATGTGGCTTAGGATTATAGACACCTGTAGAATTTTTAGGCCATGAAATGAGGGTAATTAAAAGATATATATATACTTTTAATGATGAACATCAATTTACCTAGATGTTGGGTACATAAGTGTTCAAGAGACACATAAAGGGTTTCAAGATCTCTTTGTCATGGGGTTTTTCAATGAGATGATCATGACATGCATTAGAGTAATGACTTCCCACTAGGACTACATCTCTCATATGGATTAATCATATATTAATTGATTCATTTGTTGATTTTTGAAATATTTTAACAATTTTTTCAGGTGAAAGACATTTGAAAGGATCATGATTGAGGGAATTTGATAATTGTTTGATTTTCAAAAGCATGTGAAAATTTTTAGAATATCATTGAACATGATATATAATTATTTTGGAAGAATTTACAGGGATAGTTTAAAGTATTAGACATTAAAATGTTAAGCATTAATTTTATTGAGAGTGAGACATATGGATTTTGTTCTTTTTATTATAAATGAATCCTATTAGGAGTCATATGATCCTGTTGAAAGAGGCCATTGAGAATGTGGTTGAACCCAAACCACAGGTGATCCAATTGTTGGTATAGAATGTCACTATAAGGCCCCAGCCTTAAACCTTACTTAATATTGAATTAAATGAATAATTCACATTGATGATCTTTTCAGGTTTAGTGTTTTAGAGAATTACAACATAACTATTACATCTCAAAAGATTACAAAGTAGACACTTCTACTAAGCTTCCATAAAATAAAAACTCTTAAAAAGAAACATGTCTAGTTCCATGTTTTATATATCATGACTATTCCTTGATCCCATCCTTGACCCTATTCCACATTATGTCCTGTGAATTTTTTTTAAAAAAACTAGGGGTGAGTATAAAAAGATCATTAAGGGATACACAAAGAATTAAAACTGTTAGTTTTTCAAAACAACCACTAAACCAAGAATACTTTATCAAAGTAAAAAGTTTCACCTTTATAAAGAAGAAAATACTCTTCATTGAATAAAAAATCATTACTTACCCATTTGTAACCAAAATATTACCACAAAACCCATATAATGAACACATAACATATAAAGGTAACTTGGGACATAAACATATTTAAGTGGAATAACCATCCGGTCAACTTCTAAAAATATCACTTAATGGAATAGCCATACGGCCGACTCCCATACCCAATGCATTGGAGGTTATAATGTAACCACCCATCCTGGTATTCATGACACCACCTGTCATATGGTTTATCACACAACCACCCGTCAAATGTCCAAGTACCATTATAAAATTATAAGACATAAAACAAATATAATGGAAGGAAAACATTTCCACACTTTGATCACAATATATCACTTAAATATATTGACATAATAAATCCATTTTAAAAACCATTTTCAATACCAAAATACATATAAGAGTATATGGTATTTATTTCATTTTAAATACATTACAGCTTGTTGAGGAACCCAAAGACCAAATAATACTCGCGGCGACGGAAAAGGTCGTTGTCACCACGTACATTAAAAGAAACATTCCATTTTTTTCATTTAGTAAAACGCTTCTTATAAAAAGATTCCTTTTGTATGAAATTAAAAGTCAGAGGGTTTTATACACTGTATAAAAGAAAGCCTTGTATTAGAACAAAATATTCCTCAATGAATGGTGATTGAGACAAATTCCCTTACCTCGTGTCCGATGTGACTCTATTTCTCTTTAATGTCATGAATAATAAACTAAAATTAATTTCTACTTGCTTAAGAAACATTTTCAGGTTAATTATTCCTTTTATATAACTTATTGCCATGTTATAAATGTAATGTAATCATTTAATTTCATAAAGTTCGTTTTGTCGATATTTAGTACTTAAGTCAAAAATGGCCTTCTTACAATTACATGTTGTTTATGTAGTCAAAGGTTCATTATATCTAGAATGATATTCTTGATTTGGATATCATATATATCATATATATCCCGCAGATAAATTTATTTATAATAGTACATAACATTTAGAGGTAAGAAATGAAATGCACCGTTCATGGAGACGGTAAGTCGTACGTACGCATGAACGCTACTTTCATTTCTATTTCATATTTAATGGAGTGAAATAAAAATTATATAAGGGTATATTATAATTCTAGTATAACATAATATATAGTACGATTAACTCCATCCTTTATATGTCCCACGTATGGCATTAACAAATCAAATCACTTTGAGGGGGCGATAGTCAGCACTTCCTAAAATGAAATTATCGTGTTCACCCACAACGGAAACGATAAAGGTATGCCAAAAATTAAAAATACACAAGCATAATGAAAACATAAACACAATATATATCATATATAAATAGATTTACATCTTAATTTCCACCATGAATGGTGTTAAATTAATATTGAACAATCATCGTTTCGTGAGGCAGAAAATCGCCAACCACAGAAACAGTATGTTCTTTAACCATTAGATGAAGGTGTGTGTAGGTGTAGATCTAATACATCTCATAAAAACATCATAGTATATTGAAGATACTGGTGTTGTTACAAAAGAAAGGAATAAAAAGAGTTTAGGGTGTTGGAGAAGCAAAATAAAACAGAAGAATACAAGAGAAGACACTACCTTTAAATTGGGTCACTCTTTTTGATTTGAGCTCAAAGGCTTCCATAGAAATGCTTCTGCCCAATGTGAGGCTTCTAGGAGTAATAGAGGGATTTCGAGAGAGTCAATGGGCATGGTGTGGCCGAGCCAAAGGCCGGAGAGGTGTGGGTAAGGTGGTAGAGGTGGGGGCCTTTTATAAGTGGGGAGGAGGGGCACTCTTGGAATGTTATAAAAGGTTACTTTGTTATAAAACGAGTTTCGGTTTATAAAGGTCCGAAAATTATTTATTTCGAGGATAAGGTGATAAGATTTCGAAATCCACCCATCAAATAGGCATTTGACTAGTGTAGGTCTTATATTTTACATTATCATTTCATTTTATTTAATTCGTTAAGTAATGATGTAATCGCTGCATTATTATGGTTTCATAAATAATTTAATTTATTTAAAGTCCAAAAATTATAAAAAAATATCATGATTTTGGAAATATTTTTATATTTCTAATGAATATTTATAGTCAAAAATATGACTTTTATTACCCTATTTAAAAATTGTTTTAGTAAAACAACATATGTTTGTGACATTTTTATTTTAACTTTAAATAAAAAGTTATTAATGTCATTTTCCTACCAAAGTGGCTCCATGGGGTCCCCAAGTTGACCCATGGATTTTCTCGGTTGGACAACACACATTTAATAAGGGTAGGACAAGTATCAAGGTCATTTAATATTATTAAAACAATATTTTTACATTAAATTACACTAATTACCTTTAATCGCGAATAAAAACATAAAAGTTACTATTCAAATAAAAAATATTTTAATCCCACCAAACCACATTTTAATTATTAATAACAACCATGTATGTTGGATTTTCGAAATTCAATACCCAGAGGTGGTAAAATTTTATTTAAACAAAAAATCATTTTTTTAAGTACCACTATTGGTTTCACTATTCATAAAAAATTGATGTTTTTCAGAAAAATACCAAAACTTCAACCTGAGCTATATTTGATATTCCGAATTCAAAAATGAACTCTATTTTCAAAAATTAAAAACATATAAGTGAAATTAATTAATTTAATAATTAATTCCCACTATCAGAACAAATAGGGTGTTTTTATAAAACAATATGTATCAAAAGATTGACACTAGTTTAAGTCCAATTTCAAAGTGAAATTAATTCCAACGACCACTATTATATTAAATTGTAAAAATATATTCTAATTTCACTTCAAAACCAATTCAAAAGATAATCTAATCATATAAATAAATTATATTAAAAAAGTTTTTGAATTAAAATACATCATTTTTCACTATTTATTAAAGAATGAACTTTATCGGAAAAACACGAAAATATTACACAATGTAAATTTTGATGTCCTGAATCTAAAGAAGAGTTTTATTCGGTCCAATAGAATTTACGAGAGTGACCAAAACTATATTCAATGAGGGTTCTCCATCAAAATGCGATTATTCAACTTTTTAGTGAATATTAGAGTATCTATGCCTAAAATTGAATTTTTTTTCTTATTTTAAGACTTTATCTTTTATTGGATAAATTGTAAAACATTTAAAAACATATATTATCCTATTTTAGTTATTTCTATTCATTCTCGCCAATAAAATGGCTACGTGTTAACTACCATTTAAAATAATATTATTATATTACTAGTGTGCAACGTAAGATTTCAAAGAAACTCATTGTTGTATATCGCGTACGCTATCGAACATAACAACCACTTTAAAGTAAAATTAATATTTAATTAGAAGTTATTAATAAATATGAGAAGGTTTTATTCTTAATTTACCTAGGATGTTACATCCTTCCCCCTTTTGGGAATTGCGCCGTCAAAATTTTATTCACTTATCAAAATAAGTGGGGGTATTTATCCCTCATAGAATTTTCAGATTCCCATGTTGCCTTTTCAACCATATGGTTTTTCCACAAAACCTTTACCTGGTGAATTACCTTATACCAAAACACTTGCTCTCTATGGTCAAGAATCTGGACTGGTTGTTCTTCACAAGATAGATTCTCTTCCAACTCAACTACCTCTGGGCTCAAAACACGAGATGGATCTGGTATATACTTTCTCAACATCGAATCATGAAAAAAAATTGTGTAACTGAGATAAACTCGCAGGTAATTCCACTCTATATGCAATAGATCCATCTTTCTCCATTATTTTATATGGTCCAATAAACCTTGGACTTAGCTTTCCTTTCTAACCGAATCACATCACACTTTTCCATGGTGAAAATTTGAGAAAAACATGATCACCTACCTAAAATGATAGATCCTTCCTTCGGTTATCTGCATAACTCTTCTTCCTACTCTGAGCTATTCTCATGTGTTTCTGAATCAACTGAACTTTTTCTGCCATCTTTTCTACCAATTCTGGTCCCATCAGCTTCCTTTCACCCACTTCACCCCAAAAAGCTAGAGTTCGACACCGTTTACCATATAATGCTTCAAACGGAGCCATCTGTATACTGGAATGAAAACTGTTAATATATGAAAATTCATCCAATGAAAGATGTTGGTCCCAACTTCCCTGATAATCCATCAAACAAGGACGTAGCATATCTTCCAATGTCTGAATTGTTTGTTATGACTGCCCATCTTATTGAGGATGGAAAGCTGTACTAAAATTTAATTCAGTACCCATAGAATTCTGAAGGCCCTTCGAAAAGTTTGATGTAAACTTGGGATCACTATCAGATACAACGGATAGGGTAACTCCATGCAACCTAACTATCTCTTTAAGATACAATCGAGAACGTTGATATAGAGAGAAAGTATCTCGAATTGGAAGGAAATGAGTAGATTTATTCTACCGATCAATAATAACCCAGATTGCATTATTACCACGAGATGTCTTAGGTAATCCCACAACAATGTCCATGGATATATTTTCACATTTCCACTCTGGCACTGGTAAAGGCTGAAGCATCCCTTTTGGTAACAACCGCTCTTCTTTAACATGATGACAAGTCAAGCACTTCACGGTAAAATCAGCAATATCTCTTTTCATTCCATCCCACTAGTAATACACCTAGAGAACTTTGTACATCAAAGTACTACCTGGATAAACTTAAAACAGGGAACTATGAGCCTCGCATAACAACTCATTATTCAACTTTGAATCACCAAGAACACATAATCTCTTCCCAAACCTCAAAACACAATAGTTATCAATATTAAATTCAGGCAACTTACCCTTCTGAACCAGCTCTAACTTTTTCTGAAACACACTATCTTTCTTCTGCGCTTGCTTAATTATGTCTGATAGAGATGATCTCACTGATACCCGAAACAAAAGAGAAGAACTTCCTTCACCAACAACTTCTATGACAAAGTTCATCAAATCATAAACCAAAGGAACTCGTTCCAAACGTATCATGGTTAATGAAGCATTACTTTTTCGACTCAAAGCATCATCCACTTTATTTGCTTTTTCCCGGATTATAATGTATTGTACAATCATAATCCTAGATTAATTCTAGTCATCTCCTCTGTCTCATGTTCAATTCATTCTGAGTGAATATATTCATTAATCTTTTGTGATCAGTATATATTTCACACATTACTCTATACAAATGATGCCTCCTAATTTTTAGAGCAAAAACAACAATAGCTAATTCCATGTTATGTGTAGGGTAATTTACCTCATGAGTTTTCAACTGACGTGAAGCATATGCAATTACCTGATCATTCTGCATAAGTACACAACCATGTCCCTTCAACGATGCATCACTGTATATAACAAACTCACCATTCCTGGAATGAAGTGCCAAAATTGGAGCATTCACCAATCTTCTTTTCAACTCCTGAAAACAATCATCCCATTATTTTGTCTTGATAAAAATAACACCATTCTGAGTTAGCTTAGTCATTGGACTAGATAACCGTGATAAATTTTCAACAAACCTTCTGTAGTAACCTTCCAAACAAAGAAAACTACGGATCTCGGTTACATTTGTTGTTCTTGTCCATTCTTTAACAAATTTTGTTTTAGAAGGATCCACAGTTATGCCATTTTTTGAAATAATGTGACCATGGAAAGAAATTTGTTGTAACCAAAACTCACACTTGCTGAATTTTCCATACAGTTTCTTTTCTTTTAAGGTTTGCAAGATAACCCTTAAATGACTTTCATGCTCTGCTTTACTTTTAGAAAAATCAAAATATCATCAATGAAAACAACCACAAACTTATCCAAGAAATCGTGTAAAATTCTATTCATAAGGTCCATGAATACTGCAGGTGCATTGGTTAACCCAAAAGGAATAACTACAAATTCATAATATCCAAATATAGTACAAAACGCAGTCTTCAGAACATCTGATTATTTTACTTTCAACTGATGGTACCATGAACTCATGTCAATCTTCGAAAAATATTGAGCTCCCTGGAGCTGATCAATCAAATCATCGATATGAGGCAAATAATACTTTTTCTTAACAGTGATATTATTCAAGGCTCTATAGTCAATGAAAAGTCTCATCGAATAATCTTTCTTTTTAAAAAACAAGACAGAAGCACCCCATGGTGATGTGCTAGGTCTAATGAAACCTTTATCTAATAACTCCTGCAATTGCTTCTTTAACTCTAAAAGGTCAACTTGAGCCATTCGGTATAGGGGTTTTGAAATTGGCATAGAATCAGGAACTAAGTCAACAGTAAATTCAACTACCCGATCATGAATAATACCAGGAAACTCATCAAGAAAAAACATCAAGATACTCATTTACCACTGGCACATCATTAATATGAACAGTTCCTTTATTTTCTACAACATGTGAAAGATAACATTCATTTCCATCTTTTACTCGTTTCTCATCTTCCAGATATGTTATCAAAAGAAAGGGTTCATTCTTGTACACAAACTGAAAATCCTTATGAAAAGAAACCATTCTGGCTCTACAGTCAATCTTAGCATGATAAACAGAAATCCAATCCTTGCCCAAGATAACATCAAACTCTACTGGAGGCAAAATAAGAAGTTTTCTAGGTAGATTCATTCCGCACAGAAGGATAGGAAGGTTCTTATAATTTCTTCTTGTCTCAACGTTTCCAACGGGTGTTTTACCATAATTTCAGGTTTCATATCTTGATATGGAATTAACATTTTACTAGAAAACATCTCAGAAATTAATGAATGTGTAGACCCTGAATCAAACAATACATTTTCATAATCTGAAAAAACAAACAGTGTATTGGATACTACTTCATTCGATGGCCCAACATCGGTTTAAGTAGTTGCAAAGGATTTCACCACCCCTTTCTTCTTGTAGTTTGACTGCTTTCCCGTAGTTGAGTTCTTCGTTAGACACTGATTTTCATAATGACCCATTTAATTACACTTAAAACATAATACTACTGGCTTTTCATTGCCTGCTTGATCATATTCCTTACAGTTGCGAGCAATATGACCCGACTTACCACACTGAAAGCACTTTCCATACTTGAATAAAAATTATCTAGGATGCATTTTACCACACTTCTCACAGGATAGATATTTGATTTCTTACCACCATGTTTCTTTGATGAATTCTTCCCCTTTGCCTGCCAACTGGACCTCTTACTCTATTGTTTTTAAAAGAACACCTGATCATTGGCAAACACCATTTCCACCTTCTCCGCACATCGAACAAGTTTTTCATAACTTTTGAACTCACGTGAAGCTAAATCCCTTCGATACATTTGCTTTAACCATGAGTAAAAACGGTTAATTATATTATCAAGGTCTCGTATGATGTTTGGAGCATACCTTTCTAGTCGAGTGAACTTTGCTTCATAATCAGCCACTGAGTCATCCTCCTGCCTCAATTCTAGGCATCGTTTTTCCATCCTAAGATGAACCACCATAGGAAAGTATTTTTCAAGAAACATACATTTGAATTTGTCCCAGTGAAGATCATCAATATCATCACTATCCCTGATATTTTTCACCATCAACCACTACTGTCCTGCTTCACATTCAAAACAGTAAACAGTAAGAACAACTTTTGATGTTTTGAACACCCTAGGACATCAAAAATCTTCTCCAGTGCTTTAATCCACCCTTCCACTAGAACAGGGTCAGACGATCCTTTGAATGATGGGGGATGTTGCCTCATGAAATCTTCCACCACTGACATGTTCTTCTATGGTTGATCTTGATGATCTCGTGCATGGATACCACCACCATTTATAGCCTGAGTCAACTGTTCCATCAATGCAATAAACTGTTCAGTTCCTAGTCCGACCATCTCAGGTAGCTGATTTAGAAGGTTGTCTTCCTCCTGATGTCATCCCAACATAGCTACCTTGTTTCCTATGAGGAAAACCAAGCTGAACACAGAAATATCTTATAGGAATCAACAAGGTAATCTTTAAATGCTATTTCATTTCAATCATACGATAAATTAATTTATAATTTAACAATTTTCTAACTCCTAAAGTTGTCTAAACTGACCCTTAACACCAACTATAATGCCACGACCTTAAACCTTACATAATATTGAATTAAATGAATAATTCACATTGAGGATATTTTCAGGTTTAGAGTTTTAGAGAATGAGGACTTAACTATTACATCTCAAAAGATTACAAAGTAGACACTTCTACTAAGTTTATATAAAATAAAAACTCTTAAAAACAAACATGTCAAGTTCCATGTTTTAGATATCATGACTATTCCATGATCCTATCCTTGATCCTATTCCACATTAAGTCCTGTGAAAAAACATTTCAAAAATATGGGGTGATCATAAAAGGCTCAGTAAGGGATACATAAAGAATGAAAACTGTTTGTTTTTCAAAACAACCAGTAAAACAAGAATACATTATAAAAGTAATAATTTTCACCTTTATGAAGTATAAAATACTCATCATTTAATAAAAGATCGTTACTTTCCCTTTTGTAAGCAAAATATTACCATAAAACCCATATAAAGAAAACATAAAAAATAAATGTAACTTGTGACATAATCATACTTAAGTGGAATAACCTTCTGGTCAACTTCCACACATATCACTTAATGGAATTTCCATACGGCCGACTTCCACACCCAATGCATTGGAGGTTATAACGTAACCACCCATCCTGGTATTCATGGAACCACATTTCATATGGTTTATCATGTAACCACCCGTCAAATGTCCAAGTATCATTATGAAATCATAAGACATAATACAAATATAATGGAAAGAAAACATTTCCACACTTTCATCACAATATATCACCTAAATATATTGACATAACACATCCATTATAAAAACCATTTTCAATACCAAAATACATAAAAGATTATATGGTCTTTATTTCATTTTAAAAACATTACGGCTTGGGGAGGAAGCCAAAGACCAAATAATACCCACAGCGGTGGAAAAGGTCGTTGTCACCGCATACGTTAAAACAAACATTCCATTTTGTATTTTAGTAAAATGATACATAGAAAAATATTCCTTTTGTATAAAATGAAAATTCAAAGGGGTTTATACACCGTATAAAATAATGCCTTGTATTAGAATAAAATATGCCTCAATGAAAGGAGATTGAGATGAAGTCCCTTACCTCGTGTCCTACGTGACTCGATTGCTCTTTAATCTCCTGAATAATAAACTAAAATTAATTTATAATTGTTTGAGAACCTTGTTCAACTTTATTATTCATTTTATATAACTTATTGAAATGTTATAAACGTTATGTAATCATTTAATTTCATAAAGTTCATTTTATCGATATTTGGTACTGAAGTAAAAAATTGTCTTCTTACAATTACAAGTTTTTTATGTCGTCAAAGGTTCATTATATCCATAATGATATTTATTATTTGGATATAATATATATCATATATATCTAGCATATACATGTATTTGTAATAGTATATAACATTTAGAGGTATGAAATGAAATGCACCGTTCATGGAGACGTTAAGTCGTACGTACACATGAACACTACATTCATTTCTATTTCGTATTTAATGGAGTGAAATCATAATGAGATAAGGGTATATTATAATTCTAGTATAACATCTTATATAATAACATTAACTTCATCCTTTATACATCCCACATCTGGAATTAACGAATCAAATCACTTTGAGGGGGCGGTAGTCCGCACTTCCTAAAATAAAATTATCGTGTTTACCCACAAAGGAAACCATAAAGGTATGACACAAATGAAAAATAAAGAAGCACAAGGAAAACATAAACATAATATATATCATATATAAATAGAGTGAAATCTTAATTTCCACCATGAAAGGTGTTAAAAAAATATTGAACAATAATCATTTCGTGAGGCAGAAAATTGCCAACCCCAGAAACAGTATGTTTTTTAACCATTAGATGAAGGTGTGTGTAGGTGTAGCTCTAATCCTTCTCATAAAACTTCCTAGTATATTGAATATAATGTTGTTTTTACAAAATAAATGAATAAAAATAGTTTAGGAGGTTGGAGAAGAAAAGTAAAACATAAGAACACAAGAGAAGACACTACCTTTAAATCGGGTAACTCTTTTTGATTTGAGCTCAAAGGCTTCCTTAGAAATCCTTCTGCAAAATGTGAGGCTTATAGGAGTAATATAGGGATGTTTAGAGGCAAAATCGTCAGGTTTTTGCCTGGTCAAATGCTTGAGAGGAGTGGGTAAGGTGGTAGAGGTGGGGGACTTTTATAAGAGGAGAGGAGGGGCACTCTTGGAAAGTTACAAAAGGTTATTTTATTTTAAAATGAGTTTCAATTTTTAAAGGTCCCAAAATTATATATTTCTAGGATAAGGGGATAAGAGTTCTAAATCCACCCATTCAATATGTTTTTGACATGTTTAGGTATTCTAATTTACATTATCTTTTCATCTTATTTAAATCGTTAAGTAATGAGGCAATCACTGCATCATCATGGTGTCATAAATAATTTAATTTATTTAATGTCTAAAAATTATTAAAAAAACTACCATGATGTAGGAAATATTTTTTTATTTATAATGAAAATTTATAGTCAAAAATATGACTTGTATAACCCCAATTAAAAATTTCTTTAGTAAAACAACACATGTTTGTGACATTTTTAGTTTAACTTTAAATAAAACGTTATTAATGTCATTTTCCTACCAAAGTGGCTCCATGGGGTCCCCAAGTTTTCCCATGTATTGTATTGGTCGGCCATGACACATCCAATAAGGGTAGTACATGTTTAAAGGTCACTTAAATTTATTAAAAAATTATTTTTACCTTTAATTACACTAATTACCTCTAATCGCGATTAAAAACTTAAAAGTTACTATTTACCAAAAATTATTTTTATCCCATTGAACCACATTTTACTTATTAATGACAACCATTTATTTTCGATTTTTTAAATTCAAAACACAGAGGTGGTAAAATTTCATTTCAATGAAAACACAGTTTTTTTAAGTACCACTTAGTGGTTTCACTATTCATCAAAAATTGAAGTTATTCAAAAAAATACCAAAACATCACCCTAAGCTATATTTGATATTACGAATTCAAAAATGATGTATTTTTTAATAAATTAAAAACATATAAGTTAAATTGATTAATTTAATAATTAATTCCTGCTGTCAGAAAAATAGAGTGTTTTTATTAAACAATATGTATCAAAAGATTGACACTAGTTTAAGTCCAATTTCAAAGTGAAATTATTTCCAAAGACCAAAATTGGATTAAATGCTAAAAATATATTATAATTTAACTTTAAATTACAATTAAAAAGATAATCTAATCATCTAAATAAATTAGATTAAAATAGGTTTTGAATGAAAATACAACATTTTTCACTATTCATTTAAAAAATGAACTTTATCGGAAAAATACGAAAATTTTACACAAAGTAAATTTTGGTGTCCCGAATATAAAGAAGAGTTTTATTTGGTCCAGTAGAATGTATAAGAGTGACCAAGAATATATTTAAGGAGGGTTTTCCATCAAAATGCCAACCTTTTAGTGAATATTAGAGTATCTATGCCTAAAATTGAATTCTTTTCTTATTTTAAGCTTTTATCTTTTATTGGATAAATGTAAAAACATTTAAAAAACATATATAATCATATTTTAGTTATTTATATTCATTCCCAAAAATACAATGGCTACGTGGTAACTACCATTTAAAATAATATTATTATATTACAAGTGTGCAACTTATGATTTCAAAGAAACTCTTTGTTGCGTATCGGGTACTCTATCAAACATAGCAACCCCTTTAAAGTAAAATTAATATTTAATTCGCAAATATTAATAAATATGAAAATGTTTTACTCTTTATTTACCTGGGATGTTACAGTCACTCTGTCTTTTATTACCATTCTGTCAGGACTGTAAGAAGATACTCTTTTTCCGATACCATTCACTATCAATAATCAATGTGACGGTTGTAAGGTTTCCCTCACAATAATAGGTGATATATATTTAATTTAGAGAAAAAAGAAGAGGGAAACATAATATCAAGGAGGTGGGATACATAAATACCAAACTATAGGAGAAATTATAATTACTCCAAAACCAAAGAGTATTTCTTGATATTTTTAGTCTTGTTAAATATGTTTCATGAAGAGAGAGTGTACAACACAATGAAGACCATGACACAATATGATCAAAATGGAGAATCTTGAGCGCTATTTTCTCAATTCTTGAAGATCGGGTGTTCGAGGGACTCTACATGTGTCACAAACATCATATTCCTTGATGGAACAAGGGAAGTATATCATTCCTCATCAGAAAAATAGATCTAGTTATTGTGACTCTAAAAACAACACGACTCCTCAAGATACGAAATTTCAATTGGGAAATAAGAAGAAAATTATAGTTAAAAACACATTATATGGGGGTATGTAGGTGATGGTGGATGATAATTCTGGACCATCTACGGTGAGAGGTAAAATACATTAATAATTCTAACAAAATATATGTTTTTTCTAACATTTATTCATCATATTTCTTTTTTTATTCTCATGCTACTGATTTTAAATGTTTAAAAAATGGGAAGATGAAATTAGTGATAAAACTGTAAACAACTCTTGGGAAAAGAGAATGTAGATCCTTTCTGTGTATAGGATCTTCTATAAAAACTGATGGAGGGGTGTTAAAATCTGATTACACTATGTTGGATATTAATGTATATGATTTAATCCTATGTATATAGTTGTAGAAAATTTATATTAATCACGTGAGAACATATCCAAAACCTGATCCTGAAAATCAATGTGAACTTGTGGTTTTCATTCCAAATTATTTTGTTCCCTATTTACAAAAGATTGTTAAAGAGTCACAAACATCTAATATGGAATGTGTTTATATGATTTCAAATCTTAACGGATGGGGGACCATTGATAAATGGATGTTGGATGAGATTTTATTGTTATGGTTTTTAAATCGGATGATCATACCGATGTGATCCCTTTTTCATGTAGTGATTGTTAAAGGCTGCAACATTCCTTCAAAGCATTGATGTCCATCATGGATTATAGATGATGGGTATGGTTTTGAATTTTTTTCTCAAGATGAAATGTAATGTGTATGTGTTTGATTCGATGTGATTAACTTTTCATCTAGTTAAGGAAGATAATAAGTGACTAGAATGTATGTTTTAGTATTTAACTACCATTATATAGAAATCAAACTAGATACCTCTGTATTTGGTAATTTTTCTTCAAAAAATGGTTTGAAAACCTGATTATGTATTGGTGATAGTGGATTGTCTCCTTATTTCTTCTCAATTAAACCCTATTCGTGAATATCATATGGCATAGGACTAATTAAAAATATATTTCAAAGTAGTGTTAAAGAGACATGAAAAACAAGTAATGATCATTTCATATAGTGACTGATGTTTTATGTCTTGTTTCAAACAACCATTATATATGTGCCATGTAATTGAGATAAAATGTGTACAATATATCATTCCAAGGAATAAAATCAGTCTAAAAAGATGATACAAACACTGTAAGATATGTTGTGATATTTTATAATGGATTTTCATGGCTCAGGGAAAGATAACATGCCTTTAGTGGAGTTCTCGTATATCATTAGCTGTCAACACCTAATACAAATGGTTCCTCTTGTAGTTTTGTATAGAAATTGTGGTAATTATACACATTGATGTGTTGAAATAGTTTATACAACACATATCGGGCTGATCGTTTGCCATGAAACAGTAAATAATATCCAGTTGATGAAGAAACTAACACAGATAGATCTGAGCCATCAGAAATATTATGAAGATCAGTTTCAAAGGACTTTTTACTTCATGGTGAGTGATCATGAGTTCATGAACATCTCTTTAGGTCTTGTACATATTCATTTTTAAAATTACTTAATCTTATCGCTTTTATACATATTCCATTTTAAGAAAATAAAAGGGAATGGAGAGGTGGAATTTTATTTTTCATTTCCACCAAGAGTCAGTACAATTCCTAATGTCTACTATGTATCTCAGTTGGAAAAGTATCTACCTGATCATGAATAAATAATCAAATGGGATCACATAGACCTTGATCCAGAGGCTTTGTTTATGCACATTCCACTATAGATTATGGACAGATAAGAGAAATTCATGTGTGGAAAATGCAATTCCCTAGTGAGGGTTGTGTGCTAACATGTAATATTTAGTATGAGACAAGGTCATAAGAGAGGGAAATGAATAATCAATTGATAGAACTCATTTAGGTAAACAATGTGTTTCTACTTTTCTAGGAAAGAACAACTAATTGCAGGGAGGAAGTAGAGCCCTTGGTTTCTCTTATAGAACTCATTATTTATTCTATGTTATGATATAATATATATTCATTTTGTTTTGAAGAGTTTTGAGGACATTTATAATGGTTTTTGAGTTTTTTATAGCTACACGAGAGGTTCATGGTTTGTGGAAACGCTGAAACACTTCCTAGAAATCATGCACAATGGGACATGGGCTACAGGGATGACATATGAATGGAGAATGGATTGTCTCACCCATTCTAATGCCTTAGAAAAATTGTGAAGCATGAGAAAATGGGATTTTGTCATGGTTTTCAGACAGTATAGAAACTATAAAATTCAATCGTTTCATGTTCATGATTTAAATAGTGGTTGTCACACAGTTACCACAATTTTCCCCTAACTATGTGACTAAACCATATGATATTAAAAAAATGTATCATAAAAAATTTATCTAATTATTCTTTTTTATTAATGTCTCATTTTTTCAACAAATTCATATATCAATTAATTTTTTCCGAATAAGTTTTTAGGATTTTCAATTTCACCTTTTTATTAGATAACCTTTCATTACATTTTAAAAACAAGGGATCATAAAAAAGATTACTATCTTTGAAATAATGCACATAGTACATGAAACATAAAGCATAATTTCATTGAACAATAAATGATTATTCAATGAAAATTATACATATATTTATTGAATCATTGAACATGGATACATACACCAAATTGAATGGTGAGGAGAATTCCTAACAACGTTAAACAAGGTAATTAGTTTACTTTTGATCTATATTGATATTAATAAGAACACCATGAATATCATTAAGTAATGAAAAAAATATGAGGCATATCATAATAAAAATAAAATGAACCATTACATAGAAATGTTTCTACTGAATTTAAATGAGTTATATATAATAATATCACCGAGGTTTATCACGGAGGTGTAAAAATGATAACTACAGTTATTCAAGAAGGAATCCTAAAACATGTCAAATCTTGAGATTAAATTCATTACCAAATGAATTGTACCACTATATATGTCATATCTTGAGATTAAATTCATTACCAAAATAATTGTACCACTATATGGTAACAAATTACAATTTATTAATTAATCTGAGAGAAATATATCATAGGAAAATATTTCATAAATAACCAGAGGATAATAATGGAAAGTGGTTTCATTAAACAAAGTGTTTTAGAAAGTGCATAAAAAATATCATTTGGTCATTTTAAATCCACAAAATGGATGGCGGGTTACATGTATGTTATTCCCAGAATTAAAATAGGTTATTTTGAAATATATTTTAATACCAATTGGGATGATAGAGGTTTGTTTATTCAGAAATGAAAATAAAATAATTTCTTGATAAAAATAGATAAACTTTTAGATGATAATATTGTAATATAACGGTATGAAACCTGGTTATTAAAAACATTAAAAAGACTATAAAATGGAATACCATTAATATATTACACTTTATATAGTAATAGGATAGACTAAAATAGATATGAGAACATGATATGGATATTTGAAATACATACCATCTAAAAGATAATGTCAAATGAAAACGGAAGTTGAGATCTCCCTTACCTAGAAGAGGTACAATTATAACTCAATGATTGGGACCTTGGGGCCTTGAGGACCACTTGGGAGGACTCCATGGAGGTACTAATATCCTATATTCTAGTATGGTGAATTGGGAATAAAATATAATGGATAGAAATATGTGTATTTATATAAAATGTTTGTGAGAATATTTCTTAATTTCTATGGACACCTCATCAATGGTATTTGAAAACCCATGGGATTACATATTATATTTGAAAATCATGGTCTTTATCATGGTAATTTCCATGCTATTGGAAAATTAGGAAACCTATTATCGTATTTTAATCCTCAGGAGTCATCCAGTATTATTACATCATTTTTACATCATTAATTTTGTCATTAAAAACACTGATTACTCAAAAATATTTTTTTTACAATTCACCAAAAATAAAACTATTTCAAAAAATATCTCCCTAACTATTTTTTATATTTATAATTTAAAAATGAAATTCATTTTATGAAAATGAATTTAATTTTTAATTAAATTAAATATACATTTGTAAAAATAATTTATGTTTTGTAAAAATACTAATACATAAATAATAATTTATAAAATCATTTTCACTTATATTATGGTATAATTATGTCCCATTACCATACAGGATTCCAACAATATATTAATACATTTTTAATTGAAGTTATTATTCCATTAGAAATATTAATTTTCAAATGGGTAAAATTACTATTCCAAATGGTCATGATTCTATTTAACAAAAAAATTAATCTGATCATATCTGACTCTAAATAATTCTTTGATCGCTATAGTGTATGTCTATTTTTCTAATGTCATTTCATAGAACAAATTACATTAAGTATAATAATTATTTTAAAAAAATTATTTTCTACTATTCATCAAAAAATTGTAAACTTCTTATAAAAATTCTATAAATTAACCCTTGGTTAATAGTAACATTTTGAATTAAAAAAAGATTCTAAATTTACCATAATAATTATCAATGTACAATAACTCTATATAAAAATTAATAATTCATCTAAAATAAATTTATCAATTGCCATAATTAATCATATATTTTACTAAGAAATACTATTCTTAAAATCCAAATTATGGAATAAAAATATTATTTAAACATATTGATTACATATTAAGTGAATAAAGCCTTGACACAGAACCCGTTATAACACCTGCATAGGACATTTTTTATGGTGTCTGAGGGGATAAACTCTTGGGGAGGCACAGATAACATCTCCCGAGAGGTAATCACTACTTACATGAACATCCTCCTTATATGATTTCATTCAAGACTATCATGTTAAAACAAAGCTTGGGATTGATAAAAATAGCCTAAATATGCTACCTCCATCCCACTTTCTGAAAAAAGTTCTTTGTGTAGGATGAATTAGGTGGATGAGGCCATCAAATCATCATTCTATATTAATTAACCACTATAATATCAATTTATAAATAATAATAATGTTAAAAGTATATTTTCCAATGGTAATATTGACAAATGGTCATATTGAACATGGACAATATAATAACTAAAATTGTTTGGGAACATTAAAATATAGTTACATCATAGATTTGTTGTTTAAAATAATACAACACCAATTTTCTGAATTAAAAATTATTCAAAATATTCAGGTTATTACATTATACCACATTATGATTTTTCATCCCAAAAATTTCAACTCATTCCCTCAGTTATGAAATGGTGTGGATACTTATTTCTCATTTTTTTTCTTTAATTATTATGTTTATTATTCATATTTTTGGTTCCTCCACAAAAATTCAACAAGGTGGGTAGTCTTTTTGTGTAACACCATGTCTTTATTATCAAATATATCCAATGTTTGATCCTTACAAGAGTATTCATGTTCTAGTTGTTCCTTCTCTACATTTAGTACATCAGAAGGGTGAGGAATATACTTCCCTAGAGAGAAATATGGAAAACATCATGAACATGAGTTTGATAATGAGAAGTGAAGTCGATAGGGTATTTCTCCTAAGTGATACAGGATTTCATAGTCGCCAACGTTCCAATATATTAGCTTCACTAAATTCTTATTCCTCATGAATATCTTTCATGGTGAATCTAAAAGGAATAATTTATTAATGTCGTCGTACTCTAAGTCACATCAACAGTTGATAGCGTAACTCTCTTACTGACTCTGAGTAGTTTTAATGTGTTATTAGATATCATGAGCCTCTTCAATCATATTTTACACAAGATCTCCCCAAAGAAATTTTCTATCACCAAATTCATATCAATAGTATGATTTATAAATCAATTCCCTTATAGAGATTCGTAGAGTTCCATTTGAATGCTCAAATAGAAGATGCATTAATAATATAACTCAACAAATGGTAGATTATTATCCCATCAACCATTAAATTCCACCGAGCACGTTCATAAAATGTCCATGTGTTTCTGTGAAGGAATTTCATATTGGCATTCTGTATGAGGATGATATGCCGTGATGAAATTCAATTTGGTACCCAGTGAAAGATGAATAATTATCTAGGATTTGGATGTGAACCATATATCATGATCAGATATGATAGGAAGTGGAAATCCATGAATCCTTACCACTTCCTTCATGTATATCATGGTGACATGGTTAGGAGAGAAATATTATTGAATAGAGATAAATGGGTAGTCCTGGTGTGATGATTCACTATAACCCATATCTCTTTGTTTCCTTCGTAATTTTTTGGGATTCCATTGACAATGTCTATATGGAAATTGTCCAACATACCTACTGGTATGGGTAGTGGTTTTAACACCCCCTTGGTGGCATTGTCACTCTTCCTTTACATGTTGAAACACCAGGCACCGTGTAGTGTTGTCAACTATTTCCCTGTTCGTGTTATCCCACTTATAATTTCCCTGAATATCTCTATAAATTTTTATACCTCCATTATGTATAGAGAATATAGATATCTGATCTTCATCCATCGATTCTTTCTTTACCTCCTTAGTTTATGGAACATATAGTGTTTTTTAAAACCTCGATACTTCTTCTTAATAAATTCTTAACCCAGGAGACATCATATTCCTCAAAACCTCAATCTTATTCTGCAATAATGGGTCATCTCACTGAGATTTATTAATTTTCTCATGTATGGATGGTTTCGAAATCATTTTGGATAGAGTTTAGTATATTCCTTCCCTTACAATTCCCATGTCCATTTTTACTAGGTCATTGATAAAAATACAGCCTTGAATTTTCACCAATGACAGAACAACAGGGTCATTCCAACATAATTCATTAACGACATTGTTTTCTCTTTTGGGGTGATAATCAATTGATAAATAATAGTCATTAAGAAGTTACAACCATCTCATCTTCCTCATGTTCAATTATGTTATAATTAAAATATAATTTTATTCTTTCCGGTCTCTGTATATATTACATTTCTCTCTGTAAAGATAGTGACTTTATATCATCAGAGACAAAACAGCCACAGATATCTCTAGATCACGTAAAATAATATCTCTTCATTGGCCATTAACTATTGAGATTCATAAGAAATGACCATTTACTTATTTCATGAGGACTCACCCAATCCCTTTCATAGATGAATCATAAAAAATAACAAATCCTTATCTAATTGTTGGTAGAGTTAACACAGGTGATGTAACGAATATATTCTTCAACTATTGGGTACATTGCTCACACTACTTTTTCCAGATGAACATAACCCTTTTAGAGTTAACCTGGATAGTGGATTTTAAAGTCGACAAATTTTTCTCATAAACCTCTTATAATATCATGGTCACACATGGAAACTCTGAATATCAGTTATTGTTATTTTATTAGGTCATTCCCCTATAACCCTTAGCTTTCAGGGTCAAATGATATTCCATCACTAGTTATGTTGTTCTCAGAGAGAGAATATTTCTGAAATAAAAACAGACATGTTCTATACATTACAATTAAACACTCCTTCAATAGAGTACTTATTTTCACCCTAATACGATCCTCATGCTCCTCATGAACATTGGAATATATCATAATATCATCAATAATAATGACCGCAATGTAATCAAGTTACTCCATAAAAGAACCTATTAATGAAATCCATAAAAATAGTAACTTAATTAATCAATGAAAAAGGCATAGAAAAAACACCTAGTTCTCATATCTTGATTGGAAGGCTGTCATTGGAAGATCTTCTTTCTTCAACCTCAATTTATGATGTCCATATCAAATATCATTCATTGAAAAGAATCGACCCCCACAAAACTAGTCATTTAAATCATCAACTCGAGGAATCTGGTACTTTTTATTCTATGTGTTCCCATTATGTTCTCCATAATCAATGTATAATTACATTGATCAATCCTGTTTTTTTATAAAGAAAAAATTTCCACCCCTACATGACACATTTGCCTTGATAAACACCTTTTTCAAATGATATTTTACTTTCTTATTTATGCCCTCCAACTACACATTTGGCATTCTATATAGAGTTTTAGACATCTTTCTAGGACCTTGAATGGGTTCAATGGAAGATGCTACATCTATTTCTGGGGGAGGGCTAAGTAACTCTTCATGAAATATGCAATGTATTCCAGAAATATGGGAAACTATTCTATTTTTATATTTTCATTTACTTATTCATATTAAATGATTAATCTTATAATAAATTATACATGTGGGGCTTCTAAAAAATGATCGGGTAGAGATACCAATCCATTGAAGATAACTATATGTTTTTAATTATTAACTATTGAGATTTTCGTTTTTCTACATTTTATTTTATCATTATAATTATACAGTCAGTACATCACTAGTATAATGTCCAATTACAACATGCAAATGACTACTATATTTTCAATGATATTTCCCTAAATAATGTGAATAATTGTGTATTCATATACTATTGATTCATGGATAATACCTCTAGGATTATTGAAGGATAAATCTAATTATATAAGTTCATGAATTGATTCTATATTATTTATAATCATGGGGGAAATATTGGAATGCATAGAACTAGAAAAAAAATAATTACAAGATTTGAGAGAACAATGAATTTACATACCACCAAATCATTTAGAAATTCTACATCAGTTATCATGATAGAAAAATAATGACATTTCTCCCTTATCATATGCTTAGTTTTATGTTGACACCCTTCAACATCCCTAGGATATGGGCAGTGATTAAAAATTGACCAAGCTTCCCATAATTGAAAATTGTACTTCACGTAGGGTATGCATAATCCTCACTTTTTTAGTACTGTGTACTTGAGGATTTAACTCACTATGATAGTTTTGAGAAATATGTCATTTTCCTCAAAAATAGTAATAGTTCCCACTCTTGAGCTTGTAGTTCCCAGAAATCTTCTTAAAAAATTTAATTCATGTTGAGTGTATCACATGAATTATACATCTACCTTGATGAATGTTCATCCCTAGGTTTGTCTATATATATCTCTTCTTATCATTCAATTTGTGAGACCATTTCATTATACCCAACTCCACCTTGACTTCCCTTGCACACCATATGATTTCCTCATAGCTTTCATAGTCCTGGTTGGATTAATTCATTCATAGATGAGGTCCAAGTACATTAAAAATATTTCAGTCTTACAATTATGATCCATAATAAATCTAGATGTCTAATTGGAATGTCTTCTGTTGACTATCTAATATATTCCAACTGATTCGTTCACCTTCCACTTTAGTTTGAGGATTTCCTTCTTAATTTTCATTCTCATATAATGAGGTATGTACATATTAATGAAGATTACATTTAACTCTTATTATTCCATAGCTTCAATCTCCCCACTTGGACACATGTTTATAATTAGTGCACACTAACAATAAGATTCTCACACTAAATGTTACATAGATAGAGTGAATGTCTCTTGTTCTAAAAAAAGTACCCAAAAGATATTTTAAATAGAGCTTATCCACAATTACACAATTAATTTGTTGGTAGATCCACTAAATGTTGGAGGTCATTAATCCAAAAAAGGACTCAAACGAATTATTTTTGCATAGTAGTGAAATCAGAATATTGAATTGATTCAATTTATTACACATAACTTGTGTAAGATGATTCATTATTATGAGGAATCATTCCATTCTATCTTTCAATAGAGGGCCATCAACATATGGTTTGTTTTCCTCACCATTTACATAATTACTCATATTTCCATCACTTTTCTAGAATAAATAATCCTTAGTGAGAAATAAGTTATGTTTAATAAGATTATAACCCTAATGGGAATTTTATTTTTTATAACATAATGCTTAAATTTTCTATTCATTATAAATAATTAAATTATTTATAAATTATTTATAATAATTCATTAAATTTTTTTGATTAACTAATAATATCCCCAAGAGTGTCAGACCTACAGTTCAACAAGGCAAATTTTTGTGCACCAATTTCTAATTGATTCTATCTCAAATAATTATTTTTTGGTTTTACCCATAAATATATCTGTGTGAAAACTGAATCCACTTGTTCGTATCTATACTAGGATGCCTTTTTGCCGAAACAACCTACTGAATATTTCAACATAATTATTCGATATTTTACTACATTTAACAATTAACTATTCTTATTCCTACTAATTTCAAATCAAAGTTTCCATGAAAAACTAAACCATAAAATGATGAAAACTACTGCATCCTGCATTTTTATTACATAAAATTTCCTGGAATTTTAAAAACCAATTATCTCAAAAAGATTAGTGCCTTGGAAATAAGGTCCAGAGTACCTGAAACATAAAAAACTCATCTATTACACATGAAATGATTATTCATGGTTCATACAATGTAAAATTATTGCTTTACATAACCTAGGGACATATGTCAGAGGAATGGATGAGAATAAGGCCCTGTAAGGGTAAACAAGAGAAACCATTTACTGGTGATCGAGAGATATATCTGTAAGAAGACGAGGAATGCCACAAAGGGATGACAAAGAGAAAATTAGAAATATACTAATAATAAAAACATGTATAATAACTTGTAGATGTGGATTAAAAATTTAATTGAGTCATTCATAAGCATATCCCCAAGGTTTATCACTAAGGTGTCCTAAACATTACAAAGGTTATTAACCATGGTACCATAAAACTAATAATCTTTTTATATTAGATTCATTATCCAATGAATTGAAGTGTTTTCAAGGTGCAATATTAATATAATTTAATAAATATAATCTAGAAATATCATAATAAATCATATCATAAATAACACTTGGTGAATTTAAGATACATATTTTATTTCAGAATAATGGTGTTCTAAAAAATGCTTTAAAGAAGCCACTTTTGTCAATTTAAACACTTAGAAAATGAATGATGTCTTTATGTATGTTAATTAAATAATTATCAAATATCATTTATAAATCTAGGTGAACAACCCTACAAAATATAGATGTTTGAGTATTAAAATTATAAAATTAAATAATTTCTTTAAAAAAATAGAAATTCTGAGACAAAAAACAAGGAGCATAACTATATAAAACATGGTTTTAGAAAACAATAAAAAAGAGGGGAAAATCTTCTAACATTAATAAATTAATATTAATACAACAAATGCATATAAAAAAATATATTTAATATCATTATATAGAAATTTTAAATACATAACACATTAAAGGGAACTTGAATGAAAAAAGAGATGTTGATATTTACATTACTGTTAAGAGTGATTCCTAAAACTCAACGATTTTCACCTTGGGGTCTTTATAAATCCAAGGGAATGATCATTGGGAAGAAATAATATAATATAATATATTATTTTTAATATATAATAAAATATAATGGATAAATGGGTGGGTACGTATAAAAAAATTAAGGGAGTTTTTTTATAAATTTCTATGTACACCAAAGTAGTGATATTTTCAAATCCAAGGGCTTTCCCCTGGTATTTGAAAATGGTATTAGCCACATGGGATAACTATTATCATATTTTAATCCTAAATATTTTTCCAAAATTATTTCATAATTATTACACTATTAATTATGTCATTAAACAATAATTAATCTCAATACTGAATTGTTACTATTCACTAAAAAATCAACTAATTTTAAAAAACCCCAATAATTCAGCCTAACCTTTTTAATGTTTATAATTAAATTTTTATCTCCATATTATAAAAATAAAGTGAAATTTTAAAACAATATTTTATATATTTTTAACTAAAAATTAATTTTTATATAAATAATAACACTTATATAATTATTTAAGAAACATTTATTTACTTATACTATAAAATAATTATAGAAAATTTATATTCAAGATAAATAGATATTATTTATAAAGTCTCTACTGAGGTTACTATTACATTTCTCATACTACTAATAATACAAGATAAATAACAATTTCAAAGTGAGAAGTTACTATTTACCAAAAAATTGGTTAATCCTATCAGACTATTTATATATAACTGATCACAACCGTGTATGTCACGTTTTTTAAATTAATTTCACAGAATTAGTTATTTAATGTTTAATAATTATTTTAAAAATTACAGTATCTTTTTCTATTCATCAAAAATTTGAATCTTCATATAGAATTACTAAAAAATCGCCCGTAGATAATTTTTTCATTTGAAGAACAAATGTGATGTTTAGTTTACAATAATAATTATCATAGAATGAGATGTATAAAAAAAATTTACCTTATTTATTTTGAATCAATTTACGAAATCACTCAATTAAAAATAAATTTTATTAAACAACAATATTAATAAAATTGAAAAAATTGAATAAAAATATCATCTAATCAGAGAGATTTCACATTAAGTATCTAAGGACATGACACATAACCACTTATAACACCCACAAACAACCTGAGGGTATGGCGTGAGATGGTGATATAATAAATGTGATGCATGAAAAACATCCCTTGAGGGTAAATATCCAATAACATGAACAACTATCAAAGTAGATTTCATTGATGATTAACATGCACAAGTTTGGTTTGGGCATGGTCAAGGGAAAGCCGAAATATACTACCTCCCACACATATTCTAAAAAAATGGGCTTTATACAACTCAATTTTAAAGGAAGAGGATATCAAATATTTTTTATGCATTACTTAAAAATTATAACTTGTATTTATAAATAATAATTATAACATTAATAGTATAGTTTAAAACAGTCATATTGACCAGTGGTCATATAATATTTTGAAACCTGAATGTGATAATAAAATATATATACATCATTGTTTTTTTGGGTAAAATAATAAAAAACTCGTTTTATTGACACAAATATTATTCCAAATTTCTGAGTCTCTACAAAATATGGTTCTCCCATCAATTTGTATGTTATCTGAAGGTATATCTTCATGTTTCGAAACCTAATTCCTTATGTAAGTATCAATCATCATTGTTCTTATTGTTTTTCTTAGATACATTTAACCTACTCTCATAGTTTCATTGATCTACACTCAATATGGGTATATATATGTCTTTGGATTCCATATATGATTATACTTGTATGTCATGTTGATATAGGAAGAGATCTATGGATAGTTCTTGGAGATTCATCTCGATTTCATGACCATTTTTTTGTCATTTATAATTTTCCCCAATAATCTCGTGTCAAGTGGATTCACTCTCAAATACATTATTTTGACCCTAAACGATTGTTTTCAAATTGGATTTATTTGTTTATTTGAGATGTTAAATTTTGGTGCAAATAATATCATATAACTTCTTTAGTGATGAGTTATTATTTTTGGTGAAACTGTAGAATCGTTACAATTGGATGTGTAATTGTCTTCAGTTTCATTAATTAAAATTGTTTATTATAATATATGAACATTATGGATATTTTTATAAAGGTTTCTAGAAATTATTTCAATAAAAATGGTTTAATTGAGATGGTTTGAAATGATTTTTTTTAAATGGGTTTATCATACATGGTTTTTGGTGCGAGTTTCTGTTCCATGTGAACCTAAATAATCGACTTGTAGTAGTTGGGTAATATAGACATGACCTTGGATCGAGGGATTATGCCAGTGGGACCGACGAATATTTTTCAAGAGACTATTCTTGAGTGTTGAACTTTAAAATTGGCATGTATGTGTGGATGTGTTGTAAACCATTGAATGGGTATTCCAAAATATAATGTTAAATGATTTAATGAATTGTTTGTGACAATATTTGAAAAAAATGATTACTATGGAATTCGTATATTTTTGGATTTTTTTGATAATTTATTATATTTAAATGTTTGTAACTTGTTCTATCCACGTTGTGTGAGTTGGGAAGTCATTATATAGAAACATCTGAGTTATAGTACTCATCCGATCATTGATACTTTTTTTCTACTCTAGATATTGGCTATCACTATTAGGGGAAACGTAATGTATCTAACAATTTTTGTGATACTTTTTGATACTAGGTCTGTTCGGTGGAGTTGGAGCTTGAAGCCTTGGGATCTTTAGATTCATGGGGTAGAATTTATGTTTTGATAGTTTGTATTCTACTATATACTGTGGTTTTTGTGGTCTCTTGATGTGGTAATCTTTTGAGTGATTTTGAATAAAATAATTTGTTGATTTGCACATTATTTTTCTCTTGCATCAAGTATGGATAATTTTGTTACGGTTTCTTTGGTTGGTTGTTTTATTTTCAATGGGAAAACTATCCCTCTTATTTATTGATGCCCTTCTTCATTTATTGACAAAATTTGGGGTCTTCTTGATGTTAGTTAAGGCTTTGTAGAAACCATCCTATTACTAAAGACAATGAGGAGAAGAGGGATGTAACAGATGAATCCCATAATATGAGGAACAAAAGAATAACAAAAGAGGGGTATCCAAATAGTTGTATAGTATTGAAAATTTATAATACTCATTATATATAATAAAATTGTATTTTAACATGAGGTAAAATATTTAAGGAACAACGACAAGAATTAGGAGAAATTTAATAAATAATGGATGCATGGAAGAGATACACAATGTTTTGAATGAAAGGGTAGCTTATCCTAATGTACATTGGCTACTATGAAATCATTTATCACATAAGAGAAGTGTCCTATCAACTTTCACTTCCACCATGTATGCTTCATATTCATGAACTGTGCCTTGTATCACTCCTCGGGAAGTATATACCTGATTCCTCACATGTATGAAATACATAGGTGGTAAAACTAGATAAATAACTATCATATTAATAGTATATGAAAATGTTTTTGGATAATAGATACAAAGTTTGACATGACATGATAACTCACCTTGTCAAATTATTGTGGATAAAATATAAGTATCCTGATGTGGCATGTCAACCGTAAGAAAAATGAAATGGAAATACCCTCACATATTTGGAATTGAGAATACCTGTGGAAATTTCTGAGAATAAATTCCTAAGGTTTGGTCGAATGTGACAACATTTAGTTTAAATTGTTTTTTTTTCTATTCAAATTATTATTTTTATAATATATATATAATTAATCTTCAAATAATTCATCTCATTAATAAATAATATTATAATTAATATGAATTAAATCAATTTAAATTCCTAAATTTATAAATAGGAAAAAAAATAAAATTAAAAAACTATAATGATATAGTGTGGATCACTCCAATCAGCTCTGATCATCACCCCCATGGAAAACACTATAAGGAAGAATCAACATATTAGTAAACCATTCAACATAATAAAAAATAAAAATATTGAACCATGAGTGTAATTTAGTTTAATATTAATTGAATGAATTAAGTTGTATATATAATAGGTAAGGTAACAATTGTAATAGTAATATGATCATTAAAAGAGATAAACTATGACTGGGAACATTGACCTGACTATTGGGAATATGAAAATTTCTATTTATTTAGTATTTTGACATCAAAATAATAGAATGTAATATAATAGACATTCAACATGATTAATATATATATCAATGAATATTATAATTCTGAAAAATAAATACAAAGAATTAAGAAATTCAATGAAAATATAAACACTTTTATAATAAGCTCTATTTAATAGAATTTTATAAGAAATGTAATATTTATATTAAAATTATAATTGTCATGATATAAATTAATTTTGATAAAATTATTTTAATTATAATTTAGAAATTTATCATTGGTATTTGTTTGAAAATTTTATTAAATACTTCAAATAATATGTGAATAGTAAAAATATATTTTTTACATAACTGATGTATCATAAATTACATAATTCATGACGTAGTAATGATATAAACCATTATAATGCATGAATTTCTTCAACAAAATATTTCATATCATAAATGAGTCATTAATACCAATAAAATTAATTTCTAAACTAGAAAACCCAATTTCAAAAACCTAATGATAAATGTAATTCCTTAAAATATAAATCATCCTATTTTCCAAATTATATTTTAATATACTAATTAAATTGAATTATAAATGGGTTTGGATGTATCATAACAATTATATAATATTTATATATGATTTATATTTTAGAAACATAAATATTACACGTTTTCCTCTTTATATAATATTGAATTCAATATTGTATTAAAAAAACTACCCTTCTCCCCATGTTTATATAACCCCTGCCCCTCCCTTGGGAAAAAAACTCATCCCACAGAGGCTGAAGAATAGCCTATTTTGATATAATTATATCAATAATCACAAAATCATTAGGGATATTATTTATTAATCATACTATAATCACCAAGGTAATTTTAGTGTCACATAAAATAAGCTACGCCGTGGATTTTGTAATTTTCAATTAACTAATCTTTATTTTTCATCATGTCTTTTATATTTCACTAATAATTTAAAACCTAGACATTATAATATAAATTAGGAATTATGATAATGTTATATATATTATGTTATAATACTTTAAGTATCATACATATGTTAAATATAGATGTCAATCTTCTCCTTCCCGCTCACCTGGAATTTTCACTTAAAAGGTTGTTAACCATATAAAGAGATATTTATAAGAAAACATATAGAAAAATCATAATGAATATATATTTTGAATTGTTTATAATTTATATTCATATAATTATCAATATTCTAATATTCTATAGTTAATTATACTAATATATATAAAACATTGATTAAAATAGTGAAATCATGGAAAATATGTAAATATTTAAGTAAAACCGAAGGTAAAACGTCTATCATATAACAAAATGAAAAATGAAATAGGAAAATAATAAAAATAATAAAATACTAGAAAAATATAGAAAATTAATATCTGGAATAATGTTTTAATATATATATGACTGTGTGTTTATTATTATGTAGACACACAAGTGAAGAAATAACATGAGTTTATTGGTAAGTGGATCATTGAACATAACTCTCTTTCTTGGGGCCTTTTTTCTTTCACACGAATTTGTGTACAAGTATTATATTATTATTTCATGATATATAATTTCCTTAATAAACCAATTATTATCAATGATATACATTTTTCCACCATTATATTTGTGCAAAATATGTTGATTTCACAAAATGCATTTTATTCCAAAAATTAATCTCCCCCTTTGAATATTCTATTTATTATACAAAGAATAATATTCTCTTACTAAAATTTATGATCTACCTTTTTCATTTAGGAACCCAAATTTTTATCCGAAAATTTAATATTTTTTTAATTCTAGATAGAACTCATTACATTCCATTGATTATTGCGTGACTAAAATTTTTATGTCCCGTGTGGCATGCATTATTCTGATAATACTATTCTATGACTGGTGATCCCAAATTAACAAAGCACTATAGTGAATTGGGTAACTTGATTTATCTCCTAAGATAATTTTTTATATCCCTGATCTTAATACTTTTTTTAGATCCAAAATTTAATGATTACAGGTATATCTAACATATGAACATGTTATTGGAATTGTTCAAAAATTTGTGTGGTATTTAACTATTATGATAATAATTTTCAATTTTATGTATTGAATCAATCCATCAAATTTCACAAAATTCACCCATTATATTAATGATAATCCAATTCTTACAATATGATGAAAAAGATTATGCTCACTCATGATTTATTGATTCATATCGCTAATTTATCCTCTTTTGATTCTTTTAGGTAACATGTATCATTGATGTATATCCTCATGTGATTATATATGCTAAGGATAACGTGATATTTTATGTAAAATATGAATATTTAAAGAAATTTTTTTATTTTAGTTTGTATAATCTATGTATGATCCTAATTTTCCAAAGAGACATATCATTTGGATCCAAAATTTAAATCTCTATTATGTTTTTTATAATCAAAATAAATTAACAATCATGTATGAAACCATTATGTTGTTATACCCCATGACATATTTAACTTCCAAATGATTCCTCAACATTTGAATAATCGATTTAATTCATAAATTATGTTCCATAACATCAAATATCTATTATTGTTAAATAATATATATTTGTTAATATTTCTTATATAAATAGATGATGTTCAATGTAGAACTCCATATGTAGAATTGATATGTTTTTTAAATAATAATTATATTTTTTATAAACAATATGGATATTTTGGTGAAATGTAATGTCAATTGACCATATGAAAATGAATATTTCAGGATAATTTTGTTGACTAGAAAAATTATTCATTAAAATGAATTTTAGTACTATAATTAATCAAAATAATCATGAACCATCTTGAGGGAGATTACAGAGTATATGAATACAAAATATCAATAGAATATTATATTTAAATTATGATTTTTAAAAATAAAAAATATTAATATAATTAAATTTTCAATAGAACCATTCTTGAGGAATATTATTGTTCTATTTTTAAAACAACTTTATAAGACATTAAAAATAATTAAAATACTTTTTTATAATTAGAACTAATAAATCATGATTTTCAAAATATTAAGAAAAATAATTTTACTAAAAATTCCATTATAATTATGAAAATGTTTCTTCTATTAAATAATGGGCATATCGGAGGGTAATATTGTACATGTCATACATGTTAAAAAAAACATTTCATCTGCGCTTTAAAAAAGTTTAATAAAGTTTCCAATTCAAAAAAACTACAAGAATATTAATTTTATAACAACATTTAAAAAAGTAAAAATTAGTACAATATATATAATAAATATTTGTAAATAGGATAAAAATTTTGAATTTTTTTATAAAATTGATTTCTAGGAAAACGTATTTCTAGCTGAAGATACAAATGAAGTCAGAATTTACTAAAAACAATTTATAAATTTTTTAATGTACTATATTGTGTAAATGTGATACTATTACAGGAAAATATCATTAACAACCACAAGAGAAAAAATTATTTTGGTTGGATATAAAATTATAAAATAATTTCCTTTACCAAAAATTGATGAATATACAATTTCAATTAGAATGAGATTGTAAAAAAATCATCCCTTCCAAATATCATAAAATTCAAGTTTGAAGTGAAAAATAAATATATTTCATGTATTAAATTAATGTCCACAGAAAACATGTTTATATAGAAAAATTAGATATTCAAATTTCCAAACCCAAATAATCTTATTATATCAAAGACAACAAAGGTGTAATATATCACATAGATGATGCAATTAAAAATATAGATAAAAATATAGAAAAAATACCATGAATAATTAATATTCATGACATTAAATGTCAAAGGGGAAGCATATACACCGGATAAAATAAATTATATTAAAAACATTACATTGTGCCTCAATGAATTGATATTGAGACAAAATAACTTACACCACACTTTTTTTAGATGAGAGTACATTTAAATCGTGTATAATGATTTGAGACATGTTATTAACTTATTCAACAACTATATGAATATTTATATTATTATATTTCATCATTTTATAACATATTATCAAATTTTTGTTAATAATCAATCATTATTTTCCTTTTTTATGTTTTAATTTCTATGTTTTCTCATTCATTCATTGTCAGGAATTTTCTAGTTATTTTCAATATTATATATTTTCATCATCTCTATAATTATAATCATTATATAATTATAATATATTTTTTAAAATCATAATTTTTTAAAAAAGACTATTAATACGTTATAGAATACTGAGTTTTAATGAACATATAAGTATCATTTTGTAGTTGTGAAAATTATAACTGAGCATTTAAAATGGTGGGAATTAATTTTTTTTACAAAATTTATGATATATATATTAATCCCACTCATTTATAATGTATTATTTAATTATATTTAATTATATTTTAATTTTTTTAATTTTATTTTTTTCCTTAAATTTTTTTTCTTCAAGAATTATATCTATTAAATTAATGGGGGATTATTATATTTATATTTAAGGAAATTTATTTTGAAAAAATAATATACTTTTTTTATTTCATCATTTCTTGATTATGTTATGATTAATTTATTGGAATTTTTATGTTGTTTAATTTCATGTAAAAGTCAAAAATACTTATATTTATTTAGAATGTTATTTTATTTTTATGTAGTTAAATGGTAACACTAATTTTTGGATAATTATAAATTAATATAAGTTCCTTTTGAAATAATGTAATTTAATTAAAATTAAAAAATGGATTTTATAATTGAATATAGTATTAAAACATTTTATATTAAAAAAATAATTTTTTTTTTCAAAAAACACTATTAATGTTGTGTATTGAAGGATAAATTATAAATTAAATTTTAAAACATATCTTTTTTAATTTTAATAATCTAGATTCATATTTGGATTCCATGGGTCCAAATTATAAAAATTCTTCACATTTATCTTTCATAAATATAAATAAGGAACACAAAAATGTTTATTACAATGGTAAAGGGTAAATAAGGATTTTATTGGTAGAAAATAAAATTATATACACAATAAATAACGCTAAGAATATTGTTCTCATTTATTAATGATTATTTCTATCCAAAATATTTTTTTTGATATATAACTAATTTTTTAAATTATTATATTATTATTTCTTTTATAATAATTTATTTAATGAATATTCAAAGATGTCACATGATTTTTTTCAGTGTTAAATTATTAACATGGGGTTGTAAAAAATATATTTTTACGATATATATTATTTGGTATGCCAGATGATTTATATTCATCATTGAAATTAAATTATATATTTTTTAAAATATATAATTACCTTATGTTTGTTCAAAAGGTTGATGTAGCAATAATTCAATTATTTTGGAAAATCAAATAAATCATTTTACTTATATTATAATAAATAAATTTTTAGAAAAATAACATGAAAAAGTGGAATTTCTTGATGACCATGACATGATAGGTATATATTAAAATACTTTTACTGAATTATAAGTGTTATTTATAATTTATTAATTTCATTTTATGGAATAGTTTTTAAAGTTGTAATTATTGATATTTAATAACAAATAATATTTTATAAATGATATAAAATTATTAAATTTTATAAATTCTTTCTTGTGATTTATATAAGTATTAAACTATCTATAATTTTATATTTTATAGTCTATTTTAATTTGATAATAATTATATTGACCCTTAATTACTAGAAAGACATGTGGTACTAGTAAGAGTTAAATGAGATAAATAAGTGTTAAAACCAATAAGTAATTACTGAAATATACTAAATCCTAATCTATTTTTTGTTGGATAAAAATATTTAGAACCATAATAATCATATTTTGGAAATACATCACCTTTTCTAAAATTTTAATTGATATTTAATTTATATTAATTAAATATTTTGAGAAACTCTAAGAGTTCCCACCTCTATTGTAAATGGGAAACAATTGTTCTTATTATTTCACACATAGAAAACATTATGATTCATCAAATTACAACCTAGACCCATTACTTTAATCTATATCCTCATTTTATAGGTCATATGTTAGCCCTAACACCACCCTTAGTTGACTTACAGTGATAAAAAAGAGACAGTCTGAAGAAGAGGTATCTTTATTATAAAGAAATTTTGTTCAATTCATTCATCCACATACTTGAAACCTTATTCAACCATGATAAACAAATAATTATGTGCCATTAATATAATTAGAAGTTTTTATTTTTTCCATTATCTATAACTATCTCCACTTCCAAAAAAAATAAAAATAATTAATCATTCATTTGAAGGTCATACTACTGCCATGAGAACCAATGTAATTTGGTTTCCATCAAAATCTCTCATTGATGGATTATAATGATGGAATTAATTGCTATATATGATATTTGTAAAATATTTTTCTTTAAGAAAGTAATATAACACATAAATTTGTACCATTCCCAAAAACAAAAAATGATTATGTCATTATTGTGTACATGGAGACCATCATATCCACGATGTGATATGATTCATTTTTATCCCCACACACACTACAGATATATAAAAGTGTATTAAAATAAATATAATTGAATATATTATGCTATTATCCTTATTTATATTTAAAATAATCCATAAATTATTTTCTTGTTTTACATTTGAAAATAGAGTCATTTCTCATGCATACATAGGACCGACTATCCACATGACTGTAACATGGTTGACTTATCACTACCATATTTAATAATAATATTTAAAACATTAACTAATGAATAATATTTATAATTTTATCATGAATATTGTTTTATATATGATGTATTTTCGATCCACATGACCATATTTAACACACAAAATTCAATTAGTACATATGAATTGAATATCACAAAACTGAAATATGTGAACATAAATAATTACATATTAATTTTAACATGGTATTATGTGAATGAAATTTAATAATAAAATTTAAATGGGTTATTAATTATCTATATAATTAACATAATTAAATTATTCAAATTAATAAAGAATGTACATGACAATTCATTATCAATGTAGGGTACATTCTATTAAAAATATTCATTTATGGTTTATTTTTATAATAATAAAAATTAAATATGTTTTAACATATTTTTTTTAGTTTATTTTTACTCTAACAAGATGTGTTACAGATTTTATGGTTTTATAATAGGGTTTAAACATCACTTTGAATGAGTTTTTTTCAATTTGTATTATAGATAATTTTTTAATAAAATTTAGTTTTTTCAAAATTGTAATTTTATTTTCCTTAAAAAATGTTTTTATTGATATTTTTTTCATAAAAATACCATTATAAACTTTATTTTGGGTGATTTAGTTTTTGGAAATGGTTTTTAAAAAAAAAATAGTTTTCTGATACATATATTTTTTTTTATATATGGTTTTTAGATAATTTTTCAAATTTTTTATGATGAACAATGAAATAATAAAATGGTATATTCAGGATATGAGAATTGTATTACAAAAGGGAAATATTTTTTCCTAAATAGAACTGGGGGGTCTATTATATCTTATATGATTGATGATGCATGATAGAGATCCGTGAGACCATTATAGATCTATTTTTTTCCCAGATTTCTCTCCAATGAAATGGGAAATTTTACCTATATTGAGAGGAATAAATGAATGAGTAATCGAAGAGTTTCATCCATGGATTTAAAAAGGATCTAGTATTTTTTTAAATGGGATTAAAATGGGTTATTAATCGAATGATATATGATTCTAAATTTTTTTAAATTTCATATATCCATGTTTCGATGATTCATTTTTAGATTAATGTGTGTGTTCTTTCATGTTAAAATGATTTATTTCATTAGATCAAAGAACATTTAACTAAATTTAAATATTATTTGTTTTTCATGTTTTTTACTAGAATATATGATTTATCATGTTTTATGATCCTTATAGTTTTTTTTCTCATATGAATTGTTGAAATGTTTTTTATATGGTGTAAGGACGACTGATGACATGGACGAGGTCATGAAGAAAACTATGTTGATTCATAGTAAAATGAAGCCATGTTTTAATTATAAATTTTTTTTTTGGTAAAAATTATATTGGATATAAGTGACCACATTTAATGTATGATTTTACTTTATGTGATTTTTTAATAATTATATATAATTGTATGACAAAATGATCAACATTATTTTAAGAGTGTGAATTCAAGTTCATATAAACAATAATAATTTATTATTAACATCATGTTCTCAGAATTACTATCAAATAAGGATTTAGATATCAATGGAGAATAATTTTTTTCATCTGTGGATTTTGTAAGATTTATGGATATGAAAACGAGTTTATTATTTTACAATTGATCCAATATTTTTTTTAAACTCCTTTTGAGGATTAATGTTTTCAATTTTTATGGAGATTGAATGTATTTTTATAAAGATTTATTTCTTATGTAATTATGGTTTAATACATTTCAAGATGAAATATTAAATGTATCAGATAAAAAATAAGGTGAAAACATTATTTTGGCTGATGAATATATTATGGATATCATTTAGGATAGATCTAAATTTTCATAAAATGTTATTAAAATTATTAATTTAGAATATGGACTACCTACTAGCCATGTGACAATGAGTCGTGACTCGCATGACCATGGGGATTTAGCCCAGAACTAATGTGAAATACGGGTTCTTCTCCTGTCAATTGTGTTTATGATGTCTTAGTTATTATAATTTTTTTTATATTTGAAATATAAAAATTGTAATGGTTACGTTAATTTTGGGGAAATATTATTTATCCCAATGATAATGACTGAATCTAAAGTTGATATGGTTATTACATGATAAATTTTATATGGGAAGACATTTACAATATTGGAAGCTATATATAATTATGGAAAAAATAATTCTACAGGACTCATTTTGAGGAATAAAGGATGAACTTTATTTTGGATAAATATATATTATGAAGGTGGACTTTTGATATTATTATTTGATTTATTTATATGAATAAGATTTCGTGGAGATTATGTGAATTGGGAAATTAAATTTTTGGAATGAAACTTTAAAATTGACTGATCTAATTTTAATACAAAGGTAAAAAATTCTCATCGATTACTATGTGATCATATCCTTATATTTTTTGGGTTTTAATATTAGTCTACAATATTCTAGAGGATTATGAAGGATAATTATTATTTGAATGGTCATTATTGAACTGTTGGTATTACATTTAAATTTTAGACATTAAATTGGTTTTTTATTAAATTTATATAAAAAAGATATATAAATTGTTATTATTTAGTAAATTCTGTGATTTTTTGAATTATATTATGATTTAAAAGGAAGTAAAAATTCATCATTCATACTCATAATATTGATAAAAAAGATGATATTGTCGTGGAAATTTATTAAATGATGAAAATATACTTTTCAATTAAGTATATTACCTTATGTAGTTAGTTTAGATCATAAAATAATATGTCAAATATTAAAATAAAAATGTAATATTTTTATTTTTAAACAATTTAAACCAATATCTATTTGTCTAATTATATATCTAAGGATTTTAGAGGACAAATATCTCATTACAATGGTATCTATAATTCTCTATCATCACATGGGAGTTATTTTTCACATCCATGCCCATTTAATAACTTTTGACAAATATTATTCTACTAGAAAAGTAGATGGTTTCATCTCTTAGGACCATCATACATTCCTTGCTCTCACTTCAAAAGGATGTTTAAATAATCATTTTTATGATTTGGTATTTCAATAAAGTTATTTTGAAATGAAAAAAGTGTATTATCTTGGCATAATTTCAAAATGTGAGTATGTAATTTATTACATTTGTTGGGGGAGAATGTAATAACCTAATATTTAATAAATGAAAATACTATGTACCATATTTAAAACACAATGTTTAATGAAACAATGAAATATTATTATTTTAATGATAACATTATAACCTAGCTATTAAATTAATATGAATTAGAAGTACAGAACACATTTACAAATTTATAATATCCTTACTCATTTATTATTTATTATTTACTTTGTTTCAAATAATTTAGGTATTTTATTAATGTAATTTTATTAATTAAACTTTTGGATTTCTATAAAAATGATTTTTATTTCGATTTTTGAATGATTCTTGAATATAAATTTATGAAATATATAATCTATCAAAAATAATTTAATTTTTTATTTCAAAATGTAATAATTATCTTAGGAATAATTAGTTTAGAAAAATTTTATGCTTATTTTGTTAGTAATTGTAAAAAATACATATTTATATTGAAAGAATTATTTTTTATTATTGTATATATATTATTAAATTGTATATTGTATTATTTTTTTATTTAAATTAGTTCATTTTGATTTAACATTATCCATTTTTCTTTTGAAAATAAATAATTTACTTGAATCTTGTATAACAATATTCTATATTTTAAAAAGCCAATATTTATGAAACACAATTTTTATTACGTTTTTTTAGTTTAATTTAAAATTAAATTATAAATAATACAAATATTCAATATTTTTATAATTTTCAACTAATTTGGATTAACTATGTACAAATTTAATTAAGATTCCTCTTTTTATTTTTGATTAATATGAATAGTAATAATATATATTTTTAATACCATGGTAAATGGTATATTGAGAAATTAAGAGTAAAAAATAAAATGACGTATACTATAAAATGACCATAACCCTTCCCCAATTTAATTTTATGAATAAATTTCGTCCATAATAATTATTTGTTTTTCATATGAGTATTTTATGACATTTTTATATGATTACTATCTTTATAATATTTTATTAAAATAAATGTTAAAGAAGTAAAACTATTGTATTTAATAAGTGTTATATTTTTCATATGATAGTATCTAGAAGATATACTATAATATAAATATAATTTTAGAATTTAAATCGAATATATTCATATTGAAGATTTATTTTTTATTTTTATGGAATAAATAATTATTGTAACTACATTAACAAGAGTGATGTAGTAATTATTATCTTATTAAACAAATCAACTAAATGATATTAAAAATATTATAATAAATATAATATGATATAAATAGTTTTCTAAAATAATTTCGTAGATGACCTATAACTTTTATGTAAAATTTTATATTTAATTTTATTATAATACGTATGATATTCATATTACAATGATTAATATTGTGAACAGTTTGTAAAATTGAGATTAAATATATATTATAAAGAAAAGTATTTTAATAAATGATATAAATTTTAAAGAATTCCAAAATTTTGTATTGTTATTGGTATAAGGATTGAAATTTCAAAACATGGTGAATTTATATATTTATTTTATTTTTATATTAACAATACTGATACTCATATTTTAAAAATCCATGTTATCATGTTAAGTGTTTAAAAGGGATAAACAATGTTTCAAACCAATGGACAAAGGTTAAAATATTTTAAACAAAATATACATTTTACAAGATGAGTTTATTTCTCCCAAAAATAATCTTATATATGATATAACAAACTTTGGTTCCATTTCTAATTTACAAGTAATAAATATTAACATTATATTTTGATAAATTCCATGAGTACCCATCCCCTATTTTACAGCAACGTACATCACCATCTCATTTCATCACACATAAAAACTTATTTTTATTGTCTTATACCCAACTAAATACATTCCTAGAATCCATAAACATATTTTGGTATTTTTATTTTAGTTAAATTACCAACCTAATTTTCCATAATGTGTTACCAATATGTAATTTTCTGAAAAATATGTATTATAAATAATAAAGCATTTTTTTTCTTACTCATCGTCATCCATCAAACAATAATAAATCATTATATATAAATAAACCAATAATACTCTGTATAAATTGATGTTATTGTGTTATTTTAACTATATATATTTACTTCCACATCTATCAAATGTGATGTAAATACTTTTCCATCACTGTATCTCAAGGATGGATTTTAGTTTTGGATTTAATATTTTTAAATGATATTAATTAATTTTTTATCATTATAATAAGATAAAAATTTATTTAAATTCATATATTTCCATGAAATAAAAAATTAAAACAACAATTATTTATACTTATGGACTACCACCTTTACAAAGTGATGTGATTCATTTTTCATCATAAAAAGACACCTATGATACATATATATTTTTTAAAATAATAAATATTTTATATTACATATTATTAGAAATTTGTATTTTAAAAATAATATAAACCCTCTTTCCCTAATGATAATTGAAAATAGAAATGTTACTCAACAGTAACTATGGTAAACTATCTCCAGGATTGAACACCAGTTTATTTTTCATTAACATATTTTATTTTTTGGATTATAATGTATCTTTGATGTAAAAATGTGATTGTTATTTGATAAATATTATTAGGGAGAAAATGTAATGTTGATATATTTTACGACAATTAACCTATCAATGTCATTATATATTAATTAACTGATTATAATCCAAGCATCTAACATAAATAGAAATTATTATTTAACTCTTATAAAAAGGTAATAAATAAAATAAAATGACTAAACAATTTGAAAAAATAAATAATAATATAAATAACATTTATGTGTTCATTATTTTTAAATTTAAATAATGTATATATTGATTTATTATCAAGGTAAGGAACTTTCATTTAAAAATATTATTTTGATGGTTCTTCATAAAAAAGATAAAAGGAATATATTTTAACATATACTGAATGATTGAACTTTTTGACCATCATGAATCCCTAATTACTAAATTTTTTATTTAAATTATTAAAATTTTATTTTAATGTTAATATTATTTATTTACAAGTGCATGTCTTTTTTATAAAAAAATCTATTCTATTAAAATATAAATTCAATATTACGCAAAAATATTTTTTATTGTTATTTTAGTCAATGAAAATAGATCATTTTATTTTATATCATTAATTAATTTTTAAATTTATTGTTAAAATAAAATAGTATTTTGATATAAGAACGTGTTTTTCATATGGGTTATATAGTATTTTTCAAATATATTATGATGAAATGTTCAACGATAAAATTTTTCTTTCATGATACAGTACGTGATAATAATACATGATTATCGTGTGCATCCAGATAGCTTTTAGTGTTCCAGCAATATCTTACATTATGGGTGCTCCTAGATAGCATCTGTTGAGCTCATTATTAAATTGAGTGTTCCAAAATAGAGATATAATGCAATGGGTTATGTTTCATGTATTTTAATGCAACAAATATAGAGTTACCATAGTGTTTATCTTATGTATTTACCACGAATCTGGTTATTTATATCATTATTTTAAAATGGTTTATGAATGTACCTATCTATATTTCTAAAGGGGATATACATTCATTTTATGGGTTGTAATTATTATCTTTGTTATTGAAGCATGTTTTTTTCCTTGTGAAAATGATTTATTTTATTTTTTATATGATCTATGAGATAATTGTAAATATTTAATTGAATTTAAATTTTTTATCCGGACTAATAGATTTCCATATTTATGTTTAACACTGAGCATTGTTAATCCTCCATTTATTTTTTTAAAAAATCTATGAGATTATGGATGGTGACTAACCCCACATCTGATTGATAGAATAAGTAAAATAATTCTAAATGCTGGGGTATTTTACATCTAACATTTATATCTTACATTTCTCCTATACATATGTAGTAATTAAATTCATTCGGATTAGAGACAAGATCAATGGGTTCTTTTTTATTTGATTTTTCTTCAGTGCGCATTTCATTGGCTATGATTTTACTATATAGTATAAAGGGACAGTGGGAATCACGTAAATCAATTCATATATACATGGATGTTTTAAAGTTGGAAATTTTGAAGAACCTCCATGAAAAGAAATCCATGTTTTTTATCAAAATTATTATTCTGTAGGAAAATGGATATTGAGAACACGATTCAATTTGTAATGTATGTATTATATTCTATAAAATTTATCTAATTCAATAAAAGTATTGAATATGTTATTCATTGATATTAAATAAAGTGTAATATATTCTATAATAATAGAATATTTAATTCTATGGTTCACCTATATATATATATTTTTCAATTATACTTTTAAACTAATCATGATTTATTTTTTGATAAATAATGTAACTTATGATAATTTAGACAATATGTATGCATTACGAACATTTCAACTTTTCAGTGATTGTAATTGAAAAAAGGTATGTAATAAAATATCATTAAATAACTTTAATAGTGTAATAAATATAATATTATTTCTTTTAATATAATTATATATAGTATTCCTCTGGTGTGGTAATGAAAAGAGTGTTACATCACATCATGAAGATGTTATTCTACAAGTAAACAAACGATATAATCATATTTTAGGTTAAAAAATAATATAATATATTATATTTTTCAAAATGATAAATATGCAATTAATATCACTGTTACATCACTATATATCACTCAATCATTAACATTATCTATATAAAATTCCATGTAAAGAGTTAGTGAAAAAGGAATCAAATTTCTCCATGTGGCAGCAGTCCACCATACACATGATTGATGTTATCATTCCCCATGCAGAATGAAATAAAAAAAATTTATATATGATATAATTTCCCGTGAGTTTTAATTACATTTTTATATGATGTATATATATACTATATCCATCCTCATACCTAACCCTGAATTTGGGTAATTGAAAAAAATGACATCAGTTCACAAGAAGATAAAACTTCTTACACACAAATTAGGATTTCATCAAAAAATTTATGGAATAGGGGATGGATATTACTCATGAGAAAAATAAAAACTAATTATATGGAATATAATGATGTTATTATATCTTCATGGTTTAAAAAATAACTTATGAATTTGGAATATCAAATCAAATAAAAATTCTTATTCATGAAAATTACCCCTTTCTAAGGTATCCTCCTTGTGATTTAATCAAAAGTATTTATCTGTGTGATTTCATTAAACACTAAGGCTTATTTGATGAAATGATTTTATTTTTAATTTGAATTGATTATGTATATTTGAAACCAATTTGGTTTTATGTTTTTAATAAAATATGAGATGGTGTGATATTTTATAATTAGGGTCATTGGAACAAATGTAATTTTTAAAAATATTTAATTAAAACATTTTTTTCATTCCAAAAGGATAAATAATTAATAATTATAGAACCTATAAAATATATGGTTGAAATATGGCTATCCCGTGTATTTTTTTTATATGTTGGATGTTCATTTTGACACATATCAATTTATTTTAACCCCTAGTAAATATTTTCTGTACCTTAACCAACGTAAAAAAATTTCTTTTTTCATTCAATATTAATTTTGGGAAAAATTAGGTTTTCTATATTGGAAATTATAAATAATTATCATCCTATATATGAAATATATTTTTCCAAATACATTCTCTATAATTTGAGAATTATAATTTAAAATTAATCTCTATGAAACAATGAGAAAATTGTGTTTCAATGAGAAAATGTTCAAAATTGTACAATGTTTTATAAAAAAAATCAATATGTAAAATATTACAACAAACTAAATAGGATTAATTGATATAAAATTGATCAAAATTTACTTGATGTATGATATATAAAATATTAATTGACATGATAGATTATTTAAAATAAATGCATGTTTTAAATTAAAATTAAGTACTTTTAATTATTAAAAAAAAATTAAATTTTCATAGGAACCTGAAAAATTCATCTTGGGAAAATATGTATATTCTGATATAAAAAATGATGCATAGCTTCCCAAATAATATAATAATGGTTAAAAAATTAGTTAAAAATATGTGTACTAAGAACAATTAAAATGATTTTTTCAAAAAAAAATTTTTTTCATAAAATATTTCATTTACTTAAAAATAATTCATAATTAATACATATACAATTTAAATATGTAGAATATATATTTTTCATAATTTAAATAGTACAACTCATACCTGCTAAAATAAAATTTGTTTAAAATGGTCATGATTAAATAATATTTTTTTAACGAGTCATGTTTCATTAAATCCATGTGATGCGTGATTCGTAAGATATCAAAGAAATTAAATTTATTCTAAAAGCCAAATATTATAATTTATTTTGTTGGTATATTATATTTCAATCTTGGTTTTTTATGTCATACATTATATCAGATATGAATTTATTTATCAAGAATTTCTTGGTGTAACATTCTCCCAACCATTAATAATGTGCATTCTCAAAATTTATTCATGATATAACTAATAAATGGATTGAAATATGAAGATAACATTATAGAAAACAAAATTGTTATATGATTAATAAATTGTCCCCTAAATAGGTGGGGAAATTTTAGAAAGTTTACTTAACTAGGGGTATATGCACGAGAAAATTGGTTCATGTGGAGATATAGAAATGAAAGAAAATAATATATGATTATAAATAATCATATAGGCCATTGATCAAAAAAAATTATGGATAAATAGAATTTCATGTTAATAAAACCCTTAAATTTTGGAGTATTTAAATTTACATCAATTTAATATTGATGAATGAATTCGAATCACATTTTTTATAAAACACATTCTTATATTTGAGGAATTCATTTACTATCTATGAATATAATTATATATACAAACATTGTACAAATATATTTCGTAAGAAAAATTAAATCTCATGGTTGTGATTTTAAAATTTTAAAATTCATCTATTAAATGATGAAATATAGTTTTAAAAATGTATTTTGATGCATGACACACTAAAATTCACTTTTAACAGATCATAAGATCCATAAAATAGTGAAAAGTCATTCTATCTATCATTAAATATTTTCCAACTAAATTATGGTTAAAATAAGTTATAAAATATTTTATATTAATATCTAAAAAATGATTAAAAAAATCACTTTTTCATTGTTACTAATTATACATCATATCATATAACTAAAAATAATAAAAATTTAACAATTATGTCAAACAGGTTAGTGGTTGGAATTAAATCATCCATCGATTGTGGGTTCAAGAACTGTATCCATATCGAACATTCCAGCCTCTGACCCAGTAAGAGGGTTTTAATTTTTATAAAATCATATTAATAATATTCCAATAACATTAATAAGAAAATATAATTGACATCCATATAATAAAGTCAATAATTTAGTTACATTTTTATTTTGTTTCTCAATATAATTTATTATCTTCAAAAAATTAATTGTCTTATTAAATAATTGTGAAAACTTTATTAGTTATAATATTAACTGTATATTCTATCAATACCATTAATCTTATTTCTATAAAAATTAATGGCCTTATTCCTCAAATAAATACTCTACAAAATCATATACTTCGAAGAAATTTCTCCAAAATATCATTAATCATTGATGACCTCTATCTCATAACACCTGAAAATTGGTGGTAATGACTATAGATATGAACAATCTTAAACAATAAATCCACGTTGGTATAAATTACTCTTAATTTAATTATAAAAATTATTGCTCAAAAAAAAATTTCTTACCCATTTAATGTTTCACGATTTTATACCAAAATACCATGAGAAATATAACAATATATCATAATTAAGACATTCAAATTATTTTTTCATCCAATTATCTTCAAAATTGGTCATTTAATGGTCTATAGTTTAACATTTATAAGGTTTGAAATTATATAATAATTTACAGGTTCTATATATTTTTGAAAATCAACTACAAATGTATTACATGGATGGGATTTTTGGTCAATCCGTATTATTTATTTTTCAACTTATTTATTATTTTCATTATTCTATTATTCTCTACATAAAAGATATTATTATTCTATAGAGATGCCTTATTTTTTATGAATGACAAATTATATTTATCCCATGTCACTCTGTGTAATCAGATTTTTAAAACATTCATTCTTATTAAAAATAAAATTTGAATTATCATAATAATATCCCCCGAGAGCGTCAAAACATATGTTATTTATTTCCACTTTTAATATACCTTTTGATAATCTAGTTAATGCCAGTTTGACATTTTCAAAGATATTACATGTTAGTATATATGTTCTATAACCTCATCTACTATTAGTATCTAGAATAAGAATATATTTTAAGAAAACTAATATAATATATACCCTATCAGACATTATGATGATGCTAAATAATTATCCATCCATTATATAATATGGTGTCTGTGTTTTAATAAATATTGTTACGTCATATTCATCTAAAAATCCTATAATACCAACTATAGAGACCCCTTCCCCATTCACTCATGTATAATTTCTATTTTAATATCATGAGGTAAGATATAATGGATCCCCTCGTGAAGGACCAAAAGTTTGATTTTCTTGGTAAAATATAAACATACAATATTCCAATATTACATTTGATTATAAAAATATAATCATATTTTTAGAAATTCATTTTTCCTCCATAATATTAATGAATTAATATTGAATTTCCAATTATGGATTTCAGGTAATTAAAAAACAATAAGTATGAGCTCATATTATTATTAAGGTTTATGTATATTGGAAGCTATATAGAATCAATTTTAATAATAAAAATATGGTAAATAAGTGAACACATATTCAATTTAAATATTATTACTTTTATAATGAATGTTTCCTTATAAATAAAAGAAAAAATAATCCATTTAATCAATATAATGAATATCATACATAGAAATGGCATAGTAAATATGGAAATGTTAATAACTGAAAACATATTCTATTTAATCCATTAACATAAAATTAAATTCATCCATGTATAATAAAAATAAATTTATAATAATGAAAATTTTTAATTATTGAATTTTGTTATTCCCAAAAACCTAATAAATCCCTCATCCAGACCTATCATCAAGAACGTTAAAAATTGATGGGTACAAAACAATTTAACTATTGATAAATAACTGGTCTGCCCATGTGAGTTTATCAATGCATCAAGGGGAGGTCAATAGTTGATCCCCACCCATTTCATTCATTTGAAATGAATAAATCACATATTTAATAATTTATTTAATTAATAAAAAAGGGTCCTTGTCATCATTTATTTTTATTAGGTAAAGAATACATATCTATCAATATTTTCTGAATAAAAAAATGAATTTCAGTTGTATATCATTGGATGTAGAAATGATATATGGTATAAATGAGAAACATATCAATGTTGATTAAAATATATTTTAGAAATATTGAAAGTCAATGGTTAGTGTGAAATTTAAAATATCGTGGAATGTATTTAGTTGCAAAACTTATTGTAGGATATGAGTTCCAATATTATCAATGGTTAATATAATAATGAACCAACCATAGAAAGATTAATATTGGAATAAATACAAAATATCCTTATTATTTTATATAATAAAACCAATTTTTTACCACTGATAAATATAAATACAATGAAAATTATATAAAAAATTATTGTTGAACTATTTCTTTTAATTTGGGAATTCATTTTTAAAAACATATATTATTTTAAAAATACATTTATTTTACATTTATATTTAAAACCAAATAATTTCAAGAATAATAAGGAAAAAATACATAAAAATAAACTTGTAACACTGTAACATTATCATTAAATAAAATATATTCATTTAAATGGATAATTTCATAAAGTCTACTTAAGTTAAGAAGAAGATTCATTTCTAACTCTAAAAAAGATTTAATAATTAATTTTTCGTAGAAGGATAAGATGATTTAATTGAAATTGTTTTTAAGTACAATAAAATTTTAATATTATGTATTAAATTATCTTGAAATGTTTAAAATCAATAATGATAATATTTTTATAAATCATTGTTTTCTATGAAAACATATTCTTGATAAAATGGAGATATGATTATATAATTTTTTTTAACACTTTAACAATTATTTTGAGCAACAAAGAGTGAGAAAATAAACGATTCATTGAAATTAACCTGAAAAAATAGATGATACTGAATTTAAATTCTTATATTACATAATTAAGAAACATATCCCTTCAACTAATATTCATGAATAATCATTCTTGATTAGAAAGTGATTAGGAAATACACCCATGCAATGTTCATAATGTTGATGTGATAATTTTCTAGTAAATTAATATTGGGTATGAAATTAATATACAAACTATATAAGTGGAAATATAATAATAGATATTGAAAAGTCATTATACATAATCATAACACATTAAGTTCATTGGAAAATAAGAATATCCTAGATAAAATATATTTACATATGAAAATATTTACTTGTTAGTATCTTTTAAGTAAATTTACTTAAGTTCGGGTAAGTAATATAATATCCTTAAATACCATGAATATTGAAGTATATATTATATTACATTTCAATGGGGAATTTTATAGTTTCTATAAAATAAATTAGTTTCATAATTGTATAATATGCATCACTGTAATACAAGTTAGAGTAAATCCCTAACCCCACAATTTTTTTAACACAAACTAAAATAGGGAATATGGTTTATAATCCTATTAATAAATTATACCATAGCCATAATATAATTTATAATATCCTATTTTATCTATTTATAACATTTTTTCACCCCTTCATTAATAATCGTTCATAATTTTCATTATTTTAGTTGTCAATTTCCATGTGTTTACCTTCATTATTTTTTATGAGCATTCTAGTTATTGGGTATATTATATAGTTTCATGATACCTATAATAAAAATTAATTCTTAATTCCAATATTTATTATTCAAATATACTTTTAAAATAAATAATTTTTTGGAATTCAACTAAGTTGAAATCATTGAGATGGTAGGTTATACATATAGAAGAATCACAAATCCATTTTCCATTAGTCATTATAGAATGGAGTTTTGTTCTATATTATATTTCATCATTAAAATTAATTCATATATTCCATATAATTTTTTCAAAGACAAATATATTTTTAATCAATGTGCTGTGGTGATGAAAAGAGTGTCACATCTCTTTGTGGATGTGGTAGTCCACATGTACATGAACAATGTAAACACTATTCAATATAAAAAATAAATATTTTATTTTATTTTTTAAAAATGAAATATATTTCATTACAATACAAATTATTTAATTTATATCAAATATATTATTTAATAATATCCTTATACAATTTCATCTAAATATTTAGTGAAAGATGAATCAAATCCCTTCATGGGGTAATAGTTCATTGTAATCACTAGCAATGATATCGTACCACCTATGAAATAGAATGTAAAAACGATATATTTTATATAATTACCCTAGAGGTATAATTATTTTATAAATACCATATCTATTCTTTATAACTATAATAATAACAAACCATGAATGGTGGTAATGAAAAAAATGAATGACATCAGTTTGGGATGTGGTAGTCTCCCTCACACATGAACGGTGATTTTGTAACCCATTTGATAAAATGGTGGATGATATTATGTAAATAGAATATCATAACACATTTTATTATATGAAATTTATATATTTTATTATATCTTTAGTGTTAATAATGAATTTAGGGAGGTGGAAGAAGAAATAAAAAAATGTTTGTCGATGAATGTCACATATTCTGTGAGGGTCTTCTTAATGTTTACAAGGAAAGACTCACTAATATGTATTTATATCACAAAATGGTTATATTATAATATTATGGTTTATTTAAAGTGATTTTATTTGGAATTTTTCTAAACATAATAGTATTATATATTGATGAATATAGGATTATTGTAGGAATTTTATAATTAAGGGGAGTGGGACAAATGTAATTTTGGAGAAGATTCAATTATAGTAACTTCATTATAATTAAACAAAGATCTATAATAGAAAATTATAAAATAAATAATAGATAATGTGGACATAGGGTGATAAACTGTGTTTTTGAATTGTTGGTGAGAAAATTTTAACACTTATCATTTTATTTAAACACCCCAGTAAATCAGTTTTTACCTTAAGTATTCTAAATAAGTTTTTACTATTTCACTATTTATTTTGGTTAAAAATTATTTTTACCATATTATAAATAATTAATTATGATTATTAAAAATATGGAATCAATTATTTTTGAAATTGAATTAATAAAAATGGAATAAATTTTAATTAATCTAGAGGAAGTCACAATAATTAATGTTTTTTATGGGAAAAAGAACAAGCAATTACAATGTTCTTATATCCAAATTCAATAAGTAAATTATTAAAATAATCCAAATTAAATTAAATGATATAAAATTGAAATAAATTTAAAGTAAAAACTCTCAATAATAATATTTATCAGTATAAATTATATAAAAAATTACATTTTTCAATTTAGATTTAGTATTTTTCAGAATTAATTTAAAAATGAAATTATTCAGAAGAATCCAAAAAAACACCTAATGAAAATTTGGATAATTTGATTTATAAAAATATATTTATTTAATAAAATGAATTTTATAAAACTTGGGAATATTAATTTTATTTTATGTGTGCATAACATGATTGAACTATTTTTATAAATAAAAATGTCTTTCATAATATATTTCTTTTATATTCAAATGATTTTTGTCAATATTTATAATCCATATAAAACCAATGAAAATGTGAATACTATATTTTTTTACATAGTTATTACTAATAATACAATCTAACATATTAGAAAAATGAAATGGTAATATTATAAAAAAAAATTTAATTAATTGTCTTATTTCCTTTAAAAATGGTTTTGTGCCAATCATAAGATATCTATGAAAATAATTTTATTATAAAATAAATATATTGCATAGGCATGTGGTGTTGTAAACTCATCCATGAATGGGTATGTGATTCATACATGACAGTTAATACTATGTTCTAATTATAAAGTTTCAATAATCTATATGGATGAAAATCATTCTCAATAAATTCATTGAATAACATGTTCTTTTGGTTATATGAATTTCTATATTGATTATGTTTTATCAAATTGTGATATTAATGTTGTTCATTAAGTGGTATGTGTGTTTAGTAATCTATCATACTGTATAGATTCATGTTTTATTACATGGTATGTGACCATTATTGAAAATTTCAGCTCACCCTTATTTTGGTCCCATTCCCTAGGATATTAAGAAGAAATCATGGAAGTAGTTTAATGATGTTTAATTGTTTTCTTTAATATTCTTTTAATTTCCATTAGATATTTAAAATGTATATAATGTATGTATCTGATTCTCCAAACCTATAATATTGATTAGAATTTCATGATTCCCCATGTATCTAATAAAATTTCTTAAATTAGGATCCAACAATGGGTAAATAGTGTCTGGGTTACTGCTAGAAGTGAGGGTTTATTATTGAGGAGACGGAAAAAATGAATAATAAAAATAATTTTATAATATAATGTCATATTTTAATTATAGAATCTCTAAATTAACAAAATTTATAATATCATATCATATATTTTTAAAATGTATCCATCTTAAAAAATATATACAATTTTATTTGATAATTTAACAGTTATTTTTTAGTTTATCCAATTAAAAAAATTACCATTAACTGTGGTAAAAAATTATATTTATTTTACTATTTATTTTTTAGAGAAATATTTGAACTAAATACTCAATCATAATAACATTTGTTCTAAATTCAGAATCTATTTAAAATGATTTAGCTTCATGACTTGAGTAGTATTTCTCAGAACATTTTATGGAAAAATTCAATGAAAATGGGTTTTACAAAATTATATATTTCGTGAATAAAATTATATAAGAGATAAATCAAGTATAGTATTTTATTAAAATGTATTTAGAGGGGTTTAATTAAAACATTTAATATTATACCATTTTTTAATCAACCCCAGAAAAAATGTAATCCTCATAACACTTGACTCTGTGTGAATAACAATGAATAATTTTGTTTTATAAAAAGCATTATATAGATACACAAAATATTATAAATATATTTATAATTTAATTTTTATTATTTAATATGAAATATATTTTGTCATAAATAATGTTTTGGTGATGAAAAATGGTTTTTTAATCCTTTATGATATTCTTATTTAATTAAAATGTATTAAAAGTGACATATTCTTAATTTTTATTATTTTTTTATTCATGAAAATATAAACTATTCAAAAATATATATATGAAATATCCCACAAACTAATTATTATGTGACTAATTAACTGATAAATTTAATTTAATCGACCAATAATTATTTTTTTGGGAATTTATAATTAAATTAGATAATTTTTTAAAAACAATTTCAATTATGGTTTTCATTATATAGAATTAAATTCTTATTTAATATATCTAAATCATGGGTGTTACATTCTTCCATAAATATTAAATTTAATCCCTAAAATTTATTGAAAATTTCATCATAATCAAATGTAAGTATTTCACCAGGAAAAATTCCTCAAGCACCTATATCACATATAATATCTTATATGTTTCCCAATGTATTGTTAATAGTAGAGTCATATGATTCTATAAAACATATTACTTTTTTTGAACAATTTGGATAGGATAATCTTTATAAGATAATTAATATGTCAATTATACTTATTTTTAATTCATCACATTCAATAAGTCTTTAACGTACATAAAAAATAGTAAGTCATGAATCACATAATGAATTTTAATGCGACGTGCGGAAATTTACAAAAAATACTCCATAAATCCAATTACTTCATGAATTTGATAATATTAAGTGAACTGAAGATGTACTTAACCTTTTTCAATAATATTAAAATGTTTCCATGGAGATATACTGAATAAGACAAGATCATTCAATGAAAATTATAAGCCCTTAATTCATAAATCATCGAGCCATTTTGTACTACTTTGAGCCTCATTCATATCATTCTTAATATTTTTCATTTTCACCATTGTCTCCTTATCATGATCTAGTAATCTCAAAATTCATTTGCTAAATTTATCACTATCTGTAGCAGTGTGACACCAATTCTCTAAAACTCATCATATGGTTATATTTTATTCATGAATAAAAATATTCTTATATTAAATTAAAAAAAATTAACTCTTTTCCCCATTAAAATTTAAGGATAATTAAGATCATCTCAACATATCATATAACATGTAAATAATATATATTGAATTCACCGAGTTTATTATTTATAAGAATTTTTCAAATGTCGATTGTTGATTTGATCCTTTTAAAGAATCATATAGAGTTTTTAGGTACACCATGGTTCATCATTTATATAATCAAAACATGTTCACTATTACATCTCACCCATTCATTAATACACAACTACAAAAGTAACATAATATGAAGATATACCATTATATCGAGAAAATGTGTGAACACAGTATAGAGATTATCAATAACCCATATAGAATCATTCTTTAAAAGAATATATGTAAATCCATTTAAATATTACATAATTATATAATCCCATTTCAACAACTAATGATTTATAGGTTTGAAGAATTATTAAGAATTCTATCTATATGACATTCTATGTTGAAAAACACATAATCTGGATAAATAATTTTCTATTTTCTATTTCATAGTGTCCCACTGAAAATGATCCATAAATTACTAATACATTTTGTATATACTAGGATATGTGCATAAATTTATCCTATGATTCGTAGATAATAAATCCCTTTTCATTAGTTCTATATAGTGAAAATGTAAATTCTTTCTAAATTTCTATATACCATCTTCATAAACTAGGTTTATAACATCACATTATACATGTATTTAAATTAATTTTAATTATTATTATAATTACTGTTGGATTTTTTATTTTCCCTAATATCTATTTTTAATCAAGCAGACATGGTTGATGTTAATTTTCCATTTCCATGATGACTTCTAAATAGATCTTTACTATATCCTTGAATGACAAATATTTTCAAATATGAAATTTAAAAATAACTCAATGAATCATATTATTCAATGAAATAATCACGTTATTATACAGTGTTGGGTAGCAGAATAATGAGAAATCATAATATGTGAATAGTTATAACCATCACAATTTCATCACATTGATGTCATCCTTTTTGAAGATATATTTCAAAATTAATTGATATATATATATGACATATTTCACCAATAAGGTAATTCATCTATATCTTTATTGAAAATATTCTTATTTCCATCTAATGATTATGTGTTGGATAGTTTTATTCCTTAATTTTTTACTACAATTATTCATAGGTAATATTTCTATAATAACTGACACAAACATATTCAATTCCATTCATTTAAGAGTCATTAGATGTCAAAAATTCCATCGACTTTTATAGTAATGTACCCATTGATGAATTTATCATCCTAAAATTTAATTCATTAAAATAATCATTAGATTCATCTAACCATATAAAACTAACCCATTTATGTGTAAAAATTATTTTTCGTTAGATAATTAAGTAAAAATTTGAACAAATCATATATTGTAACCTACTAACCCGTGGACATTATATATCATAGTTTTCTTAATAGTGATTTCCATTGTACCACTACCATTATATATGAAGGATCACCTCATATTACATCCATATATATTGAAATGGAAAAGGTAAGAAACATCCTAAATGACTATTCCCTATTTATTAAATATTTCATATAACTCCATTTCAATGAGTGTCTTATGAATGTTCCACAACTGAATAAAAATATCATCATTGAATAGTAGTAATTCATGATATTATTAAAAATAAAAAAAAATTATTGTGGTAATACTATAATATTTTGTCATTTTATAAAACAAAAAATAGGGTTTAATAATCATTCCAGTGGGACATAAAATATATTTTAACAGTCCAAGCAACTTATAAAATGTCATCATTGGATTAAATTTTTTAATAACATGAATTTTATAATCACAATAATAAATTAAATACATGAAAATTATTTAGATATTTGATCAAGATCAAACTTGTCAATAATTAAGGTAAAGTAATTACGTTTCTATATAGTAAGATCATTTATTTCAATATATTTTAATCACATGCTCATAGAACCATATTTCTTGTTAACAAAATCAAAATGGGATTATCCTAGTGACACCCTAAGTTGTATTAATTCATTAGGATGAATCTACAATAGTTTTTTCATTATATCCACTAATTTGTCAATTACAACTTATAGGGTTACATAGATATAGGTCATTCATTTTTTATTAAGTCAAAAAAATTAAAAAAATTATACTCAATTGGGTGACCATGTTAATCATCAGGAAAAATTTATATGTATTCTAAAATAATATTTACATCATATATTTTATGGATTACATTCCAGTTCATTGATTTCATATGCTCCTGTAATATAATAATATAAAATGTATATATACCTATGGTATATTCTTTCATGATTTAAATGCAATATTCCCCCTTTTAGGTTATGGAATTCTATGTATCCATCATGAATTGAAATAATAACTTCTTGGTAATAAATATTTCCATTATAATTGCAAATCCAATATGTACTCATGATTATATGAATATCAACTATAGGTATGATAACAATGATTTCACAATGTGTATGTCTAATGTAACAATAAATAACTAACTATCATATCCTTGTGGAAATAATATTTCCACTGAGAGATATGATTGAAAAATTCCGTAATAAAATTATATAAAGGTATATACATTTCAAAAAAATAAGTAATTTCCAATAGGGTTTGATGATCCAAAATAAAATAATGCATTATATAAACTTTATGCATAAATTAATGTACATATGGAAGCACCTTTATGACCATAAATATCTATTGTCAAGATCACATAAGAATGTTATTTTTACCATTGATATTATAAATTAAAATTCCTTATACATGTGGTGTATTCATAATAATAGAGCCCTCATCAAGATAAATTTTTACTACTGGACATTAGTGGACTCCTTAATTCCCTTAAATTCGCAAGCATGATGGTCTGTCATTTTATAAATTATGAAAAATATCAATCCAATCATGTATATTCTATAGTTAATTAATAAAAAAATATTGATTATTGAAAATTTCACGCCTATGTGTTTTTTATTTCCACATATATCATTTTTCTGAGTAATCACCAATCCTCTTATATTATATTTTACATGGTAAAGATAATACATGGGTAATTTAATATATGTATTCATAAAAAAAGATTTTATATCCTCATATACTCATAATTTCTACAGATTGAGGACATTAAAAGGATAATAATTATATAATCCATGAATAGATCAATGATAAATAATGAATTATATATATATATATTCCACATAACAATTTTCTATCTTTGTAATGATAGAATTATATTTCAAATCATTTTACACTCCCTTTTCCTTAGGTTGAGAAATTTCATCTTCATATCAATAAATTTACTATGAGGAATGGATTTTTTATTGATAAATAATTGACAATATTCCACTTCATAGAGTTTATTTCATCTAACATCACAATAAATTGGATCAACAATTATTATTGAGAATTTTCTCTTTTAGGATGATAGATTTTAATTATAAATTTCTATCATTCAATACATTCAAAAGAGGAAATATGTTCTCAATAGATTTGATCAATTTGTTTCTATTAATTGACTATCAATACCATTTAATGATGACTTTTTATCCCATGAAGTGGACAATAATTTTCACACCATGTTTTTTATTTGTAAGATACACTATAGAGGCACATTTACTCATCATAACCTAAGATAGCTAGCCTAATGTTATTTTAATTTGATATTCTCTAGATCTAGATATATTATCTTTTACTAGAGTTAAAAAACAATATATATTAGCTCTATTTAGAGTTCTTATATTATATCTACAAGTAACAAGTTCTAAAAAATTCAGGAATATGATTACCTCGTTTTCATATGAATTTAAAAAATATTGTATTATTTTAAATACTGTGTAATAGAAAACATAAATTTAGAATTATTACATAGATAATCTCATAATCATATGCCCATAATTATTGGAATTAAATTTAAATAATAGAATTATATTTAAATATTTTATAATACTTTTTAAATAATGACAATAAAGAAGTTATTATCTCTATGAGTGTATATTATGTTGTTCAATCATAGACTGACTCATATTTCACTAAGTAGAGAATATATTGATAATAAACATGCAATTATTATGGTTTTTAATTGAATATTAATATTTTAAAAATACATATGCACATGCTAATATCCTGATATGGATTTCTTTTATAGGAAACCGCACATTATCTTCCGTACCAAAATAATAATTATTTTATCCAATTACTAAAATAAACTAAATAGTCTGTAATGAACGAGGTATTTATATAATAATACATTTTCATATCTATTAATATTAATGAATAATATATTAATTTTATTTTAAAGGAGCCACATTTTCTGACAGCAAACTCAACATGAAACAATAGGTTTTTTTGATATCTTAAATTGTAAACAACATTGAGTAATACAAAAAAATTTATATAACATTATTTTTTTAAAATTAAAGTTACCACATAGAAATTGTATTAGAAGTAATTAATATAACTAACTATAATATGATTATTAAATGTCTTTATTATTATTTAATATATTTTAGAGTTTTAAAATAAGAAATAATCTGATTTTGAGCAAGGAAAAACTCTAATATTTTTAAAAGGTCATTTTACCGCATTTTGAGGCAATGTACTTTTAAAATATACTTTTTGTCACTTTTATATATTCTATTTGAAAATAATATATTGTAATTTTGAAATTGGTCAAAAAAAATTTACATTAGATAAAAATTAGGTATTTTTCTAATAATGTTTATTTTTTAATGAATAGATAAAAATACTGAATTTTAATTCAAAACTTCTTTTTATACAAATTTATTTATATAGCTATATTTAAAATTTTATTGGTTATAAAGTGTAATTGGATTATGTTTTTATCGTTTAATCCAATTTTTGTTATTTTATGTGATTTCAATTTGAAATTGGGAATAAATGCATGGCAATCTTTTGGTAGTTTTTTCTTCATTAAATCATTTATTTTTCGGTTTGACAATGGAAATTAATTAAAAATTTATTTATGACACATCAATGTTTTGATTGTAAACAAGGGATTACAGTTTTAAAATATGGTGGTTCAAATTGGGTAGATGTGAATTTTTTATTTTTAGACATTATTAATATTAATGTCAGTAAATATTTTATTTACAATTGTTCAAGAGAAAATTGGGTAAATAAGGGTAAAAAATAATTTTATAATTATATTAAATTACTCTAACACATGTACTAAAGATATTGTATGAGATATGTTTAACCATGGACATCCATGGGTCGATATTATGATTTCATGGAGCCACTTGTGTGTGAAATTTCGATTTAATTATTTTAAAATTTAAGTTATGGAAAATATAACATAAACATATATCATTTAATAAAACAATTTTTATATGGTGATATATAGGTGATATCTTAGACTATAAATAAAAATTGTAAATATAATAAAAATTCCTACATCATGGAATTTTATGTATAATTTTTATATATTCTAAAAATAAATTTAATTTTGATACAACGATGATGCGATGATTTTTCATTAATAATGATTTAAAATAAATGATATAATAAATATTAATATAAATGTAATTTTGTTATTTTACTGTCATACCTGAATTTTATGGATGATATATACATTTTATCATTGTATCATAGAAGTTTTTTTATTCTATCAAGTTGATAATGATTTTTAAAAAAGTTATGATATGAATAGTGTCTAAATTGGACTTATTCATATTTTAAAATATTAAATATTTTATTAAATATTAAAAAATTATCAAAAATTAATATATAATATTATTAAAAGTAGTTACCATAAGTCTATATATTTATTATTTACTCTTTAATAAGATACTTTTCATGTTTTGGTAAATATTTTTATTGTAAAAGTGTTAAATGCTTGATAAAATGGTAAGGGTAAAGAATGGTTAAATAAAAAAGGAAAGAATTAAAAAATATCCATAACCATTGTAATTATTATTAGATGATTTTATTTCAACATATATTCATATTATATTCTAATTTATTGAGTTTTATACCTTATGAAACCGAAAATCATTTTACAATAAAATAATACATTCAAACATTTATGAAGAGACCATCCTCCTTCTTATAAAAGGCCACCACCTCTAACCCATTACTCACACCTCTTAATCCTCTTGGATCATCTAAAATCTGAACAAATATTCTCCCAACATCCATATAATAATCCTATAATCATTAAAATGGGCATACAAAAAATCAAGAAGGCGTTTTAGCTTAAACTAGAAGGAGTTACCCAGTATAAGGTAATATCTTCTTGCGAGATTCTTCCATTTATATTCTTTATCCAAACCCATAAAATCTATTTATTCTATTATTTTTTTACTAAAATAGAATATTAAATTTTCTATGAGGTTTTTATGACAATTAATCAAACTAAACTTCCACACACATCCATCTAATGGATATGAACAAACTATTTATATCAATGGCGAACTACTATCTCGCGAAATAATGATTGTCTGATTATCTCCTACCTCTTATCATGAAGGATATTATGATGGAAATATTTTTATATATTGTAAATAATATTCTTATATTGTATCTATATTTATGTATTTTTCATCTATATCGTATCATTATGCTTTCTATAATGTGTAAATACGATAATTTCATTTAAGGAAGAGCCGACTACCACCTCTTCAATGTGATATGACTCGTTCGGGCTATACATAAAACATATAAAGGATATAATTAATGAACATAGGTATCTAGAATTATAATATGAATATTTATATTTTAGTTTTCATTCATTTAAAATTTAAAAAAGTAATGAATGTAGCGTTCACTGTACGTACGTCGTACCGTCTCCATGAACGATGCATTTCACTTTCTTATATCCAAATGTTTTGGACAATTATAAATATATATATAATTGATAAGAATATTTATATAATAGATATATATGGTATTGAAATTATGAATAAAATTGTGTATATAATGGTCTTTTTACTACATGGACAATCTGTAATTATAATAAGTTCATTTTTGACTCAAGTAACGAACATCATAAAATGACCGATATGAACTTGAAAAATTATATGTATGTTATAGCCCGGTAGTAAGTGATGTAAAAAGAATAATAAACATTAAAAATGTTCTAAAGGCAATATAATTATCTTATGTTTATTATTATTGGAGATAAAGAACAAACAATACATGTTAGAAACAAGGTAAGCGAACTTCTTTACCCAATTTCTATTCTTTGGGTTGATCTTCTACTTCAGGATTATGTCGTGCTATGATGAGGTGAGAAATAACTTTTGATGTCATATATTGTATTTATTCTTTATTTATGTTCAGTTATATTCAATACACAAAATTTATATATTTTATTTAAAAAATTATTATGTAATGAATCGTTTCAACTTCCTCTTTTAGTCAAAGACATATTTTATGTTATGTCTTTCAATTTAATTTTTATTATGTTGGTATTTTTTATTATATATAATTATTTGTTTTCATTTTTGTACAAGTGTTGAGAGACCATTTTCTCTCTCACCAACTAATTCTCTTAATATTATTGTGACTCCGTTAGAAATCAAAATTTTTTCCGGTAATTTCAAAATATAATTTCCACTCTTTGTGTTTTATGCATACATTATTGATTATATTATGCCATGATTATGGGAGGAATTACATTTTATTTATTTGTGTTTTAATTTCAACTTCCCTTTGTTTTTATATATTATTTCTACACATAATCACCCTATTTATAAATTCTTATGTCATTTATATAATTATTATAAGGGATTTGGTCTAAATTGAAATTCTATTTAGACTTTTTTGTTGATATACACCAATCACTTTATGTGGTGTATTTATTTCCCTTTGACCTATTATATCATGATTCACTGTATTCTCATGATATTATATTTTTTTAATGTTATTATTTAATTATAATTATTTATGTATTTTCTCAAGTAAAAAAGGACTCATTAACTAAAACATCATTTTAAATGTTTTAAGGATTTATTCTTCAAAATCTTTCTCATTAATGTCCATGTTTTCAAAATGGGTTTTAGGATATATTTATATTGACATGAATGTTGTAAAAAGAATTTCCTTTAAAATCATCATGTTGAATGTGACACATTGATTCAAAAATTTATTTGCTAATTTTATTTATATAGTATTGAAAATGGTTTTGAGAATGGATTTATTATATAAATATCTTGAACTGGTATCTTGTGATTGCAATGTGGAAATTTTATCAATCAATTAGGTGTTATTATTATGGTATGGTTCTTCGGAAGTTTTTACAAATATGGGTTGTTCCATGATAAACCTAGGGTGGGTGATCCCAATATTGCTCTCTAATACATTTGGTAACATGAGAGAGGTAAACCATAATGTTTATCCTATAAGATTTAGGGACTATATTGTGATATGTATTCCAAACGAAACTCCCTATATAGATATGAAAGATACAATGCATGTATTATATGTATTCCACAAGATACATTTGTGATTTATTATTTCTATGTGTGATTCATTAATCGTATGAATTTCTGAGATATGGTAAAGTGTTTATGAGTTATGATTGAAAAGTATGATTTCATTAATTGTATGTATTGATGGAATAATGTCTTATTTTCTTATTTTATAACAAATACATAGCATTTTATGCTCTTCCCTAGTTTTTGAAATGTTTTTATCAGGGTTTATGGAAGGGTAAGATAATGGATGTCTTCCATATGATTTATATCATGAAAATAATTATTGTTTTATTTACGGAGTTTTATTATTGTGTAAGAAATATGATAGAGTATAAGTGTCTACTTTGTAATATTTTTATAATTAATGTTATATTAACGGCATAATTCTCTAAAAATATACACCAAAAAATAACCTCAATGTGAATTCCTGAATTAACTCATGATTATGTAATTTTTATGGAAGGTGATTATAGTTGGTATTATATGACAGTTTATAGAGCTTTAGGGATTATGATTTTTTTATACACATGGATGTCCACTATGTCTACACTTTATGTTAAATCTTTATTTTATAAATTTTTTAGATCATGGAATGTTTATTACAAATTTAAGGAGGATTATCTCAAATGAAATTCATATCTCTTCCTGATGACTTTATTGCTATGATTATTGCTGAAGTGCCCAGATCAGTGTGAATCACTGAGAGGGGGAGGGGGTGAATCAGTGATCCTTTAAAACTTTTTACTAATTGATTCTTAATCAATTAAACCTCTATGGCTGGTTAAAGCCTCGATCCACTCTTCTTGTATCTCTCACCTTTCCACGAATGATGCAGTAAATGTAAAGGCACTGGACACAAGGATTTACAAGGTTCGGCACCAAAGGCCTACATCCTTGCCATGCTCTCCAAGCATGGATTCTCCCATTATAATCTGTTAGTATTACAATGGTCGATACAGCTTCCCACCGTATCTCTCCTGAGTCCCACAGGAGGGTCTTTATACTGCGTCCCACAGTGTTACCAGAGTCCCACTGGCCTGCTCCAGAATCCCACTGAAGACTTCTTCTCCCTGAGTCCCACAGGGTCTTCTCCTGGCTCCTCGAGTCACACGAGTAGCTCTTCTTCACTTTAAGTTCTTCAAGTATCTTCAGCAGTCTGGGATAAAGACTGCTGGCCTTGCTCTTCTTCTGATCACTTGTGGTGAACAGGTCTTCTCATCTTGCTCGGGCTTTATCACCTTCTTCTAAGGATGACCCGGCTTCTCTCCAATTACTGAATGCTCAGACAAATAATATCTTTATCTTCGGTCTGGTCCAGTCTCACTCCACTTCAACATCATGCACTGAGTGCATGGCAACTCTTCAAGATCTTCAAGTCTTGGACTCCTCAGATGCACACCACTGATTTAGCACTGTTCACGTGTGCACGTGCATGCATGCATGCATGCACTTCTCCTGTCCTCTTCTTGGTGCAGTAGACCCACAGAGGGTGTAATCAATTATAGCACACACATTCTCATAACTTCACACACATTATCCAATTTGTTTACACACTTAGAGTGTGTTCTACTTTAGTGTGAATGTCCTCCTTTCAACTTCTTCTAAGTGTGTTCTCTTTTAGTGCACACCTAGGTTCGGCCACTTCTTTAGTTTTCACACACAAATTCTTCACTTAGCATACACTTGTAGTGACCTTCCTCTTCTTGTTGCACACACACACTTTAGTGTTCTTTTAGTTGTTCTTCAATAGTGTGCACACACAAGAGCTACGGCCTACTTCACTTGCACACACAAAGTATGTTCTTCAATTGTTCATTCACACAAAGTGTGCCCTCGGCCTTGCTTTCTCACTTCCACAAACAACCAAGCCTCGAGTTCTTCCTCACTTAGCACACAACCCGTAGGTATGTAATGCAATCCATCTTCATATTGCACTAAGCACACACATGAGACTTGGGCTATTCTCCTTCTCTTCTTGCACACACACGGCTTCTTCTTCAATTGCACACACACAGTGTATGTCTCGAACAAGGTGTGTTCAACCCGAACACAAACAAGGCGCGCAAGGGTCTTCTTGAGCCGCGGCCAACTTCTTCTCCAACAGCTGCACAAGGTATGATCCATGGCCTCTCTTCCTCAACACTGCCGCGCAAGCCTCACACCACACGGGCCATGCAAGCCACGGGTGCAAGGCACCTCGGGCTTCAACCGTGGGCGCGCAAGATGTTGCGGCCACGGGTCTTCCTGTCGCGCAAGGGAGGCGCGCAGGGGACCTCTCAATTCTTCTTTCGCGCAAGAGGTGCGCAAAAGGAACCTCTCGGAGCAAGGAATGCTCCGGGCTTTACTGCCGCGCAAGTGTGCGCGCAGGGCTGTTCTTCGCGAGGCAGAGCTCTCACGGGACTCAGATTTTCAAGAATACATCAGCGCATCAGCAAGCTTCTCCAGTGCCTCGGGTCTTCTTTTTATAGGCGAGGAGAGCCTCGGTTCATCCGCGTGAGAAAAACTTCAAACACCCGAGATCTTCGGATCTTCAAGATTTTTCCAAATCTTGATATTTATTCTCGGTTTGACGCGGGCTCATTTATTATTTTCTTCCTCCTCGTGCATGCGATTTATAACGCATGCACGGCCTCTGTTTCTTCTATCCCATGAAATACACGAACCACGTGGCCTCGGCATCTTTGCTTGCCTCGGCATTGCTTCGAATTCTCCTCTCATCGCATGCATGCATATTTTAATGCATGGTTGTGTTTAGTGTGGCCAGACGATCACAATGGAGGTCTTAGATCCTTCATAGGTGGCCGGGAACTCGAAAACCGGCTTCAGGTTGCCTCTGGTTCGAGCGGAGCTCGCGGGAAGGCGCGGGGAGACCTCTGCCGAGCTCGAGGAAGAGGACAAGGCGGGAGCCGTCGGATCGGGCATTTGAGATATATCGGACGGCCGGATTAAAATCGGGGGCGCGGAGGATTAGATGAGCGGTCCAGATCGAGCGCGCGATTGCTCGGACGGCGGAGATTTGCTCCCGGTGAAATATACGCGTCCCACATCGAAACGGCGCAGGATTTTTCCGCGGCTTATAACCCTGGCACTCACCGCTACTCGCCAGTTGAATCCTCTCCCTCCACGGTGCCGCCCCGCACCGTGTTCTCCCTGCGGGCGCGCTCTGCGCCCACTCTCTGCTCCTGCGGGCGCGCTCCTAGCGCCCACTATGCTCCTCCGGCGCGCGGGGTTCACCACCGCGTGTCCTCGGGGCTTATACACGGCCCCGACCTCCTTTGGGCTGGCCCCATGGGATCCCCTTGGGCGTGGTGACTGGTTCCCACATGTGCCTTGGGTTGAACCCTTAAGGCTGGCCCTTGAGGTTGGCATATTTTTTGCTTGAATATACACTAAGTATACAAAGTACTTAAGTGTAAAATGCCAAATGCCCTTTCTCCTCTAAGCCATTTCTTCTCTCTTCTTCTTAGGAATTCAAGCATTAATCTTCTTCATTAGAATTCCTCCATTCTTCTTCAACATATGATCAACATTTAAGAATGGGATTCCCGAAGGTTTCTTCATCTTCAACCGAGCTCCTGAATCAAATATTTCTTCAATAAACTTCATTGATCCAATCAGGGATCAATTGGAACATCTTCTGATTCACATGCACTAAGTGATAGTGCATGGACTTATTCAGCTCACTTCATCCACTTAGGACTTGTGGATGGATCTTCTTCAACTCCTCATGCATTGTCACTACAATGCATGGTCTTCTAATCATGTTGTGACTTTGTATCCAGTTGATACAAGTTCTATGAACTTAAAGAACAGCTCCACAATCGTCAGATGTTCTTAGAGAATGTTTCAACCATCATCTCCTATGTCACTTAGTGAATCTCCTAAGTGACATGCATCTGTGTACCATGGCCATTCTCCTTCATCACCATCACCATCACATCCTTTGACATTCACATCTTGACTCCTTGACATCCATTCATTCCAAGACAACTTCATGCCTCATTGACAACAAATGCAACACAATGCACTTCAATCTCCCCCTTTGTATTTGTTGTCAATACACCACTTCAGCACATATGAATGGGTCAATATGTGTGCCAATATTTTCTCCCCCTTATTGGAAATCAAATGCAAAGGTGTGGTGTGGTTCACTTTCAAAAATCTCTTCCTCCCTTCGAACAGCATCTTCTTGAAAATCACTAAGAGAGGGATGATGCCACATGTTCTTCTTTAGCAAAGAACCTTTAGTAAATCAACTCTAAGTCTACTTGGGCTAACCCGGTGTAGAAAACAAGAGTGATATAACCAAGGAACTCAACGCTATCCAACATTCACTACACATGTGAGATCATGCTTCAGGGGTTTGAAATTTTCAGATATAACAATGAATTGCTAAATCCTGCACAACTTCACAAAACTCATTAGAATGTTCAGGTGCAAAGATAAAGCTCCCCCTTTCATCCATTTGCCTTCAATCAATACTCCCCCTTAATTGTCATGATGAATACAATTAAGAAACAAGGGATGAATGCATGATTGGAATACCTTCAGCTTTTCTCAAGATAGTATTAAATCTTAGAATACCATCTTCTCCAGATTGGCTCCCCCTCAAGGGGTGCACTTCATTCTGTCCAAACCATCCTCCAGTTGAGAATGATCATCATCTTCAATTCCCTGCAATGTTAGCACATGTAAATACCAATAGTATATGGGAATAAGATGGAACCTCCTTGGTTCATCAATGTGAACAACAAGGTTGAGAAGATTCTCTCAACCGAGATGTCCCATTTTCACCAGTCTTCACACTTGCACATTTGATCTTCATTGATGATTGTGCTGGTGTGGTTCTCAAAACATCTTCATGTGAAATCTTCTTCTTCCCTTTTGCTTTAGCAATTGCCAGAACTTCATCTTCAGCTCTTTGTAGATCTTTGGCAAGTTGCAACTGATTTGGCCATATAATTAGTAAATCTCTTGGAAGAGTGGCCTCAGTTTTGGAAGTTCCACATGGTACTTTGGATGCTATCAAGATACCTTTCTTAGGCAACTTGTTTTCAATCAATCCCATCTGCTTCTTCTGGATTGATTGTCTGTTTGAGTCCAGTCTGCTTCTATTCAATTTCATGGCTTCTTTACAAAGGTCCATGATGTGTCCTTTCTTTCCACAGTAGAAGCATGTTTTCTTGGTGGTCCTTCTGGATGCATCACCCTTCTTGGATTTCAATTCCAAGGACTTCTCTTCATTCTTCAAACTCTTCTTGGGAGCATCTTCCACTTTCTTCTGCTTGCTTCCCAAGGAATCTTTTTGAGCCAGGTTCAGTGATCTTTTCTTCTTTTGAGCTCTGGATACAGTTGGAGATTGACATGTATCTTTTTGACCACTTTTGCAAACATCCCAGATGTTGTCAAGCAATCCAAATCTGTTAGCAGTAAACAGATGTCTCTGGACCTGTGGATGCTGCTTCTTTTCTTCTGGCTTGCTCCCCCTTGGCATGAGCTTCCTTTGTGCTTTGACATTTAGTGGATTGTACCAACAATCCTTTGCACAGTGCCCATACCTGTTACAACACCAGCATTGTCCCACGAATCTTGACCTTTTCAGTCCTTCTGATTGTAGGGTACTTTTCTTGACCTGTTGTGCTGTTTCAGGAGAGCTCTGCTTCTTTACTGTCTTCATCCATATTTGTTTGGAATTATTCTTCCATCCTGCACTTTTTGTGGAAACACAATTAGAAGCATCAGTACAAGATGGTATGGATGGTACCTTCCTTTTAGAAGTTGTTGCCCTTTTATTAGAGGATGTCTTTCTTTTAGAATCATCCTGCTCAATGCATACTTGAGTAGCAACATTTCTCCTTTCAGCTGACTGGGAGGCTTCAGCTTTGGGTGATTGCTGATTTTTCAATATCACCTCTAGTTCTAAGCATTTCATATTGAGGGAGTTCTTCTCATCCTCAATAGTTCTTAGCTTTCCTTCCCAATTCTCCACCAGTTGTTTCATCTGGTCTTCATGCACCTTCTTTAATTCTTGTAATGAATTGTCCAGCTCCTTCACCAATTTGACTTTTTCTTCGAGTTGAGCATCTCTGACATTCATTGACACTTTGTGCCTCTTTTCCAGTGCATGGTAAACATCTTTGATAATTACTTTAAAGATTTCTTTCTCAGAAAGGCTTCTTTTCAATTCTTCACAACTGTCTTCATATCTTTCATTGCAAAGAGTTACTGTTTCATCTTTGGCATTTACCAGCTTTCTGAGAGTGTTGGTTATGCCAACCCTTTTAGCCAATTGATCTTCCATTGCATTGGCTTCTTCTTCTAACTGTGATTTTTCTTCTTGAAGATCAAGGATGCCTGTAGCTATACACATTGCCACTTCCTTGGGGACTGTCTTCTGAAGATATTTGATTGCATTTAGAAGGTCATTGTTTCTTCCATCTTCATCACAGCTAGGACATGCTTCATCAGAAGAATGATAAAAGGAATTGTCATCTGATGTGACTTTCACATTTCTTTCCATAGAAGGAGTTTCTCTGATTGCAGCAACCTTCTTCTTCATCTTCTTGGCCTGTTTCTTCTTTCTATTTTTCTGAGTCTTGGCAGATATCTCCATTTGAGGCTGGTTGCTCGTTTCCTCAAATCTGCACTTCATAAAGACTCTCTTGGATCTTTTAGAGGGAACCTCCCTTTGATACCAATTGAAGTGCCCAGATCAGTGTGAATCACTGAGAGGGGGAGGGGGTGAATCAGTGATCCTTTAAAACTTTTTACTAATTGATTCTTAATCAATTAAACCTCTATGGCTGGTTAAAGCCTCGATCCACTCTTCTTGTATCTCTCACCCTTCCACGAATGATGCAGTAAATGTAAAGGCACTGGACACAAGGATTTACACGGTTCGGCACCAAAGGCCTACATCCTTGCCATGCTCTCCAAGCATGGATTCTCCCATTATAATCTGTTAGTATTACAATGGTCGATACAGCTTCCCACCGTATCTCTCCTGAGTCCCACAGGAGGGTCTTTATACTGCGTCCCACAGTGTTACCAAAGTCCCACTGGCCTGCTCCAGAATCCCACTGAAGACTTCTTCTCCCTGAGTCCCACAGGGTCTTCTCCTGGCTCCTCGAGTCACACGAGTAGCTCTTCTTCACTTTAAGTTCTTCAAGTATCTTCAGCAGTCTGGGATAAAGACTGTTGGCCTTGCTCTTCTTCTGATCACTTGTGGTGAACAGGTCTTCTCATCTTGCTCGGGCTTTATCACCTTCTTCTAAGGATGACCCGGCTTCTCTCCAATTACTGAATGCTCAGACAAATAATATCTTTATCTTCGGTCTGGTCCAGTCTCACTCCACTTCAACATCATGCACTGAGTGCATGGAAACTCTTCAAGATCTTCAAGTCTTGGACTCCTCAGATGCACACCACTGATTTAGCACTGTTCACGTGTGCACGTGCATGCATGCATGCATGCACTTCTCCTGTCCTCTTCTTGGTGCAGTAGACCCACAGAGGGTGTAATCAATTATAGCACACACCTTCTCAGAACTTCACACACTTTATCCAATTTGTTTACACACTTAGAGTGTGTTCTACTTTAGTGTGAATGTCCTCCTTTCAACTTCTTCTAAGTGTGTTCTCTTTTAGTGCACACCTAGGTTCGGCCACTTCTTTAGTTTGCACACACAAATTCTTCACTTAGCATACACTTGTAGTGACCTTCCTCTTCTTGTTGCACACACACACTTTAGTGTTCTTTTAGTTGTTCTTCAATAGTGTGCACACACAAGGGCTACGGCCTACTTCACTTGCACACACAAAGTATGTTCTTCAATTGTTCATTCACACAAAGTGTGCCCTCGACCTTTCTTTCTCACTTCCACAAACAACCAAGCCTCGGGTTCTTCCTCACTTAGCACACAACCCGTAGGTATGTAATGCACTCCATCTTCATATTGCACTAAGCACACACATGAGACTTGGGCTATTCTCCTTCTCTTCTTGCACACACACGGCTTCTTCTTCAATTGCACACACACAGTGTATGTCTCGAACAAGGTGTTTTCAACCCGAACACAAACAAGGCGCGCAAGGGTCTTCTTGAGCCGCGACCAACTTCTTCTCCAACAGCTGCACAAGGTATGAACCACGGCCTCTCTTCCTCAACACTGTCGCGCAAGCCTCACACCACACGGGCCGCGCAAGCCACGGGTGCAAGGCACCTCGGGCTTCAACCGTGGGCGCGCAAGATGTTGCTACCACGGGTCTTCCTGTCGCGCAAGGGAGGCGCGCAGGGGACCTCTCAATTCTTCTTTCGCGCAAGAGGTGCGCAAAAGGAACCTCTCGGAGCAAGGAATGCTCCGGGCTTTACTGCCGCGCAAGTGTGCACGCAGGGCTGTTCTTCGCGAGGCAGAGCTCTCACGGGACTCGGATTTTCAAGAATACTTCAGCGCATCAGCAAGCTTCTCCAGTGCCTCGGGTCTTCTTTTTATAGGCGAGGAGAGCCTCGGTTCATCCGCGTGAGAAAAACATCAAACACCCGAGATCTTCGGATCTTCAAGATTTTTCCAAATCTTGATATTTATTCTCGGTTTGACGCGGGCTCATTTATTATTTTCATCCTCCTCGTGCATGCGATTTATAACGCATGCACAGCCTCTGTTTCTTCTATCCCATGAAAGACACGAACCACGTGGCCTCGGCAGCTTTGCTTGCCTCGGCATTGCTTCGAATTCTCCTCTCATCGCATGCATGCATATTTTAATGCATGGTTGTGTTTAGTGTGGACAGACGATCACAATGGAGGTCTTAGATCCTTCAGAGGTGGCCGGGAACTCGAAAACCGGCTTCAGGTTGCCTCTGGTTCGAGCGGAGCTCGCGGGAAGGCGCGGGGAGACCTCTGCCGAGCTCGAGGAAGAGGATGAGGCGGGAGCCGTCGGATCGGGCATTTGAGATATATCGGACGGCCGGATTAAAATCGGGGGCGCGGCGGATTAGATGAGCGGTCCAGATCGAGCGCGCGATTGCTCGGACGGCGGAGATTTGCTCCCGGTGAAAAATACGCATCCCACATCGAAACGGCGCGGGATTTTTCCACGGCTTATAACCCTGGCACTCACCGCTACTCGCCAGTTGAATCCTCTCCCTCCACGGTGCCGCCCCGCACCGTGTTCTCCCTGCGGGCGCGCTCTGCGCCCACTCTCTGCTCCTGCGGGCGTGCTCCTAGCGCCCACTATGCTCCTCCGGCACGCGGGGTTCACCACCGCGTGTCCTCGGGGCTTATACACGGCCCCGGCCTCCTTTGGGCTGGCCCCATGGGATCCCCTTGGGCGTGGTGACCGGTTCCCACATGTGCCTTGGGTTGAACCCTTAAGGCTGGCCCTTGAGGTTGGCATATTTTTTGCTTGAATATACACTAAGTATACAAAGTACTTAAGTGTAAAATGCCAAATGCCCTTTCTCCTCTAAGCCATTTCTTCTCTCTTCTTCTTAGGAATTCAAGCATTAATCTTCTTCATTAGAATTCCTCCATTCTTCTTCAACATATGATCAACATTTAAGAATGGGATTCCCGATGGTTTATTCATCTTCAACCGAGCTCCAGAATCAAATATTTCTTCAATAAACTTCATTGATCCAATCAGGGATCAATTGGAACATCTTCTGATTCACATGCACTAAGTGATAGTGCATGGACTTCTTCAGCTCACTTCATCCACTTAGGACTTGTGGATGGATCTTCTTCAACTCCTCATGCATTGTCACTACAATGCATGGTCTTCTAATCATGTTGTGACTTTGTATCCAGTTGATACAAGTTCTATGAACTTGAAGAACAGCTCCACAATCGTCAGATGTTCTTAGAGAATGTTTCAACCATCATCTCCTATGTCACTCAGTGAATCTCCTAAGTGACATGCATCTGTGTACCATGGCCATTCTCCTTCATCACCATCACCATCACATCCTTTGACATTCACATCTTGACTCCTTGACATCCATTCATTCCAAGACAACTTCATGCCTCATTGACAACAAATGCAACACAATGCACTTCAATTGCATTGTCACATCGATACAATTTTGAAAAAATTTCCAACATACAATTCACTTGTTATAAATTTCTTGAGATATCAATCACCTCCACTATACCATGATACAATCATGGATCATGGTTTTGTATTTAATAAAATCATATTTTCCCAATATTCTCATATTTTATAGAATGGTAAATATTATCAATGCATTTTCAAATATATTTACTTATAACATGATTTTGAAATATATTATAATTTTGAAAAATGTACGAATAAAGAGACCCTTGCACAACATGTTTATATTTCCTTCTAAATTATAGTATTTAAAAAAATACATATGGCATCTTATATGGAACATTGATTGACTGTTTCAACTCAAAATTGATCTGGATGATTTATAAAAAAATGTTTTATCAGACGTATTGAAATTATATTTCATATATGATTATTTTCCGATACTATTTACCTACGAACACCCATATGATCCATGTTGTACAAGGTGTTTTTGGATAAAAGAATAAGTTGATTCTTAAAAATCTATAAATAATTTTTGAAATACATGGACCGTCTATTTACATCAATAAGATTACGATGAAACCCAGTGGACACCATGAACATGGTACAATGTTCTTTATTTAGGAATAATGTTATTTTACGGATGTAAAAAATGTCAATATATAAAGGTCATCATAAATTATGTTATTCATGTCATTATGAGTTAGGATGGAAATGAGATGTATAAGATAAACATTGTGGTCAAATCATGTTAGGTTTATTTTTGAGTTTTATAAAAAGGGACATAACACAATACGAGTGACAACCCATCACGTCCGACATTACAAAATGAATCGTTCCTACAATCAATGTGCGACAAGGGTGAATCTCCTACCACCTGCCTATGTTAAGTTGTTAATTTTTATGACATATTATTTTTAGTTAAATTATTTTCATAATAAAAAATCTATTAATTTGGGATCTTATCTTTTATCAAATATATATACATATTATAAAAAAATAATTTTTTGATTACATGATAAATCTTATTTTGGAAGACACATTTCTGGTAACACTATATGCCTATTGAAAATAAAATACATTATGATTTAATTTGAGGTATAATGATAGAATTTTAGTTTGGAAGGATCTATGTTTTTATTGTGGAAATATAATGATTCATGATATTAATGGAAATTATTAACCAATATTGGAGAATATGAATATGTTAAATACATTTCAGTTTGAATAATTAAGAGTTGTTAGTGTTATTCAGAGATAAATGTTAGGATTTTTGTGGCTGACTATGTGATCAAATACTTCAATGTTTTGGGTTTCAAACATTGTTTTGATTATTTTGAATAATTTTAAGGAAAATTATGTATGGGATGTTCTTTGTTTAGATTTGGGGTTTTTTGTTTCATTTTGGATATTAAGAGTATTATTTCATTTCAAAAAATATTATCCTTTTTGGGGATTACCTAATCTTCTACTAACAATTTTTTTATTGTTTGAAGACATGGGAAATATATGGTTCATCATTTTTAGATCTTGTTATTCACTAGAATTTGATTTAAGCACTTTAGGTGTGAACAAGACATCTTGAATACTCATAGTTTGTTGAAAAGATGCATTTCTGGTAGAAACATATTAATGGTTAAAATTCTACATGAAAAGAAAGTATATTTCCTTATGTTATTATTTAATAACATAAATAAATTATTCAACATTATTAAAGGTAAACTATAATAGAAAAATTCAGTTTAATTTTCCTACTAGCGAATCAATAAATGTTAAACATATCAAAATTTTGTGGTTTTCTGGTGGGTATCGTTCACCTAATCATGTTATATATCACTCTCAATCAGAATTTTTCACATAGTTTCTCCTATATATCAATTTTTTTATTGAATACTCATATGTATCATCTCAACTAACCATTTTACTTTCCTTTCATTCTTTTAAATTGATAGTTTTATTGACTCTTTTTCTAACATGGGACATTCAATGATGTTTCCAATTCTAATTTTAAAATTACTGGGACAGAATTTCTAAAAAGGGGGAAGGATGTAAACACCTAGGTATTTATAGAATAATAATATTTTTTTTATAAATATTAATATTTATGTAAAATATAATAATTTTATTTTAAATAGGACAATTTGTCTGATAGCGTACTCAACACACATCAACATGTTTCTTTGAAATCTTATGTTGCACTCAAATTTGAGTTATACCCAAATAATAATATATTATTATTATTTTAAATGATATGTTACTCCTAGAAATTTTATTAGAGGGAATGAATATAAATAACTACATTATGATTATTAAATGTATTTAAACTTTTTAAATAAAATTTAGAGGCTTAAAATAAGAATTAATCAGATTTTTAGCATAAAAACTCTTATATTTTACAAAGATCGTTTTACTAATTTTTGGCAAAGAACCCATTTCAAATAGAGTTTTCGTTACTATTAGATATTATATTTTAGAGAATAATATTATTCTTTAGAGAATGGAAATAAAAATTTATATTGGATGAAATTATTTTATTTTTCTAATTTAGTTCATTTTTAATGAATAGAGGAAAATAATGAATTGAAATTCAAAACATCTTTTTAATATAATTTAATTAAATATTTAGATATTACTTTTAATTAGTTTTACAGTTTAATTGGATTTAAATTTTTTAATATAATCCAAAGTTGTTCATTATAAGTAATTTCACTTTCAAATTGGAAATAAACATATGTCAATCTTTTGATAGTTTATATCTGAAAAATGTGTTTTTGGTTTTCAAAACAGGAAAATTTTAAATTATTTTCTGTAACTTCTGTGTTTTGAATTTTTAATAACTAATTCTAGGTATGGAATAATTATTTCCATCTATTGTATAATGTGACTTTTATTTTTAGAAATTATGAATAGTAAGTTCATTAAATAATTTATTTACCATGGTCAAATGTAAAGAATAGGAAATTCCATATAAATTTATTTATTAAATACATGGGATTTTAATGAGTCCAAAAAAATTGACGGAAGTTGATTTTGAGGCCCGGTGATCCCGTAATCAATTAATGAAGTTTTGTTCGGGTACATTAAGTAAACATATGAGTGGGATTTTCTAATATTTGAACAGATGCTCGGAACTGAAATACGAGGCATCGTTGAACTCGCAGCCCTAGGTTTCACATAAGAAGACTTTCACCTCGATGATTGTTGGTCAATAATAAAAGATTGTTTTTCGGTTTTCATGTAAAATAATTAAAAAAAGTGTGCATCACTTCATTTAATTTTAGCCGCTATTTGGTGTGTGGTGGTTAGAACATCCTCTTAGAAGTTGGAGGTGGGGCCACCACAACATAACCTCCCATGAGAGGTCATAGTGGTGGGTCCCACCCAAAACCACCCTCCTCTATGAGGATAAATGAGGTAGGGATCACCCGGGATCTTCACCCCTTGAAACTCCCCATTATAGTGAAGAGAACTCTCAAGTGTCACATTAAATTAGGGGAACCTCTTCACCTCCCCTAGAATTTAATTTTCCAATCCTCTACAATTATGGGGTAGGCTACCTAATTAATTACAACCTTTTTAATTGGTGCCAACTCCCTAATTAATATGTTCCAACACACATGAATTAATGAGGATGATCCTTTTAATTTAATTCACTCTTTTGAATTTGTGCCAAAGAAATAAAAGATTAATTAATCTATTATTTGGCACAAAGAATTCACTTGGGTGATTGAAGTGAAATCTCTGAATGAGGAATGTCTTACTCCAATTAAGAACTCTCACCAATGAAGAATGAAGAATGCTGGTGAAAATCGTACTTCGACTTCTTCCTCGATCTTCTTCCCCAGAAACCTACCGACATGGAGTGTCGACAACGAGCCGACGCAACTCGGGTTTGGAAGTGCTTGGAAAATGCAACGAATGACAATATTCATCATCTTATTTCTGCAACTCTCTCAATGAATGAAAAATGTTGAACGATCAAATCAAATATGGGGGTTTACTTCGAGTAATATTCCTTTTCATTTCCTCATATTTGTTTAAAAGGAATCAATGCAAAGTTTTGTAAGAAATTTTGTTTCATCATTATCCATTGATGAACAAATTGTTATCACCTCTAAACACGGAGGGTGCAGGCCAAAATATCATGGCCCATCTCCCTCTGCCAATATTTTGTGATGATTCTTTGGCATGAAGATGAGGCGACGACGATGAAGGTGGTAACGAAAAATGTCGCACTACCCGCAGCCTCTGCAAATCACACCGCCCCCGCGGCGCACCGATGCTCCCGGATGGACCCCTCTCACCTGTGCCGGTCCGAGCAATGGAGAACCGGCCTTCCCAGCCTGCTCGCGGCCTCCCACACACCCAGCTGGTCTACCCGCGCCCTGCCTGTGCCCTAGCCGCACCACACGCACCCTGCCCGTGCCCTGCCTTGTCCCATGCCGGCCTTACCACGCCACGTGTGGCCTGCCCGAGCCCTGCCCGGTGCCCCGCACAACATTCATGTGCCATTCCCATGCCCCGTGTGGCCTGCTCGCGCCATTCTTGGTGCCCTGCCGGCCTACCCGTGCCCCGGCTCTCTACTGAACTGGTCGAGCCGTGAAGGCCTCACGAGCCGGCTTGTGACATCCCTAATGGAATCACTGGGCAAACCGGTTTGGCCTTTCAGGCCGAGTTACCTGAACCGTGCCCCTCGTGGTGTTGGTCGAATCGGCCCTGGGCTACGGGTCGAGCTGCCTACGTGGCGACCTCTGGGCCGAACTACCCTTGTGGTCCGCTGGGTCGGGCCTAACGGACCGGGACGAACCTAGATGGTTGATCCACCCGACAGGTAGGGTCAGACCCAGATGGTGTGACCGGGTCGACTCAGACCAGGTCGGCCCAGACTGGGTTGGCCCAGACTAGGTGGGGCCGAGTCGGTCGACCAAGTCGGACCGGGCCCGGGCCCACTATTGATCTTATACTTCCATTGGCCATATATTTGACATCGGACAACCGTTTGACGAACCTTCAGTAGTATTGGTTTTCATGGAGCACAATGGTACCTTTGAGTATACCCCACTAGAGTTCGGGGTAATGTTGAGATAATATCTGGTTGGATAGTACACGAATCCAACCGGTCCCCCTGGACAAAAAAGCTTATAACTCACCAATTGGGCATCTGATTGACATGTCCTATGTTATGTTGAGACCCTTATGATGAGGTGGAATTTTGACGTACATATATATGGGACATCGTGACAGTTGGAGTGTCGACCTGTAGCTTGTGGAGCGAACCATCTCGGAGATGAGTGAGAGAAGTATAGAGACCTAGTAGCAGGCTGAGACCTGAAGACTGGTTGAATGATTTGACTTGGAGTGATTCGACTAGCCTATTGGAGAGCACCTGGTTGCGGAGATAGTACCACTGTGAAGGATCCCCTGGTAGTTGCCGATAGTCTGATGGTACTCTAAAGGAGAGTACCTCTACAGGAAATTAGGGGACGTGCCATGTTGTTGGTGGAAGACCCATGACGGAGGACCTCTTGGTAGTTGGTGGCAGACAAGCGGTACTCGACAGGAGGAGTACCTCATCACTCCAAGGTTAGTGGGGAGTGCCTGGTTATGGCAGCAGACTCACTCTACTCGACGGAAGAGGAGTTCTCCAGTAGTTGTGGTTTCAACAAGGTGAATAAAAATCCTGGTTTAGCTGATTCAGTAACCTTTGTGTTTTCCTCATGATTGAGATGGATTACATGATAACTTCGCTATATGTATGGGCATATACCTAAGTTTAGTTATCTGTTAATTTCTTATTTTATGTTTATCCTTGTTTGATTTTGAGAGACCGTGAGGGTCTCAGGGTCCCTACTGAGTATCGTTATACTTACACTTGCAAAGGCTATGCCTGCACTACGTTGGGTTGGATGCAAACGACATACAACGTTGACCAATGCTAAGTTTACAAGGACTGGACGACACTCGGTGGTGGACCACACGGTGTGACGGTACATGAAGGAGACATATGGACGTGGAGTGATATGGATGCTATATGTACCTACCCTTCATGTTGGATTTCCCGGAGGACGATCGAGAAGCTATTTCACCTTTCTTCTATTGTACTTGTTTTCATTAAACTTTCAGTTTCCCTGTACATTATAGTGGGGATTGTATTTTCGGCCCCTTTTACTCTTCAGTGCTTCTTTGGTATACAGTTTTACTTAGTGTTTTGCTTCCAGATTATACTCGGTTGTGTGTGTTTCTAATTTTTAAAGGCAATGCCTTTCTAGTTTTAGGTATTTATGCCCTGGGTGCTAGTCTCTAGCCCCTAGCCTATAGAAGGAGGGCTTGGGGTAGTCAAGGCATGGGTCCAGAGGACGGGTCGTGAAATTAAAGGGTAAATCTGGTAAAGAAGGGTAAAAAATTTATAATATAATACTATTAAATTATCATAACACAATTCCGAACCCTTTTGGATAAGTTATTTCTGACCATGGGAATCCTTGTGTCTATTTTAGGTCCTAATGGATCCACATGTGTGTGAAAATGACATTTAATTTCATTTAATGAAATTTTACAGGAAATATAACAAAAAAATATATTTTATGGGTAAAAATTATATTCAATTATATCTGGGATATATTAGACTATAAATATTAATTACGAATATAAAATAATTTCCTACATACTGGTATTTAATTTATATTTTTTATATTTTAAATAAATTAATTAAATTTTTACACAATTGTGATGCAGTGCGTGATTCATTAATAATGGATTCATATAAATGATATTATAAATGTTAAAATAAAAGTAATTTGATTATTTTTATGTCATGCACAAATTTTATGGAAGGTAGATAAATGTTATATATTTTTTAATGAAGATTGTTGAACCAATCAATTTGATATGTATTTTTAAAAATTTAATGATATGAATAGTGTCTAAATTGTAATAATTCATAATTTAAATTATAAAATATTTTATAAAATATTACAAAATTTAAATAAATAAAATATTCCGAAAAATATTTATCATATGTCTAAAATTTATTATTGACTCTTTAATTATATATTTTTCATTGTTTGGTAACTATTTTTATTCTAAAATTATTAAATGTTTGATAAACGGTAAGAGAAAAAAGGGTTAAATAAAAATGATAAGGATTATAAAATACCAAAAAACTATATAATTAGTATTGAATGATTTTATTTCAACATATATTCATCTTATATTCTAATTTATTGATTTTTTGACCTTTTGAAATGGAAAATAATTTTATAATAATATAATACTTTCACAATTTCTTAAAGAGAGCCTCCTCCCTCTTATAAAAGGTAACCACCTCTAAACCCATAACTCACACCTCTCAAGCCACTTGGATCATCCATCCTATGAACGGACATTCACCCAACATCCCTATATTCCTCCTAGAAGCCATACCTACAAAAAAGGCAATTGAAGAAGGCTTTTTTTCTTAAATCCAAACGAGTTTGCCGATTTAGGGTAATGTCTTCTCTTAAGAGTCTTCCATTTATTTTACCTCTCCAACCCACAAAAAAAAATTTATTCCATTAAATTATAATAACTCCATTCTCATAAAAATAAAATAATGTTTTTAGGATAAGTATTTGAACTACACTTCTCCACACCTCTATCTAATGGATACGAACATTCTAATTATGTGGCGAAGAACTAATGAATCTGGAAACGATGATTGTTCAATTATCTCCTACCAACTCTCATGATGGATATTATAATGAAAATATATTAATAATGTGTATATAATATTTTTATATTTTCTCTAACGTTGTGTATTTTCCATTTACATCATACCTTTATGCTTTTCATAACGTGAAAATACAATAATTTAATTTTAGGAACTGCAGACTACCGCACCCTCATAATGATATTACTCATCTAGGCTATACATGGAATATATAATGGATATAACCAATGTAAATATGTAACTTGAATTATAATACAACTATATATAATTTGGATTTAATTACCATAATAATCAAAAAAGAAATGAAAGTTGTGTTCATGCATATGAACGGCTTACCGTCTCAATGAACGTTGCATTTCATTTTCTAATATCCAATGATATTGAATATTCTAAATACATATATACTAGATCCAATTTCATATATAATGGATATATATGATATTTAACCTTGAATTAAATTGTGTATATACTGTTCTTTTGGCCAGATAGACAATTTGTAATTATAACAAATACAATTATTACTTAAGTATCGAACATCGACAAAAGACCTCTATAAAGATGAATAATTATATGATTGTTATAGAAAGGTAATAAGTGATATAAAAGGAATAATAAACTTTAAAAGTTTAGGAAAAATTTAAAATTAACTTATGTTTATTATTCATGGAGATAAATAATGAACAAGATATGTCGGATACAAGGTAAGGGAACTTCATAAAAAAATTTCCATTCTTTTGGGTGATCTTTTACTTCTTGATGATGTCATGATATCGTCATGTGGGAAATAAATTTTAATGTACTATATTGTATTTATACTTTTTATATGGGTATTTATAGTGAATACACATATTCAATATATTTTATTTTGATAATTATCTTTGTAAGGGAACTTTTAAACATACTTTTTATCCAAATACCTCTTTTATGTTTTTTTATTTAATTTCAATATTCATATATTGGGATATGTTCTTATCTATCCTTATTTCTATAAATTTAATTTAATAGTGATGGGAGAAAAGTTTTTCTCTCATTAACTCATTTTCTAAATTTTTATGTGACGCTGCTTGGCTACTGAATTATCGTAAGGGAATTGCAAAACTCAATTTACACTCTTTTGGCTTTATGCATTATTTGTTGATTATGTTATTCCATGATTATGTGTGTAATCTATATTTATTTATTTATGTATCAATTTCCAAATCCCTTTTCGGGTATATACTTCTTCTTCATAGAATCGCACCATTGATAATGTTTTATGTCATTTACATGATCTTTGTAATGGATTTTGTCTCAATTTATATTCCATTGAGACTTATTTGTTGTTATATAGTATTTCAATTTATATGGTGTATATACTAACCTTTGATATATTTTAACATTAATATCCTTATTCCCATGATATTTTATGTTTTTTAATGTTATTTCATTAATTATTATTATACAAGTATTATCTCAAGTGGTAAAGGACTCTTTAACTAAAACATAATTTTAAATGCTTTAATGAATTATTCTTATAAATATTTCACATCAATTTGAATTTTTCCAAACCAATTTTGAGTATTTATTTATATGGAAATTAATTTTTAAAATATTAATTCCTTTAAAATTTTAAAAGTGGTATGGGTCACATTGATTCAATAATAACATTATTAAATGTTTCTAAATGGAATTGATTATGGTTTTGAGAAAACATTGATTATATAAATATCTTTAGCTAATATATTGTCATTGTGAAAGGGAAATTTCATCATTACTTTATGTGTTATGATTATTTAATGGTTCTTGGTAATTGTATACATATACTAGAGGTTTTGTGATAATCCTAGGGCAGGTGATCCAAAGATAGATCTCTAATGCATTGGGAACCATTACAAAGGTAAACATTAATGTTTATCCTAATAGATTTTGGGAATATACTATGATTTCTATTTGAAATATAACTCCCTATATTGCTATTAAATCTACAATGTAAGTATTTTATGGATTCCACAAGTTACCTTTTTGATAATTGTTTTTTATGTGTTACTTATAAATCATATTATTTCATGAGTTATGTTACAAATATTATGTTTTATTATTGGGAAGTATTATTTCAAAGATTCTATGTATTGATGGATTAATGTTCAATTTCATTATTTTATAACCATAATTGGGATTTTTATAATCATCCCAAATTTTTTCAATGTTTTTCACAGGGTATAAGGAAGGGTAAGAGAAATGAATAATTCGAGGATATTTATATGAGGAAAACAATACTTTTTTTATTTTTGGAGTTTTATTGTTGTGAAAGAAATTGGATTGATTATAAGTGTCTAATTTTTTATATTTTGAGATATAGAGTAACATGTAAAACCTAATTCTTTATAATTGTAATCATAAAAGTATTCTCAATGTGAATTCAGGATGTAAATTCTAATTTGGTAATGTCTATGTTTGTGTCCTTATATAGTCATATATTGGTCAATGTTCTATAATATTTTTTCCCTAGTATAGTTCTAAATGATTATAATAAATATACTTTCATTGAAATATTATATCCAAAAAAACATTTTCTTAGGGTTTATTAGTATCTTAACTAATTGGCCTAATTTTCAATATATTTCATTTATAATAATCATATAGTTTCTTAGTCTAAAGAGAATTGAAAGATACTTGATTCTGATATTAAAATTTCAAATATAAAATAAGAATTAAAATTCAAATAATTCTTTTTAAATTTCTTATTTTATATCCCAAAAATCATTTATTGGTCCCCTCTTTTTGTCTATCGAAATAAAAAAGATATTAAATTGTGAGTTATGATTATTTGTATTTGAATTCATACAAAAAAAGAAAAAAATGAATAAATAAAAATATAATTACAATGATGAGGTTAATAATAGTAAAATATTATATATAAATAATATCATCAAAAGGAATATATACATATAAGATCAATTAATACATATAATGTCAATTTTTATAATAAATTATTTCAAAATAATAAAACCTATTGTAATAGACATTATATTCTTACAGTCAAGATCTCATTCAAAGACAGAAGAAATAAATAGTTGATGTATATTCCAAATTTATAGACCGAGAAATTCTATGTAATTTTTTAAAGTTATTGGTAATTTTACGAGTCTGCCAAATTTGACGGCGCGTGATTCCGAGGCCTGGTGTGCCCAGAATGAATTTATGAACTTTTTTTCAGGTATGTATAGAAAATGTATGAGAGGGATTTTCTAAATTTTTACCTAATGGTCGAAATTGAAATATAAGGGTGCCATTGAACTTGCAATGATGGTATTCTCTTAAGGAGACCTTCACCTCGAACGTTGAACATCGAGGGTGAAAGTTAGTTTTTTTTCTTTTCGTGGGAAACTAAATGTAAAATTATTTTATCATTTTATTTTTATTTCTGAAACCCCTCATCATGGGTTATATTGGAGGGGACCACCCAAGCCTAAAACTCCCATGTTAATGTTATAAAGGTGGGGACCACCCTATTTAAAACCTCCATATTTGAAATTAATGGTTGGGTCCACCTAAACCCTCTTAATGGGGGAGAAACCACTCAACTCCCCATTAATTATTTTCCTCCATTAATTTGAGCCAATTAAATTGATACAATTAAATATGACAACAAACCATTTAATTTTTAGAGCCAACCAATAATTAATGAAATGTGTAAGAATTTTTATTTGTTCCAACTTTATTAATCTAACTAATATAAATTAATAAGTTGGATATTTCATCATTTTGGTGGAATTGGGGAAACTGTTGGCAAAGGGAGAAGATTTGGAGAATTGTGGAGAAAATCATCCTCCAACAAAGAACACTCTTGCCAACGAGGAACACCTTTAACTATGACGAACCGAAGAACGAGCTCAGGATCTGAGGTGTGTGGTGGGTGCGATGAACATCGACTTCATTTAATTCTTTATCATGCCAATGTAAATGATCCTTTGAGGTAGGTGGTTTTTTAATTTCATCCTTTTACCCGTTCTTGATAATTAATTATAAAATCAGAAATAGATTATATCCTCTGTCTACCACTCTAACGCGGAGAGTTCGGTCCTAAAAACATGGCCCGACTTCTCTGTAAATCATGTGTTTAATTGTTGTTTTCTTCGTGATGGAGGTGTATGGCAACCAACCATGGTGGGGCACAAGAACGGCAGCCGACACAACCACCAGTCATGATGGAGATAGTGCAACGGTGCCGCCTCGCACTGCACATGGCCTCCACCACCCTGAGGCCCTACGCTGCCCATGACCTCTTTCACCCCGTGGCCTCGCCACCCTGTGGCCCTCCGCAGCTCTCGTGGGCTCGCCAAGTCATGGCCCTTCACAGCCCCTATAGCCCCATCTCCCTATGGCCCTTCACGACCCCTGTGCCCCCACCACCCTCGCGAGCTCCACGCCATGCTCCCAACCACTGCGTCACCCTCACGGCCTCACACCTCTCTGCCTAGCGTGGGTCGGGCAAGACCGAGCATGGGCTAGGCTGGACCCAGTGGGACCGATCGACCCAAATCGGTTCGGATCAGATCATTCTGGCTCTAACCGGGTCGGTTCGACTGAGTCAGACCGAACCCTGGCCAGCTACGAGCTTTTCACTCTATCGACCATAACATTGGTAGCATGCGTTAGTTTTACAAACCGTCAAAGGCGATGTAAAACATAGAGATAGAAGGTACCTTTGTTATACCCCACTAGAAAGTTGAATAAATATGGGATATTGTTGGGTTGCATCGAGCACGAATCCAACCAGGCCCTCGATACTAAAAGGATAATAACATACAGACCAGGTGTTAGATTGATGCAACGTATATGGCATTTTGACATCTATGACATGTTTGACCATTGGGGTAAATTTTTGTGGGACTTCATGGAAGTTGGTGTATTGACTAGTGGCTTGAGGAACGTACCCTCCTAGAGACAGGAATGCTTAGTGTGAGAACCGAGTAGCTGGCTATGATGTGAAGAATGAATAGTGATCCTATGTGGGTTAGCACCGAGTGATCCTGTGTGGGTCAGCATTGAGTGATCATGTGTGGTTCACCACCGAACGATCTTTTGTGGGTCTGCACCGAGCCATCCTGTGTGGTTTACCACCAAGGAATCATTTTTGGGTCAGCACCAACTGATCCTTTGTGGGTATGCACCGAGTGATCCTATGTAGGTCAGCACCAAGCAATCCTGTGTGGTTTATCACCAAGATATCCTATGTGGGTCAGCACCTATATGTCCTTTGTGGGTCAGCATCTAGGGATACTCTGTGGGTCAGCACCGATCAATCCTGTGTGGGTCAGCAGAAGAGCCTCTTAATAGAGTTAGATGATTCAGTAGCTACCTCTAATCATTTGTACTTATTTATATAAGTTATACTTGGTGTGAGTTGTGTCTGTACATGTGTGGTACTATCCTTACAGGTAATACCATGGTGGTATTCTTCAATGTTTTTTACCTATGTGGTACTTACCTTTGTGGTATTCCTTCCTTTGTGGAACAGTTGACCTTTGGGCTAATGAGTTGTGCCTTATGATTCATCATGTTTGAGATGGGATTACTTGATAACTTAGGTATATGTATGGGAATATACACAAATAGGGTTGTAAGTTGTTTTCATGTTTTTGGGTTTATCCTTCGTGAATTTTTGAGACCATGAGGGTATCAGGGTCTCTTCTGAGTATCATTATACACACCCATGCCCGGGTTATGCCCACACCTCGTTGTGTTTGGTGTAGATGACGGATAATGCTGACTGAGGATGACAGTAGCAGGACTAAAGGTATCTCGGAGGTAGACATTAGATGAGGCTTACCACAGATTCAACCTTTCAAGAGCTATACCTTCCCTTCATGTAGGATCCTTGGATGGTGATCTGAGGAGTTGTTCCAATTGACTAATACTTTTTCTTTCTTGTAATTTCCATTTGGGTATGTATTCTGGCCCCTTTTTGCTTACTGTACTCTCTCATTTACTATAAAATTTTCTTGAGTTCGTATCTTTCTATGTTCTTGTTATATGTGTTTATAGGTTGTAAAGTTTGTGTCTTCCCAGTTTTAGGGAATACGCCTTCGATGCTTTTCGACAGCCCCTTGCATATGGATGGCGAGTTCGGGGTAGTCACAACACGGGCACTGGGGGACGGGTAATGAAAAATTCATATCAGAGGGGTCAGTTTTACCGTAGAACATAGGACTCTGATCTTTCTTTTAAAAAAATAGTGTTATTTTTATTGAGTCTAGTTATCTGTTTATAGAATACAATGTAGGTGTGGCAGTCGACGAATCCCTACACGAGGACCATAACTTCTGATTTCTGACTCAGTGCATAAAAACACTGATTACAAGTGTGTTTTGAAGAGTTTTTTTATCTATTTGAGTCATCTCACCATGTGTAACTTTTTAAACGTGGTGCACCTATTCCTTTTTAGGATACCTCCACATAGATAGATTGCTAGGGTTTCGAATACCATACACACCGATATCCCACAGAGCGATAAGGCCTCTGTGTAGGGCGATTTTCTAGTAGAGGCACCCGTGGAGGCACTAGCAGTACCATTACCCATTGGGCCACTAATGCCACCATCCCCAGCAGCAGATGGTGAATTCCTCTTGAGTGAATTTCATGAGTTCCAGTGCTATAGGCCACATAGGTTTCGGGGAGAGACATACCCACATATGGCTGAGGAATGGCTGGAGGCTGTGGTGAGAGTCTTCCGACTAGTAGGGACACCAGCCGATATCATGGTGATCATTTCCACCAGTATTCTATAGGAAGCAGCATGCATATGGTGGATCTTGATGCTCCAGGCACACGACGAGGTGATACTTCTTTAGGTAGACTCTGAGAGCCTATTTTGTGCAGAGTTTGTTACAGTGACTCTTCGCATAGTGCTCATACATTAGATTCTTCATCTGTAGTAGGGAAGCATGACTATGGCTCAGTACTCAGTTAGGTTCACTAACCTCTCATGCTACTCCACTGATATAGTGCGGGACCCATTATTCATTGCCCAGACCTTCGATTAGGGGCTCAGGAGAGCGATCAGTGCTTCGTTTATTTCTATTAGCACCCTGATGCAGGCAGGGGTGTTAGAGTGAGCCCTATTATTGGAGGGTTTTCTTGCTCAGAAGTCACCAGTAGTGAGACCCACCATTGGAAATCACGTTGCAGAGTCTTCTATAGTAGGAAATAGATTGATGTTGTAGAGGTCTAAGAGGACTAGACCTACAGGTGGACAACTGCATGATTCATGGTCGGTTGTGCGGGGCACCCGAGAAAGAGCAAGAATTGTGAGGAACATGCAGTGTGAATCATGCTGCGAGCTGGGTCACATGGCTCGTGACTGTCCGACCCACAGTCCGACTGATCAGTAGACAGTCTAAGGATCACCTAGGCAGAGACATAAGTTCGACCAAGGAGGTCTTCAGGGAGCAAGAAAAAATGGAAAAGGACCAAGTCGTGCAACTCGTGGAGGGTGACGATTTGAGATGTTACCACCACCACCACCAGGTGGTCCACGCCGACCACAGGAAGCAGGTGGACAGTGGAAATCTCAACTCTAGGTAGCTGAGGCCTATGATCATGGTGCTCTAGATATGATATGTGGTATGATCTTTGTCTACTCCACCCTAGTTGTGGTACTTATAGACACAAGTGACAGTCATTCTTTTATTTCCACTGCCCTCATTCGGAGATCAGATATTATGATGTAGCTTTTGGCTTGATCCATACGGCTAGAGACTCCTACGAGAGTGTATTCAACGATTATGCACCGGTGCAGGCAGTGAGTGATAACTCTAGAAGGTGAGAGCTTGGGTTGGGATCTCCTAGTAGAGGCGTCGAGGCCTTACGACATAATCTTGGGTATGGACTGGTTATCTACAGTCAATGCTCAGATTGACTATATTAGGCGCAAAATGTTGTGTGCTCGCATGTATGGGACTGGGTTTACCATCACCGACAAGAATGGAGCCTTCACAGTACATGATGGACTATCCCGGAGGGGAGTGCAGCTGATCAGTCATCAGTTGGCTAGCCTTACCCTCAGAGCAGTTGATTTGGAGAGTCTGGGTTATCCTGTAGTGGTGGACCAGTATGCAGATTTCTTCCATAAAGATGTTTCTAGGTCTATATCCTCATAAATAGGTGGGCCTTTTCATTGACTTGTACCCTGGGATGGCACTGATATCTACACTAGTGTATCAGATGGCTCCCACGGAGCATCGTGTGTTGGGGGTACAACTGGATGACTTATAGGGGAAAGGGTTCATTCAACCCAGTGTTTCTCATTGGACATCCCCAATTTTTTTTCCCAAGAAGTCAGATGGGTGCATGAGACATTGTGTTGACATTTTGTGCCTGAACCAGGTGACTGTGAAGAACAAGTACCCACATGCGAGGATTGAAAATTCATTGATCAGCTGAAGGGAGCACAGTGGATATCAAAGATAGTCCTCAGATTAGACTATATCCATATCAGAGTATGAGATGAGGATGTTTAGTAGATGTATTTTAAATGTCGGTAAGTCTATTAAAAGTTCTTGGTTATGTTTTTCGGTGAAACCATCTACCAACAATGGTCACGAAACTCATGATTAGGATCTTTCATCCACACCCTAATTTCTTTGTAATAGACTTCATTGTTGACATTCAGATCTTCTCGACTACTGAGGAAGAGCATGAATAACATTTGTATGTAGTACAAGACACACTACGAGAGAACATTATTTATAGTAATCTCTCGATGTCCCAGTTCTAGATCTGAGAGGTTCTATTTTTGGGTCTAGTTCTATCAGAGGATGGTTTTTTAGTATATCCATTTAAGATTGAGGTGGTACTTGCTTGGGAGCCACCCTAGAGATTGACCGAAGTACGAAGCCTCCTGGGATTGGCTGGATAGTACCAGAGGTTTGTGCCATATTTCTCCAGAGTTGAATCACAACATTCAGCATTGATGAAGATGGGGAAACCCTTGGTTTGGTCGGAGAGAAGCGAGCAGAGTTTTCAGGAGCATATTTATAGGCTGACTAGTGCCCCCATCAAGATTCTACCAGAGGAGGGTGTAGGGTATATAGTATACGGTGACACATTAGAGACTGGACATGGATGTGTCCTGATACAGGAGCGAGCAGTGATCACATATGGTTCATGGGAGCTGATACAGCATGAGAAGAAATACGCTACTAATGGCTTGGAGTTTGAAGAATTGGTTTTCTCATTGAAGATGTGGCAACATTACTTGATGGGTGAGAGTTTTATAGTATACTCCGATCAAAAGAGTCTCATCTATATATTCTATTAGAAGGACCTGAACCTGAGACAACGAAAATGGATTGAGTTTCTCTATGACTATTACTTTGAGATAGTATATTCTCCTGGGAAGAGCAACGTTGTAGCAGATGAACTCAGTAGGAGGACTGGTATACAGTTGGTAGGTGAATCAATGGTGCAATATGCTGCTTTGTAGATATCCTTTGTGGATCGGGATGGGGCAAAATTTCTTCAGTCATTTACAGTCACTACCCTACTTCTTCAGCGAGTCAGGGAGGTGTAGTGTGGGGATGCTGACAACGAGGCTCAAAATGCTTAGATATCTACAGGACAGGCACCGAATGGTTTTTCTAAAGCTGGATAGCATGGAATCCTCTTTAGAGGACGTACCATGGTACGAGTGGTTCTTCGAGAGAAAGTGATTAGGGAGTTACACTCATCCAACCTAGAAGTAAATCTAGGAGTAGAGATGATGTACTAGGATCTCTGAAGATGGCACTGTTGGCCGGTAATGAAGAAAGCAGTTTCAGAGTTTGTCTCTCGCTGCCTCACTTTCCAACAAGTGAAGGTAGGGCATCAGGTACCAGTGGGCTTGGTTCAGCCTTTGGAGGTCCTAGAGAGGATGTGGGATGGGAAATCCCTAGACTTCGTCTCCAGAATTCCATGTACATCCATGTATCATGACTCGATTTTGGTGATTGTCGACCGACTCACCATGTCATACCACATCATACCGATCAGATAGTAGGGTTCAATAGCGATCTTGGGATGCCTCTACATGCAGGAGATTGTGCAACTACATGGAGTACCATCGATGATTGTCTCCCATCATGATTCATGTTTTACTTCTCGTCTACAGAAGGGGTTTCATGAGGCTTTCAAGACAAAGCTTCATTTGAGCACTACCTTCCATCCGTAGACGGATGTCCATACTGAGTATAACATTCCAACCATCGAGGAAATGTTGTGTTCTTGCACCCTTGACTTCGGTTGCTGTTGGGAGGATTAATTTCCTTTCGTGTAGTTTTCATACAACAATAGATATCACTCCACCATTTGGATGGCGCCTTTCGGGTCATTTTAAGGAAGACCTTGCATATCACCATTGTGCTGGACTGTCCTAGGAGATTCAACACTCGAGGGACTAGAGATGGAACAAGATACCATGGAGAAGGTTCATGTCATCCAGGAGTGGATGAAGACAACATAGAGCAAGGAAAAGTTTTATGCGGACATGGGATAGATACCTCTTGAGTTTGAGGATGACAACCACATCTTTCTATAAGTCTCACCCCAACGAAGTTTACGAATATTTGTCTATGGCAGTAGGTAATCTCTAAGGTTCATCGGACATTTTCAAGTCCTCAAAAGATTTGGCGAGGTGGATTAATCCTTAGCACTTACCCCTCAGTTTCATAGGGTGCACCGCATCTTCCATGTATCCCAACTGAGGAGATACATGCATGAACCTTCTGAAATCATTGACCATGGCAAGCTAGAAATAAATGATTGGGTAATGTTTTCAGAGGTTCCAATGGAAATTGTGGATTGACAAGAGTGAGTCCTTCATGGGTGGTCGATACCTCTGGTGCGCGTTCGCTGGCGGCACGGAAACCTCCAAGTGAGTACATGGGAGTGGGAGGCTCGGATGCATGCACAATACCTCCACTTGTTCCCATAGTTTGAGTTGTGGCTTATAGGGAAACTAAGCCTAGAGGTGGGGATAATGTAATGACCCAGAAATTAAATGTTATTTTTTTAATTAAATGGGAAATTTTCAAACTCTGTGAAATTTTACGATTTGTGATTCCGAGGCTTGGTGTGCCTGGAATGAATTTCTTACCTTTTTTTAGTGTACATTCAGTAATCATAAGAGGATGATTTTTTATCATTTTAAACGGTGCTCTGAATTGTAATCTGAGAGAACCTTTGAAATCATAGTGTTGTTATTTGTTTAAGGATACCTTCACCTCGACCCTAGTAGGTCGAGGGTGAAAGTTAGTTTTTCACTTTTTATGGGAAAACAAAAATAAAATTATTTTAACATTTTTTATTTATTTCGCAAACCCCCCAACATGGGTTACATAGGTGGGGACTACCCAAGCCTAAAACTCCCACATGAATTTTATAAACGTGTGGACCACCAAATTTAAAACCTCCCAATTTTAAATTTATGGTGGGGATCACCCGAACCCTCTTAATGGGGGAGAAACCACTCAACACCACCATTAATTATTTTCCTCCATTAATTTGAGCCAAATAAATTGATATAATTATATATTCCTACACCCCCATTTAATTTTTAGATCCAACCAACAATTAATGAAATGTGTCAGCAATGTTTATTGTGCAAACATTATTAAACATATTAATTTAAATTAAAATGTTGGATTTTTCCAAATTTTAGTGGAATTCGGGAAACTTTTGGAAAAGGGAGAAGCATTGGAGAATCATAGAGAAACTCATCCTCCAATAACGAATGCACTCGCCAACAAGGAACATCTTCATCTACGAGAAACTGAAGAACGATCTAGGGATTGGAGGTGTGTGATTGGTGTCACAAAAATCGACATCTTCAAATTCTTTCTCGTGCCAACATCAATGAACATTCGATGTTGGGTGGTTGTTTGAATTTCATCCCCTTACCCATTATTGATAATTCATCATCATATCAGGAGGAGATTATAGCCATTTCCTACCACTCTAACGTTGAGATTTTTGGTTAAACAAGCATGGCATGACCTCTCCACAAATCTTGTGTTTAATTGTAGGGTTCTTCATGATTGAGGTGGATGGAAACGAACCTTGCTGGGGCATGAGAACGGAGGCCGACACCACCATCGACTACGATGAAGGCGAAGGCGCAACATCACCACCTCGTGGCCCTCGTGCCTTCCGCGGCTTTGTGCCGCCCGTGGCCTCCGCCACCCGGGGCCTCCGCCGCCCCACAGTCTTGCCCCACCCGTGGTCTCCGCCGCCTGACAACCCTCCGCGGCCTCTATGTCCTCAGTGCCCCATAGCCCTCCACGGACCACACGACCTCGCCGCCCCGCGGCCCATCGTGGCCCTCTTGGAATCACCACCCTTGTGGCCTCTGCACCACCCTTGCGGTCATCGCTCCATGGCCCCCATGCCTCCTAGCATGGGATTGTCCCTTTGGTATACCCAACTTGAGATTTGGATAATGTTGGGATACAGTCGGGTTGGATCGAGCACGAATCCAACCGGCCCCTTGAGACTAAATGTAACAACCCGAGATTTTATAAGATACATTTTTTTTACATTCATTCATATATTCCACTGTACGATACACCAATAATATCTTACTCTATACACAACACTGTATTAGCTGGTTGTATACACAACACTAATCTTGGATTGTGTTACACACAATTTCAAGTTTGTTTGATATTATTTATTCTACGCAACATTGAGTGTGTATATATATATATATATTAAATTTATAAATTAAATATGGTTGTATTTGTTTATACACCACAACAAAGGAGTCATACACTATACGCAACCCTGACTTGGCATGCATTACACGCAATCACGACATTCTTCGATAACATGTGTTGTACGCAATACTGAGTTTCACTAAACAACGACATATGGTTATAATATTATTATAAACTAGCATTTATGAATAGTATTAACTAAATTTTAAATTATATAACATTATTATTCATCTTACACATTTTCTAGAACATGGTATGAGAACAAAATAAATTTTTTCGGGTAAAATAAGAATTAAAAAAAAATGCAGTTTTGCCGCCTTTTGATGGCGCACCGATTTTAAATATAATTATTTAGAAGTTTATAAGTTATATTTTAAAAAATAAACTTCTTATTTTGAATCATGATATAATAATTTACATTGTATAAAGTTTTGATATTTTTCTGATAACTTTCATATTTTAATGAATAGTAAAAACACGCTATATTTTAATTAAAAAAACTTTTTTCTTCGTAATAATTTATATGGTTAAATTATAATATTTAATGGTTTTAAAGTATAAATAGAATATATTTTTAACATTTAAAATAATTTATGTCAATATAATTGATTTTACATTGAATTCACAGGTAAAATCATTTCAATCTTTTGCAATGTTTTAAACAAAAACCCGTTTTCTTTTGACAACGGCATTAATTTTAATTTAGTTTCTGCAACTACAGTGTATGGAATTTCAAAAAATGAATTCCATATTTGGAATCATTAGGTCCAAATTATATTAATAGATTATTTTTTTATTTTTTAGAATTATGAATAGTAACTATGGTAAATTTTATTTACCATAGTAAAAGTTAAATCGGGTAATTAAGGGTAAATATAATATTATAAAATTGCCCTAACACTTGTCTTAATACAATTGGATGATTAAATTTCGTCCTAATACATATTTGGGTAGAAATGGAATCCATTATAACCCACTTGGAAGTGATTAAGTCCTTTAGTTAATTTTATCTAATGGAATGTGAAATATGTCTCACTCAAACATTAATAATTAAAGTATTGTTAAGATAAGGTTATACAGAATATAAATTCGGTTATAAATACTCATTTTGAAGATACAATGTTTTAATTTATCATATTAATTTATTTTTAATTTTAAAGAGTAATTTAATTACGTTATTAGTTTATACATTAATGATGCAGAAATTATTTATTTAGTAAAAAAAATCAATAATATTGTTTTTATTGAAATAGTAATACATATTATAGGGCTCACAAACCTGACAAAAACTTATTGGTGGTGTATATACACACCATAATCATCCATTGGATGAAATAATTCCTGTTTGGAGTCTTGTAAAATTGTTTATGACACTTATATTATTTTATTTTATATGATGTCAAAGTTGTCACCTTCATAATTTAATACATATAACATTTTAAAATTTGGGTGTCTTAGAAGATAAATCTGAGTAAATGTATTCTCATGAAATATATTAGATTTATCTTCATCATAGTATTTTATTTTTAATTTTTATGCAACAAATAAGTATATTAAAGAATTATATAAAAATGTTGTAGTAATTATTTTATTAAGAGAAATATCAAATAAATAGTGTTAAAAATAGTAAAATAAATATTATATGAACTATTTAATGCATTCCACTAATTTTCTAGATTTCTATGAAATTTTAGGAACCTATTAAATATTTTAGTTCGAATATATCCCTTGTGTGAATTTTATTTAAATTCAAATAATTGAATAGTGTCAAAATTGACACTATTGTTATTTTATAAAAATAACATATTATTAAATTGTTTAAAAATATCAAAAATATTTAAAAATTATAAATTGAAATTTAAATAGTCTAAAATGTAATAAATTATCTATTTATGGATAATTCACTACATGTAAGTAATTATTTATAACAATTTATAATTTAGAATCTTATTACCACAAATAAAATTTAATAGATTAAATAAGGATAAATCAAGTTGATAATGTTTAAAATAAATTACCTACATGTATAAATTTTATTGGTTTATGAGATAACAACCCTATATCATCTAATCATTGAATATGTTTCATTTTTTGAGTTTATTATGTGGTGTTGGAATTTATTATAAAGTAATATTTCTTATAATTCCAAAGGTGCCCCTCTCCGCCCTTATAAAAGGGCACCTCCTCCCTCTCATCCTCACACCAATTTAAGCCTTCAAGCTCGGCCAACCTCTGCACATTTCACTTCCCCACTTTCCTAGAAACCTTATATAGGTACTAATCTTCTCAAAAGACCAACTTTAGTGCCCTAAGAAGAAGTTCAAAGGAGGCACTTCAAGAAAGAGGAGGTTTGGATACATACGAAGCATATCCGACCTAAGGTAAGGGATAATTTTGCAAATCTCATTTTTATCCGAGATTTCATATTCATAAGTATTTACTGGTGTTATTTATATCATCCATTCCCATGTTTTATAAAATCGTTTTCATGTATGTTTAATGTCTTTTTTAACCATTTTTGACTTTTACTACATGGTATGTAAGGAATCTTTCTTTTGATTATGTTACGAGGTACTTTTTTGACTTTTCCGGCAAAAGTATGAGAAGAATGTTTTTTTAACTTATACGGCATGAAAAGAATTTTACAGTTTTATAAAGCCTTTTTTTCATGAAGCTTCCTCCAAAATATTTCATGACTACTTTCAAGAAAATATCATTCTTTTAAAATTGCATGACGTTTTGTGAAAAGAAATTGATTTTTAAGAAGACAAGATATTTTCCTCAAGAATTCATTTCAAATGATTTATCCAAACCATTTTCCATATAAGATGATATTATTTCATATGTGTATGTTTCATGTTTATTGTCTCTCTGATTTACATGGATTCACTTTTCTTATGATGAAATGTCCATTTGTTTTATATGGATTATGAGATGATTGGATGATGTTTATGAAACCCATTTTATTCTTTGGGTTATGGTGAATGTTTTATGTTTATTTTGTGGCACAAGTAAGAATGTTTTCATTATGAGATGGGTGGGACCTATATCCCCCTCCAATGCATTGGGTAATGATTTATATCTCATGATATATACATGGCTGGAACGGTAAGTTAATCCAGTTCAGTGTTAGAGGACTGAAATGAGGAGTGAACTCGATTCAGAAAGGGACTTTGTCCACTAAGATGGTCTTGGCAGCAATGCCTTGGCTACTATGGAAATAATGACATGTGCAGAATGGTTTCCACAATTACATGTTTTACTCCCATGCTATGTTATCATTATTATTGTTTCTTTATGATCTATTCCTTACGTACTTCTATGTTTTATGTCTTTGCTCAAGCTTTTGATGTTTAAACATTATGTTCATGTTTTTAAGTTCAAATGTATATGATTTATCTTATTTTATCAATCATTAACATTAATGAGCATTTGAGCTCACCCTTTATTTGTTTTCTTTTCCCCCGGATATAAAGAAAGGTTTTAGGTAAGAAAACAAAAGGGGAAGATCTTTATGGGAGATGTTAAAGATCTTTCACCATGATTAGAAGATTACGCTCCATGTTTCCAAAGACACTAAACTATTACGGTCCTTGTGTGTCTGTTTTTGTTATGTATTATGTATTCCGCAAAAGTAATGTAATATCTATGTACATCAAGATTTTGGCCTCTACAGTTGGTATCAGAGGAAATGTTTAGTCAACCTTTAGAAAATAGGATGCAAAAACGTTATTGAGATCCCTAGATATATTTCTAGGGTATGTCTAGGGATGTCCCTAAGGATAAGTATACGTATAGGATATAGTCCTAGAACTATGGTAACGATCATAGAATTTAACCTAAGATGTTATATATTTAGGGTACTCCCCCATTACTATTTTTTTCCCTAGCATGATTTTTTCCTCTCATAGAATTATTTTTGTGTTTTAGTCAATGGACGGAACTAGAATGAATTCAGTTAACATTGAATCCAATGGAAAAATTAGTGACAATGAGAAACAAAATTGTGTAATGCCTAGAGAGAAAGATATTGTGATTATGTCGAATCAGTCATTGCGATATATGATTAACAAGGTGAAATTTAGGGGTGTGCCAAATTCATCAAATAAGAGGAAGATAGACTTTTATTCATGTTCAAATGTTGAGGAGCATAAAGAAAGAAAGATTGAGATATCTAATGAAGGGAAGAAGAACCTTGAGGAATACCTCATATGGAGGGACATATTTTATCTGTGTGGAGAAAAGGGTCATAGAGTGACCGACTGATATGGAGTTCAATGTCTTATTTGTGGATAACATGGGAATTACCCAACTCAATGCCCTGATATAAAAAAGTTACTTATAAATCAAGGAATGACTTATTCCATGACAATCATCGAAGAGGATGGATTGAAGTGTTTATATATTGGTATTCACAAATAATGTTGTTGAGGTAATTTTATGGTGTATTATGATTTTTTTTGTATTAGTATATTGTGGTTTTCAATAATTTTATGGTACTGGTAACCATTAAAAGTGTTTCAAATATTTTGGAAAGCAGAAGATATGCATATAATGAATGGATAAGAAGATAATGTGATTTTTTATTGTATTCATGAGCTCATGATTGATATAAGGACTAAGTGATATCATGGTTTGAGTATATAGAATTTTTATGATTTTGGTATGTGGAAAGTGTAAACTTTTAACTGCATTCATGTTTTCACTGAGGTTCAATGGGTATTTTTCCTTTAAGAGAATACATGATTAATGTATTCACATGTTTGTAATTTGACCAAAAAGATATATCATATGATATATGGAGGATAAATGATGGCATTCACGTGATTATTATGCGACATTTCAAGTAATCATGTTCTTTATACAATGAGCTTTGACCGAAGTATTTCAGATAAGCCTAATGATTGGAATGGATTATGTTGGACATAAATTAGTATTGTTTAAGGATAAAACTTCTTTCGATATTATTGATGGGATGTTATAGTAATGTAGTTTTAGAAAAAGGAAAACCTGCCGGACGGGTGACAGCCCATCGCGTCGGACAAGGCGGTTTGAATCGAACCCACAACTAATGTGGGACTAGCCTTTATCGCATACCAATGGCCAATAAGAAGTCCCTGGTTAGTGGAAAGTAGTTTTATTTTATTAATCGGTATGATAAATAAAGTATAAGTCCATTTTTGGAACCATATATGATTCATCTCACCATAATTTGGACTTATAACTTTTGGTAACCTTTTGTTTGAAATAGATGGAATGACCGATCATTCTATCACATGATCTGCTAACGCTTCATAAATAACAAATTCAACTTCATTTATTTAAGAGATGAAGTGGAAATTGTTCAATTCAGGGACAATAGTTATATTGTTCCAAAATCATGTATGTATTTATTTTAATTCATCAACTTTAGGGAAATGATCTTGAAAATAAAAAATGTCGTCCTAGTGCTCTTATATCTGATGAATCATATGGTACCTTAGATCATAAAAAATTTATGGCTTTGTGATTGATGGAATTTTCATAGCCATGTTCTCTACCATTCTCTATCAGAACTTGATGGTTATATTTTTCGTCCATATCAATATTTTCACCTATGATATCCTATATGGAAACCCAGTGATGAGTTACTTTGGGTAATCATTACGTTTCATAATTTAATTTTTAAAATTATGTTTTAGTATTCCTTTTTACAATATGGGTTTCTATAAATAGTAAACGATTTATAACCCCGACGAATTTCGAGGGAGAAATTAATTTTAAGGGGGCTAGAATGTAACAACCCAAGATTTTATAAGATACATTCTTTTTAATTTCAATCATATATTCTATTGTACGATACACCATGATTATCTTGCGCTATATGCAACACTGTATTATCTTGCAGTATACACAACTCTAATCTTGGATCTTGTTACAGACAATTTCAAGTTTATTTGATATTAGTTATTCTACACAACATTGAGTGTATATATCTATATATTAAATTTATAAATGAATTATGGTTTTATTTTCTCATATGCAACAACAAAGGAGTCTTGCACTATACGCAACCCTGACTTGGCTTGCATTACACACAATCGCGACCTTCTTCGATAGCGTGTGTTGTACACAATACCGGGTTTCACTACACAACGATATATGGTTATAATATTATTATAAACTAGCTGTTATGAATAATATTAAGTAAATTTTGACTTTTATAACATTATTATTCATCTTACACATTTTCTATAACATGATATGAGAAAAAAATAAATTTTGTCAGGTAAAATAAATAGTTTTAAAAAAATACAGTTTTGCCGGCTTTTGATGGAGCACCCATTTTATATATAATTTTTTAGAAGATTATAAAGTAAATTTTACAAAATAAACTTCTTCATTTGATTCATGTTATAAAATTTTACATTGGATATAGTTTTTATATTTCTCTGATAACTTTCATATTTTAATGAATAGAAAAAACACGCTATATTTTAATTAAAAACAACTTTTTTCATCGTAATAATTTATATGGTTAAATTATAATATTTAATGGTTTTAAAGTATAAATAGAATATATTTTTACTATTTAATATAATGTATGTCATTTTTAGGAGTCATTTAATAACCTTATTAGTTTATACACTAATGATGCAGATATTATTTATCAGTAAAAAAATCTATAGTATTGTTTTTATTGAAATAGTAATACATATTAAAGGGCTCACAAACCTGACCAAAACTTATTGGTAGTGTATATACACACCATAAGCATCCAATGACAGAATATATGTCTATTTGGAGTCTTGTAAAAGTGATTACAACACTTATGTTAGTTTATTCTATATGATGTCAAAGTTGTCAGCTTCATAATTTAATATATATAACATTTTAAAATTTGGGTGTTTTTGAAGATAAATATGACTAAATGTATTCTTATGAAATATATTGGATTTATCTTCATCCGAGTATTTTATTTTTAATTTTTATGCAACAAATAATTATATTTAATAATTATACAAAAATGTTGTAGTAATTATTTTATTAAGAGAAATATAAAATAAATGGTTTTAGAAATAGTAGAATAAATATTATATGAACTATTTAATGTTACCAAATACTTTTCTAGATTACTTTGACATATTAGGAACCTATTAAATATTTTCTTTCGAATATATCCATTTTTTGGATTTTATTTAAATTCAAATAAATGAATATTGTCAAAATTGACACTTGTTATTTTATAAAAATAACATATTATTAAATTCTTTAAAAATCACAAAAATATTTAAAAATTTTAAATTGAAATACATATAGTTTAAAATTTAATAAATTATCTAATTATGGATAATTCAAAACACATAAGTAATTATTTATAACAATTTAATGTTTAGAATCTTATTACCACAAATAAAATTTAATAGATTAAATATGGATAAATGAAGTTGATAATGTCTAAAATAAATTTCCTACATGTATAAATTTTATTGGTTGATGAGATTACAACCCTATCTCATTTAATATTCAAATATGAGTCATTTCTGGAGGTTTTTAAGTGGGGTTGGAATTTATTATAAATTAATATTTCTTATAATTCCAATGGTGCCCCTCTCCTACCTTATAAAAGGGCACCTCCTCCATCTCATCCTCACACCAATTTGAGCCTTCAAGATTAGCCAAACTCTGCCCATTTCACATCCCCACTTCCCTAAAAACCTTATAGAGGTACTGATCTTCTCAAAAGACCAAGTATAGTGCCCTAAGAGGAAGTTCAAAGGAGGAATTTTGAGAAATAGGAGGTTCGGATACGTACGAAGAATATCGGACCTAAGGTAAGGGATAATTTTGCAAATCTCATTTTTATTCAATATTGCTTATTCGTATGTATTTACTGGGGTTATATTTATCATCCATTTCCATGTTTTATAAAAGTGTTTTCATGTATGTTTAATGTCCTTTTTACCCATTTTTAACTTGTACTACATGGTATTTATGGAATCTTTCATTTGTTTACATTACGAGGTACTTTTTTTACTTTTCCAGAAAAAGTACGAGAATAATGTTGTTTTATCTTATAAGACATGAAAGGATTTTTAAGGTTTTATAATTCCTTTTTTCATGAAGCTTCCTCCAAATGATCTCATGACTATTTTCAAGAAATTATCCTTCTTTTAAAATTGCATGACGTTTTGTGAAAAGAAATTGATTTTGAAGAAGAAATGATATTTTCCTCAAGAATTCATTTCAAATGTTTAATCAAAACCATTTTCCATATAAGATGAAATTATTTCATATGTGTATCTTTCAAGATTAATGTATTTATTATTTACATGGTTTCACTTTTCTTATGATGAAATGTACATTTGTTTTCTATGTTTTATGAGATGATGGGATGATGTTTATGAAACCCATTTTAATCATTGGGTTATTGTGAGTGTTTTAAGTTTATTTTTTGGCACAAGTAAGAATGATTTTTTTATGAGATGGGAGGGACCTATATCTCCCTCAAATTCATTGGGTAATGATTTATATCTCATGAGATATACATGGCTGGAACGGTAAGTTAATCTGGTTCAGTGTTACAGGACTGAAACGAGGAGTGAACTCGATTCAGAAAGGGACTTTGTCCACTAAGATGGTCTTGGTAACAATGCCTTGGCTACTATGGAAATCATGACATGTGCTAAATGGTTGGCGCAATTACATGTTTTACTCCCATGCTATCTTATCATGCTTAGTGTTTCTTTATGATCTATGCCTTACGTACTTCCTTGTTATATGTCATTTCTCAAGATTTGGATGTTTAAACATTATGTTCATGTTTTTAAGTTCAAATGTATATTATTTGTTTTATTTTATCAATGCTTACCCTTACTGAGCATTTGTGCTCACCCTTTATATTTTTTCTTCTCCCCAGGATATAAAGAAAGGTTTTAGGTAAGAAAACAAAAGGGGAAGATATTATGGGAGATGTTGGAGATCTTTCACCACGATTAGTAGATTACGTTCCAAGTTTCCAAAGAAACTAAACTATTAAAGTCCTTGTGTGTATGTTTTTGTTATGTATTAAGTATTTTGCAAAAGTAATGTAATATCTATGTATGTCAAGATTTGGTCCTCTACACTAAAATGCTAATAATAAATAGACAGGGTGTTTGATTGACGCACCGTCTCTTGCATTAAGACCCCTTTGACGTGGTGGTCTTTTGGGATAATTTTTCATGGGACTTCATGGTAGTTGGAGTATCGACCAGTGGCTTGAGGAACAGACCCTCTAGAATATTATAAATCTTATGGAGGGAACCTAGTTTCTATTTGTGACGTGATAAATTAGTAGTTATCTTGTGTGGGTCAGCATCGAGTGATCCTGTGTGGGTCAGCACAGAGCGATCCTGTGTGGGTCAGCACTAAGAGATCATGTGTGGGTCAACATTGAGCGATTCTGTGGGGGTCTGCACCTTGGAATCCTATGTGTTTCACCACTGAGCGATCCTGTGTGGGTCAGCACCATGTGATCATGTGTGGGTCAGCATCGAACAATCCTGTGTGGGTCATCTCTGAGTGACCCTGTGTGGGTCAGCACCTAGCAATCATGTGTCGGTCAGCACCGAGTGATCCTGTGTGGGTTATCACCAAGTGATCCAATGCAGGTCAGCACCAAGCGATCCTATGTGGGTCAGCAGGAGATCCTCTTAATAGAGTAAAATGTCTCAGTAGTTACATCTAATCATTTAGAATTCAATACCTAAGTTATACCTAGTGTGAGCTAAGTCTGTACCAGTGTGGTACTATCCTTTGTGGTAATACCTTGGTGGTATTCATTAATGTGGCATACCAATGTGTTACTTACCTTCATGTTATTACTTCCTTTATGGAATAATTGAGCTTCGGGCTAATGAGTAGGGCTTTGTGATTCCTCGTGATTGAGATGGGGTTACATGATAACTTAGGTATATGTTGTGGCATATACCTAAGTATGGTTATCAGTTATTTTCATACATTGTGGTTTATCCATTGTATATTTGTGTGTCCTTCAGAGTCATGGGGCTCTACTGAGTATCGTAATACTCACCCCTATATGTGCTATGCCCACACCTCCTCGTGTTTGGTGCAGACGAAGGACATCACTGACTGAGGACGAGAGTACTAAGACTAGCGGTAGCTCTCAGGTGGACCTTAGATGAGGCATACCACAGAGACGACCTTAAAAGAGCTGTAACTACCCTTCAGGTAGGATCCTCAGAGGGTGAGCACATGAGCTGTTTCAGTTGACTTGTACTTTCAGTTTCTTGTACTTTATAGTTGGCTGGTATTCTGGCCCCTTTTTTCTTACTGTACTCTATCTTTTACTATATATTTTTCTTGAGTTTGAATCTTCCTGTGTGCTTGTTTGCATGTTTTTATAGGTTATAAAGGCAGTACATTCCTAGTTTTAGGAAATAAGCCTTCGGTACTAGTCGCCAGCCCCAAGCCTATGGAAGGCGGGCTTGGGGTAGTCACGCCACGGGCCCCGGGGGATGGGTCGTGAAACCACATAAAAAACATTAATTATTTCATTTTAGATAATATTATACACAAATTTGATAGATGACCAATCTCATAATTTAAAACATTTAATTCATTAATCAAATTATATAATTTAATAAAAAATCACCCATAATAAAAAATTACATTCATCTTTAAATAATACATGATTCATCGTCAATATTCTCCATTGTAAAAAAGTAAAACATGATCATAATACATCCATATAAATTGAATGTAATACATAATTAGAATATATAATTTGTTATTAATATCAATCATCAATTAAAGTTGACATATATGGAAATTAATATCCAATTAAAAATATATCATTTCACAGAAAACATGAGAAAAATGTACATTAAAGTTGATAATAATTAAAATAATACATTATATAATAATATGAAGTTTTTGTTATTTGAATATATTAATTTATAGATTTAAAATAATCAGATGAGAAAATATATATAATTATGGTTGGAATATATGATCATGTAATATTTTTTAAAAAACATCCTTTCACACTTATGGTAAAATGTAAAAAGAAACTTGTTCATATAATTACATAAATATTCAATTGAAATAGAAGGGGAATAATTATATATTTAAAAATAATGATAAGTGGTGTCAATTATAATAACAATCATAAAAACTGTTAATGAATCATTCATATGGTCTAAAATATTGGTAGAACAATGAAATAATATGTTTAGATTTTGGATAAAATATTTACATCATCAAATTAAGTAATAATTATAGTAAAATCAAAGTAATGGTGAAATATTTGTAGATAAATATTGTGTTATAAATTATATTGGGATTAAAATATAATGAAAATATAATATCACTTTCTGAAAATTTATGAAATATAATCATCATGGAATTGATTATGAAACCTAAATCCAATTCAACATCCCAAACTTGTATAGGGAAGTCTGATTTCTACTCCAATGGCTTGAAGGACATCATTTTTTATTTATTTTTAATAATACACCTTTCAATGGGTGATGGGGAACCCTAACAAGACCCTTATGCATAAGAATTACAAGGCCCATATGCCATAGTGAAATTCATTGCACGTATGCTTAAATCATTACATATAGCCCATACTAACTACTTGGGACTTCTCCTCCCGTGAATCTTTATCGTGAAATATACTCCCCACCTTCACATGGATATTCATCTAGGAATTCCCATGCATTCATAGGCTTGTCCCGATGATAGGTTCCATACCCTCTCATTATTTCAATCCATTTAGCTTCTGTAATGGTGAATGCCCCTTCTCATCCTCTTTATTTAACTTCTTCTTTGTAGGTTGTATGGTTTGAATTTGCACATAATGTGGCCTGAAGTCCGGAAGGTGGCCCAAAGGCCTTGAGGAGGCCTGATGGCATTATTTACCCAAAGGTCTGTGTGTCATGAATGCCTTAAAAGATTCGGAGACCAAATCAGTGTCCCAAAGACCCAAACAGAGGAACATTCATGACTTCTATAGGGCCAAATAGTAACTACTACATCCCCCGCTATAGTACCAGCTACAGTACGACAATATTTCCTACAACAGTACCCCTAGAAATTATGCCCCTGCATATATTTGATCCTAGGACTATTGGATTCACTTAAGGATTCCTAACCAACTTGGTTGAGGCTCATGTGTAATGAAGTCTAATTTCTTATATGTTTTTATAGAATAGTAGTTCTACTTAGAAAATCCTATGTATCCCAATTAACTCATATTACCACATGATTGGTAAATATTTTTTCATTAAAATCACAATTCAAGGTGATAATTGTTTCAATTTTTAGGCATTCAATTGTAGGTGTGTTCTAATCCATACACATTGAAATTAGTTATATAATATAAAAAATAATATTCATGTATTAATAAATAATTGTTTCATAATATAAATATTATGAAATATTCATTTATCCTTCACATTATAAACATAATAATATCACACAAGTTGGTTGTAAAACCAACCTAATCCAAATCATGTTATAAAGACTAAATAGGTATGAAACTTCTATGTAATAATCCTAATATGACATTAATATAATCATATTAAATTCATAAATAATATATATGTATAATATATTAAATTTCAAGACCATCAAATAAAGGGTGACATTGAAAATGAAATATATCGCTCATGGAGATGGTAGACCGTACATATGTATGAGAAACATTTGAATATTATAAAAAGAAAATAAAAAATAAAGATGGTAATATTATAACATTATAGGAAAAAAATTATAACAGTATTACTTTATATATTCTATAAATCTAAAATTATGAAATTCCATTATAGGTGGTGATGGAAAATGAATTATATAGTAATTTAAAGGGTTTTTTCCACACATATGTTGATGTGATACAACAATTTAATATATGGATGATATGGCATAAATAAATTGGTTATCTCATTATAATAATAACTTATGGGTTAGTGATGGAATATTGTTAATTTTTTATTAATTAATGAAACTATATTATGGAATCTATATGAATAAATAAACATTTAAATTTTTGGTAAATATTTTTACTTATTATATAACTGACCTCGATTGTAACACAGTGTAAAACATATTAGTATTGTCTTAAGACAATACAATAATGTGGAGAATAATGGGAATGAATTTTTCTGATGATTTTGGATAGGTTTTGACCGATATAGATATGACATATTTTTAACAAAGGTGGAGAGGAACTACACATTTATATGGTAGTGTAAGACACACATGAAATTATATAAAATGAATAAATAAAAAGAATTAATTTTCAAGTGAAATTGAAACCAAATAGAGAGTAAATATATTTTATGATAATAAAATCCCTAAATATCTTTACAAATTTTTTTTAAAGATGTTATTGTGGAATTTATACACTTAAATCTTATATTAACACCTATATAATGCCTTTTAAACTTACCCATGGTAGAAAAAATTTATAGTTTTCAGTACTCATTAGGAGTAGAATAAAATTTACATTATTACTTAATCATAATTATTATTATTATAAATATTCTATGAAATATAAATTACAAAATTTAATGATTTATTAAAAATAACATTAAACACATTTTTGTAAAATATAATGAAACCCCTATTCTAAATATTTTTTCTTAAGAATACACATTATTTCTTAGGAAAATAATATATGATAAAATATAATAGTTAATTAATAGTATTATATTAATATTTTAATAATTATTTGACCATGGTAGAAAAAAACATATATAATCATTTTAAATTCTCATTTAAGAGATAATAGCTAGAAAACGTTTTTATTTGTATAACAAATTACTTAGATATTATAAATATTATAATTTGTTTAATTTTTTAAGCATTATATTATTTTAGGAATATAAATAATTCAAAAATAATTTTTTCTTATAAAATTATTTTAGTAGACTATAATGTTATTCTGAAATAATTATAATATAATAATAGTGACATTTTATATAATTTATGTATTTTTCACTATTCAGCAAAACATTTACTTTTAAAAAATTCTCAAATAATTACCTATAAGAGAATTTTGATATAAAAACTAGTACTCATATCATAAAAAATTATTTATTTAATTTTATAAAATAGGATGAAATGAAATACTTAAATAATTTAATTATTATTATGTTTTTGTTTTTATAGAAGAAAATAATTACCTACAATAATTAAATATCATGGGTTACATAGACTTACTATTAAGAAAATAAAAATAATGGATATAAATTTATATCACATTTTTATCATGAAAGAAATTTTTGAATTGGATCAAAATGTGTTATAACTGATAGACTTAGTGCATAATTACATATATATTGGCTAACATGTGTTAGTGTGATTAAGATCACCTAATGATTCATGATTAAGAAACATAATTGGTTTAGATAAAATAAATTAGGCAAGTTTGTGGGTGACATTAACAAAGTTGATGTTAGTTGACTATACTCTTATAACCTATATGGTGCTTTGTATAATTGTTATTATTGGATTTTATTATGACTCATTTCATGGTGGATACGTATCAGTTGGGAATTTGTTGACAATAATGTAACTAAATGTGAATGAGGATTTAATTTTAACATAAAATTAATGATTCATTATAAAGGAATAATGGATTTTATGATAATATATATGGGGATAAAGAAAATATATATTATTAGTGAAAAAATATTTGGATGTATTTATTGATGGTATTGATCACTGAAGGATAATGTGTTGGCGCACTAAATGTGTTTCATATATTAATGTGGAAAAGAACCTGAAGACACATTGAACATAAATTAATTTCAAATTAAATTATCTTTAAATATTATTGGATATAATGTTATGAATATTTAATGTTCTCCCGTATAAATCATGAGTAAAAACTATATTGAAAAACTCAATGTGATTTGGATGAATATAACCCAATTTATATTACAAACCAAATAGGAAATATTATATTAATTGAAAACAATTATAAATTTTTTTTAAAACAAGAGAGGAATGAATGCCATAAAATACATATATTTTATGGGTTTCTAATAAAATTTGAAATGGGGAGATAAAATCACTCATTATTGCTGGTTTATTATCTATATATAAATATAATAATTATAATAAAAAATAAAATATTTCTATAACCATGAGGTTGTAAATTGGATTTGGGGATTATCACTAAATGTTAAAAATGATGGATGATTATGATGGATGTGTTAATCAAGGAATCAGTGTGGTTGAGTTTTTTACATTTATTTGATTTAATTTATTTAACACACAAATATGTAAATATATATTTCTAGATATCACAATTTATCTAAGGGATAGTTCAAAACTAAATGTGTTAATTAATGTTTCAAAATTATCATTGACTTCATTAGAAGAAATAAATATTGATTATTAGATTGTGAAGGAACATTTGATATAGGAAAAAGTATTTAATAAGAAAATAAATCAGTTCATAATACATTAATTGAACCATGTGTAATTCGATTATTTAGTAACCATTTGAAAATTATGAAATAATTTAAACAAGAAATTAATATTGAGAACATATTGGATATCCAAAAAAATATTTCCCCAGGAAAAACAATATATTACAATAATATTACATGAAGTTGGATAAAATTGGTCAATAAAACAACATATAACGTGGTAGTTTATTTTTTCAATTACTACAATTTGAATACTAGTGGAAGTCAATTAATGTTTAATGATATAACACTCTCTATAAAATTTGGTTATAATGAGATAATCCCAAGTAACCAAGAGCATGTGTCCACTTTATTACATAAGCCAAGATACAAAGGGTCAAATCCAAAAGGACGAATCACATGGTTTTTTGTCATTTAGAGATTGATACATACATGATAACCATTTTATAATGAAAATATATAACAAAACCTAATACATAACAATCTAAATTGTACATAATAATTGTAAACTCATTTTATGTATTTTTTATCAAATCATGGTGAATAGAAAAAAAATATGGGTGACTTCAAATTATCTATAAGGGGTAAGTATAATGGTAGATATTATGAATAAATAAGAATAATAAACATTAGAAGGTACATTATTAAATTTATTTGGATATAATCAACATCAAGGATAACATAATTAGGTAAGGCATATTCAATATTTCAAGGTAAATAGATGATTTTGTTTCATTTTATCAATAAATATAGAATGAAATTCATATGGAGATAATAAAATTGTGAAAATATCATGGATAATAATAAAGTGATACTTAATTAAGAAGTTAATATTTATTTAAAAACAACATTTCAAGTATCATGATATCTCAACCATTAAAACCAAGAAAAATAAAAAATTGGAATTTCAGATATTTGGGACAGGCTATTTTCGATGGGACCCCGTCGTAAAAACTCTATTGTGACGGTGTCCCATCGAAAATAGCTGGTTTTATTAAACAACGTCGCAACTAGTGTCTTTTGAGATGAGACAACTTGCAACTGGAAGTAGTCCCATATGAAATAGATATCCGATTAAATGCATTATATATACAATAAATTTTTCTGACGGGCCCCTCAAAAAATGTATTTGCGACGGTTCGACATCTCATCGTAAATAGGTTATATGTTATAAACCTTTTGTGAGAGACCCATCATAACAAGGTTATTGCGACTGTAAACTAACCCATTACAAAAACTTATATATATATATATATATATAATGTATTTGTGATGGTCCTCAATCGCAAAAGGCCTCATCGAAAATAATTAATATAATAAAGAATTAATAATATTAATTATGATTAATGAAATTATAAAATTAATATTATTAAAGTATAATAATATAAAAAATATTAAAATTCATAATATTTGAATATACTTAATAAAATAAGTAATACTATAATGATTAATGAAAAAAATAATATTAATAACATTAACAGAAAAATAAAAATTATAAATATTCAAAACAATATTAAAAAAACATAAAATATTATTATTATTATTATTAATATAATTGATTCTAAAATAAACAATAACTTTATAAGTTATAATACTTTTAATAAATAAAAAAATAAATATTAAAAATAGTAAAAACATTATACAATATTCGCACTAACATAAAAAACTATAAATAGTTCTTATTACAACAAATGTTCAATTATAATGTTTTTAATAGAGCAAAAAAATCACTAGGGGGATAGTCTGTTAGATGAGATGGAGCTGATGGGGGATATAGTGGATGAGTCTCGATCCCGAAACTATGAGGTAGACGGTGCATGTACTCCATATGCTCGTGCTCCTGTTGTTGTCATAGATTCATGTCATGTTCATGCTACTGCTGCTACTGCTGTTGCCATGAACTAATGTCCTTATCATGTTGTAGTTGCTGCTACTGCTGACGCATCTTTTCCTGCGGCATCTATAAATATTCTATAAGCTCGGTTTGAGCTCGCAATAGCTCATGATAAAATTTATTCGTATTTATAACTATATATTAGTATTTATTATTTTTTATTAGTACTTATTAATATTTATTAGTATTCATTACTATTCATTTTTATTTATTTCTATTTATTACTACTTATAACTATTTATTTTTATTTATTAGTATTTATAACAGTTTATTTGTATTTATTAGTATTTGTTAGTATTTATTACAATTTATTATTATTTATTTTTATTCATTTTTATTTATAACTAATTATTACTAATTATTACTATTAATTACTAAATATTACTATTTATTACTAATTAGTACTATTTATTAGTACTTATTATTATTTATTAGTATTTTTTACAATTTAATAGTATTTATTAATTTTTTTAGTAATTATTAATATTAAACAATACTTATTACTTTTTATAATAATTTGTTACTATTTATTACTATTTATTACTACTTATTACTAATTATTACTAATTATTACTCTTTGTTACTATTTTTACAATTTATAAGTATTTATTACTATTTATTTGTATTTATTACTATTTATTACTATTTATTACTCTTTATTACTATTTATAACTATTTATTACGATTTATTACTATTTTATTATTTATTAGTATTTATTACTATTTAATAGTTTTTTGTACTATTTAGTAGTATTCATTACTATTTATTAGAATGAATTAATAAATATTAGTATTTAATACAATTTATGACTATTAATTAGTATTTATTAATATTTATTATTATTTATTAATATTTATTTGTAATTATTACTATTTATTATTATTTATTAGTATTTGTTAGTATATATTGATAATAATTACTAATTGATACTATATGATAGTAATTGTTAAAATTTGTGAATATTTTTTTCTCATTATTTCTAATTATTAATAATTACTTTTAATTACTATTAATTAAATCAAAATAAAACTAATAATTATTAATTAAAAATAAGTATTTATATAAATTATGAGTAATCGTTAAAAATTATTAATTATTACTATTTACTAAGAATTAGTATTATTAATTATATTTCAATATTACAAATAATTACTGAGGAAAAAACAATTTAAATCAAACTTAATTGCAACTAATCAACAACAATTAAAATTAATATAATGAAATGAAATAAATACAAAATTAAGTAAGACATAAATACCATTAAAAATTATCTCTTATAATTGTAGGCGGCTTCACAAAATCATTGTAAAAGAAACTAACTCTAAAAAAATTTCACTCTAAAAGTAGATTTTATAGATGGAGAGGAAAAAGAAATGCAGGAGAGGAGAAGAAAAAATGGAGGGGTTATATATAGGTTAGATTAGTTGTGATGCTAGAATTTGTCATGGGAAACTAATCACTAATAATACTTATTGCGAGGGGACCCATCCCAAATACCTTCGGCTGCATTAATTATTGTCGTCGGTTAAAAGGTTCTTTGCGATGGGGCACGTCGCAAAAAGTAACCTTCTGACATAGTATTTGTGACGGGACAACATACCGTCGCAAATAGTTTTTTACCACTGCCAGTTATTTGTGAGGTCCCATCAGAAATACCCTTTTGGGGTCAAACTATTTGCAATGGGGGATCCCCGATTGCAAATAAGTCTTACCACCTCGTGACATTTGCAATGGGTGCAGCCTACTTGTCACAAATACCATTTCTCACGGTTTAGTGCACAAACTGTGTCAATTCGCACATATGTTTTTGTGACAGGTCGCCTGTTCCTGTCACAAATAATTGGCTATTTTTGATTGGTTGGTCAACTAGTTGCAAATAACAGTTTTTCCCATAGTGATACCATAATTATATATAGGTAGAAACCCATTAATTTGGATAATCAATTTGTCTAACGACATGTTATGATGCATCTGCATGATAAAAAATTTTAGTCCCCATAGGTCACTAAATGTAAAATTCATTCCTCAAATATAAAATAATTGATTAAATTAATGAATAATATGTTTTATTAAAAAAATATTCATATTGAGTAAAGGATATAGATTTATCAGTATATCCCCAGTTAACCAAATAAAAATCAATGTATAAATAGTTTGGAATATGGTATATGGTACTTTAAATATTTATATCACTCATAAAATAATATTTATATTTATGTGGAATTTATTTTCTAGTTAAGAATGACCAAATAAATGTAATTGTTTCGAGAGAATTTAAACAAAACGAAAAATAAAGTGAGATTGTACATTACATTGGACCACATTGTAATTATCATGTCAAACCACCTAGGATGAAAAAATTAAAATTGAAAAAAATACTATGATATATGAATGATCCATGATATGAAATATTAAATGGGAATTATGTGAGGCATATAAAATAAATTAGGTGCATAACATTACAATATTCATATGTGAAGGGAAATTGGGATGAAGTCAAGTACCATAAACTTCTTTTTGGATAAATGTGATTGAGAAATCCATTTAGTGGATGTAACCATGTTATTAACGAACTAAATAACCATATTAATATTTATAATATTATATATTATACTTTTATAGCATATTATTACATATTTGTTTATAATAATTCATTAATTTCATTGGTCTATTTGTTAATTTCCATATTTTCACATTTGAACGTTATCATCGACAAATTAGTTATTTTACATATTATATCATTTAATAATCTCCTTAATAATAATCATTACATAATTATACTATTTATTCATCAATTATATTTTTATGAAAATTGATGAAATTCGGTTTTATGAAATGATGTACATTACAATTATTGAGATTATAGGTCATACATAGGCATGAGTAAAATTTGAATTTTCAACATTCATTATAGAAATTAAGTTAGTAAAATAATATTTCTAAATAATTATGTCAATATCATAAATAAAATATTACTTCTTTTTATATGCATGTATATTTTATCTAGGTAGTGTGGTGATTACGAAATAGTCACCTTGCTTCATAAAGAAGTTATTCCACACATATATGATCAATATTAAAATCATTCAGGGAGTGAAAAGGTGATAAAAATTATATATTAAATTTTAAAAATAAAAATAATTTTCGTAACTTCATATTTATTTCAATTATAGAATATATAATTATTTTCATTATCCTTATCGGATTCCATGTAAACCGTCACTGAATGAAAAATCACATCCCTTTGTGAAGTGGTAGTTAACAATACACCCAAGCGATGTTATCGTATACATGATGGAATTCAAATATAAAAATATTTATATATGATATAATGAATTTATAAAAAAAATTATGTTATAAATATCATATATATAATTCATATCTATCATCAAACCAAACCATGAGAGGTGTTATTGGAAATATGAATGACATTCGTTTTGGAGGTAGTAGTCATTCTACATAAAAAGGAAGAATTTATTACCCATTTGATGGATTTGGGAAGGGATGTAGGTTATTCAGTTAATATAAAAAAATATTTATAAGTAATATTTATTATTTCATCATGTTTTAATAATAATTTCTGGAAGTTTAGAATGAAATAAAATAAAAACACTCATTCAAAATCATTATATCTTCTTTAGGTATCTTCAATAGGTATGTAAAAAATCAATATTTGTTTTTATTTTATTTATAATTAAATATATGACTAGGTTATGGATTTTGAATTATATTGTTGTATTAATTTTCCACACCATAACATTTTGATCATGTAATGAATAGAGTTGAGTGGTTTCATTTTATATGTTAGGTGAGTATAAAATGTTTTCTTTTTGGAATGTAAAAGCTATAACCATTTTCTAAAAATGTAAAAGTATTAAACACATTTATTATCAAAACTTGTAATATATATGTTTAAAATATTTCTTTCAAATATATTTCAAACATGTATTTATGTCATTTTAACCACTCTTTAATTAGTTTAACCCCCACTAAAACCCATTATTACATAAACTGTGAAACAAATATGTACTATTTTCACTCATCCTTATAGTCAAAAATTAATTTTAACATATTATATAATATTCATCTATATTATTTATAACATTAAATACATTATTAAAAATTTCCTTCACGTAATTGTTAATATATAATTTAAAACTAATCTTACACATGAAATGAGATAATGGGTTTTAAAGTTAAATAATCAAATGATTACAAATACATTATAGAAATATCAATATGAAAATAATTAAAATGAAATAAATTTTAATAATAGATATATAATGGATATAATATTACCATTAATCCAATTAAAATTAAAATTTATCAATAAAAATAAGGTAATAAAAATTCCCAATATCTATTAAAATTTAGTATTTTTCCTCCCTCATCCAAAATAAAATCACTTCTAAAAACTAAAAAACATTTACCACAAGTTTTTATTGATATGATAAACTAAAAAAATAAAGATTATTTTATAATATATATTTTCTAAAATTGGTTCAATTTTGTTTTATCTTATATGAACAAACTCTTACTAAAATGTCTTTTAGAAAAGAATACCATCTTTTCGAGAAACATTTAATTTTCTATTATATTATTTTAATTTTAATTATAATCAATATATGACCAAAATTTTATTTATTTAGTTAGTAATATTCATATTAGATAATTTATAATTGTGATTTTTAAAAAATACCTTATTTTATTTTTTATTTTTATACTCGTTGTGGCATGAATTCGAAGTTATAAAAAAGAGTGAAATTAATGAAAAAAATAAGACATAAAGTATGTAGTGTTTCATTTTACCATCTTATAAAAATATCAATCTCGAAATTTCATGGATACCACCTCTTAAATATATGTTATTTTGTCTTTTCATAATATCATACAGTTCCCACATTTCTTCCATTATATTTGGATATATATAACATAACATGACCTGTAGAGCGGTCTAATTCCTTGACACATACTATATAGTATACACAATTTGAATTTCATTTCCATAGAACCATAGATAAGGTCCCAATTCTATTTCATTAGAAGTCATAACATGTTTCCGGTCTGGAATGTACTTCCTTGACAATGTTATAAGGAACACATTAGGTACATCATAGTGATTTGGAGTAATTCCCAAATGGAAAACAGCAACTACTATTAATTTAAGGATTTCGATGGTCCCAACCTAAGGGTTGGTTTCAATTTAATTTTTTAATTTATAACACCATTCCTCATAGAAACATTAATAAAAATATAACCTTATCTTATAATTCCAAATCATAACATTGATTAACAAAATAAATCTTTTCCTTACGTTGATCTTATTTAATGAAATCCTCAAAAACACACACAATTATAATTATATCTTCAATAATAAATTAGAATATAAGTTTCCATTAACAACCTTTGAAACAAAAAATCGGAGTATTACATCTCTTTCGATAAATAGGATTACATGACCGAATTTGAATACATGAATGGATACTATTTTTATATGGAAAGTATACCAAAGGTGAATACCGATCCTAAATACCATTAATGTCACTTGAGTATGACCCCAACATTTCATCCATTTTATGAATATTCCATTCAGATTGTGAATCAATTTGATGATAGTAGCTAGTGTATAAATGAAACTCATTATCACAATACTTATAAAACTATTTACGGAATACCAATGTAAAATAGGATCTTGAAAAAATACAATTGAAAGAGGTGAACTATAATGTATTATATATTAATTCATATTTTTACGTGGAAGGATTTCAAGAGGAAAATCCTCTCTTAAATATATGCATTGTTTAGATCTTGTTAGTTGATTATTAATAACTAATATTGTATCATTATTTTTTAGATTCTTTATAATTTACATGATAATTTTAAAATTATTATAATCTCATTTCCATATAGTAATATAATGATGTTTAATTACTATAATAGGTCATTATCACAAAACATTCACTAATTTAAAAAATCATCTGGACATTTAATTATAACTTTTTTACTTTATGTTATCTCACAGAATAATTCCTCAAATTCATATGCATCATATAGTATACCCTATTTTTCCTTATATTGTTTATAAATATTATATTTAATTAATTAGAGGCAACTTGTTGAGATGGAGTGCGATTCTAAGGCCTAGTATCCCTGAAATAAATGATTAATGTATATTAAAATATTAAACAAAGCACAGAAACAGAATTCTATAAGAAGTGTAATAACTTCTAAATGGGTTCATGTATCATAAATCATAGGTCATTGTTTCATTGGGAGCATTGAATTTAACCCTATTTGAGGCATAAAATTTCTCAGTATGATTCATATGTGAAATTTAGTTTTTGGAATTTTTAATGAATAAAACAAGTGAAAAGTTATTTTAATTGACCCTATTTCATCGACACCATGGATTTTAATTTTAAATTATCATTGAGGTATGGATATAGTGTTAAACTCTCATCCCTTGAATTCACATGATTCTTTAGATAGAATCCTTCGATAATTCTTTATGTGGAGAATGATGATAGAACCTTGGATTGAAGATTGATGGAAACAGTTCATAATGAATCTCACCAATGGAAAAGACATATTAACTCAACATCATCAACAATAAATCAATATCAAAATTATAGAATTATTATTTCAAAATTTTCATTTTCCACATCATAGAATCAATGGTATATAGAGACCATCGAATGAACATGTTGACCCATAGTATAATCATTCTTGAAGGATGTGATTGTTTTCTATAATTATTGGGGACGTATATTATTTGATTTAGTTTGTCGATTGTTCATATTGGAACAGATTGATGTCCAAATAAAAAAATCATGATGATTAATACTCATGTGTTTATGTGATATATTTCTCCTTATTCCCCCATGCATTCTTCATTCTTACTATAGTTTTATATGAATGATCATTGCCCCATTGTTTCATGGAGAAACGATCGGAAATTGCATTTCTGACATTGAAATAAAATTGAAGATGTTTCACGGTGGTAATGACGAAAGATTCAGAGTGATTTTTGAGATACCACTTTCTGAATAGTAATTGTAGGATGATTTGAATGACATTTCCCAAGAATTATGATGGGTCAAAACACCCCAGATAAGTGTTAGGGTGATGAAACAATCTCGAATTCGGATTTTCAAGATAAAAAGGCCATGTAATTAGGACATGGGTGATTTGTAGAGGTGATTCGAGGAAGAACATGAATTTCTTGAAATTCCATAAAAATCATCATGTTTTATGGGCTACACAATGTCTGGTCATCGATGAACAAATATTTTTGTACTCAATGACTACACATTCATGGTGGGAGTACATGGGTTTCCTACATGACATATTCTCCACTACATAGAAATACCTACACCAGATATGTGGGTTACCCCATGTACTTGTATGTAGACAGCTGGACGTGGGAACACAATATGTACTAGAACTTGTATATGATACAATAGTAGACCTCATATGGAAGGTTACAATGTGTAATCCTTTCTATATGATGTGTATTCTATTTTGAAAAGTCATGTTCTTTTAATAAAATTCAATTATACATGGGATGTTCATGTTGTCAAGAGACATAGTTTGTGATACAACTACACACAGAATACCCCATTTATACATGGATTGAATCACTTTTCCACCGTACCATGGACATGTATAATTATGGTTTGTTCCCTTTCTTAGTTCATCAATGGATGGGAGGTATCTTTTCTAGCTCATATGAGTATGATCCCTTCAGTAGTACTTCTTGCATAGTGTTTTTGGTATCCCCCAAGAGGCTCATTGTGGGATCCTTAATTCATTATTTTTCCCTAGGTAGAGTCCATGCTATTGACGCGGCCAATCCTACCGGACGTTGACCCTCTACTTAGTGGGTTAATCAAGATGGAGTTCATGTTATCATCTCATATCCCTATTTTCATCCTCATATATTCTATTATATCCTCTCTCATATCTATTCCCATATCTCCCTCATGACATCCATTCATTGATCATCATTCGATAATATTTTTTCCTAGTATAGATCTAAATGATTATACTGAATATACTTTGATAGAAATTTTAACACCACAAATACAGTATTCGTGGGATTCTAGTTATCTTAAAAAAATTCATATTTTTCAATATATGTCATTGATAATAATATTATATTTTTTTAGTCCTAATATAATAGAAATATACTTGATTCTGACATTAGAATTGAAAATAAGAAGTAAAACATAAAATTCCAATAATAATTTTTTTACTTTATTATATTATATCCCCAAAAATCATTCATTGATCCTTAGTGTGAATTGAAATAAAAAAGAAAATAAATATTGGGTTAAGATTCTTTTTATGTGAATTCATACAAAAATAAAATAAATCAATGAATAAGTAAATATATATAATAACAAAAATATGTTAATAATAGGAAAATATTATATATAAATAATATCATCAAGGGGAATATATACATATACGATAAGTCAATATATACAATGTCAAGTATTATAATATATTAATTCTGAATGATAATATGTATTATAAAAAACATCATATTATTACAATAAAGATCTCATTCTATGATAGAAGATATAAATAGGTGAGGTATATGCCACATAAAAACATTAATTGTCTCATGTGGGATAATTTTATATACAACTATTATACAAGACCCATATTATAATGTAAAACATTTGATTCATTAATCATATTATATAAACAAATAAAATTCCACACATAATAAAAAACTACAGTCAAATTTAAAAAAAATACATTATTGAATGTCAATATTCTCCATAGTAAATAAAGTAAAATATGATCATAATACCTCTATATAAATTACATGTAATAGATAATTAGAATATATAATAAGTAATTAATATCAATCATCAATAAATGTTGACATATATGGAAATAAATTTGAAATAAAAATTCAATAATTTCATTTAAAACATGTGAAATATGTATATTTTAGTTGATAAGAAATATAAGGATACATTATATAATATTGTGAAGTTTATGTTATTTGAACATATTAAATTATAGATTTAAAAGAATATTCTGAGAAAATAATTGTTATCATGGTTTGAATATATGCCCACGTAATATTTTAGAAAAAACGTCCTTTCACACTCATTGGAAAATGTAAAAAGTAACTCATTCATAAAATTACATAGACATTCTTTTAAAATAGAAGTGAAATAATAGTATGTTTAAAAATAATGACAAGTATAATGTGTATCAATTAAAATACACATCATAAAAACATTTACTGAAAAATGGATATGGTCTAAAATATTGGTAGAAAAATGATAGAATATGTTTAGATTTTTGTTAAAATATTTACAGAATTAAATTAGGTGATAATTATAAGAAAATCAATGTAATTGTGTAAAATATATAGATAAATATTGTGTTATAATTTATATCGGGTTTAAAATAAAAAATATATAATATCACTTTCTGAAAATTCATGAAATATTATCTCAATTGAATTGATGTTGAAACCTAAATATATTACCTAATGGCCAATATCACTCGCATGATCATTAATACACTAGTATAATGAAGTATAATTTCTTATTATTTTATAGATCATTATATATACATATAATATCATATGTATCGCTATTAAATCAAATTTCTAAGTGATTGAAAAATCTTTTTTTTAAAATCACTATTATAGGTGATAATTGTTTCAATTTTAACGCATTCATTGGTAGAGAAGTTCTGGTCCATACACATTGATAATAGTTATATGATCTAAAAAAAATAATCATATATTAAAAATAATAGTATTTTATAATATAACTATTAAAAAATATTCATTAATCATTCACGTTATAAACATTGTTATATCACTCATGTTGGTGGTAAAACCAACCTAAACCAAATAAAAAAAAGACCAAATGGGTATGAAACTTTTGTGCAAAAACATAATATGACCTTAATATAATCTTTTTCATTTCAAAATTACGATATATGTGTAAAATATAAAATTTTAGGACCTTAAAATTTGGGGTGGCATTGAAAATAAAACATAGCGCTCTTGGAGATGTTAGTCCATACCTAATTATGAGAAAAATTTCCATATTAAAAAATTAAAATAGAAAAGAAATATGGTAATATTAAAACATTATAGTATAAAAATTATAAGAGAGTTCATTTATATATTCTATAAATTTATAATTTTGAAAATCCATGATATGTGTTGATGGAAAATAAATTATTTTGCAATTTTGATTATTTGGTCCACACATATGCAGAAGTGATACAATCATTTCATATATGGTTGATATAGGATAAATAAGATGGTTATCTCATTATAATAACATTTTATATCTATAGTGATGAAATATTATTAATTTTTTATTATTTACTGAAACTATATTTGGGAATCTAGGAGAATAAATAAATATTTAAATTTTTGGTAATGATGATTATATATTCTCAAACTGACCTCGATTGTAACACAGCTTAAAACATTTTAGTGTTGTCTTTAGAAAATACCATAATGTTCAGAACAATCGAAATGAATATTTCTATTGTTTTTGGATAAGTTTTGACTAATATAGATGGGACATATTATTAATAAAGGTAGAGAGGATGTGCACATTTATATGTGAGGGTAAGACACAAATAAAATTATATAAAAGGAATAATTAATATGAAATATATTTCATGAAAAATTAGAACCAAATGGATATTAAATATATCTTATGATAACATTATCCCTAAATGTCTTCACCAATAAATATTTAGTGATGTTAATGGGGAATTTATCACCTTAAATCATAGATTAACACATCAATAATGACTTGTAAAAATAACCATGGTGAAAAAATATAGTTTTTTGTATTCATTCGGAGTATAATAAAATTTACTTTATTACCCAATCATAATTATTATCATTATAAATAATCAATGCACTATAAAATAAAAAATTTACATATTTATTAAAAATTATATTAAACATATATTTTTAAAATTTAATGAAACCCCTATTCTAAAAATCTTATTATTTTAAGAATATAAATTATTTCATATGAAGATAATATAAAACGAATCTTAATATTTAGTTAATAGTATTATATTAAATTAATTTATAAATATTTTTGGATGATACAAAAAAACATATATATCTATTTAAAATTCTTTATTATGATATTATAACTAGAACGAGTTTTTATTTTTAAAAAAAATTATATATAATTTAAAAATATTAAGAATATATTTATTTTTTCAACATTATATAATTTCATGAATATTAATAATTAAAAAATAATTGTTTTTCTATAAATTTTTGTTCGTGGAACATAATGATATTCTAAAATACATAAAATATCTTAATAGTGGAAATTAATATAATTTTTCAATTTTTCAATTTTCCAAAAAAACATATATTAATAAAAAATTCCAAAAAAATTCTATAAAAAATTTAGATATAAAAAACAATACAATTATCATAAAAAATAATTTATATAATTTTATAAAATATGATAAAATTAAATAAATAAATAATGCAATTTTCATTATGTTTTTTTCATTAGAAGGAAATAATAATTTTCAAAAATGAAATATCATTTGAAACATGGATTAACTATTAGTGAAATGAAAAATAATGGATATAAATTGGTATCACATGTTTGTCCTGAAAGAGGTTAATGAGTTTGATCAAAATATGGTATAACTGATAGACTTAGTGCATAATTACATATACACTGGCTAACATGTGTAATTTTGATTGTGATCACATAATGTTTCATGATTAAGGAACATTATGGGTAATGATAAAAATATCAGGCAAGTATATGAGTGACATTAAAAACAATGATTTTTCTATAATAGACTCTTATAACCAATATAGTGTTTTGTATAATTATTATTATAGGATTGTATTATAACTCATTTCCTGGTGGTGATGTCCCTCATTGGATTCTGTGGATAATAATGTATCTAAAGATGTATGATGATTTAATTTGAACATAATATAAAGGGTTCAATATATAAGAATATGGGAATCTATGATAATATATATGGGGAAATAGAAAATATATATTATTAGTGAAACCTATTTGGATGTATTTTTTGATGGTATTGATCAACGAAGGATAATGTTCTAACTCACTAAATGAGTTTCATATATTCAAGTGGAAAAAAACCACAAGACAAATTGAACATAAATTAATTTCTAATTCAATTATCTATAAATATTATTTGTTATTGTGTTATGAGTACTCAATGTTCTCCCTTAAAAATCTAAAGAAAAAACTATTTTGAAAAAATCAATGTGATGTGGATGAATATACCCCCAATTTATTAGTAGGGGGACATTTTAGTATTTGAAAAAATGAACTAATTTGTTTTTTTGACAAAAGGAGTTAAATGATTTCCATAAAATACTTATTTTTTATTTGTCTCCTGTTAAATTTGAAATGGAGAGAGAATATCACGCACTATTGATGGTTTGTTATCTCTATATAAATATAATAAATAAACTAAAAAATAAAATATATATATAACCATTAGACTTTATATTGAATTTGTTGATAGTCAATAAATGTTAATAATAATGGATTATTGTGATTGATGTGTTAATCCATGAATCAGTGTGGTTGATTTTTTGATATTTCATTAATTTAATTTAATTAATACAAAAATATATTTAATAAATATTACAAGATATCTGTATTTATCATATAAATGAAATGATTATCCTTAAATAATTTATAATGGGATTTTATTTTAAAGTTATAACAATCATAGTGATTTTAAAATTTATTTTATAATATCGTATTCATTCACAATAAGTTTTGGGGTTTGGTTTTTAATTTTTTGTAGGAGGATGAGATGAATTATTATAAATATTTTTTTTCTATATGTGTTTTTAATAAGACCCAATAATATTTTAAGAAGTATATAGGTTCTTATGGTTGAAAAGTACAATATTTAAAATTGTAAAATATAATTTTTTTTGGGGTCCCTATTGTTTTAATGATTTCGGATTTGAAAAACTATTAATATTATCTACGATATGAAATTTTACCATTTTTTTCACACTAATAAGGGGTTGTTTAGTGTATCTAATTAGTATATAAGGGTCCCTACGAAGATTCCTGAAATATGTAATGTATTACAAAGAATGGATAATTTTTTAATTCCATTATGTTTTTTTTATTTTTCACATATATAAGGGTATATATGATGTTTGATTAAATAAATTGGCTCAAAAAATTATACATTTATGTTAAATTCATTTCTGTAAGTGTCTAATGATCATAGGAGACTGTGACTCTAGATTTATAAAGGATATATAATGGATAGATCAAAAATAATTTTTTAATTAATGTTTCAAAATTATGAATGACTACATCTGTTTAAATAAATATTGATTACTAGATTGTTAAGGGACATTTGATATTGGAGAATGTGTTTGATATGAAAATAAATTATTCCATAATACACTAATTGAACAATGTGTAATTCAACTATTCAATAACAATTTCAAAATGTTGAAAAAAATAAAAGCACATAATTTAAAGTGAGAACATATAGGATATCCAAAAAAAAGTATTTCCCCAGGGAAAACAATATATAACAGTAATATTACATGAAGTTGAATAAAATTAGGAAATAAACCAATATATCATGTGACAATTTATTCATTAAAAGACTAAAATTTGAATATTCTTCAATGTTAATTTATATTTGATGGAATATACCTCTCCAGAAAATTTGGTTGGTTTGAGATAATCCCATATAACCAAGAGCTTCTCTCTACATTTTTACATAAGAATAGACACAATGGGTAAAATCCAAAAGGGCAAAACACTTGTTTTTTGTTTTCTAGGGATTGAATCATACCTGATACTCATTTAATAATGTGAATATATTATAAAATAGAATACACGACAATATAAACTGCAATTAATACTTGTAAACTCATTATACATATTCGTTATCATTTCATGGTGAATAGAAATAAAATAAGGGTTAGTTAAAATTCTTATTAACAGTTAATTATAGAGGTAGATATCATGAATCAATATAAATAATAAACATATGAACGTAGATTATTTGAAATTGTTGTATATAATCAACATTTGGGATAACTTAATTAGGTAATTCATATTCAATATTTCAATGTAAATAGGTAAAAACACATTTCATTTTATCAATAAAATAAGAATAAAATGAGAATGGAGATAATAAAATTTTGAAAATATCATTGATAATAATAAACATATTCATAATTAAAGAAATTAATATTTATTTTACTACACCATATCAAGTGTCATGATACCTCTTCCATCAAAACCATGCACAATACAATACATGAATACCATATATTTATGAATGGCTATTTGCGATGACATCCCATCACAAAAACTCTTTTCTGACTGAGTCTCGTCGTAAATAGTCCATTGAAGAAATTTTCATCGGAACTACTATATTTTGTGATGGGCTCGTCGCAAAAAATACTACTTATGATGAGAAGTGGTCCTTTCACAAGTAGATCTGTGAATAATTGAATTAAATACACAAGAACCTTTCGTGATGGGTCCGTCGCTGAAGTATTTGTGATGGGTCTACATCCCATCACAAAGAGCTTATATATTATAAACTTGTTGCGATGGGCACATCGAAACAATGTTATTGTGATGGTAAAGAAACCCATCACAAAAAAAAATTCATTATATATATATATAATCTATTTGCGACGGGCCTCCATCGCCAAAGCTCCCATCGCAAATAGTTAATAAAATAAAAAATAATATAACAATGTTTAATAAAAAATAATATTAATATTATTAAAATAATAAATAAAAATAGTAAATAGTAAAATCTTCTATATTTTCAAATATATAATAAAATGAAAAATCTATAAAAATTTGATTAATGAAAAAAATAATATAAATATTATTAAAATAAAAAAAACATATTAAAATTATCAATATTCAAAAAAAAATTCATAAAAAATTATTATTATTATTATTATTATTATTATTATTAAAATAAAAAAACATTTAAAGACATAATTATAATAATAACTAATAAAATAATGAAATATTAAAAATAATAATATCAATATGCACACCAATAAGAAGACAAAAAATATAAATAGTTCATATGACAACAACTTTTCAATCCATATGTTTTTAAAAGAACAAAAAATAACTGAGGTGATAGTTTTTTGGATGAGCTAGAGGAGCTGGAAAAGATGGTGCAATAAATTCTACCCATAAACTATGACTTAGAAGGTGCATGTACTCAATCTACTCACCAGCTGCTGCTGGAATCAACGCATGTGCCCCTCGTGATATTACTGCTGTTATTGCTGACGCATCTCTTCCTTCTGCTTCTACAAACTTGCGATAAAGTCATTTTGAGATCGCAACGACTCCTCATACTATTTATGAGTTTATATTAATATTTATTAGTAATTATTAGTATTTATGAGTATTTATCAGTATTTATTAGTATTTATTAGTATTTATTAGTATTTATTTCTGTTTATTACTATTTATTAATTTTTATTTCTGTTTATTAGTGTTTATTACTATTTTTTAGTATTTATTAGAAATTATTAGTATTTATTAGTATTTTTTAGTATTTATCACTATTTATTAGTTTTTATTACTATTTATTAGCATTTATTAAAAATTATTACTAATTATTAGTATTTATTAGTATTATTAATTATTATTAATATTTATTATTATTTATTATTATTTATTAGTATTAATTACCATTTATTAGTATTGAGTACTATTTAATTGTATTTATTACTACTTATAACTACTAATTACTAATTATTACTATTTATTTGTATTTATTACTATTTATTAGAATTTATTACTATTTATTAGTAATTATTTCTATTTATTACCTTTTATTAGTATTTATTAATTTTATTGTACTTATAACTATTTATTAGTATTTATTTGTATTTATTATAATTTATTACAAATTATTACTAATTAATACTATTTATTACTAATTGTTAATATTTATTACTATTGTTGTCTAATAATTATTATATATTTCTAATTATTTTTTTATTAGTGTTAATTACTATTATTTACTGCAAAATACAGCAAATAATTACTAATTACCACTAGTTATTTATATACATTACGATTTATCTTTAATAATTAATAATTACTACTAATTAAAAATAATTAGTACTAATAATTAATGGTTATTATTACAAATAAATACTGATAACAAATAATTAAAATCAAACTTAATTGCAACTAATCGACATTAATGAAAATAAATATAAATAAATGAAATAAGTACTGAATTTAATAAAAAATAAATACCTTTAAACGTGATCTCATATAATTGTAGGTTTCTTCACTACTTCTTCCTAAAAAACTAACTATAAAAAATTTTCACTCTAAAATTATAGTTTACAGAAATAGAGGAAGAAGTATTTCAAGAGAAGAGAAGAAAAAATGGAGAGGGGATATATCGGATAAATTATTTTTGACGAGAGTATTTGCGACGTGAATCCTATGGGTAATAGTACTTATTACGATGTGACCCAACAAAAATACCATCAACCACATTAATTACTTTCAGTGGTTAAATAGTTATTTGTGATGAGACCCATCGAAAATACATTCGGCCACATTAATTTTTGTCTAAAGTTAAATGGTTAATTCCCATGGGCCCATCTCAAAGAGTAACATGCCAACACACTATTTTCGACGGGACAACTTCTCATCCCAAATAGGTTTTTACCGCTGCTGGTTATTTGTGACGTGACCCGTCACAACTGTGTCTCATCGCCTCCCACCAATTGCGATGGGCAGGGCCTACCCAACTTAAATACCCTTTCGTGTAGTTTGGCATGCAAAATATACCAATATGTGCATAAGTTTTTGCAACATGGAACCTATTCTTGTCATAAATAATTACTTTGATGGACTATTTGCGATGGTATTTATTTCAATCATAAATAACCCATAAAAATAATGTTTTTTCCTATAGTGATTCATTATTTTTATATTGGTAGAAACCCATTAATTTGGGTAATCAATTTTTCTAATGAAACCTTATGACGCATCAACATGATACATAATTTTAGGCCCCACATGTCACAATATGTAAAAATCATTCCCCTTATATAAAATTATTGATTAATTTAATGAATAATATGTCTTGTTGAAAAAATATTCATAATGAGTAAAGGATACTGATTTTTCTGTATATCCCATGTCAACCAAATAACACTGAAAGTATACATAGTATAGCAAATTTTATATATTATTTTAAATAATAATATCAATTATAACATAATATTTACATTTAAGAGGAATTTAATTTCCAATTAAGAACGATCACATTAATGTGATCCTTTCAAGAAAAAGAAAACAATTCTCAAAAATAAAGTGAGATTGTATAATAAATTTGACCACATTGTAATTATCATTTCAAACCACCTAAAATGAAATGATTAAAATCGAAAAAAATATTACATTATATAAATGAGTCATGATATTAAATTTTATATGGGAATTATGTGATCCATATAAAATATATTAGATGAATAACATTATAATATTCCATTGTGAAGGGAAGATGGGATGAAGTCCCTTACATTAGACTTCCATTTGGTTAAATATTTTTTAAACATCCTTTCAGTGGTTGTGAACATATTATAAACTAATTAATGAACCATATTAAAATTTATAATATTATATATTATACTTTTATAACATATTATTACATATTAGTTTTTAATAATTCATTAATTTCATTGTTTTAGTTGTTAATTTCCATATTTTTACATTTGTGCATTATCATGGAAATACTAGTTATTTTACATATTATATCATTTAATAATATCCATCATAATAATCATTAAATAATTTTAATTTTTTTTCATCAATTATATTTTTACAAAAACTGAGAAAATATAGTTATTTGAAATGGTTTACGTAACAATCACGGAGACGATAAGTCATATATATGCATGAATGACATTTTAATTTTCAACAATAATTTTATAAATTAAGTGAGTAATATTTAATGATAAAATAATTACATCAATATTATAAATAAAATACTAATTTTTTATATATACATATATATTATCTAGGTTTTGTGCTGATTAAAAAATATCAACATTGCGTCATAAAGAATGAATTCAACACATACATGAACAATATTAAAATAATTCAGGGAGTGAAAAGGTAATAAATAAAATTACATATAACATTTTCAAAATCATAATTATTAAATTAACTTCATAATTATTTCATTTATAAAATATATAACTATTATCATTATCTTTATCACATTCCATGTTAAGCGTTGCTGGAAAAAAGATCACATCCCTTTGTAGAGATGCAGTCCACCATACACCAAAGTGATGTAATCGTATCCACGATGGAATGTAAATTTATATATATATATATATGATATAATGAATTTATAAAATTAGTTATGTTATAAATATGAAATATATAATTTATATCCATCATCATACCAAACCATGGGAGGTGTTATTCGAAATATATATGACATTAGTTTTGGAGGTAGTAGTCATCTCTACATGAAAATGAAGAATTTATTACCCTTTTGATGGATTTGGGAAGTGATGTAGGCGATTACCTTAAAATGAAAAATATTTATATGTAATATTTATTGTTTATTATATGATCATGTTTTAATAATAATTTTTGGATGTTTAGAATGAAAAAAAAACTCAATCAAGAACATTATATCTACATTAGGTAAGTACTTTAGTTATGTAAAAAATCAATATTTTATTTTATTTTATAAACAAATAAATATATGACTAGGTTATGGTTCTGGAATGTTATTGGTGAATGAATTTAGTACACCATAACATTTTGATGGTGTAAAAAATAGAGGACAATGGTTTTATTTTTTAAGTTAGGTGAGCATAAAATATGTTATTTTTGGAATGTAAAAGTTGTTACAGTTCACTAAAAATTTAAAAGTCATTAATTGGTTTATTATAAAACCTTGTAATTTATATGTTTACAATATTTCATGTAAATATATTTCAATCTTATAATTATGACATTTGATCCACTATTTATTTAGTTTAACCCCCACTTAATCCCCTTAATACCTAAACTGTGAAAAAAATATTTAATATTTTAACCCACCCTTACGGTAAAAAATTAATTTGAACATATTATATAATGTTAATAAATATTATTTATAACATTAAATAAATTATTAAGAAATTCCCTCATGTAATGTTTAATATTTAATTAAATACAAATCTCAAATATGCGATGAGTAATTGGGTTTTGGAAGAGAAATAATCAAAAGATTTAAAATTAATTATAGAAAACTCAATATGAAAATTATTACAATGAAATAAATTGACGTAATAGATATACAATTGATATAAAATTACATTTCAAAAAATTAAAATTAAAATTTATCTATATAAAAAATGTAATAAAAAATCATGATTTCAATTAAAATTCAGTATTTTTCACCACTCATCCAAAATTATTTAATTTCCAAAAAATAACAAACATTAAAACTAAGATATTTCATATATGATAATATAAAAAATGAAGTTCATTTTATAAAATAAATTATCTAAAATTGGTATAATTTTATTTTATATTATATGAACGAAGTGGTATTAAACCATCTTTTAGAAAACATACTTATTTTTTAAAAAAAAATTCATTTTCTTTTATATTATTCTAATTTTAAATATAATAAATATATAAAAAAGATTTTAATTTTTTAGTTAGTAATATTAGTATTACATATTTTATAATAGATATTTTTTAAAAATACAATATATTTATTTTTCTTTTTAAACTTAGAGTTGCATGAATTTAAAGCTATTAAAGAGAATGAAATTATTTAAATTAAATAAGACATAATGCATATAGTGTTACATTTTACCTTACTATAATATTATCACCCTTTAAATTTCATGGATACTACTTCATAAATATATGTTATTTGGATTTTTTCCTAATATATTATGGTTTCCACATTTCTTTCATAATGATTTGATTTATATAATATACCATGACCAATAGAGCTGTCCAATTCCTTAAAACTGGTAGTATAGTATAAAAAAATTGAATTTATTTTTGCACAGAACCATATATCTTGTCCCAATTATATTTCATTAGAGGTGATAACAGGTATTAGGTCAGGCTTTTTCTTTCATGACAATTATATAAGGAACACATTAGGTACATGTTAGCGATTTAGAGTAATTCCCAAATGAAAAATAATAACTACTATTAATTTAAGTATTTTGATGGTCCCTACGTAATGTTTGGTTTCCATTTCAGTTTGAGCCTTATAAAACCCTTCATTATATATTCATTAATGAAAATATGATCTTATATTATGATTCAAAATCATAAATTCGATTAACAATATAACATTTTTCCTTATGTTGAACTCCTCTAATAAAATCCTAAATAAAACACACCATTATGATTTTATCTTTAGTAAAAATTAGAATATAAGTTTGTATTAATCACCTTCATAACAAAAAAAATAGTAGTATAATATCTCATTCCATAAAAAGGTTTATATAACCCAATTTGAATACATGAATATATACAATTGTTATAATGGATGTGTAGCAAAGGTAAATACCGATCCTATATACAATTAATGTATTGTGATAATGACCTCAAAATTTCATTCATTGTATAAACATTACATTCAGATTGTGTAACAATTTGATAATGGTAGGTTGTTCATAAATGAATCTTAGAATCACGTTAATTTTAAACTATTTACACAATTTCGTTGTAAAACGAGGATCTTGAAAAAAAAATTGAAATAGGTGCACTATAATGTTTTATATATTAATTAAGATTTTTACTTGGGATGATTTCAAGACGTAATTCTCCTCTTAAATCTATTCAATGTTTAGATAATATTAGGTGATCAATAATAACAAATATTGAACCATTATATTTTAGTTTCTATTGTTGTAATATGATAATTTCCAAATTATTATCATCTCATTTCCTTATAAGAATATAAAGTTGTTTCATTAAAATACTAGGTCATTATCAGAAAACATTCACCAATTTAGAAAGTCATAAAGACAAATAATTATAAATTTCCATCTTTATGTTATCCCACAATAAAAATTCCACAAATTCATATGAATCATATAATGTACCATATTTTCCATTATAATGTTTTTAAATATTATATGTAATTATTTCGAGACTAGGCACAAAGATGGTGTGTGATTCTAAGGCCTATTGTGCCTGAAATAAATTTTTGATGTGTATTAAAATATTAAATAGAATGGAGACACATTTTTCCATAAGAATTGTGATAAATTCTAAATGGGCTTTTGGAAAATAAATCTGAGGTCATTATTTCTTTGAGAGAAAATAATTTACCCTATGTGAGGCTTAACATCGGCTGGTACAAAGTCATATGTGAAATTTAGTTTTTGGAATTTTTAATGAATAAAATAAATTGAATGTTTATTTTATTTGATTTTGTATCATTGACATCGTGGAAGTATATTTTAAATAAAAATAGAGGTAGGGATATAAGGTTATACTAATATCCCTTGAATTCACTGGATTCTTTAGAGAGAATCCTTCGATAATTCTCTCTGTAGTGAATTATAATAGAACCTTGGATTAAAGATTTATGGGCACATTTCAAAACAGATCTCGCCAATGGAGGAGACATAGTAACTGATCATCATCAACATGAAATCAAAATCAATGGAATAGAATTTTTATTTTAGATATTTCTTTTCCTTGATCGTAGAATCAACGATAAATATGGATCATCCAATGAACATGTTGACCCACAGTTCAGTCATTCATGCAAGATGGGATTGATTTCAGAATTGTTGTGGATGGATATTATTTGATTTAGAGTGTTGATTATTCATATAGGAATAGATTGAGGTCTAAATTAAAAAAGTTATATGTTCATTCCTCAAGTTTGTTAAAGGTGATATATTTCCCCCATTTTCCCCGTGCATTCTTCATTCTTTGTGCAGTTTTGTATGAATGATCACTCTGCCTTTTTTTCAGGGAGAAATAATCTGAAATTGGTGATCCGAGTAGAGTATAAAGTTGAAGTGGTGTGGAGATGGAAATTATGGACTAGTTAGTGTGATTTGTGAGTTACCACCATTGGGATAGTTTTCATAGGATGATTTGAAAGTTGTTTCCCAACATGGATGAAGGCTTGAAACACCCCAATTCAATGTTAGGGTGATCAAACAATCTGGAATTCTGAGTTTCAAGATGAAAACTCCATGGAATTGGGACATGAATGATTGGAAGAGGTTCTTGGTGGAAGAACATGCATTTCTTGAAATTCTAGAACAATCAGCATTTTGTATGGGCTATACAATGTGGGTTCATCTATGAACAACTCTTCCTATACTAAAAGAGTACACATGCATGGTTGGAGTACACATGATTGTTTCATGACATATACTCCACTAAACAGAAATACCTAGACCAGATACGTGGGTTACCCCGTGTACTGGTACGAAGACTAGTGGACATGGGTAAAAAATGTTTACTGGAACTTGTATAGGATAGATTAGTGGACCTTGTATTGAAGGGCCTGACAAGTAATCCTTTACATTTTCCAGGTATTCTTTTTCTACAATACATGTTCTTTTCAAAAATTCAATTATACATAAGAAGTTAATCGGGTCAAGGGACATAGTGTGTGACACTACTACACACAGTGTGCCCCCTTTCTATACGGATTGAATCTCTTGTCCACCGTATCATGTCTACGTTTAATTATGGTTTATTCCCTTGGTCACATCCTCAATGGATGGTGGGTATCTTTTTTAACTCATATGAGTGTGTTCTCCTCTATATTACTTCTTGCATAGAGTTTTTGGAATCCCCCACGAGGCCCATTGTGGGATCCACTTTTCATTATTTGTGCCCTAGGTGGAGTCCATGGTATTGACGTGACTAACCCTATAGGACGTCGATCCTCTACATAGTTGGTTAATCTAGATGGAGTTGTTTGTATCATCTCATATCCCCGATTTTCATCCTCATCTATTCTATCACATATCTCTCTTCAGATCTATTCATGTATCACTCTCATGACAGTTCCCAACGAGTTTTAGTTCTCATATGGATGTTATCTATTTTATCAGACTTAGGAGTGTGTTCTCCTAGTTGAATGCTTTGTTTAATTTTTAGACTGAGTCTGTAGCGTGCATACATAGTATTTTCGAATTACCTATTGAATTCGTGTCTTGGTTTGAGTATATCATGATATCAATGTTATATGTGTTTTATATATATTATTTCTAGGGATGGATGTACCTATCCTTATATGTATTAGATTTGGATGTCCTAAAATGTAATGTTATAGTCATCCATTAACAGTTTTTTACACACATTTCATGTCTTGTGAAGATGAGATACCTTTTGATAGAGTCCAGTGTAGACTTGGACTGAGAAGATCATTTTGAGATTAGATGGTCCAAGGTGCTCCTAATGTTTTGAGCAGTAGTCCCATTACCTATTTTTTTATAGGACGGACAATGTAATTTTCTGACTCACTCATTTTTTGTGGTCTTTTAATCTAGATCGGTATACATTACTGAACATTATTTTCCATTCATACTATTTTTTTGGGATAGTGGTATTAATGCATTGTATTCATATTGGGTTTTACATTTCATCATTTTATTGGGATCATAGATGTGTGTGTGCCTATAGGTACATAAGAAATTCTTCTTGAATTAGTCATATGCATACTCTGTGATATTCATTTTCTGAAATCCTATTGGAGGTAGGAATGGGAAGTACTGGCATGGGCCCCACTAAGATTCTTCAGAATAGAGTGGTTTTAGAGGTGGTTGGTTCTACTATAGAATAACAAGTCATTGAGAATTTTTTTTCGAAACAATGTTATGTGTTTCTAGTTCGTCTTTCAGGCTAGGTACTTCAGGGTTAGTGCAGGTGGTTGATGTATCCCCACACAAGGACTCAATTAATCCACCATCCAAATCAGTACATGAGATCATTGGTTTTCAGGAAACATTTGTGGTACTTAATTCATATCGTAATGGGTTTTAGTTTCGATGTCAATATTGAGTGAACTCTCCAAATATACTCATTGATTGTGGTGTATCTTTTTTTACAGTATACCACCATTACACATACCATATTTGATTAAGAATATTTATTAAGGAGAAGAAATCCTTTGCGATGAGATTTTGATACAAGGGTCAGTTCCCAAATATTTCATTAAGATGGTGCACCATTTATACCACAAATATTGGAGCAGTACACGGTACATGATGTACAATAATACAAGGAGGTCGGGATGAGTGTGATCCATGAGTTTCATAGATAGATACCTCTATCGTTTGAAGGAGATCCTGAACCATAGGTGGCTGAGGATTGACAAGAGGTATTCCCCAGTGTTTTCTTTATATTCATGACGCTGGTGGACAAAATGTTGATCCCGACGACGATCTATCATCAGGGGTCATTAGGGAGATGGTGGATTTTAGACATGAAAACTCACAATGAGGTGATTCATTCCTAGATAGAGTTTGAGAATATATATAGAGTGGATTTCACATGTGTTATGCTGAGAGAAGTATGTATATAGAATCTTTTTCAGCCAAATTAGTGTATATTGATGGTGGATGACTATTCGTCAAGGTTCAAAAACCATTCTAGGTACTCAATGGATATGGAGAGAGACCAGTATTTAGGGATCAGACCATCAAGCATGGTCATTATAGATAAATATGAGCTAGAATTATACTTCTACGCATTCTGACTTATATATAATTTCACGATGGATCTTTGGTTTTCAAAAGCTTCATGAATGAGTAGATGCATCTAGGTACAATGACCATCAGGCATGCATGTATAGATACCACTGATGTTGGAAGCCGATGTTAGACCTATCATCATCAATGTTACCATTTTTTTTAAAAAGTCAGCTACAATGGGGGTAAAACTATTGTGTAGGGACTCCATAAATAATTAAGTCCAACGTAATCAACCCATATCAAGGTCACCCCTCATGTTCAATATGAGAAACATGATTAAGAAAACTGACCATTATACCATGGGTCTCCATAGAGTTCAAGTGTTCTACCACCCTATATCCCTCACCCCATGTGTGAGTGACTTTGATACTAATATGAAGGACTTATTCAAATTTGTTAATTATGAATAATATAGATCAAGGATGTTACCTTTACCATGCATGAAATCATGAATAACCTTGGAGACATTTTCCACTTGGTAGATGTAAATCTCCCTCTTCCTACAAATGGTGGTACCTATAAGAACTACCTTTTCCTCTACTTTCAAAGAATTTACATTACCATAATTTCCCATGAATTCCAAGGTCATTCTTCCCCAAGAGTCCTAGACCACACCGCCACCGTGAATTTCCACCATCATGCAAGATCCATCCATATTCCATGTGAGATCAACATCAAGTGAACTACACCGAACCCAATTCCCTTGTCTCCCAATAGATGAAAATATAAGGGTTCTAATTATAGTAATCATAAATTCTAGACAAATCAACTATGATACATCATACACTAGAGGTAATGGATTTACCTATAGATGTGAACCCATCAAACCTGGCATGGTTCATTTCTTTCCATACACACTAATAACTCACGTTAATGATGATAGATCTCTCCATAATTTCCTTTACAGATCCATCTACACCTGCATACAACACTCCATGAAGGAGTCAATGTTTGACCCAATGTGGAAGTACTATGTAAATTCCCTGAAGACTCCCCTAACCTGGCATGCACAATCAACGTCAAAGAAGATATGGGATATGATTTATTCATGCATATGCACACAACAGTGGCACCAAGAATACATGATAATTCCAAGTCTCTTGATGTTATCGTTGGGTGTTATGTCAAAATTCTAGATCCTCCATGTTATTGAATTAAATTTCGTAGGGATCCCATTACACCAAGCCACACCATAGCCACATCCATGTTGGCCCTTTGTAAATCTTATTCTGTAAAAATCCTTCACGTTGAACTTACCTGATGTCAGACTCAGTGATCTAGACATGCGACAAATTTAAGGAGGTCCAAATATATGTTATCTATTGTTCTTACCTCTTAGGATGGATCTCGTCATCCTACGGATATGTGATGCTTTGCATTTGACGACAAGGGAAATCTTGCTCGAGAGTTTCCATCCCATTGATATATTGATAGGGAGGCAGTGCACATACCACTGACGAAGAGGTAATCATAGGAGAAAGAATATCTTATGGGTAGAGGACAAGGTTGAAGATAAGGGATATATTCAATAGGTGGCATTCAATTTGACATTCTATAATCACCATAGCCATGAGGTCCATGTCAGACTTGGGGATCAGCATATCTAGGGTGGGGATAACAACATGTGGTCAAGGCATAAAACCTAACGTATCTATGGATGAATCGATGCATAATCATTTTCTTTTATAATATAGCTACCTAATTAATAATCCAATGTTCCAATCATTACTTTTTTAATAATTACCATCTCTGAGTCATTTAGATTTAGGTTGAACCATTGAATTGAACCTAATAGTTGGAGACACCTATGGGATGAGAATCTATGAGCACCCATTTATGCTGATAGTTTGAGCATACCATTAATGGTGATTTTTTTGGTTATAAACTCATAGTAGTAGAAGCAAGGAATTACTAAATCGTTCTAAGTATGGATCAGTTATCTAAGATCCATGCATTGACTTTTTTAGGATAATGGAGCAATGTTTCTGTATTGATGGAATGTGGTTTTACTTTTTTTGAGAAATGGATACCTAGGATTCACATGATAGAATCATGAATATGATAGTGCAACCAAATAATCAAGAGGAGGATAGTGTTCCCTCAAAGCATCATTAATTTTGAGTTTTTTGTTATTAGAATATTTGGAAGAGTACAAGGACGTCTTTCATAAAGATGATATCGGATTACATCCTGGCTGATAGATATTATTTTGCATCGACATAAATCTCAAGAAAGAAACAATATCACCACCAACATATTAAGTGGATCCCAAAGAGAATCATTGTATGAGGGTTTAGATTGAGGACATGCAGAGAATGTGATTTGTGAGACCCATAGTTTTACCCTAGGCGGGACCTATTTTGGTTTCTAAAATTGTATAGTAGATATTGAGTTTATGTTTGAACTATTGATGCTTGAACCATGTAACCAGGAAAAATAATTATCAATAAATGAGGATATATGACATAATTGATTAGTTAATACTAGAATTATGGTCCATAATGGATGAAGTTTAACCAATATATCAATAATTATGGTTACAACAGGTGGAAATGAGGAAGATGAATTTAAAATGATGTTACATTCAGTATGGATATTTGGTGATTCCATTTGTCATGATTAATTCCCCCACAATGTTAATTAGAAGCTATATACCATATCTTTCATCCATACACTGACATTTTCATAGTAGTATTCATAAAAAATGTCCTACTGTACTCAACATCTGAGGAGGAGCACATGAAGCACCTATGGAAGGTTCCAGACCTGCTCTACAGGAATCAAAATTAGGGGATCATCCCAATGTTCCAGGTCTAGATTCACGTAGTCCACATTGGGGTATATGTTATCTCAATAGATGGACTATATGTGGACCTAGGAATGGTGATGGCATTGTTATAATGGGATCCTCCTAGGGGCGTGATGATTGTTCAAATATTCCATGGCCTTGCATGATATTACCTAGATTCATTCCTAATTTCTACGGATTATAAGAACCTATGACACCATTGAATCGAAATGGGTATCCTTTAATGTAAATAGAAAACATCAAATAGGCTTTTCAGTAGTTAAGGTAGAGTTCGAAGTGCACTTTGATCTTGAGATTTTCAGAGGAGGGTGTCGAGTTTGTAGTATTCTGTGAGGAATTAGGGACCAGAAATAGTTGTGACATAATACAAATGAAAGTGTTGATTTCTAATGGATCATGCAAATTTATACCATCAGAGATGGAATATGCGACCCATGATCTTGGGTTTGTATTGATAGAATTCGAATTGAAGATATAAAGACACTGCCTATTGGGTGAGCAGTATATCATCAACTCCATTAACCAAAGAATCATTTGTAACATCACCCAGAAGGATCTAAACATGAGACATAGGTGGCTGATAGAATTTCTCAAGGACAATGACATTGAGATTATATATACAATTTGGAATGGGATTAATGTGTAATAGCATTCATCAAAAGAAGTACTGTACAATTTCATAAAATGGATTCATATTATTTGCCATGATTATAGTTATCCTTGGGGAATGTATTTGTTAAATCATTACTTCAGTCGATGGTTGTTACACCCCACTCTTATATTGAGTCAGGGAGTCACATCTTGAGTATACTGACTACAAGAACCAACATGCTCAAATGTCAACATGTCATGCACCTGAAAGATATTCACAAGGTGGGGAGCACATTGTTATTTTCAGAAAATTCATTATAGTACCAATTTCTAAAAGAATTTCATATATCCCCTTTGTGGTATATCCTATTGCGGAAAAAATGTACACGGTCCTTCATCATCAGTTTTGGTGAACATGGATTTTGATGGTAGTGTCAATGTTTTTATCATAATTCCAATTATGCCAAGTGGTGAAAGATGAGCACCTTGTTCTTCTTGGTTTAGTACAAACCCTTCAGGTTAAGGAATAGAAGTGGGAAGGGATATCAAAGGACCTTATGATACACTTACAAAATACATCTAAGGGAACTATTTAATCTAGGTGATCATTGAATGAATCACCAAGTCAACCAAATTTTTATCTATAAGAATGTTATTCCCAGTAATGATATTGGGATGCATCTACATTCATGAGATAGTTTGAATCCATGGATTACCATTGAAGATAATATCATTTTTTGATGATTATCTCACATCCTGATTATGTAAGACATTTTAGGTGGAATTTGGGAATAAGTTATGAATTATAATGAAATTTCACCCACAGATAGATGGTTACACAGAATGGGCCATTCAAAATTTGGAGGACATGTTGCAGGATTGCCTCAAAGAATTAGGCTATAGGAGGGAGGATCACCTACCACTGGTGGAGTTTGAATAAAACAATATCTACCATTCCATAATTAGTATGACACCCTTTGAGGACTTTTATGGATGAACATGCAAGTCAACACATTTTTAGACTGAACCATGATAGTCAACAGTCATGGGGTCATAGTTCGTGATAGCTACTATAGGGAAGGTGATGATTATTGAAGAGAACATGATGACTGCACAGAGCTTTCAAAATTTTTATGATGATATGCAGCATGGACACTTGTATTTTATTTAAGGAGACCATGTGTTCCTTAAAGTATCACCTCGACATTGAATATGGAGACTTGGACAAGTAGGCAAGCTATCTCCGATGTTAATCCACCCTTTCTCGATATAGTGAATATTTTGAGATGTTGTGTACCGGTTGGCTCTATCAACCTAATTGGATCGGGTACATGACGTCTTCCATGAGTTCTAGTTAAGGAGGTATGTTCATGAACCATCGTACACCATTGACATGGGTGAGTATAACATCATGTATGGAGGCTATTTTGATGAGTACCCACTAAAGATCATCGATTTATAGGGGGGATACTTTTTGGGTGATCGATTCCTTTTGCGTGTGTCTGGTTTCATCATTGGAATCTCAAGTAGAGAGCATGTGTAGCATCCAAAGAATTTATAGAATAATACATTTTCATATCTATTATTATTTATGAATAAAATACTAATTTCATATTATATATGAAATTTTTTATAATAGAGTACTCAACACACAAAAACAGATTTCTTTTAAATCTTACGTTGCCGAAAACATTATATTTTACCAGAAAATAATATAATTATATTATTATTTTAATTGGTAGTTAAAAACTAGTCTTTGTAATGGAGGAAATAAACTAAACTATCTACAATATGATTATACATGTTTTATAAATGTTTTTAAATTATCCAATAAATTTAACAGTCTTAAAATGTGAATAAATCCAATTTTAAGCATGAAATACTCTAATATTTTTTTAAAGGAGGGTTTACCACCTATTGTGGGAGAACCCTATATTAAATATTATATTTTCACTTTTATATGTTCTATTTCACAAAATGAACTTATTTTATATCATAGGGACACCAAAATTTACTTTTATGGAGTTCTGTTTCTAATAATGTTCATTTTTAATGAATACAGAAAAATACTCCATTCGAATTCAAAATTGTATTTTCATCAATTAATTTTTATAGGTAGATTGTCCTTTTATTTTGTTTTAAAGTATAATTGTATTATTTTATTATCTTTTAATAAAATTTTATACATCGGTAGTTATATCACAATGAAATTGGACATAAACACATGTAATTTTTTATAGTTATTATTTTTTAAAAACTCGCTTTTTGGTTTTGATAAGGGAAATTAATTTTAATTTAATTACTAGAACTTCTGTGTTTTGAATTTGTATGAATGGATTCTATATTAGGAATCAATATGTTAAAATTTTATAAATTAGTAACTTTTATTTTTAGACATTATGAAAAGTAACTTCAGTAATTATTTTATATACCATGGTTAATGAATAACTCTGGTAAATATGGCTAAATAAGTAATAATATAATATTATTAAACTTCCCTAACATGTGTACAAATACTATTGGATGACATATTTCATACCCTGGGCATTTTGGGTTGATTTTGGGACCCTGTGGAGACACATTGATGTGAAAATGACATTTAATAAGATTTTATTAAAGGTAAGAAAAAAATGTAACATAAACATGTATCTTTTTGTAAAACAATTTTTATATGGGTTAATATAAGTGATATTTTTTACTATAAATAATCATTATAAATTTAAAAATATTTCCTACTTCATATTTGTTTATTTATAATATATAGATGATAAATATTTAAATTTATCTATGGCACAATGATGATGTGGTGATTACCTAAATAATGAATGATTTAAATAAATGATATTATAAATATTTTAAAAAAATATTTTGAAACATTTTATACTATTCATGAATTTCTGTGTTAACTTTGAATTTTTATTCTATTAATTAGTAGAGTTTTAAGAATGAATCATGTTGTTATGGATTTAAAAAAACACGAACGTATTGTATAAAAACTGACATAAATTATTTTTTAAAACAAAAACTAATTTATTAAATGATATAAAAGTAATAAAAATCAAAATTTCAACCAAAAGAGTTAGATAATGTTGAAAATATAATTTTAAAAACACATGGGGTTTGATTGTCAATTTATAGTAACCATTTTATCCATATAGAAAGAATATACAAGAAGACATGTTTAATGTCAAATGAGTAGACTAAGGGTTAATGCAAAAATGATAAGGATACATTTGTGAACTAGACTGTTATAACTCATATTGGCTGAGTGGTTTTAGATGAAATATAATATTATCTTGAAAATTAATGTCTTTGAAAAAATTTGAAACTGAAAATCATTATATAATTAAAAAATATTTCAACACCTTCATAATGTGCCCCACATCATTCATATAAAAGGACACCACCTATTCCCCTTTAGTAAAACCTCTAAAGACCATTGGATCAACCAAACTCTGCCTAAATAATCTCCTAGAATCCCTATATTCCTTCAAGATTCCATACCTTTGGTAGAAGGAAATTTAAGAAATCCTTTATGCTCAAATCAATTGTAGACACGAGATTTTGTTGTAATGTCTTCTGTCCTGTTATTTTATTTTATTTTCCTTTCGTACTCCCAATTGTAATATTATTATTTTATTATATAAAAAACCAATATCCTCAATAGACATGGATATTTTTAATATATTTATTCAATATACACTTAAACACACTATTAACTAATGGATATGACCATATTGTTTCTATGGACGGTAAACTAATGCCTCCTAAAATAATGATTGTTCGATTTTCCTCGACTACATATCATGGAGCCCATTATTAAGGAACATTTTTAATATATGATATTTATTATATTTATATTGTATCTACAATTCTGTATTTTTATTTGAAACATTCTTTTACGCTTTCCATAATTTGTATATATGATAATTTCATTAGAAGTTGTGTGGACTACCTCCCCCACCAAGTGATATGAGTCATTCATACAATACATAAATTGTATAATGTATTTAATTAATGAACATATGTAATATATATATCTTATGATTTTATAATTTAATTATAATATACCAATTTATCATTTAGTTTTCATTTCATTAATATGACTAATAAATGAATGCAGCATTCATGTGTACGTACGGCTTACCGTCTCACTCAACGGTGCATTTCTTTTCTATATACAAATTTTATGGCCTATTATAAATTCATATATACTAGATATATATGATATTTAAATCCGGAATACTATTCTATGGAAAATGTTATTTTCCACACATGGAAAATATGTAATTATAAAAATATCATTTTCGACACAAGTACCGAATATCGACCAAATAACTCATATAAACTTAAATAAATATGTAACATTTATAACCTAATAATAATTTATATTAAAGTAATAATAATCATAACAATTATTATTATGAATGTATAAAATAACTTATGTTTATTATTACGAAAGAACTAGGAACAAACATTACATATCAGACACAATCTAAGGGATTTCGTCTCAATCTCCTTTCATTGAGGTATACTTTGATAATATACATCTTCTTCTTTTATAAGATGTATAATAAACCCCTTTGACTTATAATTTCATTAAAATGGAATATTTTTCTTCAATTTCTTTTACTAAACAAAAAAAGATTTTTTGAAAATTATATGGAAAAAATGACATTTCTACCACCCAAGCATTGTTTGATATTTGGCTTCAGTAACATGATGTACTGTTTTTAGAAGGAAAATAGATACCATATTATTTTTTATGTATTTTTCTATTGAAAATTATATTTTTAATGGATTGGTTATTTAAATATCATTAAATGATTTCATGTGATTGAAAATGAAATTTTATTAAATAAATGTTGATATTTGTAATATTATTTGTGTTATGAAGATATAATGGTAGTTAGAAATAATATGGGTTGTTACTTGATAACACAATGATTGGTGGTTATGCGATAAAAAAATGTTAGGTGGTTCTGTGATAAACCAATGATGGGTAGTAAGATTATAACCTCCAATGCATTGGGTATGGAAGTCAGTCATATGGTTATTTCTTTTAGTGATATGTATGGAAGTTGACCATATGGATATTCCATTTAGAGATATATATGGAATTCGACCATATCACAATTCTATTTAGTGATATGTGTGAAAGTCTACCATATGTTTATTCCATTTAAATATTTTTATTTCCCAATATACCATTATATGATATATGTTGATTTATATGGGCTTGTGGTAATATTTTTGTTACAAAAATAGTAATCAATGAGCATATATTCAGTGAAGTACATTTACTACATCTTAATGGTGAAAAGTCCTACTTTATTATAAAGTATTCATGGTTTTGATGTTATCCCAAGACTAACAGTTTTCATTCATTATGTATCCCATACTGTGATTTTTATTCTTATCAACTGCTTCAAAATGATTTTCAAAATATTGAACGAAGAATATAGTCAATGATGGGATCATGGAAATGTTATGCTGTTAAAATATGAAACAATTATATATTTCATTTTAAATTGTTCTTGTTTAATGAAAAAATACATACTTTGTATAAGTGTCGACTTTAATGTTCTAGATGTTATCCATATGTATTAACCTCATTAATTAAATATCTAATCATGAAAAGATGCTCGATGTCAATTAATGTAAAATTATCAACTTATTTTTAGATTATGTCATGTTTAAGGTTTGTGCCTTATGGTGGGTATCATAGGATGGTTTAGATAACAATATTTGTGAAGACATTATTAACAGAATATCCATAAAATATTTTTTATTGATGGTAATATTGAAATGATATAGCATTTGAAGATTACCACATTGCTTCATCTATGATATGTTTGTTAGGGATGATTTTACACAGTGAAAATTGGACAACATTGCTCGGAAGGAACACAAAGGGAAATATCCTTCAAAATTAACAACTGGAAATGGTCAGAATCATAATCGAATATTTTGTGGTAGTGATGGATCAATTTACTTAGGTGATAAATGGTGGTTGTGTTTATAGATGATATTTTGGTATATTCAAAAAGTAAAGAGTATCATGAATGTTATTTATGGGTTGTCTTGAAAAATAAACAAAAAAAATGGTATGGGAAAATTCTGCATGTGTGGGATTTGGTTACAACTATTTTCATTCCTTGGTAACAATATTGCAAAATATATCTTTATAGTTGATACTTCTAAAAAAATTGTTGTTAATGGACAAGACTAATGAATTTAACTGAGATTCAAATTTTTCAGGGTTTATTAGGTTATTACCAGAGGTTTGTAGAAAACGTTTCATGGTTATCTATCCCACTGACAGAGTTAACACAAAAAGTTGTCATGTTGATCAAGAAACAATAATGTGATTATTGTTTTTATAAATTTAAATGAAGATTGGTGAATGTCCCATTTTTGGCCTTGCCTTCCAGAAATATTAACATTTTAATCTATAGTGATGCTTTGTTGAAAGGGCTTCGATGTGTCCTTATGGAGAATGATTTGGTAATTTTTTATACTTCACGATAGTTGAAACCACCTGAGTTAAATGATCCTAAACATTTTTTTGGAATTAGATATGGTTGTTTTGCATTAAAAAATTTGAGGCATAATTTTTATTTCCTAATGTGTGAAATATATTCTGATCAAAAAGATTAAAGTATATATTCACCTAGAATGAATTAAACATGAGTCATAGGAGGTGGATATAATTAATAAAGGATTATGATTGCATAATCCATTACCATCTGAGATAATAAAGATAAGGTGGTTGACACTTTGAGTCGAAATGGTAATTCTACATTAAACATACTATGTTTGGAAGGAGATCAGTTTGTTTTTCATTTGATAAATTTTTTATTGCATGTTGCTGGTGTAGGGAATTTCTCTATTTGTTTCAGGTTGTAGTGAAATCTTCTCTATTTGAAAAAATTTAAAAAACATAGAATGAAGATAGTGAGTTGTAAAAAAGGTAGAATTTGTTTAGAATATTAAGTTACCTGATTTTTACATTGATAAAGATTGTGTTTTGAGGTTTGGGAAAATATTATGTTGGCCTTGTGATTCACAATTAATGAATGGTTGTTTATGTGATTCTCAAAGTTATCCGTTTTCAGTTCATCCCGGTAGAACAAAAATGTAATGATATCTTCGAGTGTATTACATGTGGGATGGAATAATAAAAGATATATTCATCTATACTGTGAAGTGTTTGACATGTCAATCAGTTAAAGTAGAACATCAGTTACCAAAATGGATGCTTCCGCCTTTACCAGTGCCTGAGTGGAAAATGAAAAATGTGTACATGGACTTCATAGTGGGGTTACCAAATACTTATTGAGGTAACAATGCAATCTAGTATATTGACGATCGATTGTCTAATATGTTCATTTTCTTAATATTCGATATGCTATGTCCCAAAATAAACATTATCTATTGAATATTAATGAGATGGTTAGGTCACACAAGGTTCCCCTAACCATTGTATCTGATAGTGATCCTAGGTTCACTTAAAACTTATGTAATAGCTTTCAGAAGGCATTGGGAACTTAATTAATATTTAGTACAACTTTTTGTCCTCAAACTGATGGGCAGTCCAAAGGAACAATTTAGACCTTGGAACATCTGCAATGTGCTTGTTCAATGGATTATGAAGGAAATTGGGTCCACCATATTTCTTTGTATTATTTTTATTATAATAAAAACTTTCATTCCTGTATACAGATGGCTCCATTTGAATAATTATATGGAAAGGGGTGTCAAACTCTGTCTTTTTTGGATGAAGTAGGTGAAATGTTGTTGATGTGACCAGAATTTATAGAAGAGATGTAAAAAAGATCAATTGACTCAAAAGCACATGAGGACAACTTAGAGAAAGCAGAAATGTTATGCAAATAACTAGAAGAAGGATCATTATTTCAAGGTAGGTGATCATGACATTCAAATTTTTTCTCTATTGAAATGTGTGATGCGTTTTGGTAAAAAGGTAATGTTGAGTTTGAGGTTCATTAGACCCTACGAAATCCTAGGGAAATTTGGATCCGTTGACTATATGATAGATTTGCCTTCATTTTCATATCAGGTACACAATGTTTTTCATGTTTCAATGTCTAAAATGTATATTCAAGATTGATCTCATGTTTTGAGTCCATTGGTAGTTCAGTTTGAAGAGAATCTTTCTTATAACAAACACCTAATATAGATTCATAACTATAGAGAGAAAGTATTGAAAAATAAGGTGATTCATCAGGTAAAGGTTTTTTGGGAAACCATTTATTTGAAAAGGAAAAGTTGGAATCTTAAAATTCTATGAGGGAAAAATACCCTCACTTAATTTATATGCGAATAAAATTACTGGGATGAAATTTACAAAAGGAATAATGATGTAGCATCAGAGGTATTTATATAATAATACATTTTCACATAAATTATAATTTATGAAAATAATAATAATTTTATGTTAAAGGGGGAATTTTTTCTTATATCGTACTCAACAAGAAATAAATTTTTTTATGAAATCATATGTTGCACACAACATTGAGTTATACAAAAAATTAATATAATAATGATATTATTTTAAGTGGTAGTTAAAACCAAGTCATTGTATTGTTGGTAAAGAACATTAATAACTAAAATATGATTCTACGTTTTTATAAAGTGTTATACATTTATCAAATAAATTTTAAAGGCTTTAAATGAGAATGAATACAATTACAAAATTGAGAAACTAATATTTTTTAAAAGGATAGTTTACCACATTTCTATGGGAAAAACATTTTAAAATATAATTTTTTTGTCACATTTATATGTTATATTTGACAAAATAAACATATTTTATAGATGCAGGACATGAAAATTTACATTGGATGATATTTTGGTATTTTTTTGATAAAGTTCATTTTTAATGAATAGTGATAAAATACTACTGCAAGTCATTTTTTTCATTTTTCAAAAGCCGGTTTATGGGTTCCCAGTACCCCACTACATGATTCCAATACAACCACTATCACCATCACACAATAACATCAGAAACCACTAAACATGTCCAAGAAAATACAAACCAGGGCAAAAGAACATCAAAAAAGATGACCAAACCTCAAAAAGGGTTACCGTGAGCATCTCCCGGCCCGACCATCGACACCGACCCGAATCCTCCCATTGGAAAAATCCATAGGAATTCACTCATCCTTCAAGCGAATGAAATGAGCCTCCAAGAAGAATCCATCCACAAAAGTCATCAATGAAACCATAATGAAGATGACCAGATCCTGGCGCCGTTAGCATCCTAATCCATAGACAACCCAGAAGTTCCACCTTTCCCAACCTCAACCACAGCATCCAAAATCTGAAAACCAGCATCATCTCGAAAAATTAACCTCATAAATAGAAAAACCAACCCAAAACGTCACCACTTAAAAAAAATATTAATCCAATGTCGAATTAAACCAAACCAGCAAGCATGCCAAGAGAATCTGAACCAACCCAGAATCGTACAGCCCATCGCCACCCTCCAGATTGAATGTAGAGTCCATATAGGTCCACCCAAAGGGCAATCCATCGTCACAAATTAAGGTCTATCAACCCAAAGTCGCACGAGAAATGTAAAAACACATATCAAATCTGAACCCCAGAAGCCAAAGTCGCCACCGAGAGAACAGAGGCCGACGAGCCGCCGCGGTGGAACTTTGACGCCTGATGCCAACCATGCCCGAGATGCAATGAAGTCTCCAAAAACCCAATCCCGCCGAGAATCACCGATGAGGATAAGAGACACCACCAGATTGATTTTCCATTTAAATGGTTTTAAATTATAATCGTATAATTTTTTTCATTTAATTAAATTTTGGTCATTTTAAATAATTTCTATTTCAAATTGGACATAAACACATGTCAATATTTTGATTGTTATTACATCATAAAACCGCACCATTTGTTATTTACAACTAGAATAAATTTTAAAATAATTATGAAATATTTGTGCTTTGAATTTGTAAAAATGGATTCAATATTTGGAATGACCTAGTCACAATTGTGTAAATATGTACCTTTTATATTTATACATTATAATAGTAACTTCAGTAATTATTTTATTTACCATGGTGAAAAAATTAATCTAGTAATTAAGGGTAACACATAATAATATTATAATAATGATAAACTACCCTAATATCTGTCTTAATACTAATGGATGATATTTCTTCGACCATGGGCATCCATGGGTTGATTTTGGGACCCCATGGTGGCACATTGATGTGACAACGACATTTTATAAGAATAATGTAAGGGAAAATGTAACATAGGCATGTATCATTAATAAAAGAATTTATATATGGTGTTATATAAATGGTACTTCATACTATAAAAGTAAATTAGAAAGATAAAAATATATCCTAAATCATGGATTTTTATTGATAATTGTTTTACATCATATAAATAAATTTATTTATGAGACAATGATGATGTAGTGATTTCCTTATTAATGATTGATTTAAATAAATGAGATTATATTTATTAAAATAAACTTGTTTTAAATCTTTTAATACTATCCACTAATTTTAGGAAAGAGTATGAATTTTTATCATTGAATTAATAATGTTGTTAGAAATAATCATGTTGTTATTGATTATTAAAAAAATCTTGATATGAATCATATAAAAATTGACATAAATGTGTTTTTAAAAGAAATACTATTTTATTAAATAATGAAATAGTCTTAAAAATGTAAGTGTCTGAAAAATGAATTAGATAATGTGGAAGATATCATTAATGATCAACTTGAGGTTTTATTGGCATTATATAGTAACTATATTAACCATATATTATGAATATAATAGAAGGCATGGTAAGAGTCAAATTAGTTATGTAAGGGTTAATGATAAAGGATAAGTTACATTTATGACCTATACTAGTCAAAAATCCATTTTTGAGAGGTTTTGTGACCTAAAAACATTATATGATTGAATTAAATGTCTTTGGTACCATTTGAAACCGAAAATAAGCATATACCAAATTAATATTTCAATACCTTCACAATGTGCCCCTTTTCACTCTTATAATAGGGTGTCACCTCTATCCATTTAATCACACCGATAAATCCCATGAGTTCATCCATCCTCTGCCCAAAAAATCACCTAAAACTCCACTCTTACACCTAGAAACTAATATTGGGCATAAGACAATTCAAATAAGCCTTTATGCTGAAATCAATAGATGTTGCCTAATTTATAGTTAATGTCTTCTCTGAAGTTATGTTATTTTATATTACTTCTACACTCCAATTTATATTCTTATTATTTTATTAAAAACAAAATAAATTATCATCAGTATACTAGGATGTTTTTATTAGATATATTACAACTACACATACACACACCTCCATCTTATTGATAAAAACTCATTGATTCTGTGTATGATGAACTATTACCACCCAAAAATATGATTTTTTGATTTTACCCTACCACATATAATGCTAGAAATTACGATAGAACTATATTTATATTTGATATATATTACATTTTATTTTCTTTTTTCTTTTTTGTTTTTATTTACAACATACATTTGTGCTTTCCATAATGTTTAAATACGATAATTTCATTTGAGGAAGTGCAAACTACCTCCCGCTCAAAGTGATATAACTCGTTAATGCCATATATGAAACTTTTAAAGTATAGAATTAATGATATAATCGTACATATATATCATATGATATTATAATGTAATTATAATTTACTTATTTAAAATATAGTTTTAAATTATTTAATATGACAAAAATATTAAAGTACTGTTAATGAGTATGTACAACATACCGTCTCCATGAACTGTGAATTTCATTTCTATCTCCATAAGTTATGGAATATTATAAATACATATATACATTATATATATGATACTTAAATCATGAATAAAATTCTGGAGAAAAATTTACTTTTGACCACATTGACAATCTGTAATTATAAAATGATAATTTTCGACTCAAATACCAATTATTGACAAAATCACCGATATTACATAAATAATTATGTAATTTTTATAACACAGTAATAAGTGATATAAAATTTAAAATAAACATTAAAAATGATCTTATCATGTAGAAATTAACTTATGTTTATTATTTTGGTTGAACAAGGAAGATACGTTAGGAATCAGACTCATGGTAATGGACTCCATGTCAATCTCTTTTTTATTGAGGTATTCTATGATAATATACACCTCCTTATTTTATATTGTGTATAAAAAACCCTTTGGAATTTTAATTTCATTAAAAGGGAATATTTTTATAAAAATCATTTTACTAATCAACAAATGGAATGTTTGTAACTTATGCGGCTACAACGACGTTTCTTCCACCGCAATAATTATTTGATATTTTGATTCATTGACAAGAAATAATGATTTTAATAGAAAATTAAATACCATATACCGTCATATGTATTTTAGTATTGAATTTTCTTTTTGAAATTGATGGATTATTTCAATATTTTGAAATGATTTCTTGTGATTACAAATGAAATGTTACTAGTGAAATGTTGATATTTGAAATATTTTATGTGTTATGATTTTATAATGGTATTTGGATATTAGATGGGTGGTTATGTGATAAACTGAAGGCTGGTGGTTACATGGTAAACCAAATAATATGTGGTTTCCAGATAAACTAAGGATGATTGGTTACGTTATATCCTGCAATGCATTGGGTATGGAAGTCGAGCATATGACTATTCCATTTAATGATATGATTGAATGTATACTATATGGCTATTACATTTTGTGATATGTATGGAAGTTGGCCATAAGGATATTCCATTTAGTGGTACGTGTGGTAGTTGACCGTGCGACTGTTATATTTAAATATTTTTATTTCTCAGGATACCCTTATATGTTATATGTTTATTTTTATAGTCTTGTGGTAATATTTTCGTTACAAAATGGGTAGGAAATGAGCTTGTATTCATTGAACTATATTTTATACTACTTTAAGGTGGAATGTATTACATTATAAAAAAGTAGTCATGGTTTTCATTTTATCCCACGACTAACATTTTTCATTCATTATGTATACCTTACTAAGATTGTTATTCTCATCCCATTTGTTGAAATGTTTTTCCCTGGTAATAAACTGGAATAGAGTCAAGTATGGGATCAATTAATAGTTTTGCAATTAATATATGAAATTATTTCATATTTATTTTTAAAGAGTTTTGGTTATATTAAAAAAATGGATACCGAGTAGATGTTTTTACTTACAATGTTCAATATGTAAATTATATTTTATAACCCAATTATCTAAATCTCTAAATCTGAAAATATCCTACATGTGAATTATATTTAAATTATATAATAATGTATAGATTAATTAATGTTTATGGTTGTTTCCTTACAACATGGGATCAAGAGTCCCATATTCATGCCCAATACTAACATCATTAGGAGTAGCCTTGTTTTCATCTTTTCAAGGATCTAAAAACATAATGTGGGAAGTATTTAGTGTCCTAGATTTTTTCATGTATAAATCGTAAATATTATATAGAATAAATTTTCGACAAGGCACTGAGACAAAATGTGATTCTTAGGACTAGGGTGTTCGGATCAGATTGTTGAAATATACTAAAATATTAAAAATCACCTTCTTGGACTGAAAATTTGTAATGACCACTAAATAAGTGACCAGATAAGAAATCTATGGGCATTTTTGTGTTAAGAGAAATGGATTTACCCTAAGAATGTCGTATAATCGGCCATTGTGAGTTGGGTTTTAAAATTATTTTTTGTTTTTTATGAATAAAAAATACAGGATATATTTAATTTTTTCTATTTTTTTGACATGGTGATGGTTTTTTATAAATATACCTAGAGGTAATGATCTAGTGTTAAGCTCAAAACCATGGATTTTCCTAGAGTCTATGGTGAGAATACATAGAGAATTATATCAGTTGTGGATGATGATGGAACCTTGAATCAAATATCAATAAAATCCATTCACAATTTTATTTCACCATTGGTAATGATGCGGAAACTGATATTCTTCAGTTAGAAAATCAAATCAAAGTTTGGGTGTGGTTATTTCATATTATTCAATCCACATTCATACAATCAATTATGATTACCGATCAGCCAATCAATAGGTTGACCCATAGTTTGATCATTCTTATGAGATGAGAATGATTATGGGAATTATTGGGGTGGGATATTATATGATTTTTTTGATCATTCATATGGGAATGGATCGAGGAAGTAATGAAAAGTAGTCATGTTTTGTTCCGTTAGTTTGTTCAATGTGATTTTATTCCATTGTTTTCCCCACACGATCTATTTTCATTGTAGGGCTATGAACGAAAAATCATTTCTCCTCTATTCCATTGAGAAAATATCCAAAATTTGAGATCTAAAATTAGGGCAACCAAAAGGAAGAGTGATGATGTTGATAATAGATTAATCAATGTGATTTGGGTGTTAATTCATTTTTGATGGTTGTGGTCAGCTAATTTCAATATTGTTTCTCGAGCCGATTGAAGGCCTGAAACACCAAAATCATAGACAAGGTGATGAAACGAACTAGAATTAGGAATTTTGAAATGAAAAAAATAGAACTGGGACCCGAAGGATTGGCTGAGGAACTCGAAGGAAGAACAATAAGTTATGGAAATTTCCGTACACACGTCATGTTGTTTGGACTACACATATTTTGTTCATTGATAAACCACTCGATGTGTAGTCCATGAGTACACGGTCATGTTCGGAGTACACAGGTTTCCTACACGGCAAGTACTCTACCTAACAGCTATACCCAGACTAGAATAATGGGTTACCACTTGTATTGGTACATGCACCTGAAAACATTGGTTTATGTCATGTACTACCACACATATAAGATACATGATCAGACCGTAGATGGAAGTGCATGGCATGTAAGCCTTTCTACACAACGTGTACTCTCTTTTTAAACGAAATGTTCTTTCGAAATGGGTAGTTGTACACAAGGAGTACCCAAGGTCAAAGGAAACAATGTGTAACCCTACTACATGCCATGTTCCACCTTTCTACATTTCATGAATTTATTGTCCACTATACCATGCAGAAGATTCATTGGGGTTCATTCCATTTATCACATTCCTAATTGTTGGTTCATATAGTTTACTACTCATTGGAGTGTGATCTCTTGAAATGGATATCCTAGATATAGTTGTTGGAATCCCCCCAGTGGCTAGGTGTTGGATTCGTTAATCATTCATTATACCATAGGTAGAGACCATGGTATTCAAGATACTAATACTATCAGGAGTCGATTCTCTACATAGTCATTTAATCGGGATGTGGTAGTTTTTATAACCCCATGGACTAAGATGTGATCTTCATCAATTGTATCATATATCTCTATTCATATCTATCTTTGTATCTCACTCAGTATGGTTTCCAATAGTTATTACTTCTTTTAAGGACAACATTTGTTCTATAGGGCTCAAGAGCATGTAATCCCGGATGATATGTTCATTTAATCTTCAGATTGAGTCCCTTGTGTGGATATGTGGGGGTTGAGACATACATCTAGAATCTGTGTATTTGTTTGAGTGTATCTGGTTATCCTTTTTATATATGTTTTAGGCATATACTATGTAGATTTGATGTAACTCTATTTTATGTATTGCATTAGGGGAGTCCTACAATGTATTTTAATAGTCACCCTTGCATGATATTTTTCCACATGTTTCATTTCTTGTGAGAATGAGATACCTTTTGATGTAGTCTAAGGTGGACAAGGACCATACAGAGCATTGTGAGACCATATAGGCTGAGCTATTCATATGGCTTTGAAAAGTAGTGAATTTCAGGATTTTTCTATGGGTTGGACATTTTTTATGATTATTTCATTTATTGGTATGATTTTATACTATACTGGTTTACTTTATAGCACCATACCTTCCTATCGTACACTATTGGTTGGGATAGTGGTATTCATGCATTTATTCATAGTATTCTTTTACATTTCAGTATGTTGTGGTATTTCAGATGTATTTGTGCAAAATGATGAAAAGGAAATTCATCAAATAAATGTGATATTACTACTCAATGCTAGTAACCATCCCCCACACTATTGGAGGTAGGATTGGGGAGTTGCGGAACGACCCCCACTAGGATAGGTTGTGACACATCCTTACGCTACCAGGTTGTTTTGATAAATTTAAGCTATGATTTTAATCCAATATTTTAATTTTTATCTCATTTATTGTTTGTAATAATAATATCATTAAAATATTTAGATCACCACCATCACAAATAGGTTGTCCTAAAATTTCACACCATTACAAGAATTAATTTTCTCAATAAAATTATCATATTCATATTGAAAACTTTTTATATTTTCAAATATTTATGGTTAAAAAAGAATTTCAAAATTGAGTGATGTCTGCATTTATATATTAATTATAATTTCCATAATTTCAATATCCATTACCATATTATCTATCTCAATCAATATTTCCATCATAATTCCATTTTCTTTCATACTAAATTCACTAAATTTCCTTTTTTCATTGATTATTTTGTATGGATAAACAATAATCCCTTCCCATTTCAAGACATCCGAAATACAATATCATGTCTGATTGTTCTAAATACATATGATTGGATCTTAAGGTCATTTTCAATCTATCATCTCTAACTAATGAGAATATGTCTCCATATATATAAATTTATGAGAAAATATAAAACTAAAGATCATCTGTATGATTTTTTTGATCATGATACTTTAGTTACTGTTATTCATATTCCCCAAAATTAATATATTTAATTAGGACAGAAAAAAATATTTTCTTTGATCCATCACTATATTTCTAAAACCAACAGTTTTCAAAGAGTGTAGTCAAAACAAGATAATTTACCAATACACTCTATCGTTCATCAAAACATTCTTCACATTACATTTTCAAAAAACACATACCCCATATAGGTGTAAGATTTTATAATAGGACATCAAATAAGAAAAAATTATGAATAAAGCACTAATAGAATAATATAAAACCAATGATATTATGTTCCTCAATAATGAATATTGTTTTAGGTTATCCACTAACTAACTCTTTCTTCACATGATCAACTGAGATTCCATAGTTGGAGGTAATATTACCTAGAAAATAAATTTCTTAATGAAATAAATCAGAACATATAAAATTTCCCAAATAGAAATTTCATTCTAAGAGTATCATCAATGTCCTAAAAGTGATTATCATGGCCCTCATTGATTTTGGAATACATGTAAATATTACAAATTAATAAAATATAAAATCATCAAGATAATTCGTAAATATTTTTTCATTTGATCCATAAAAATATTGGATTTATTAGTCTATCCAAGTTGCATTATTATAATCTTATAATTTCCTTACCACGTTGGAAAATCCATCATTTTAATTTATTCCTTTATTACTCCTAAATGATTATTCCTAGAATATAGTTAAATATTTAAAAAATATTGGGATCTATGAAGTTAATCATTTATGATATCAATTCATGTAAGATGCTAGTAATTCGTTATTATATTAGCTTCTATTCCAATGTAAACAAATCAAATCCCCATAGATCAATATTTTATATTAAATAATAGAATGGGGGTCCCCATTTCTTAAATAATAGGGTAAATAAATACCTTATCATACAAATCCTATAGTTTTTTCTTTAACTAGGTTAATAAAACTGTTACCATTCTATAGGGACATTTATGCTTGTATTTTATTATTGTCTAAATAAATGGAACACTGGGAATAATGCTCTTGGTGTTGTCTATGAAATTCTATGTGAAATACATAATTTATTCAAATATAAAATATACATCCCCAATTATATGATTACTATCTAAATAAAAAAATTTACTTTTTTATTCATCCACATGAATATCATTCAGTAGTGTTATTGGTGGTAGATCTATACATGAATCATATGGTATATTCACTACTCGGAAGATAAAAATTATTTTATATTCAACTAGAAAAATAATTTACATCTTTTTGAAGTATATGTTTTCATCATATTTTGACATCCATCAAATAAATGGGATGATATAGAATTAATGCATATATGATAATATTTCCAGAATACGGATAACATTTCTGTGTCATAATGGGGACTGTGTGATAGGCTCTTGTTGTTATGATACTTCTCTAAAGGGTTTTGAATAACTCCTCCATTTTATTTCCTTGAATAATTTCTAAACAATGGTATCTTGTAATACAGTGAACCTATTTGGTGTAGAGTTATTAATATCAATGATTTTTTTAATTATTATTTTTATTTTGTTACAAACAAGAGTCATTAAATGAACTGATGAAATTGGGAAACATTTTATTTAATAAAACATTGATATATCACATTATTACAAGAATAACGACCTAAAATAACCTATAACACATATAAAAACCCTAAGTAGTGTCACTTTATGTCATCCTAACAGTGCAATAAGACTGAATGTGTAGCCTTCATCCATTAGATCTACCATAATAGAAAATTAAATATCTTGAAGAATAGAAAGAATGGTGAGTGTAAAAGGAATATAAAAAACATACCTTAAATTGAGTGAAAGTACACTAGTGTTTTTGTGACATTATTACCCATAAACATGTGTATTTATTGAACCATTAATTTTACAGTTGAAAAATAGTCATTGGGATTTTATTTTATGTTACCATTGATTTTTTTATAACTATTAAAATTTTTAAAAAATATTTTAAAGATATATTTTTAGCTACATAATAATATGGTTTTATTTTATGATAATTATTAATAATATTTGAAAACAAAAATATTTCATTTTATATTTTTTAATTATTGGTTTTTTAATAGTTGAGTGTTTTGAATTTTTTTAAATGAAAGTAATTTAATATTTTTATGTAGTAAAATTAACGGCATGTAATTTTATAATTAATAATTGAATTAAATAATCTAAAAAACACTGCTTTTATATTTTTATGTGATAATATAAAATTAATACATATGAGTATATCTATTTTAGTCTATTCATGTCCACTAATCTATTATCATATGTAATTAGTTTTTACCAAAAAAGGCTAAGAACCCACAACTGAGAATAGCCTTTTTGGCCCAGCCCTAAAGGTCCAATGGGCACTTTTTATAGGCTCATCAAAGAAGGGGAGGACTAGAAACCATGAATTGTAGGGGATATTTTATATACAGACCCATCTGTAGGGTTAGGCCGAGTCTTGGGTGGGAAGAACATGTATAAGCCCTTCCATAGTGTGACTCTTTATGTCATCGAATGAAGGCACCAAAAACTTGTCCGGATGATGTGGTCTAGAAACCTGAATGGATTTGTTGTGGGACATGAGTTTTTATGGTGGGTTTGATCCTAGGAACACAATCCTATCATGCACAGTCCCAACCATCTGTTCCAATTCTGACTTTAAACACCTTGCCTCAATGAAATGATGAGTTTATTTTCATTCGTATGATCTATCTTCACCAGATCCAGACTGTTAACATTTTTTTAAACCACTCAACCCAAAAACGTCCTCTCCTAGCCATCTGACCGTATTTATATAATCCTTTCCATCCCCTATTGTCCCAAATTAACCCCCCACATAATTATGATAGGCTTAATTATAGCCCTCTCATAGATCATAGAAGATCTGACCTGTCCACTATTTTCCACCCTTTCTTCCTTATTGAACCCATCATTCCTCAACCAGTCCACATCCCACCATCACATAAAACACTCTTATTGGTCTACTTTATGTTATACACATGTGACGCTCAACCATCTCCATCCCTAGCCGCAACTAGTTTTTTCCATAATCCCAAAATAGTCCATTTTATTTTAAGAAAAAACCCATTAAGATTCCCTATAAGATTCAATATTATATTTTTAAGATGACAATCAACCCAATTGATCTTCTATATTCACAAATCGATGATTTTATTCCTTTTCTTTATTCAAATTCTTATTCCAATTTAAATTTTTTATAATTGAAACTAGGGTTATATTTTAAGCCCATCTTTTAAACTAATTCTACCTGACCCTCTTCCTACCTAGTTCACAATCCTTACAACTCTATATTTCCATAACTCTACCACCAATATTTTGATCTAAATCATATAATTTTTATAAATTTTTGTTCAAATTATGTTTTTATGAAATGTAATGTAAATATGTATGCACGAAACCGTATATATGTATATATCTTAATATTTATAGAGTAATAAGTGGATTTTATTTTAAATATATGCCTCTAAATATTATTGTTTTGAAGGGTGTGTTTTATCAAATTAGGGATGTTACATATATACGTGTATATATTTTCTGTATATATATATATACAAATATAACATACTAGTTTATATATATATATATATCTGAGTTAAGGATTTCGGACTTATGCATTATTTCATAAACGTTGTTCTGTGTGTTCATTTTAATTTATTCAAAATTGTTATTATTTTAATAAGGTGATATTTATATTATTCTTCATATATAGAAATATACACATGAATATCAATCAGTTCTAGTACATGTATGTACAAATTTTACCTAATTTAAAACCCAAATTCCTAAAACCTACATTGGTAAGGGATTTATGTTTTGAATGTTTTCAAAACACACACACACACACACACACACATATATATATATATATATGTTTGTGTGTGTATGAACATAAATATGAACATGTTTATGTATAGTTAATCTTATTTAATTTATGAAGTCATAAATAGAATTTTATCCATCCAATTATGGTTTAATAATTTATGTATGTTATTTTTGTTTATGAAATACAAGTTTTTCTTGATAATTGATATAATTTTATTTTAAATATTTAGTCAAGATATTAATTTAGATGAAAAATAACATCTTCATCCCCTAACATGTTATTGGTGAATAGGTATGTCCATCATCTATCTTATATGTGACTTTCCTTGCATTCTGAGATCATGAACACACTTATTTCTTTTTAAACAATTATAGTTTTCAAATAGTAATAGTTATGAAAACTATTGAATTATATTTAATTGGTTAAGAAAACTATTTTAATATAATTCTTATGACATGTTATAAGGAAAATATATTATAACTAAAATAAATTATTTCAATTTATGTGAATTAGAAATGTTTTGGGTTATAACTGAGAAAATTAATTCCATGGAGAATTTTTTTTTAAAAAAAATGGAACTAGAACAATAAATTCATTGTAATGGGGAGTGATCCCATAATAATTAAGGAAAATTTGTTCCACAAAACTTATGCCTAATTTCCTATTTTATGCTTTTTAATTATGGTCTTCCATATCTCATGAAATAATCCACCATAAAAATTATTATTTTTAAAAGTTAATTACCAAATTATTTGTCAAATAATGTTATTTGGGGAACGTTTAATTCAATAAAGAAAAATGTCAAATTATTTAGATGTATACAATTATTTTTATATATTTAAATATATTCTAAAACAAGTGATTATTTCATCAAAAAATTATTTAATCAGGTTTTATAATTTTTTTCCCAAAACCTCTTTACTAGGCATACAAAATTCTCACGTTACATATAATAATCACTTATATATTTTTAGAATTATTTTTTCTGTGAAATTATTTTATTGATTCTGTGTAAGGAAGAATATATTTTTATTAAATTTTAGAGTTTGTACATTTATGTTGGAATACATTACTAGTTTCTAATTATAAAAATCTTATACAGGTATATGACCCGAATATGTAATTTAATTGTTCTGTATTTATTGTGTTTATTTTATAAAAAATATAAAACATTTATAATATGCAATTAATAATGGATCTGACTTGGTTTTTTATAGTTTGTATTAGTGTAATGATCAAGATAATTTTTGGAAATTGGAATAAATTAAAATTTAGATCATGATATCCTTATAAAATGTTATTTACTAAATTTGTAGATAGAATATGATAGATCACCAACCATTTTTTCACTCTTCCAACTGATTTTAATGAAACTATAATCATCAAATCACGTTTTGATGCATCTGAGCCTTTTACAAATATGAAATTATCCTGAAGACATGTATACAAGATATCAAACCACTTAAATATCTTCTTATTCTTCCGAAGAACATATTATGTCTATTTTGATATGGTGTATGCACAACATTAATTTTATGAGAATAAAGGGAAATAATTTTATGGTAACTTCAAAGGTAATAATGTGTCTGAAAACTATAAAAACATATAAAATTTATGAGAAGCTATACTGATGGGTGACCTCCAGGTAGCCTATCTGTTTAATGCCTTTAAATTTATCCAGTATTTAAGACATAATGATATTGGACCATTGGAAAAACAGGGGTCTCTAACCAGTCTGTAGTGACCAAGTCTATTCTAATATCTCGAATCATTACACCTTCCACGCCTCTCTCTAGAGACCCAGTTATTATATGCATCTGTTTTTTCATAGCTACTCAAGGTGTATTTGAGATGAAGAAATTTTATAACATAAAACTATCTTAGGAATAAATTTTAGGACATTTGGGAGTTGTTCACATTGGTGCACCTGGTGAAGGTATAAATTAAATGTTTTCTATTAAAATTTTTATGTAATAATAGTTAAGATTATTTTTTAGGGACATCATGGATGATGTCATAAGTTCTATCTTAAGTGGAATGTGTGAGCACACTCAAATTTTTATGGAAAAATTCTATGAATAGGGAGAGAATATAACCCCCTCAAATTGTGTTTTGCTAGTTTAAATAATAATATTTATATTTTTGAATTTATTATTATTATTTTTAGGGAATTTTTTTTTATAAAATGAAATGAAGAAAATTATTAAACATTAATTTAATAAAACATTATAATATAACAATATTTAAAAAATAATGACCTAAAGTAACCTATAAAACATATTGCATGCCCTATTAGCTCTAATGGAAATCCTCCAAACAACATAGTAATACAAAGTGTGAAACATTCATCAATTGGTGCCACCATAATAGAAAATGAAACACCTAGATATATAAAAACAACTCTGAGTGTAAAATGAATGTAAAAAAACCATTAAAAATGTAGGTTAATGTACACTGGTGTATTTGTTTCTATGATACCCATTAACATGGTTATTAGTTCAACCCTTAATTTCACTGTTGAGAAATAGCCATTGATATTTAATTTTAAGTGGATTTTGATGTTTAAATAATCATTATAATTTTATTTTAATGTTTTTTAAGTAATAAATTCAGTTAAATAATATTATGGGTTTAATTTATGAAAATTTTATAAATTTAAATTTAAAAAATAAAAAATGGGTAAATATATTTAGTAACCATTGGTGTTTTAATTTAGTAACGGTTGGTGTTTTAATAATTCTGTGTTTTTTATTTTTTAAAATTACTTAAAATTTATAATTGTAATCAGTATAATTAACTATAGGTAATGTTATAAATATCAATTGAATTAAATATATATATATAATAATGATTTAATACTTTTAAATAAGAATGTCCAATTAATACATAAAATTATATATTATTTTTTCCATTAATATCTCATGATTTTTTATCATATTTATAAAATATTTACAAAATAATTGGAAATTCATGCACAACTAAGAGCAGCATTATCGGAAAATCTATCATGGTTTATTGGGCACCTAGTACAGGTGCACTCAGGCAGTGTAAAAGCACTAACTGTATGCATTATGGGCTCGGTCATACACGAACCTATGTGTAGGGTCCTATTCAAGAATGTTTAGTGTTAGGACAACGAATGTATAGAAAGGTCATCTATAGGACCTCCCATAATGTGTGGGTTTGTGTCCTTGAATGAAGTAAATAGTCACTGAGCCATGTAAGGTGGTCCCAAAACGTGAATGATTTCGATGTAGGTCGAAACATTTTTTGGAGCAAGTAGTCCCAGCCACTAGATCCAATTTCATGTGATCAAATCCATCCTTTCAGGTACCCCATTCAATCCCCCACCACCTCAACTAAATTTTGGGATTATTTTCATCTTTTTTATCCAACTTTTCTTAGACTAGAATGTTCATTTTTCATAAAACTCTCAACCCATAAATGACCAATCTTGGTCATCCAACCATCTCGGTTTGATCCTAGTTGTCCAATATAGATCCAAATGAACCCCTCATCATAAACATTCTATGTATAATAATGATCTTCTAATCGAAAAAATCTGGTCCAAGTTGTTCACTATTTTCAACCCATTATTTCACATCATACCTGTCGCACCTCAACTTGTCTACGGCGCACCAGCCGCTGGAACCCTTTTTATCCTACACTATTATTCATCCTCCCATAACTCTCAACCACCTCTATTTCTGGACCCATTTGGATTTATTTTCTATAATTCTCACATAGTTAATTTTATATTATGCCGAAATCCAATCATATTCCCTTCAAGTCTCTATATTATATTTTTGGGTTGTTAATCAACCAAATAGATTATTACTTTATATTGACCAATGTTTTTTTTACTTATTCACTTTATGGTTCCAATTAAAATTAGTCTTATTGAGACTTGGGTTATATTATGAATTCCGCTTTTCAACTAGTTATACCCAACCCTCTTCCTCCCTAGAGCTCAATCCATTCTGCTCAAATTTCCTAGAATACCATAGTCCATCTTTAAATATAAATATTGTAAGGGTTTAAGTGTTTTCTCCAAATTATTGTGTTATGGAAAGGTATACATATATATATATACGTATATATGAAATCATATCTATTTATATAAAATAATGTTTTTAAGAAGATATGGGGTATTTATGATAAATGTTTATCTATAAATATTATGGATTCAAAGGGTGTGTTTTTATAAAATTATGGTAGTTGCATATATATATATATAACCTTCCATTTATTTATTTCTATATGAGTTAAGGTTTTTTTAACTAAGAATTCTTTCATAGATATTGGTATGTGTGGTTATATTTTTGTTTCTACAAAATTGTCATTGTTTTACTTATGTGATATATATAAGTGTATATACGTACATATCTAAAGATTTATATCAATCTGTTTCAGTACATGTACATATAATTGGTTATTCTGTTAAAATCCTAATTCCTAAAACCACAGTTTGAAGGGATTTGTGCATTGAATGTTTTAAAACCACATACACATTTATATATATGTTTATATATATGTAGATAAATATAAACATGTTTATGTATATTTAATCTTTATTAATTTATGATGTCCTAAATAGTATTACAATAATACAATTAAATTTTATGAATTTATTTATGCTATTTTTGTTTATGAAATACATGTGTTTCGTGATAATTATTTTCATTTATGTGAAATTATAATCAAGATATTAATTTATGTGCAAACTCATATATGAATCCCCTGACATGACTTTCATTAATAGGTATGACCATTATCTAGATCATTATCACATTCCATGCATTATGAGATCATGCAGGCTCATATTTCAATTTTTTATATAAATATAGTTTTCAATTTGTAATTTTTATTACCAATATGGGATTCTATTAAATGGATTTTAAAAACTCTTTTAATACACATCTTATGTCATGATACAATGAAACATTATTTTTCTCTTTAAGGAAATAATAATATGTATGTGATTTAAAAATGATTTGGATTAGAACTACGAAATAATGTTCAATAGAAAATGATTTTTAAAAAAGGGAACATGTGTGATGAATGATATGTTATGGGGAGTGATCCCATATAAATTAATGGAACATTGTTCCCCATTATTTATGTCTAGTGGGAATATGTTATGGTTTATAATTATGGTCTTTTTGGTAACATGTAAAAATTAATTGAAAATATTATTATTTTTTAAAGATAATTCTCAAATGATATTTCATATATAATTATTTAATTGAAGATTTATTTTATAAATATAATAAATTCCAATGATTTAGAAGTCTACATTGATTTGTATGTATTTAAATATATTTTCATACAAATTATTATTTCAAAAACCTCAATAATGGTTTTTCAATATAGTTTTTCAAAACCTTCTTACTATTAATATTTAATTCTCACTCTATGTACTATAATCACTTTTATAGGTTTAGAATAATATTTTTGATAAAAATATATTTTTGAAGATGTGTATTGTAGAATCATTATTTATTAAATTTTAGAATTTTTTGTAATTTTTTTGATTGTAATACTGTATTCTAATTATCCAAAACCTAGAATGGTAAAATATTATAATATGTAATTTATTTGTTCAGGATTTATAATGATTCTTTTATAAAAAATACAAGACATTTATAATAAGTTGAGTATTCTGGATCGAACTTCATTCATTAAATATTTAATTGATTATCTCGTTATATTAATAATTTTTATTTGTAAATTATATTTTAACATAATGTTTAACAATTAGCATAAATTAAAATTAATTAATTCTTAATATCTTAAAAATAATATTGATTTTTTTGGGATATCATTATTTTAAAATTAATTATAATGGGTTTTAAGTAAAATGTAAAGTATACTATGAATATACCCTATGAGAATCTTACCAAGAGATCAATAGATATTTATTTTGTTCAATAGGTGATGACAAGGTGAAGCGTGATGCTAAAGTTTCTTAGTTATTACATGTGGAAACATCTAGGTTTTAACCACATCCAATTTTATAATCGGAACATGTATTTATTCCTAGGAAAAACACAAAATATTCCCAAAAAACAATTTGTATATTCTTCTATAATTATCCTAAATGTCCATCATGTTGTTATTTTTATTAATGCTTGTTTACCTTAGTATAGTTAACATGGTTTCTACAAAAATTCCATTATTTCTAACAGTATAGAGCCTCACAACAATAACCTAAATATGGTTTTCACATCAATACAACGTCATAGATACAAATGGGAGAACCGTGATTGATTTATATATTTAGTAGTTTTGGAGAATTAGATAAAATCATGATATCAATTTTATAAAATTAATAGAAAATAAAACATAATAAATAATAATAAAAAATGAACTACATCCTTGAAATCTCTTTCGGTGAATTCTTCTATATATAACTGGGAAAATAAAAAAAATAAGTGTGAGTTCAAATTATTAGTATAGTTTATGTACAATTGAAGATATCATGAATAAATAATCATAATAAAAATAATATATAAATAATTTATCAGGAATTCTATTTTATCAATAACTTTTTTATCAAAATTATATAAGTCTTAATCAATATATAAATAAAAATATTTTAAAACACATGATAATTAATCTAGAAATGAGAATTAAATAAATCCATAAATAATATAATTATTAAAATGTAATTGATAATAATAAATTAATTCATAATGAATGACGTTTTAAATAATTATACTTCAATATGTTCATCATCATGATACATCTGCCCTCAAGACCTTTCATAAGAAGGTTTAAATATACATGTGAAGACTAGTTTGATTTGAATAAATGAATTTTCAAATGAGACCTACTGATTCATCGAGAATTTATATAATCATAGGTATCACAGAAAACATTATGTCTAAATAATTACTCATATATTGAATAATCAATTTAATCAAAAAATAATATATCATATAAATAAATTTCTATATTATATAAAGATTCTAAATAAACATTATTTACCAAGTTAGTCTAATAACATTCAACAAATACTCACTATGTAAAAATTTTATACAACTTAGAAAATAAGAGTATAGTTAATTTCATAATATATATTATTTAATATAAATTTCATTTAAAAAGAAAACTGATGAGAAAAAATTTATTTTTTAGTGAAATTAAACCATCACAAAATAATGTGAGATTGTACAATAATATTTACCATTTTATAAATTTTATCTAAAGAATTCATGATTGAGATAATAACTATTGAAACATATAATACCATTAAATATGAATTTCATAGGTAATTAGAAGTTAAATGGGAATTATATGCATCTTGTCATTGATATTAGTAACATACCATTAAAATATTCCACAATTATTGAAATTGAGAGGACGCCCCTTACATCACACTTCCTTTTAGTTAAATGTGATTTAAACCCTTGTACAATGGTTTTTTAAATGTTATAATCTTATAATATAACAATATTATTTTTTATAAAATTAGATATGATACTTTTTTAACATTTCATCACTCATTCATCAATAATAATCCATTAATTTCAATGTTTCATTTTTAAATTTCATTTCTTTCTCATTTGATCCTTTTCCTGAATGATTAGTTTTTTTAAATATTATATATTTCTCTCATCAAAATTATAATTGAAATTACTTAAAATATTATTTATAAATTAAATTATATTTTAATTTGAATCATGCAATATTATTTTGAGAAGATGGATTTTGTTACGATCGTAGAGGCAGTATGACTCATGTTTTCATCAGTATCATTTTTATTTTACAAATCTATGTATGAAATGAATTTATATAATGTTTTATCACTAAATAATTATAATAATATCATAAATTATATATGTTTTCGTTAAATATACCTATGTATATATCATCCATGTGTTGTGTTGATTAAAAGAGAGTCAAATTTCTTGGTGAAGGTGGTGGTCCATATGTACACAAATGACATTATCATCTTTTAGGGTGTCAAAATATAAGAATAAAATTAAGATATTTTATTTTAATAATGTTGAATATTTAATTAATATCATAATAAAAATATATTAATTATATATAATTATGAACATTATATTTATCACCTTCTATTTAATGAATTATTGAATGACGAATTGTATCGATTCTTGAGGTGGTACTACACCTTACACATGAGAAAAGTTGTCATATCTCATATGGAATAGAACATAAAAATTATAGTTTACATAATCACTCCAAAGGTAAAATTATTTTATAAATATCATATATATAATTTCTATCCATTATCACACCCATCCAAAATAGGTGTTAATAGAAAAATGAATGGCATTGGTTCATTAGGTGGTAGTCCTCCACACATAAGAATGAGGATTTCATAACCCATTTATAGTAGTGGGATTTGTTTTAGGTCATTAGAATGACCTAAAACAAATCTTAGTATATGTAATATATGTATTATATTATATCAAAATAATTTAAAAACAATTTAAGGAGGTGGGGGATGAAAATAAATGAATGCGTTCGTTGAAGATGGATACCTCTTCTTCAGGTAACTTATTTTAGATTACACGACGATCCTACATTATATGTATTTTGGAAACAATATTGGTTTTTAGGATGATTTTATGGATGAATGTATTTTATTTTTGTAGTTAATAGTAATATTAAAATGGTTTTAGTGTTAATAATAGAGTAAAGTTGGTGTGATTTTATAAGTACGGTGAGTTGGACATTTGAAATTGTTTGAAAGTAAAAGGTGTACACTTGTTTTTCACATTCCAATTAGGAACCATAATGGTTTATTCTTGATATTAAGGATATTAATCTTACAAATAATTCTAAATAATATATTTTATACTATATTTGTAATTTTTAACCAATATCATTTAAGAATAACCCAACAGGAAAACTATTTTTTATTGTTGATATATATTTTCTAATATGTATATTATACATCATTGAAATAAATTATGTCAAAATTATTATAAAATATAAAAAAATTTCATTTACAATATTTAATACATTTATTTATATTCAATTAATATAAATATAAAAAATTATATTTACTTTTATCCTATTGATGCGTCAATAAAGCATATTTTTAAAGAAAAAAAGTTCAAAAATATAAAAAGGATTTTATACCCAAATTCTACATGAATAATAGTTCAATGGATTAAATTTTATTAATTCATTTATAATTTATTAAATTTTAATTTAAAGTAATTTGAAATAAAATATATCATTATTAATTATATAAACTAAAAGGACGTTATTAATTAATATTCATTGGTTTCACTATTCATTGAAAAATAATTTTTTTGTTCAAATCCAAAATAATTTACCATAAGATATTTTTTATATTATGATCTGAAAAATTAATTTCATTTTATCAAATATGTTTTCTAAAAATTGAAAAAATATATTTTATCCAATTTTTGGGAAGTTAATATAAACCATTAATTAAAAAAAGTAATCTTTTTTAGGAAACATTTCATTCTATTTTAAATGATACTTTTTTGTTATAATTTAAAGATATCTATAATTTTAATGAGTATGATAGTAATATCCATATTGTACAGTATGTAATGGTATAGTTTAAATTATATTTTAAAAGATTATTTTTAATTAAATATTATTCGTTATGCATCAAAACCTATCAAAGGTATTGAATATATTTAAGAAAATTAATTCATTATATATAGGTGTGTTACATTATTAGTTTTAAATACTCCATAGCCAAGATAAATTTTTTCAACCATGATTCATAACATATTGTGATACTAATGGTAATAATTCAAGTTTAAGATGATGGAATAATTTTTATATTTTGAATTTGATTTTGAATTTCAAAAATTTAACTTATATTATTTGATCCTATTGTATAGGATAATAGGGAACATAGATAAAATTTATGAGGGGAGTGAAGAGTTTCAAAAAATGGGATGTGATATGATAGAATGTGGCCTAAAAAGTTTATTTATATAATACCTGAATTACATAGATTGAGATGTTGATAAATATGTTTTTATTAAAGATTAAATTTTTGGAAAGGAAAAGATAAGTGAAAAAGTTGGGATGGAAGTGAAAATAATTAATGTTGATACGATTTTAATATTTGGATGATTTTACAGAATTATATAGATTATATTAAATTTTATTTTATTTTTGAATTTTGCATCATATATAAGGCCCTAGCCTAAAACAAAAAATAATCTTGTGATTAGTCAATAATTTTACATTAATTCACATTGAGGTTCTTTTCATGTTTAGAGATTTAGATAATTAGATTGTAACTTATACATAACATCGTGAACAGTACATGTACACACATCTACTCAATATCCATTTTTTTACTAAACAAAAACTATTTAACATGGAATATGGCATCGATTTATATTTTGAAATCATTACTATTCCATGATCCTATCCATGAATCTATTATTCTTTATGTAATGTGAAAAAAATTTCAAAAATTAGGATGAGCATAAAAAGCTCTGTAAGGAATACATAATGAATGAAAACTGTTAGTCTTGGGATAACATGAAAACTATGAATAAATAAACAAAAAAATAATACTTTTCACCTTTAAGAAGTATTAAATATACTTCAATGAATATATGATCATTTCATACATTTTTTATAACCAAAATATTACAACTATCTCAAAGAAAGCAATATATAGCATATAAAGGTATCTTGGGACACAAACATATTTAAATCGTATAACCATATTATTGAATTTTTCACATATCCTTAATGAAATATCAATATGGTCTACTTCCAAACATATAAATAAATTTGAATAGTCGTACATGTGACTTCCATAGATATCACTAAATTGAATAGTTATACATCAAATTTTCATACATACCACAATATTTAATTTCTATACAGCTGACTTCCATACAAAATGCATTACAGGTTATAACATAAACATGTATCATTGGTTTATCATGGAACCACCCATCATTTTATTTGTTATGTATTCACCCATCATTGGTATATCACATAACCAACAGTCATACGTCCAAGCACTATTATATAATCATAACACATAAAATATTACAAATATCAACATTTCACAAATAACATTTCATTTTAAATAACAAGAAATAAATTGAATTTATTGAAATAATAAATCAATTTCAAACAACATTTTAAATTACAAAACATCCAAAAAAGAAAAAAGATTTTTTTATTTTGAAAACATTATGGGTTTTTGAGGAAGCCAAAAATCAAATAACTGTTATAAATGAGGAGAGGTCGTTCTCGCCACATACGTTAAAAACATTCATTTTGTTGTTTAGTAGAACAAATTATAGTAATAATATTCCCTTTGAATTAAATTAAAATCCAAATGGATTTATTATTTACCATATTAAATAATGTGGTGTATATTATGAAATTATTCCTCAAGGAAAGGATATTGAGATGATGTCCCTTACCTCGAGTATGATTCATCACGTATGTTCCTGGTTCAACTTGAATAATTTAATTAATTTAATTTATACTTTCTTATGTAAAACATTTCATGTTTATTATCCCTTTTAAATCACTTATTAACATGTTTTAATAGATAAAAAATTAATTTAATATCGGTCATTCTATCGATATTGGGTACTTGACTCGAAAATGATCTTGTTATAATTACAATTCTTCTATGAAGTCAAAAGTATATTATCTATAGAATAGTATTCATGATTTAAATAACTTCAATATGTAGTATATATATATTTATAATAGTCCATAACATTTGGAGATAGAAATGAAATGCACCGTTCATAGAGATGGTAGGTCGTACGTATGCATGAAAACTACATTCATTTATTTTTCATATTAAAAAATTAAAACTAAATGATACATATGTATATTATAAATCCATTATAATATATTCTGATAAATATTTAACATTTTTTCATTAACATAATCATTTATACATTCTATTGATGTCATTAATGAGTCATATAACATTAATGTGGCAGTAGTCCGCACTTTTTCGAAGGAAATTATCGTATATAGACATTAATGAAAGCATAAATGTATGATGTAAATAAAAATTCAAAACAATAGAGACAATATAAATATAATATATATCATATAGAAATATATATACCATAATAATGTCCACCATTTTATGTGGGAGTAGAATATCAAACCATGGTCATTATTTGATATAGTAGTTTGCCATACACAGAAACAGTATGTTCATATCCATTAGATGGAGGTGTGTGGAAGTGTTGTTTGAATAATTATCATTATAGCATACTAGTATATAATAATGCATTTTTTGTTATGTAACCATGTAATAAGAATATTATTTGTATTGGAGAAGTAAAATAAGGGAAAGGAACTTTAGGGAAGACACTACCTCGTAATAGGTGTAACTATCTTTGATTAGAGCCAAAGGTTTTCTTAAATTGCCTTATGCCTACAGTAATGCTTATTTATGGAAGAGAGGAATGTTGGTAGATTATTTTTTTCATAGTTTGGTTTTGAAATGTGGTTGATACGTGGGATTTAATGGGTAGAGGGGATTCCCATTTATAAGAGCGAGGAGGGGCACTTAAGGAAGGTATTAAATTATTATTTTATTATCAAATAATTTTGGGTTTCAAATTGTCTCAAAGACATTCTATCAAATATATGATTATTTTTGGTTGAAAACATCTCAACTAATAGCATTTATACAAGTCTATGTCACAAATTTAAACATATATTTTATCTTTAACCCTTAGTTAACAAATTTTACTCTTAACATGTCCTCTTGAATATTCATACTATATGGTTAATATAGTTCTTATAAAATTCCAATCGAACCTAAAGTGCCTAATTAAGGACATGATTAAAATTATATAAGTCAATTTTCATGAATCATATTTATTTATGACAATTATATCATTTAATAAATTTTAATTTTTTTAAATAATCATTTCTGTCAATTTGTATAGTATTCATATCAAGACTTTTTCAAAATCCATATCAACATGATTTTTTCAAAAAAATCATTAAATAAAATATAAAAATTCATAATAATCCCTAAAATTCGTGTATGGAAAAAAATATTCAAAATAAAATTATTTTAATATTTATAATCCCATTTTTTTATATCATTAATTAACATGGTAATCACTAAATCATTATTGTGTCCTATAAAATTTTATTTATTTGATGTCTGAGAATTATAAAAAAAATTCCATGCTGTAATAATTATTTTATATCTTTTTAATGAATATTTATAGTTGAAAATATCACTTATATTAACCCATATAAAAATTATTTTACTAAAAGATACATTTTTATGTTACAATTTCCCTTAAATTAAATTATTTCTTATAAAATGTCATTTTCAAATAAATTTTTTTCCATAATGTCCAAAAATCGTCTGAAGGCTACCCATGGTCAGACTCATCTCATAAAATAGTATTATGACACATTTTAGGGTAGCTTAATATTATTATAATATTATTTATACCTTTATTTACCAAATTTACCCTTTAACCATGGGAAACAAAATAATTACTAAAGTTACTATTCAAAATGTGTAAAAATAAAATGTCCACATTTACATAAATTAAACCTCCTGAATCAAAATATGGAATCCAATTTTTCCAAATTCTAATCATAGATTTTTTTTTAAATAATTTAAAATTAATTTCTGTTGTCAAAACCAAAAATCGGGTTTTAAAAAAGTAATAACTATCAAAAGATTATCAAGCGTTTATGTTCAATATCAATATAAAATTACTTCCAATGACCAAAATTGAATTAAATGATAAAACATTAATCTATTTATACTTCAAAACTATATAAAATAACCATAAATATATATAAATAAATTAGATGAAAAGAATGTTTTGAATTAAAATATAGTATTATTTCACTATTCATTAAAAATGTATTTCATCACAAAAATACCAAAATTTCATCCAAAGTAAATTTTGCTGACCTGGTTCTATAAAAAGAATTATATTTTGTCAAATATATGATATAAAAGTGAAAAAAACTATATATAAAATGTGTTCCCCATCAAAAGGAGGTAAAACATCCTTTTAAAAATATTAGAGTATTTTATGCTTAAAATCAGATTGATTCTAATTTAAATGCTGTTAAATTAATTAGAAGAATGTAAATTCATTAATCAAAAAATGTATAACTATATTGTAGTTATTTATATTCATTTCCTCTACAATATTGACTGGGTTTTATCTATCTTATAAAATAATAATATTATTATTGTATTATATTTTATTATAACTCAATCTTCTCTGCGACGTATGATTTCGGATAAACTCATTATTTCAAGTAAAGTACGCTATCAAAAGAAGCATCCCCTAAAATGTAAAATTAATAACATATTCATAAGTATTAATTTAATTAAAAAAGTATTATTTAACAAATATTAGGGTTGTTACATCATATAATTTTTTTAATCACTGATATGGGGAATTATTGAAAGGAAAATCTTTATGTATTTTAACATATATTTGAAAATAACCATCTATGCACGTAGGTGCACCACCTAGTATCTATTGTAAAATAAAATCTAGATTTATGATTTTGTACACAACATTTTTACCAGTTATTCATGGATGAACCTTCAAACCAATAAACAATGACGATAACAAAAAAAACTAATTTGTTCCAAATATGTTCCTGAATGATGATAATGTAGTCACCATTATAAGGCTATAAGGTATGAAATAAACTATTTTAAAGTAATTCTTCCTTGGGAATAGATACATTATGTAAATGGTAGATGTAGTTGTCCTAATTTAGGAGTGAATTTATATAAATATTATATCATACAAAAGAATTATTTCATGGGGTAGTTTTGGTAATATAACACAATAATTAGTGTATAATAGATGGATTTATCATAGTATGAGTGTATCGTGTAAGACCTCTATGTTATGTGGGTTCTATAATTATAAATTCATTAATATTATTCATTGGTTTTTATTTATAATTCAATTTATCAAATGTTTAACCCCATGATATTTCAATCATTATAATAAGATTTTATAAGGTATAAATTGAGTATAGAAAATTTTGAATTGTGATAAAAAAATTATTTGTAACACCTTATGGTATTTATTATGTCACAAAATTATGATAGAAAAGTTAATTTATATATGTTTTTAAGGAAATATTGAAGTAGTTTGATATTATAAAGTTTTTCATGTTCGAAAAAAGAAAAATACATGCATTATATTTCTTCACTTTGTTAGAATATATATATATATTGATATATATGTTAGGATGATAAATGATAATTGATCACTAAATTTAAGAATTTCTATTTTCAAAAAAACAATTTTTTCATGGTTAATTATTTTTTATGATGAAAAGTGTTGGCTAACATGGGAATGATTCATATGCCATGATATAGGAAATTCGCATGAGGAACCAAACTTGTTATTTATACTGGTTGTCACACTATATATTCCACATATGGTTTTATAAATAATGTCATTGATATAATAGGGGTTCATTTTTTATATTGAATCCCAATATCATTGGTTGGTGAGATTCATAAGAGAGGATTATTTATGTATTAATTCATTTCTTATGCATCCCATGTGGATTATAAAATTAGGGAATGTTTTGGTATACAACTGACTATATCATCTATATGAGTTTATCAAAGACATTTCATCATCTCATTTAAATTTTATTAAATCACACCATTAAATTGAAATTAACTTTGAAAACGTATATGTATAAAAAGATAGTTCATATGATGTGATTATCTACAATCATGAGAGACATTATGTGATCATCTTCTATATTACTGGAAAGAATTATGTTCATCAACAAGGATTTATTATAATCATAGAGTCAATGAAAAATGTGGAATATATACGTTATTAAACTACTCTATTTCACAAATCCACAAGATGTACTTGAAAAAGGTATCAAATGGATATGCATTCTTGGATTGCATAACCAAGTGAATACATATATATAGATACATGTTTTTAGAAAATGTACAATTATATATTTTTCTAGCTTGATAATCAGGGATAATTCTCAAGAAGACACATTTCACATATATTTTTTGACCATATGAATATTTTACTCACATATATAAAGTCACATGGGGTTACAATTTGTGGTTTTCTAGATAAGGATTGATTTTTACAAAACACATAGATTAAATTTAATATTTTTAGTCAATACATATAGAATTTTTAATAAATATTCAAAATATATTTTCAATAATGTGATACAAGGTGAAAATATATATTATCTTTCCAAAATATATTTTCATGAATACAAAAAGATTCATTAAGTTAATTAATATGTTATTGTATATGATATTATATATATATAGTAATAGAGGAATAATATATTTTGATTTAGTACAAGTGGAATGTTTTATGAAATATATCCTAAATTTAAATTATGTTATATTATAAAACAATTAATGGTTATGGAAAATGAAATATATATTGAAAAAGGGTGATATTTGATACTATTGTGCATATAAGAAAATATTATCTAAAAATTTCATATACACAATTATTTGTCCATTTTTTCATTGACATGGTAAATCACAATGCCTTGATGAATATATAGAGATGAAACACATCAGGATGGAAGTAGTCCATACATACAGGAATGCCATTATAACAATTTATTGAGTAAATATTTAAGGAATAAAATGATATAGCATGTATTTATAATGATAATTATGTTAAAAAAATTATTAATATTTCATTTATATCACATATATTTACCCATATTATCTTCCTTGCAAATTGTTAGCAAAAAACAAATCACATTGCTTCGTGAGGCGGTACACCGCTGTACAAAAGAAAAATTTTATCGTATGACCAATAGACCAGAATTTAGATAATGTATATAAGATATAATTACTCCATATGAGTAATTATTTTATAAATAACACATATATAATTTATATTCATCATCATGACCAATCATGATAGGTTTTAATAAATAAGTTAATAACATCAATTCACAATGTGTGAGTTCTCCAAAAACAATAATTTCTTATTTCATAACACATATTATGGAAATTGATAAATTATTTTTTATTAAAATAACTCATTAAGTATCACTATATTTTGTAGACATAGGATATTATATCATCAACGTTCAACAATAATTTAATCAGGTGAAGGGAAAAAATAAAAATTTTCTCATTAAATAATGATACATCGCCCACTGGTAAACTCATAAGGGTTGAACCCAAATCATTCTTACAATGTATCGTTGCCTAAAATACACCTTATAGTAATTGAAGATGAGTATTGGGATGGTATTTATTAAATTAATGGAAAAATAAATAGTTATTTAAGGTCTGTGGATGATAATAATAGGAGTGTCCTTTTACGATAAAGTTGATATTAATAGTTATAATTTTTAATAAAAATAGGTCTAACCACATATTTCACAGTCCAAATGGGTAAAATTGTAACATTTATAAGAAATTGATATTATAGTGCCTAAATAATTCCATAAAATAGTATTTATACACGTATTATGTCATTATAGCCCTTAATTTTTATTTTGTCCATTGATAAACCCACTTCTACCATAACAATGGTAATTAACTTCAATAGATTTTAAAAATAATTTCGTTAAAATATTAGCATCAAATTATTATTTAATATAACTAATTATAAATCCATATATGTAGTATATTTTTCAATATTCAACTCATAGACATTTAGTAATTTAATTTATCAGTATTCTCCTAGGCACAACGATAAAGTGGGTTTAGAAGGCGAAAACATTTAATAGATTATTATTACACTATATCTAATATCAATATGAAAATGATTTTAACTAACTAAATTGGATTATTAAATTTATAAAATATCTTAATTTCATTTACATAATGTTTTAAATATAATTTAAAATTTATATAATGTAAACGAATTTGATTTTTTCATCCAAAATAATATATTTATCAGTATTCATCAAAAACTAAACTCTTGAGAAACTTATCAGATAATTTTCTAAGAATATTTTTTATTATAAACATAGAAGTGAATTTAATTTTTTTTTTAAATATTTTTCTTAAATTTTTTATAAATGTACATTTGAAATAACAAGGAAAAATAGGTCGCAAATTTTTTTTAGAAATATACAATTTTAAAGAATAAAATTATATCTGTTGTTACCTCTTTTCAAGATGATAAATACAATGAATGTTAAAAATAATATTTAATATGTATTATTTAAATTTCAATAATTTTTTAATTATATTGGCTTAAAAATTTATTTAAAATCCATTTTTCTTAAAATAATTCACATTATATATATTTTATTTAAATTTCAATTAATTGATCAACAATGAACTAATATTATTTATTTATTTATTTATTTATTTGAACCATATATTTTCATAATTTATTTAATCTTAATCATACCCCACATTCCATGTTCTAGGTGAAAAATTCCGAATTAAATAGTAATATCATAATAATATGTAACATATGGATTAAAATCAATGCTTTTTGTAACGTAATCATGGTTTGGAGTTGCATATTGTAAAAGACAATATGAGGGTGGTGAGTAATAAAATATAAACATAGTGTTTCATGTAATTATATATAAACATATATTTACATGTAATTCAAAATAACAAATATATTAAATTATTTTTTAGAAAATATTTCATAAAATCACAAGGTATTATATTCTACCTAACATAAATTTTATTTAACCCTCAAAATTTTTATTTGTCATAAAATTTTTATAATTTGAAATAAAATTCATTAAATCCTATAACATTAAAATTTATCAAAAACAGATACCTTAAAATTGAAATTTCAAATACATGATGTTCATCTAAAGTCACACATCATTAATTTTCCACATAGGATAACATAGGTAGGATGATTATAATTAGACATAGAATAAATTTATAAATTATTAAATAACGTGACAATGATCATTGATCATAGGAGAGGAGGTTGGGGAGAGAAGGTAAAAAAGAAAAAACCAAAATCCAAATTAGTGTAAAAAAGGACATGAATATCATTAAAAATAGTGATAAAAGGAAATCATTTTATTTACAAATTCCTTTCCAAATTTTGAATAATTTCCAAGTGAATATATATTTTCATGATTTTATTCCATTTCATAATCATAATCCGACCATTTAGTTATTCTGTGACACATTTCCCCTTCGTCTCTTACTCAATGAAATGTAGTTCAATTTTTTCCAAACGAACCAATGGTTAATAAGATCCATATATGGAATGATAAATCATTCCATATATCATTAGTTATGATTATAAGAAATTAGTTAGCACTAGTTTCCCAATATTCATAAATCTTTATATGACAAAGTAATACATTAACATATAAATCATTTTCCAAGGTTCATCATAACCAAAACAATAAATTGTAATTAAACAACCATTCCAAAATATTAAAATCAAAACTATTGAAATAAGTCAAAAAATTTCAAAAATGAACTTATCCTTAATCTCTTGAAAAATATAATGTATAATTTACTCATCACATTTCAAAAAGTTGAATAACATCATAATGTATTAAATTGAGACATGGTATTCCAATGAATTTCCATAAATACATATTTAAACCATTCATTATTAATTATTATTTAATTAAAACCCGGATTATTGGATATATTATTTAAATATAAATAAAATATACTCGAATAATGATAACATAAACCACTTTTTAAACAAAACATTAATTAGCTAAATGGTAATTAATACTAACCAATTTACCTTATTCATATCAATACTCACATTATCCCAAAATAATTATCTCAAAATTTGTGACATTTTAATTATTATATCTTCCTTAATAATGTATTTTCAAAAAAAATGCATTCATTTTAAATCAATTTTCTTGTTCATCAGAACCATTCAACATTTTCGTTCAAATCTGCTATAAAAACATATTATTAAAAATACAAATATATTAAATAATTCATGAATTCCCATCAAAATATACATAAATCACCACACAACCTCATAAAACCATTAACTAGGATTTATTAGATTAATCCTTTATAACTCATTATTTTTATCTGAAATTTATAGTCTCTTCAACAGAAAATAGGAAACAATCACTCGTACAATCGTCTTGATTCAATTCATGTGCATTTCCTTTAGGAAATTCATTTAAATAATTCCCATACATTCAACATTTGGAACATTAAACCATTTATGAAATCATAGGGAGAAAAATATTTGTATACATTCAATTAATAAATTTTTTATTTTTTCCATTCAAAATTAATTTCGTAGATTCCTTATATAACATAAACAAAACATCTTTTTATTCATATGAAAAATTCACTTGTGTTCTTTGTCCAACATTATTGACATAATGGAAACAAAATATACATTCCACTATGGTCCCCATTACTAGAACACTAGATTAACTCTATCCTTTTAATATATTTTGAGTATGAGTGTCAAATAAGATTCTTGTTGTCAATCATGTTCCATGATTGTTGATTTTAATAATCACAATATCCATTACTACAACCATCATCCTTATTAAACACCCTTAATATTAAATAAGGTATTATTTTACCCTTTTTTGGTTTCACTTTTTGATGGTTGTTGTATCCTTGAATGGAAATTTGTAGGGTATATGTAATAGAGTAGTCAAGTTTTATGTTGTATTTTTTAACATAAAAACTATAATATTACTCTACTTGCAATGGATTTACACGTTTCATTGTGGATGCTATGAGGAATTTTTGAATTGGGTTCATGGAATTAGTGGTTTACATGATGTTTATCAGGTTCATATTTTTGGTTTTAAAAAAATATTCAATTTAACAAAAATAAATGGGGGTTTCATGATATATTTACCATGATTATTACATTACATTGTGTTAGGTTACACATCATGTAAATATTGTAGTTTAATTTTTCATTCCACCACATGAGAAATATGACTTATTCATTCACTACGAAAGCTTCCTTACTCCACCGAGGTAGATCCCTAAGAAATGTCACGTGACTCCTTTTTGTCAGGATCGATTCCTACAACAATTATAATCCCATTGGGTTGTAATTTTTTTATTTTTGTTTGCATTGCTTCTTGTTAGGATTTTATTTTGGCGATGACAATGATCTTTTTTCTATTGTGTGATCATAAAGGGTTTTTATTCCATTAAGATTTCAATATCCGTAATAAAATGTATCTAAGATTATACCATATTTATGTAGGTTTTTCTAAACAATTGGTTAATTTTATGAGTTTAATATAGTTATATATTAAATCCTGTGTGTTATTTTTTGATTGGAGGTGATAAAATTATTCAATTGGTTTCATGGGAAAAAAGTGTTTTCAAATTATGAGGTTTTCATTAAGAAGGGATTTTTATGATTTAGTAATAGTTTTACCAAGATTGAATTGTATTATATTAGATTTAAATACAATTAGTAAGTTTTTTCATGGATTTGAATTGAGTTTTCAAAACATCGCATTGGAACCATGTGGGCATTGGGTTAGAGACCAGAGAATCCTTCGTACATGTTGCACCCCAAGGAGGTAAATTTTTTAACATAAACTATAAAAACTCTATCTTTTCAATCCAATATATTCCTAGGTAGGCATGTGATTATTTGGAAGTAATTTTTCCATTAACTAGATACTAATACAAGTTTCTTTCTAATTTAAAATTTTTGGTTATTTATCCAATGATATTTTTCAGGAATTTTTTCTTATATTTTTTATAAATTTTTGTAACACTTGGATTTTAATTATAAGATGATTAAATAATATGTGATTAATATTTTTCCATTTCATTCATTAATATTATTTAATATTTATATAACACATATTTTCCATATATCTAGATTGATTGAATGAATGGCTATATAAAAAAGAAAATGTAAATCGAAGCGAAAATTTTAAACAAATGGAATTTTTTATGAATATTATTTTTAAAAATACTATGTTTTAAGATAATTAATTATTGATTTCATGATATTAGAACTTAAATAGAAGCTATAGTGGAATCATATTGGGATTTGTATCATAACCAAATTTTTATTTTATGAATCTCTTAATGTTTTATTACAGGATTTTTGTAAAGGAGATAACATATTGTAGCTTCTTGGATTATATTACAAAAATATTTTCAGTTCATGTTAGATTTAAGGTGACTTTTGTTCACATGGGACTATTAATTACATTATATTTTAGCGTATTTCTTTTGTACTGTACATTTTTGTATCATTTTTATCTTCTTTTTTTTCATCAGTCTTATGCCATGTTAATCTTATATTATTAACTGGTGTTTGTTATCTAGTTTTACACATATATTTATATGGGTTGGTTCAAGTAGAATGTATAGTTGAAATTCGTTTTTTTATAATTTATTACCAATAGGAAACTCATCGTTATGTGTTTTCGAACTACCCAGGTTTGGTTCCATTTATCGGTTATAATGTTGTTAGGACTGTCAAAATCTGGATTGTAGGTACAAAAAAGGGCCTATAAATCAAAATTGATAGATTGAAACTGATTTTTTAAGGGTGGTAAGTTACTTTTTACTAGGTATAAGAAATGGATATTGAGCTCATTTTAACAAACTATATGGTATGTTTAGATAAATGGACATGTTCATTATTATGTAAGGATTTTATAATTTTATTTAAATTAAATTTTTCATAAATAATTAGTATCAATAATTAATGATATTCATTGTATTATGTAATATTCCAATAAAAAATTGGTTCATGTATTTTTTTATTAAATGGATATAAGAAGAGCTCTACCAAATCTGAGAGGTGAAGCTACGAGAAAACATAATTAGGTGAGTCCTATAATGGACCCTAATATAAATTTTTCCATTATCTCTAATATTAAGACTCTCGGTCAAGTGGGTGTTATGAACCTAGGATGTGTGGTGGATCATAGGTTATAATTTTACCTAAATCATCCACAAATCTCTCATTTTTACATAGGAACCCATGAATCAAAAAACAAAAGTTATTCAACAGAGAGGATATTTGTGTTATTTAAGACACCTAAATATTATAATGATGTTCATTCATATATATTATCGAGGGAACTTAATTGAAATGGAGATACTCTATAGTCAATTCTATGTTACATAATATCATAACCTACTATTATATATATATAATATTGAAATGGAAGTTATATCATGATACATTTTTTGGCAGAAAAGACATCAAATATATATACCATAGATTAGGGGTTGTGTTACATTATGGACTAAACTAATGGTTTTTCAATTACTGTTTATTAGGAACCGAATCATGTGAGTAATGATAGACTGATGGATTGATGATTTGAGTGAAGATTGATACATTATATTCATTAAATCTTGATATAGTTATTCCATTCAGCTTTTATAGAGGTAGTTTAAACGGTGTGTTATGAAATGGTATACATAGAAAAAAATATAGGTTTTTTGGAGCTTTAGTTGGTTCAGTGGTGAGAAATAGTGTATCCTGTAGAAAAAAGAAAGCTTAAGAGTGGTTAGTTTTCTTCATGGTAAAGCTTAGTGAACAAGGGTAATGTCACACCCCTTCCAATTTACCTTGAGAAGATGGTGACATGCTACTAGAACTTATGAGATGTTCATAATGTGCCAATGGATGTAATTGAATGAAAAGAGATTTAATAATATTTTAAGAATGATTTTTCACTTAGATAATAGAACCATCCAAACAAGGAATTTCCAACCAACACTATGTGATGTATGTTAATAGTTTTTTATATCTCAACATGACCAAAATAAAAATACAACAAACCCCAATTTTCATAACCAAAGTACCATGAAGGAGATTAAACAATCAAAACCAAAGGAAACCATGGCGCACTTCATGGATCCACACTATGCTCCATGCTCGAAACACCACAATACCATCTATGCATAAAGAAAACCCACAATAAAAATGAGATGGTTTACCATTACATGTGTCTCAAAAAGTGACATCTGCAAAAGGGCCAATGTTCCAAAGAAGGTATCAGTGAAAAAACATAGTAGGTTTTCCCTAATGTTATTCCTTACACATTCTGCTTGGATAGAAATGTTATCATATTTATATAAAACAATTTATATAAATCATTAAATAGTTTAATAATTTCCAACAAGCCAAAAAAACCCTTACCGTGCCATATTCACCCAAACCCCTAATACACAATGGAAAGCCAACAAGAATTCCATATTCCATTTTACTGTCACATGTTATCACAACTAATTCCATATTTTCTAGCCACATGCATGATCAAAAAATATCCAATAAGTTTTACAGACACATACTGATGTTACAATCATGGTGGATCTTCCCGTCCATGACCATTTACCACTTTCCTAATTTAGTTCTATGTCATTAACACTTACCCTTGAAGGTGTATGTTCATTAAAATATCCATCAGGTTTTTATAAGGAGACTTCCAAACCACTTCAAATCAATGACAATAACATGCACAACTACATAACCATCAATAATATTATAGCAAACCAAGAAAACAACATTAAAAAAATAACTAATTCCAATCCAAAAAACCCTGATGACATTATCCATCACAAATTACCATTAATAAAAAAATCCATTTTTATAGAAAATAATTTTCACACCCCATTTCCATTAATCATCCCAACAAATAATTTTTAAAATCTCCTTTTTAAAATCCAACAGAAATATCATAACACCATAGTAACCATTTTTCTGAAAACATCCACAAATCATCAAAAAATTAATTTAGAACAAACATAGCACATCATAATCAAAAATTTATTTCAAAAAATATTTTTTATTGAAACCATGTATTATAGTTCTAAGAAAATTGAATAAAAATAGAATCCACCTATCCTAGGGTTGTATGAAATCAACCCACCACACAACCACACACCAAATCCAGGGGAAAACTCTACAAAAAACGTAATAGATCTCCATCGATATCCCCAAAAAGACAAAATAGTACGTGTTTTGTGATCAAAAACCTTATATCTATAAGAAAGTGTTGTATATCTTGAATACATAGGGAGAGTTAGTGATTGAACTAAGGAAAAACAAGATAGAACCATGAGTGGTGACATACCTAAAGAGAATCACCATCACCACATCTTAAAAACACATCTATCACCTTCCAGAATGAGTGTAAGAGATTTTCTAACCCTTGAGAATGGAAAATCATGAATGAGGATTCTATCTGAAGAAGAAATTGAGGATTTATGGAAAATCCTGACCATACTCAGATTTAAAAACCATATTTTTATTTCCTCACATGGTTAGCTTGCACAATTTGGCAAACTATGTGTTAAACATGCACATGCTACTTCCTCCATCGACACTTGGCATGGACTATTCACATGGTTATAAAAACTATTCCCAAACCATGTGAAGTCACACTGTCTCATGTTGCATGGTTACAAAAGAAGTTTTCATGGCTTCCCCTAACCGCTCTCAAAACATGAACCCTATAAAAATCTTAAAAAATTTCCCAAAACCATCTCATACTCTCCCAAACCATACCCATAAACGTTAAAAACATAAAAATTCCTAAATGAGGGTAACATTTCTCAAACAAGGGGTTATAAATTCTCAGGACCAATAGACAATCCATCCTTGGAATGTAGATATTCATTACATTTTTGATTAATCTCAGGCCATTGCTAGACCATCTCTTTCACCTACTCGCAAGTCTCCTCTTGGATATAACTATGCTACCATAGAACCCAATCTAAAATGATTATTTTATGAAACATGAAATTCTATTTCCTATCCACATTCTACACTGGCATGTGAACCAATGAATCATCGGGTTCTACCTCAACATGATCCTAATTAATCACATCATCATGATCTAGATGATAATTTTATATTTACAATACATGGAACACATTATGCATGGAACTAAACCATGTTTGTAAATTCAGGTGATAATAAACCTCTCTCACCCAATCATGTATCACAAAAGGCCCAATATATATTAGAGAAAACATGCCCAGTTTTCCAAACCAACAATGTGGAAGCCTAAGATCGATTTTAAAAAACACATGATCTCCGAAAAAAACTACAATAGTCCTTCATGATGGTCCGATTATGATTTGTAATGACTATGATCTATCTCTTTTCCCTTCATAATAATCGTTATCTTCATCACAGTCCCTTAGAAATGGCTCAACCCAACTATTGAAGTCTAACCAATTTACACCCAATAAAGTAGAGAACGACATGAACACCCATAAAATTACTAAAAAATATCTATTTGTATCGAGACATGATAACATTTTTTATATGATAAGTCCACTAATGGAATTTCATCCTCCCATGAGCTACCAAAATCCATCACTGAATCCCATAACATATCTTCCAATGTTTGTACCTTTCTCTTGGAATGACCATCGGTCCAAGGGTGATACGCCATATTCATCGTTAACAATGTACCCTGGTATTACTTTAAGGATTTCAAAAAATGAAATGTGAAACTAAGATATCTATTTAATATAATCAAAACAAGCACACCATTCCACTTTTCCACCTCACATATATAGATTCTGGACAGATCCTCCACCATATGAAATTCATTAATAGGGATGAAATGGGACGAAATTGTGAAGTAATCTTCTATCATCCATATCGAATCATTCATTCTTATTATTAATATTAGACCTATATCTAACTCCATCACTATTTTCTCCAATATCCACACTAATATAGTCAATGACTGCAATGTATTTGCGGAAAAATGATGCCGTTCCTGGAACTGCACAAATGTTAAGCATCTAGAAATTAACTCAACCATATTCCTTTAAATATGTTCCCACCAAAATAGGGATTTTAAGGCATCATTCATTTTCAGAATTCCAGGATCGAAAAATGATTTAGAATGATGATAATCCCTAAGAATTTAATACATACATTCCACTAGTACAAAGAACAGAATCTGAAAACAGAATCTTATTTATCATTTAGTTCACATCCATCAACGGACTCCCCAATATTGTGTTTCGACCTCATCACCATACACTCAGAATCAGATATCCTCAATTCATTAACCAGGCGAACCATTTTAGGAAGCAACATGACTGAAAAAAGCCACTCTATAACCCTGGACTTTAGATTCCAACCGCATGTTAGTTATAACCGACATCAACTACCACTTGTCTGATCCCTGCATCACCACATGAGCATTTGACTTCCTACACAATGTACCGGCCAACAAATTTACCTTACATGTTGTATACATCATGTCAAAATCAAATATTACCAGATACTCTATCAAGATCATTATCCTTAATTTCAAATATTTTTGTGAGAAATTATTCATTAAACTCTTATGATCCGTAAAAAATGTGAATTTCTCATAGAATAGATAATAGCACCACATTTTAAAATAATGAATCACTACCACCAACTCCATATTATGTATTGGGATCCTATTTTCATTATCTTGCAGATGTCATGAGAAATATGCAAGAACATAATTCTCGAACATGATAACACACCCCAACCCAAATCCTAAACATTCTCAATACACCCCACACGCTTTTCCTAGTTTTGGAAAAACCAACATAGGGACTGATGTAAAAAGACCATTAAGCACTGCAGAACATTTCTGACACTTCTCATTCCATTGAAATGGATCATTTTTCTTTTCAAAGATCTCATTGGTGAGACCAATCAAGATAAATCATAGTCCAAAATATAATATTACCCAATAATACCAAGGAATCCTCATATATCGAAAACAAATTTTGGTTGTTTCCATGAGATAAAACCTATATCTATTATGGTTCAACTGAAACACCCCTCATTGAAATATCATGACCATGATAAAAAACCTCATATATCCAAAAGTCAGACATTGGGACTTTTTAATACAAGAGATGGCCTTTAAATATCCCCATTATTAAATCCAAGTACTAATCATGATCCTCTATTTTCCATGAATAATCCAATATATTTTCAAAAAATTACCCCAAAAAAGAATCTAAATATCTCAAAAAATCTAATTCATCAATTCCATGGACATTTATGGTGATTTAATTATACCCAAGAAAATAACCACATTGTCACATTGTCCATATCTACTTATGAATAATTTTTTTTGGTATATAATCCTTCTACACATATAATATATGATTTCCCAACGGTAAGTAAATCTTAGAGAACCGTTAATATCCCATAAACTGATAAAAAATATCATTATTTCATGAAAGTGGAAATATTTTCATTATTTTAACTTCGTTTATCCAATAATAATCAACACACAACCTCAATGTTTCATCCACCTTTTTAACAAACAAAATAGACGCTGCCCATGGAGATATGTTGGGACCAATTAACCCTTTGTTTTATAACTCCTCCAACTATACTTTAAACTACTTCATTTAATTGGTTTCATATGGTAATATGGATTTGAGAGAGGTCTAGTCACTATGAGGAGATCAATAATAAACTGCACTCCTCTCTTGGACAAAAACCATGAAATTATATAGGAATGACATCCAAAATATTATATATAACAGTTGAAAAACGCTTTTCTGAACTCCTTTAAAAAATTTCAATGACAAATCCAACAAATGATACGACATAGTGCCAACAACTACTACCAAAAAACCTATTGCATTCAAATTTTCATTCGTCTCCCCTCAAAAGAGATGTGTGACGACATCCCCAATTTTTTAATTCACCATTTAAAGATAACCATCAATTTGGGCTGTAAACATCGTCAAACATTCCATTTCAATGATTACATCATATGAACCCATATCAAGCTCAAAATAATCCCACATAAACTCAACCTCATCCGTAACTATACAAAATTATCTACACAAGAAGTCTCTATACTCTCTTAGACCCATTAGAGTTTGACGTTTTAAAACTGAAGGAATCATTTCCACAGTTAAAACAAAAAATTTAATGATATGAGAATCAATGATAGAATCGGTACAAACTATATGAAAAAATAGTTTCCTCAATATAGAATTTAAAATAATAATACCTCACAGATTGTATGGTCCTGACTAATCATCGATCATAACCTACTCTGCTCTAGACCAATACTTTATTTCAACACACTACAACTTAGTTATATATTGAGGAGTTTTGTTGTTCCTAGAATCACTATGAATAAATATACTCTACTGATGAGGGGTAATCTTGTTCCCCTATCCCACTGTGACATTGTATGCATGCGACCCCTAAAGAGTGTGATGAAGACACAAACTCAGAGAATTCTAACTATACCTTTTATGATGCGTCTTCTATATACATATATTCAATGCTTGAGGATGTGTCATACAATCCAACTTGATGAGAACCATATTACCACACATAAAACATCCTAGAATACTTTGAGTCTTCGGAGGAATATTCTTCTATCCTTTCATCGGATTATAAACCACACTTCCACTATATAAATATATGTCTCTCTTCTACACCCAGCATTGGATATCACATTATTCCCTATGGGTACAAACATAAATCCCCCAAAATTACCCCACCAGGACATCCCATTCATCTATTATTTCTCTATTCACCATTTCTATGTAATCCAAAATACATGACACCAATACTTCAAAAACAATTCTGCCTCAATACGACATAAAAAATATGTGCATTCAATAATGTACCACCTACCACATCAAGTGAAAACCTAACTATGTTCATGTAATTAGCTTCATATTCCGTTACTGAAACATTCATGTACATCAAGATGAAGAAATACGGTGTGAGTTGAATTACGAACGTATGAGAGTATAATTTTTAATTAAAAAATTCCTCAAAACCCTCCCATGACACACCTTAGTCTGTTCCAGTTTGGGACACCGAATCCCACCAATGAAGGGATTGATCTTTTGTCATGTATGTTCATTGTGTCACTTTTATCTCAACTAGTGTTCCCATGAATTTATATATCTTATTCATTCATTACAACCATGCTTCTAACCTTTCTATCTATGAATCGACTGTAAATATCGGTGGATTTTTCTATTGAATCATAGCCACATGATCCCCAAGATTTAGCTGGTATGGTTTATTTCCACATTCCACAACATTGAATGATTGCACTATAATCTACTCTAACTTCTAGTTAACCTGGGGCACATGTTCTACCACATTTTCTATAGCATCCTCTGGTTGGTATCTAGGAATCCTACCTGGTTCCATTTAAATCAACACAAATCAACAATATGTGTCACTCCATTATAATTAAAATTCTTACCATTTCAAATTCAATTACATCTCCACTAGCACAATCAGACGTTCCACAAGATTACATCACCCATGTTGTACCATTTTGGTAAAATACAATTTATTTAGAAAATCAGTCCATTTTTAAAAAAACACAATCATCCACATTTCAAATCAGCACATTTTAATTTAATTTCTAGATTTTTAAAAAATCAACATAATCAAAACACGACACAAATCATTATACACAATGAAATATCAATCCTAGTGGGAATTCATTTCTACCATTAATTGCTTACTCATCACATTGGATACCCCCACGACAATGTGGTTTCCAATTCCTATAAGTGTCTCCAAAACAAATATGTACGCATCTCCTTGATATCATGATGTTTAGCATAAAATGTTTATAATATCATTTTATGTCATACATTTCATGTTCCGACATTACTAAACCTAAATACCTTCCTAAATAGAGGACTAGAACATGTACAGATGCCAACACCAAGACCAAAAACCAAATCATGTTATCAAACAAACCATGATTTCCAGGAGTGAAAAAATGATACCATAGTTAATGTTTTACACCTTCGGCTTTATCTTGAGGAGGCAGTGATATGTAACACGGTCTTATGCGTCGTTCCCAAGACACTGATGGTTTTAAAATAATGTTTAATGATTTAAGGCATGTTGGGGAAGGATTTTCCATTTGCATAAAATAAACTATCCAAATAAGGAATACCAAAAAAACAATGTACGGTGCATGTTTGCAATGATTTACAACTCAACAAGACCCAAAAACAATACAAAAAACCACAATATCTTTAACAAGAGTACCAAGTGGAAGCTAAACAGCCAAAGCCAAAGGAAACGATGACATGCTCCATGGATCCACAATATTCCCCATTCTCCAAGAACCACCAAACCACCCAAGCATTACGATGAACCACTATAAAAATGAGATGTTATACCCATACATGTTTCACAAAAATTACATATGAAAATCACCAATGATCCAATAATAGGGGTGATTACAAATACTTAGTAATATTTCCACAAATTAATTCCTAACACACTCCACATGGATATAACTTTTATCCCATTTATATAACACCATGTATATAAAACATTAAATATTGGATCAATTTCCAACAATCCAAACAAACCCTTACCAAGACATATCCACCCAAAAATCAAAAACAGAAGGTAAATCCAATAAAAGGGTAATAATCCATTTTACCATCACACTTTAGTGCAAAAATTACATCTTTCCTAGCCACATTCATGATCAAAACATGTCCATTAAGTTTCTCACTAGCAACCTAGTGTAACACTCACGATGGATCGTCCAATCTAAGAAAATTTACCACTTCCAAAATTTAGTGGTACTTCCTGGCCACTTACCCATGATGGTGCATCTTCCATACACTATTCACCACCTTTCTATAGAGAGAGCTCCAAAACACGTCACATCATTGTTAATCACATGCACATCCACTTAACCAACAAGGAGGGTATAACAAACATAGGACACAACATGACAGAAACAACCAATTCTAATCCAATACATTCCTTAGGAAATTATCCATGCACATTAGCATCTATAAAATACAAATTTTAATTGAAAAATAATTTCAAAACCCATTTTCACAAATCATCCAAAGAAATCAATTTTAAAAAATCTATTATATTATCTGACAAAAAAAACATATCCATAAAATATCACATTTTCCATAAATTTCCTGAAATCATCACAAAATATGTTTCCATCAAACATCACACATCATAATCAAAAATTAATTTCATGTAAACCCAATTTATTAAATCCAATGCATCTAGTTCTTTCAGAATTTAGTCGATAGAGAAGGCACATACATTAGGGTTCTAGTGAAATAGACTCACCGCACAAATTATCACCGAATACAGGTGAAGAATCAACTAAACTTCCTTAAATCCCCTTACCAATCCATATCATGAAAAAATCACAAAAAATTAAGAAATTGAAACCCTACATTTACACACAATTTGGGTATATCTAGAATATCAAGACATTTGGAGAGCTAGATCTATAGAAAACCAATAGGAACCATGAGTGTAGACTAAACAGAACTGAATCAACTTATGTACACCTTCAAAAAACATATAATATATTATAGAATGAGTTTAAGAGATCCTCTAACCCAGGAGAACTAAAAATATTGAGTGAGGCTCAAGTGTGAGAAAAAATGGAGTGTTTAGGGAAAATCCCAACCATGCACAGATTAATTGTTTTTATTTCTATTAATTTTTATCTCACATAATTAAGAAAACCATGCACTTATTTTTCACACACTAGTTCCACATAAAGAACTTTTCACATCCTCCTCGCACGATTAGACAAACTGTGAGAAAACCATTTGGAGGACCACTGTCTATTGATGCACTAGTACCTATGAATTATCCCAAGTTTCCCCTAAATATTCTCAAATAGGGCACCCTTTAAAAAGAATCCGACCATTTCTACAACCTTCTCTAACTCTCTTAAATGATACCCTACAACATTATACCAAAAAAATCATGAAAAGGGTTATATACCTCAAACTAGGGGTTCTACAAAAAGGCATGTTGAAAACCAGTTTTTTGTACAAATGTGGAAGGATAGGTCATACCAATCCTTACATTGTACAGGGTCCTATGAAATTTCATATTTATAAAATTTTGTTTCATCTATATATTTTTTGTGAACGTATATCCTTGTAAATTAGGAAACAATGAACATGGACATAGGGAACTCATTTTTTAGAGACACATCCATGGATGTTATGTTTATTACATAAGACAACAATGATTTTCTTATGGATCATACCAGATTACATTATGTAGAAGTTTATGTTATTAAGGAATTGAAATAATGTACATTGACAACTTGAATGATGATTTTTAAATCATTTTCTATTGGGAAATATGTCACGAACCGAATCAGGTCGCCTCAATTACCGTAACCAAACATAGCTCGTGGTATGAAACAAAGGGTATTACTTATCCCTATGGTATAGAACATGATCCTGGGTATTAGTAATTTAGGTTGGGGAATGATTTACCGGAGTATGAAATCATAAAACACTAAAAACAATCCAGAATATAAATATGAAGTTTCCAAGCCAAATAAGTCTTAAGAAAAAACCAAAACTGAATACCTTTGTTCAAAGTCAATACAATTGGTCAAAATAAAAATAAATACAATATCATGACATCCCCAAAGACTCCAAATGTCATGAGGTCCTCACCCACAAGTCTCCTCTACAACTCTGAACCAAGGATGGGAACTAACACCCAGATCTGCCATCACCCATGTAATTCCAATTTCCCAAGTCAAGCATTATAAAGTATACTTACACCCAAGGGGTGTATGTATGGTGTGAAAATAATCCCAATAATATACCAACAAATGATTCCAATGATGATGAAATAAAATGTGAAAAAGCAAGCAGTTTTAATACACAAAGCAAAGCATTGATAAATTCAAAGAAATGCAACTTTCCTTTGAAAACAGTTTTCAAGATTAAATTTTTAGAATGGTCACAAATTTTAATAGATATGTTAGATACTATAGATTAATTAAAAAAACAACACAATAGAAGGTAAAATACCACAAATACATTGAGCAATAAAATCAGGGACTCTCCTAAGCACTAGTTACTCCCGGGCCCCATGCACCTTGTACCTCGGTGTAAAGTAACCATAGTAAAATATGTTCTCATGCACAAGAAACTAGTTTAGAACATAACCGTAACCAATTGGTCTTCAATCATATTAAAAATTGTTTAGTTATAGTTGTCTTTATCAAATGTATATGTGAAACATGGACAAAACCCATTCGGTCCACTAGACATACTACTACACATCTGCACCATCTAGGTACCAAAACATTCTGCTTTGTGCTAAAATCATTCAGCATGAAACACCTGTCCATTTTCATGTAAAGAACCACTACGGTTCACGTAAACCAAATATAGTAGCTATTGCAATTTATACCACTTAAAAACACAACAAACATGTTTATTTTTAATGAAACAATTTCTCAAAACCCGCATTGTTTTGCAAACAAGACCCCTTAAGAACACTACCTGTACACTATGGGAACACATTTATGTTACAAAAACAGTAAAGGAAACCTAATATATTAAACTGATAAAAAAATCATTTTATGGAATCCCCATGTTAACCTAGAAGTGATAACTTTGTAAAACCACCATTTCCACACAAAAGTGGCACCAAAACATCACTTTCATTAAAAACACCATTAAAACCAATTTTCACCGCAACCAAAAAATGGGATAAAAATTAAAAATATTATTTTTATACCTAATGAAGTTCAATAAAATCATCTAAATATTTATAGTGCAACCCTTAATGAACCAATACAATATTTATATGAAAAAACCCCAACATCACCAAAAATTTTATCTTAAAATTCATTTGCTTTATAATTGCCACTAAAACCAATTTTCAATGAAAAATTAAATTTTAATAGATATGAAAATACCATAAAAATCGTATATATCACAAATATTTCATTCCAAAATGAATCACATACCGAATCAAAGGAAACCCTTGAACCACAGTAAGAAAATATAGTCGCACCACCACCACAAAAAGTAGGACGTAGATCGAATCTAAAACCACAATAATTGACCAAGAAAACACAAGATTAAACCATATGTTCTAAAACCCACAGCCTGGTCATTTGGAAATTCAATAAAATTGAATTATTCTTCATGAAAAGGGGAGAAACAAGGGAGGATAGACACTTAGATGAGATTCTTTGAAGTTCCTCCACCAAATTCCCCATCAAATGTGATTCCAAAGGGGTTTTTAGAGACGTTGAGGGATGTCATGGACTTTACATTTTAGGAGGAGGATGAAGGGTCGAATTAGGAACTGTAATGGATGAAATATAAAAAGAATTGAGAGAGTTAAGAAGGAATAGAGTTACCTCTTAAATTTTGGACGATTTGAGAAACCCTTTAATATTCTGCACTAATTTGCAACTAAAAAGAAATCCAAGGAGGGGGAGAAAATATTGGGAGTGAGACTGGGTTTAGTGGGCTTGTGTGACACTTGGAATCACCAAAAAATCCGTGATATTGAATAAATTGTTAAATAATAAAAATTGATTTTTAAAATAGTAAATGGGCTTACGGGCTGTCCCAATCCCCTATATTAAAATACAAATACCCCTTTGTTATGGATTTATAATGTACCCATTTTGACATTTTTCATATAATAGGTTAGGATAGTCCAAGTACGAATTTTAATGGATATTAAATTTTTAAAAGAGAAGTAGTTTTAAAAGAAACAAAATTTATTTTTAAATCGATAATTAGACTCACGGTTTTTCCGAATTAATGAAAACATACCCATTCATCCACAAAAGCATGGGAAACCCCCGAAACAGATAAATAATAAAAATTAAATTTAAAATAAATTTAAAATATTTCATGGATGTGAAAACTCTCAAAACTAAGAAATTATTCTCCTAGAAAGTCAACCTGAATCTTGATAGGAAAATAAGAACACTTACTCTTCCTAGACCCATGACTTCTTCTCCCATGTCTCATGTGCATCATTCCCATGCTTCCAATAAACCCAAACCAATGGAATGGAAATACCTCATAGCACCTTTTATTTGGAGTCCTCTATTTGCACTGGTCAGTCAACAATAGAAAAGTCATGCTTTATCCCCAGTTCTTCCCAACTCAGCACATGGGATGAATCTGAGTTGTATTTCTTTTACGTAGAGACATGGAAGGCATCATGGATGGATGTCAACTGAAAAGGAAAATACATCTTGTATAACACATTTCCAATATGATCTTTAATCTCAAAGAGCCCGTCATACCATGATGTCAGCTTCCCTTGCTTCCCCAATTGACAATGGCCTAGATGAGGGGCCAATTTAATGAATATCCTATCACCAACATATTCCTCTAGGTCTCGATGCCTCTAGTCAGAATATGATTTATGGAGACTCTGAGTTGTTATTAAATGATACCTGATCAAATTGACCTTCTCAGATGTCTCCTGCACAAGAATCGACCCCAATAGTGAGGTCTCTCCTACCTCATCCCAATAGAGGGAGGCTGACATATCCGACCATAGAACACATCATATGGAGCCATTCAAATCAAGGATTGGTAACTGTTATTATAAGAAAACTCAACAAATCCCAAATGTCTATCCCATGAACCTCTAATGTTCAGGACACATGAACAGAGAATTTCCACCAAAATTTGATTTGATGACTCTGTATGATAATCCATATGAGGATGGCATTCTGTGCTCATCATAATCTAGGAACCCAAGGCCTTCTGAAGGCCTTATTAGAACCAATAAGTGAAACATGGGTCTCTATCTAAGACAATGGCTAATGGAACACAATGGAGTCTCACCACCTCCTTAAGATACAAAAATCCTAAGTCATCCATTTCAGTTGTATCTCTAATTAGAATAAGGTGGGATGATTTGGTCATATGGTCAATCATAACACTATTGGAGTTTTTACATTGAGTTGTACGAGGTAATCAAACAATGTGGTCCATGGTGACCTCGTAACACTTCCAGGATGGAATGGGTAATGGATGGAATTAACTGAAGGGACTATGATTCTCTTCATTCAATTGATGGAATGTATATCATCTCGACACTACACTTTATATGTCTCTTCACATACCTAGCCACAGGAACTGTCATCACACATCATTATACATCTTTGTGGCACCAGGATGAATAACCCATCGAGACTGGTGGTTTTCCTACATCACCACCTTCCGTAAAGATAACAACACTACTGAACGGCCAATGAAGCTCAAGATGACCTCAGGAAAAAATGATCAATCAGAGGATATCTCGTCACCAGGATGAAACTGCTTCGACGGTTAATAATGATCATCACTGGGTTGTTCACACTGAATCATCTCCAACAAAGAAGGATTCCATTGGACGCTCTCCATGAATGCGCCTCCACTTTTTTCCTTGGTCACCATATGCATCTGAGAAAATAGCCACATCAATGACCCCTTAGCACTGGACTTCCTCAAATTCTACACTGGAACACTCCTGCTCAAAGAGTAAGCCACCACAATACCCATGCTTGGGGTATAGACAATTTCAATTTTGAACCCTAGGAGGTACTCGATCCAATGACACAGCCTCAAGTTTAGGTCCATCTATGAGAAGGTATTGGCTAAGCTTCTATGATTATAGTAGACCACATACTCTCCCCAAAGAGGTAGTGTCTCCATGTCTTTAAAGAATGCATCACTAATACCAACTGAAATTCAGGGGTCAGGTAGTTTTTTTCATGTGTTTGGAGTTGGAGAGAGATGTATGCCACCATGTGATCATCTTTCATAAGCCCGCACCCAAGACACATACCTGAAGCATCATAATAGACAACATATTCTTCTCTAGACTTTGGAAAAATCAGCACGGGGGCTGTAGTCAACCGCATATTCATCTCCATCAATGATTCTTGACATTCTATGGCCCATAAAAACTTCACCCCTTTTCATGTGAGTGTGGTTATTGGTGAATCAAGTCGAGAAAAATTCCAAAATATTCTCCTGTAATAACCAGAAAGGCCATGGAAACTCCTAATCTCAGTCAAATTCTTCAGCACCTCCCATGACATAATAACATTAATCTTCTCTAGGTCCATTGAAACCCCCTACTCAGAGATCAAATGCCCTAGAAAACCCTACATCCCTACTCTAAAAAGTGAAATTTGACAACTTTTCATAGAGGAGGTGATCCCACAATGTTACCAAGACGATCCTCAAGTGATTATCATGCTCCTCCGCAGAGCCAGAGTATACTATAATTTCATCCACAAACACCACAATGAAGGAATCAAGATACTTTGGGAACACTGTGTTCATGAGTACCATAAATACTATTGGATCATTGGACAATCCAAAGGGCATGACTAAATACTCAAAGTGGTCGTACATACATAAGAAGGATGTCTTTGGGATATCTTATTCCTTCACCCTAAGAAGATCCTCGCCCAAATGAAATTCTATTTTTGGGAACCACATTTCCCCATTAAAATGATTGAACAAGTAATCAATTATAGTAAAACGGTATTTGTTCTTAATTGTTACCTTATTCAGCTTTCGGTAGTAAATGTACAACTGGAGGGATCAATCAGCCTTTATCACGAAAAACATAGGAGATTCCAATGGAGGGATGCTCAGGTGAATGAATACTTTGGATTATAAGAGTTACATATGTATCATTAATTCCATCAGCTTCATGGGAGACATGCGTTTAGAGGGAAGAGATATCATTTGTGTTGCTGGTGCCATATCAATGGAAAAATCCGTATCCCGCTCTGTGGGAAAACCTGGAAAATCAATTGGGAATACATCCGGAAGCTTATTCAATACATAAAGTAGTGAAATCTTAGGGGATGACCAGATACCTCTAGCACGAGCGATGAAAACTGGAATATAGTACTCCCCAAATCTGGGAGTGGAATTCTTGCATGTCCTGACCGAGGATCCCATTATCCACGAAAAACATGATAAATCCCATCTGGTGCTGTGAAACTCACACACCGTCTGTAGCAATCAATGTGTGCCTAGACGTGTACTTTCCCATCCATGAAAAATATTACTTTATAAAATTCCAGGTTTATTTCCATGAGGTCCCACTCCATCTCTACCCCTGACATGGAAAGCACAAATTAAGGTCACCTGATAACCCTCTCCTTTCTGATTCCTAATGGCACAACCAACTCCATTGCAGAAGAGATCCACTTCATTGAAAAAATTAACATGTACACAAAAAAGGAAGAAATAAATGAAAATGGGGATCCTATTTAATAATGAGTAGCACCTATATAAGATGCAATCAAAACAGTACCTCGAACTGTAGATGGTCCCGCCTCTGATCATACTCTTCCCAGTTCCACCACATGGAGTTGTCCGGTCTTTACCTGGGGACAACTGCTAGTCTGTGGTTGTTCCCTAAAATGGATTAACCCAAAATATTACCCAACCCTACCACCACAACCGCTAAATCGTTATCCCCTGGTCCTTGATGGCTCAGACTGTGATGGCACTCCACATGAAGCTGTTGACCATGCCCCACTCGGAAGTGGACATGCCACACTGAAGAAGCACTTTAAATGCCACATACCTCCATACCTGTAACAATGATTTGGAGGAAGTATAAATATTGGTCAGATGTGCCTGAGATTTCCAAATTAGTAACACATAACTGATCATGCATCATAAGCCGTGGAAGAAAACTACATGGAATAGTGGCTTAAACTTCCACCTCCATTCGTCACATTTTACACCCTCTTTCTTTTATTCTTTGAGATGCTAACACCGTGAACTACTCATACAAAACCAGAGAAACCAGACCCAATTTTCCTATCAATATCCATCATGCACACCTAATCAATGAACATAGCATGGGTCCTTAACTTAAACATAAACACATGTGAGTATATCTCTTGTTGCAATACTTTCTCCAACCGTTGGGCCTCCACCTTCTCATTGGAGAATATTTGTAGAGCATACCAAACCAACTCAGTAAAACAGTTGATATACTCTATCATAGATAAATTCCACGGAACATGGTCCAAGAACTCTCTAATCCTGGTACAATCCAACACCTCAGGGCAGTACTGTTCATTGAAGAGAACCTTGACATCTACCCAGCACGTCTCTTCATGTATCTCATTCTGAACCACTGACACCCACCACATACGATTGGGACCCTCCTATAGAAAGGAGGCACAATTCATCTTTAGATCCTTAGTTATTTCCGAGGACTCAATCTTATGATCGATCTTCATGAGCCATTATTTTGCAACCTGGGGTTCTGAGCAACCTTAGAAAGTAAAAGGATTGTTTTTCAAAAACTCATGTTTATTATATTTTCAAGGACCCACATCATCTTCCCTAACATGAATAAGAGCATGAGAGATTCCATATCCCAAATCTTGGACAACCCAAACCAAAGACTCAACGATTCATTGATCAATCGGTGTGGGAGAACACTCCTCGACATCCTCCCTGTGGGCATGTTGGCGATTTTCATGCAAGCATTTGGCGAAAAAATGAAACAGTTACAAAAAAATTATCAATAAAACAATTCTGAAAATTTTAATCAATTACATAAAATAAAAATATATTAAAAACATTTCAATAATAAAGGAAACAACTAATCACCCCCTCCCATTGTCCATGTGTGGTATGCAACCCACATGCCTCACCTGGAAGTGAAGTCAATCAGACAATTCCAATTTTCACCAGTGACTTAAGGTCTACAATGATAAGTGCAGGCCAGGAACCCAACTCGCGACCAAAATCCCAAGCTGAGACAATCCTAGCTTCTATCTATCCCATCTCATCCCAAAATATTAACAAAATCCAACAACATTAACCTCCTCTAATACCATTTGGTCCCAAACCGAATTGGGCCTCCACTATTAATGACACTAAACACGGCCCGTGGGAAATCCCAAATAGCATTCTCTAATGCCACAGGTGAGAAGAAGTTCCCATGTATCATTAATTTATGTTTGGCAATGGTTTACCATAGTATAAAAGCATAAAATAATAAAAACATCCAGAATATAAATCTGAAATTTGCAATCCAAATAAGTAAAAAGAAAAAAACTGAACATAATACATGGGTTTAAAGATAATAAAAGTGGTACAAATACATATAAAGACAATATAAAGACATCCCCATGGATTCCACATGTCAAGGGGTCATCACCCACAAGATATCTCCAAAGGACCCCACTATGGATGGGAACTAACACCCTGAACCGCTATCACCCATAACCTTCCCTATACCTGATTCAAGAATAATAAAGTCTACATACTCCCAAGGGGTGTAAGTATGATGTTAGAATAATCTAAATAGGATAACATATAATGATTCCAAATATCATCTAATAAAATGTGAAAAAGCAATCAGTTTTAATACGCAAAGAAAATTAGTGATAAATTTTCAAAGAAATGCAACATTCAATTGAAAACAATTTTCCAGCAAAATTTTTCAGAATGTTCAGTAATTGAAATAGACATGTTATCTACTATAAATTACATAAAAAACATCCCAATATAAGGTAAAACACCACAAATAAAATGAGGAAAAAAATAAGGGACACCCTTATGAACTAGATAGTCTTAGGCCCCAAGCATGTTATACCTCGGTGTAAAGTAACCATAGTAAAATCTGTTCTCTTGAACAAACCATGACCATGGAACATAACAATAACCTTTTGGTCTCCAAACATCATCAACATATTTTAGTGAGAGTTTTAGTTATCCAATTTCTAGGTGAAACATGGACAAATCCCATATGGTCCACTAGCCATACTAGTACACATCCACCCCACGTAGGTACCCAGTCTTCCCCCTTTGTGCTCAAACAATTTCAGCATGAAAAACATATCCATATTAATGTAAAACACCATTACATTCCAAATACACCAATTACATTAGATATCTCATTTTATACCACTTAAAAAACATATCAAACACTTTTATTTTTAATGAATCAATATCTCAAAACTCGAATTATATTGCCCACAAAACCCCTTATGAACTCCACTTGTACATTATGTGAACACATTTAAGATACCAAAACAATAATTTTATCCCATAAAATTTCAATGAAATCTAAAAATAAATTTTAGGTTGTCCCCATGTTAAGAAGAAGTGACAACTTTGTAAAACCTCCATTTTCACACAAAAGTGGCACGAAAACATCCCTTTCTTTAAAAACTACATTAATGAAAAAAAATTAGCAACAAAAAAATGGGAATAAACATTCAAATAATTATTTTCAGACCTAATAAAAATATACAAATAAATTAGTTGGCATCCCTTAATGAACCAATAGAAGATTTATATGAAAAAAACCCCAACTTCACAAAAAATTGGAACTAAAAATTCATTTGCTTTATAATTACCATTAAAAAAATTTCTACAAAATCAAATTTTAATATATATTAAAATAAAAAAAACATAAAAAATAGGACACAAAGAATTCATACCAAACAAAATCGCTTACCAAATCAAAGGAAACCCTTGAATCACCGTAAAAAATTCAAGTCGTACCACTACCACACAAAGAGGGACTTAGATCGAACCTAATGCCACATGAATTGACCATGAAAACCGTTGTTTATACCATATGATCTAATCCCAACACCATTATCATTTGTAACTTTAATAAATTTGAACGAATCTTCATGGAAGGGGGAGGAACAAAAGAGGAGAGACACTTATTTGAGATTCTTTACATTTCCTCAATGGAATTCCCCTTCAAATGGGATTCCAGAGGGGTTTTGAGAGTTTTTGAGTTCTGTCATTGATTTTATGTTATAATAAAAGAATTAAGGCTTGAATTAGGAAGTTTAATGGTGGATAAAGAATACGGATTGACAGTGTTGAGAAGGAATGAATTTACATATTAAATTATGGCCAGTTTGAGAGACCCTATAATGTTCTGGATTACTTCGTGGTGAAAAAGAGCTTAAAAGAGTGGGTGAAGAGACTGGGAGCTCTTTCAAGTTAATTGGGCTTCAGTGACATTTTGAATCATTAAAAAATCCTTAAAAATGAATATGTTATTAAAATATGAAAATTGATTTTTAAAACATGAAATGGGATTCCAGGTTGGCCCAATCCCTTATATTAAAACCCAAATACACCTTGGTTATGGATTTCTAAAGGATCCTAATCAACATGTTTGTGTTAATAGGTCCGGGAACGACATGTATTAATTATAATGGATAAATGTTTCTGAAAATGAAAGAGTTATATGAAAAAACATTATTTTTAAATTTTGAATTGGGCTCACGGTTTGGCCCAATTCATGAAAACTCACACATACCTCCATAAAACCATGGGAAACCCCCAAAAAAAGTAATGAAAGAAATTAAAATTAAAATAAAAATAAAATATTTCATTTATGTGACACAATATTTTCATTATTTGGTTGATATTTATTCCATTATATCGTTAATATATATTGATGTGTCAGGATCGACTATGGAACTAATTACTTCATTCTTTTATATTTCCATTCCATTTAGAAATAGGTTTGAAAATAGTTTCAGATGTCATGCGTGTCCTATGATGCTAGCCACATTGAGGTGGAGTTTGAATTTTTGGATGATGATCTTGAATGTTTTTTCATGATTACAGATATGGATTGGGTGATCAGTGTTAATGAAATGATATATAGTTACCCTCATATGGTTCAATTAGTATCTTCTAATAGGGTATCTAATGTTTTGTGGGGAGAGTGATACTCAACATCATGAAGGGAATAAAAAAATTTCATTACGCTGGGATAATATCATTCCATGTTTTAGAGATGATGCTTTTTATAAATTTCAATTTCGATGGTGGTTGAATGTTAGCATTTGTGTATGAGTATCCATATGTATTTTCAGATTATTTTTCTAAATAAGCACCATATATAGAGGTCATGATTACTATTGAAATTATCCTTGGTATGATAACCTTCATTAGATCATATTATGATATGGAACATGCAATGTTAGTGGAAAATAAGGTGTATCATGAGGACCTCGATGATAATGGATTTGATTATACTAGTGTGTCATAGTTCGAATCACATGTTTTCCTTTCTATGAAGTAATATATGAGCCTATGTCTATTTATTGATTATGGAATGTTTAATTTAGTGAAAATTAATAATAAATATAATTTTATGTGGATTGATGATCAATGTGATCAACATAATGTTTCTCTTGGGTTTTCATAGATTAATATGCAGAAGGGATTTAATGGTTTATAGTTTGATATAAGGATATACATAGGATAACATTTTGTAGTTTGTTTTTTAATTGAGATTATATGTTCATACTATTCGGTATCAATAATTAAAATCATCTACTTATCAATTTATTGAAAAAATTATTCATATGTTCGTGGAATGTTTTTGAGTCTGTGTTCTGGGATGATATTTTTGTGTACTCTAAATCAAAGGAGGATACCATGGACCATATTGAAACAATTCATCAAACCATGACCAAAAATAATCAATATATTATTCATTCCAAGTATGTTTTTTGGGATATGACAGGTGAGGATGTACCGTTATTTAATATATTAGAGGAGAATATCAATTGAACCAGAAATGATATATATATTTTTATCATGGGAGAGGCATAACAACAGATTAAATATTTTGATCTTCATGGTTTAAGATTATTAATATATATATTTTATTAAGTACTTCTCTATGCTGGCATATTAAATAGAAACATTAATCTGTAAGGGCGTAATCGTTGAATGGAATAACAGGTGTCATAGAAATTTATAGGAGATAAAGGCGAGGTTGACTTTAGCCAAAGTACTGATTCTTCTAGAACTAGGGTTGGTATTCAATGATTTCTATTAATTTTATAGTAAAGGTTTGGGATGGATCTTGATATAGAGTAAACATATTAGGGCATATGGACCTCCCATTTATAACCTCATTTGGTGAACTATGCTACTAATGATCTTAAATGTGATGTTCTTAAGCATGGAAAAAAACATTTAGTCATTATATTAGTTGGGATAGGTTTGGAGTACATTCAGGTAGTAGGAGACTAGAATATAGCTTTACGTTTGGGGATATTAACATTCAATATAGATGATGGGTAAGTATCTTCATAACATTGATATTGATATTTATTTTACCCTTATGAATAGAAATGTGGATGTGTATTCATAATGTATAATATTATGGCCACAATTTGTGAATAATTTCGCTGAGGAGTGGTATATGAATTGTTTGTTTTCTAATAATATCATTGTATTGATATTGGTTGGTGTAATGTGGTTATTAGATACAATAAATTTATAATCATCTTTTTTAGGATCGAATATGTCTCGAAAAGGAGGTACACACCAAGTTACAACACATTAGGGAATGAATTTTTGGTTTGGAGACATTGGGTTTGTGGTATTAGTTAAGTAGTAGAGCTTTGTGCTTGCACAGAATGTGGTTTGTTATGTTTTACTTACGATAGAAGTTATTGAATAGTTAAAACCATTATGATTATTACATGAAAGTTAGGGTTACCAAGATATATCACTACATGAGGCACTGAGATTGGGGGAAAGGGAATATATGACCAATAAATTATTTTTTATCATTGTGACTTATATTTCAAAGATTTAAGGTGAAGAACTATAGGACTTTATTGGGTTTTGTAAACTATGTGAATTAGAATATGTAAGTGTAGTGAGTTTTATGTGTATTTTATGTTGTTTTTATATAGAAACCTACAATGAAATATATCACTTGTGTATTCATTGACCAACTCTAATTTTTTTCATTTTAAACATATCATGGTGGTGGAGAGAGTGAAATTACTTGGGAAATTATATATTTGATAGACAATGAGACCTCATGGAGTTACCTCATTATTTGTTTTTGCAGGGGATCCAAGGTTCCTATAGAGGCTTAAAATTTTTTAACCATAACTAATGGGTTCTAAGATTAAATTAATTGAATATATTCAACTGTGGTTGAGGATATGGAGGAAGTGGACTATAAATGTTCTTGAGGATATGATTCAAGCATGAAAAAATGATTTTGGATGATATATTAAACATTATTTTCTTTCTCATAATAAAACCTATGACAATATTTATCTGGATTCAATCACGATTACACCCTATGATCCTTTGTATGAGCATCCATGTAGATCTTCATTATACAAGGAACTAATGGGAGGGCAGTCCTTGTTTGGAATGAATGTTGTTCAAGAGATGACATAGAAGTTAGAGTGGAACTTAATTCATTTAAATATGACATAGTGTAATTAATTTTTTTTGTGGACCATCAGTGTTAACATCTTGAGTTTAATGATTGTGACCTGGTATTTCTGTTATTTTATGCTTTATTTGGACAATGTCAGTTGGGTATTTAGTGTAATTTGGAACCGAGGATTGTGGGTCAATTTTTTATCATTGGATGACTATATAGGGTGACCTGAAAATTAATTTTACTATATATATTGATATATTTACACACCATTTTTCATATTTCCCATTTACGGAGTAATATACTACATCTATCCCATTTGATTATATTGGAGGAAGTTTATACTGAACTCGATACCACATCAGTTTGGCACTAAGTTGAGATTAATTAACTCCTAGATAAAGGTCTTAATAGAAATATGAACCCCTTGGTTTGAATAAAAATGATGTTAATACATGATATCCATGAGAAATTTTAGTGGGGGTAATTTACGGGGTAGTTGTGGCCTTCATTTTTTATAGATCGGTGATCTTCTTGTATTCTTAGTGACAATATTTGTTTAAAATGGGGAAAATGTAACTGTATTTTACCATTTAGTTAGGTATGTATATACCATTCTATTGGTTTTCAATTTTATTTGTTTTCGGTATCATAGAAATTAAATTGGGAGGTTACTTGTACGTGTGAAGAGAGGAATTTTTTAATTTTTCATCAATAAAAGTAGGGGTTTATGCAAATCATTGGGAACTTACATGATGCCTAAGTAAATTAAAAATCATGTAATAGATAAATATAAAATAATTGTGTAATTGGTGCATGGGGTTAATGTTTTACATGCTCTATAATAGGTACATTAAGCTTATTTAAAAAAATTTAGGATTTAATTAAAAATAATGTTATTTTTCAAATTATATAGACCATAAATATTACACAATGTGTAAATGGGTTACAGAACATGTAAATTTTGAGGTGTATGTTTTTTTAGGACACAATGAAAGAGATATTATTCACTAATTCATTATTTCATCCTTCCATCCTTGACATACATAGTGCCATGGGTAATTTTGGGTGACTCTGTTTGGTTCATATCCATTTTTTCAGTGATTGATTTTCCTTAAGGTTTGATTACTCTTAATTGGGTAAGTTTTGTTTCTTGTTAATATTTTATGGTTTCATATACGGTTTATTAGGTTTGTGTGGTTGTATTTTATTTTCCATCATTAAATTTACTTTTATTTTTTTCCATTCTAGTGATGTTCGTTCTCTTTGTTTCTAGTATCTATTTTAAAATAAGCTAGTTTTATACCATTTTTATTTAGGTGTTTTCATATAATGGGTTAATTTTTAGAATTGAATATTTTTATTGAGTAATTAATTTGGTTTTATTGTTTATTGGAGTTTATAATTTTTTCAAATGGATTCTTAGTTTGTAATGTGTTTTTAAAATAGGGTTATCCATTGAAAATAGATTTTCATGATTTGGAAGGTTCTTTTTAATCATTGAAGTGGTTAAGAATTTATTTGTAATAATATTTTATAACTTTGATAATGATTTTAAATTGATTTTATAAAAATTCACTACGGGAAACACGAGTGTTTTATAATAGAGACACATGTATCTGTTTTGTGTGTTTCACCTCTAAGAGTTATATTTTTGAGATATCAACTTTAGAACTAAATATATTTTGGATCCAATATATTCATAATTTTCCTTTTGAGTGTCTAACAGGTGTTTTCCCACATCATACATTACAATATGATCTTATTTGAAACTTTTTATTTATAGTTATGTATCAGGTTAATTTTTTTTCTAGGTTTTTTTTGATAAAATATTTTTATTTGAAGTTATCCCATATAGGTTGACATGATAGGTTGGATCAATGATATATGTTTACCTATTTTCCACCTGATTACTAGATGTGTTTTTTTGTTTATATAGCACGTACTAATCATCATATTTGAATGATAATATGAAATTTGATAGGGAAACTAAAAAATAAAAAAAACAGATGATGATTTTTGATCGGGAAAATTTATTATGGAAAATATTAGTAAAAATATTTTTTAAAAATATAGAATTATTTTATTCTAGGTAAGAGTCCATATATAGAAACTATGGAGTTATACTATAAGGTTTTGGATAAAACACTATATATAAATTCTCTCTTAAGTTGATGATGAACTATAGGATTTAGGTAGAGGGTAGATAATTTTGTAGCATGTTGGGTTCAATTATTGTTATTTCATTAATTACAGGTTAGTCTAGAGGGGAATTTTAGTCATGTGAGGTTATGAATTATTTTTTTGGAAGACTATTTGGAATTGATTTTATTTTTTCTGGTATATTTTTTATTTCAACATAATACATTTGTTTTATGTATCTTTTTAGTATATTGAATACTATTTTTGGTATCCTATTTTACCATTGTCACGTGACAAATATGATTGTGTGGCTAGTCAAGTTTACATCAGTTGGTTCTCTATTTTCCAATTTTTATTCTAATAATTAAATATTCTATAACAATTATTTTTATCTAATTTCTTTTAGTGGCCACTATTGACTAAAACCAAAATGAATTATTTTAAAAATAGAAATCATTGTGGAAAAATAAATAATAATTTAAAACCAGATATATGATTTTTAAATCTACTCACATATTTTTCAATATATCACAGATTAGGTTATTCCATGGTAGTAAAATGTCTTTATATATTTAAATCCAATGTTATGGTTTGTAAATTGTTTATGAATTTCCCATGAATATCCAATAAAATTTTAAACCTACCGTTGCAACAAGGAATATCACTATTCACCATGTTATTATTGAATCCATATTAATGTACCCTCTATATAGTTATAACTCTTAGGTACCTCTATTACCGATCCAGAACCACATATTGTATAGATATAATGGTATAATTTATTGGAAACTAAAATCCCCATCCAATACCAATATTCCATCACATTAACCTATCTATTGACTTGTCTATGGACTTATTGATAGATACATAATAATAAAAATAATTTGAAACAAACCTATTGTTCACACTAAACTCCCATCGTCTTATTTTACAAATGTTATATAAACATTTCAAAAGATTTCTTTAATGGACTCCTATGATTCTAATATATTAATATTAAATATTTTTATATGATTATTCATTACTTAATTCGAAAACATTCATAATAGAAAAAATATTTTTGTTTCTATATAATCATTTAACATAGTAATTTTAATTCATGACATATGATTATTTTATCTAATTATGATTTACCCCTATAGTAAACCTACTTAAAGACCATTCATAGTAACCTGAGGAAAGTAAACCTAATAATTGGTCATCATTGTTACTAAATAATGTAAAAAAGGGACACACATATGAATATGTTGAGAATAAGTGTATCAGAATATTAACATATACTTTTAAAAACATATTATATTTATACATAGAATAGATATTGGAATTTCATATGACATAGATAATGAGGGAAGAATGTAAATCCAGCTATGATAGAATAACATTTCCATAAGACATAAAATTATGCATTAAATATAAGAATTTAAAATATTATGTCAAGGATATATATCAAATCATTAAAAATTTCTTAGGATATGGATAATCTCATATGTTCAATCATCAGGCATGAGGTAAACTCCCATGTACCTTGATTGATTTAGAATTAAGATAATATCTCATGTACACTTATTTATTATATTTGGATGACCCACTAATTATCATCTTGATTCGGTCTTAAGACATCCTCATGTGTAACCTATTATTTCAATCTTGGGGTAACCTCTTATTTACCCTTTTTCTTCATGATTACGATAACCAATTTTGTACTCTTTTATTTTAGGCTCCAGATAACCTCCATTCAATCCTCTGAACTCATATAACATGAATAGATACTCAATGAATTAGAGAGATATTTAGGTCCTAAATTATTTTTTTATAATGTATCCACAAACAATGTTTATAATGTACTATCTTCATATAATGAATATGATGCATCATTCTGAGGAAATATCATATTGAATTCATCATTTATGAACCCATAAAATGAATTGGTTTTTCAAAAAATGTAATCATAAAATATCTAAAAGAAAATATATAGGTTTTATAATAATTTAATCTATTTATTGTAGAATATACCATGGGAAATGAATCTGGTTTTGTAAGAATTTTTTTGTTATATATTCCATGGAAGAGATTTGTGTTCCATAAAACACTAGTCATCATAAACCATCAAAAGAAATTATAATAATGGTATCTACGTATCATATCACCAATAATTAATAAGTGAAATTAATGAATGTTATCATAGATGTAAAATGTATTTAAAAGGTTTATTGGACCATTTCAAATAAAAAACATTCTCCTATAGAAAATTAATTTTTAAATCATAATTTTTTTTCGAAATCCTTTAATTAGAAAATAACATTTAAAACTTAAAAGGTAGTTTTTAAAAATATTTTGAAATATTTATTAATAAAAAAATCCGTAAAAATTTGAGAAAATAATTTCATAAACAAAACAAAAATAAAATTTTTTCTATATAAAGATAATAAATGAAAATATATAAGGTGATCAACAATTAAATTACTTTTCATGATGATGGAAAAATATATTCATGTTTTTTATTTCTAAAAAAATATTTTACATTTTTGATAAATTATAAATGGGTAATGTTTAATAATTGATATTGTCAAAAAATTTAAAATTTTTTTAAATAAAAAAATTTAGTTAATAAATTTTTGTAAGAATTTTTTATACAACATTCAGTAAAATTATAGACAAAACAACATCAAATAAAATAGGGTTATTAAATGAAAAGATTATTTTTCTAAAAAACGTTATTTTGTTATATTTAGTACAAAAAGAGTTTAAAATGATGGAAAATTATGTATTATTTTGAAATAATTAGGGAATATTAAATTTGATGAGTTTCTTGATAGATATATCTTATGATTTCCTCATTAAAACCATAATAATAAATAATCATGAAAAATAATGAGATTGACTCTATAACTTATTACTAATTTGGAAACATTGAATTTTAATCCAGATAAGGGAATAATAATAAATGAATCTTATAATATCATTAAAATAAATAAATATATGATATTACCTAAAGAAGTGTATATATGTACACATAAAAAATCTATATAGTTTCATAACATGATTTTCGTTTCAATGATGAACAATTTAAGAAATAAATACCTTACCCCTATTTTAATATTTTGTATAATGAAAACCAATAAATAATAACATATAATGAAACATTAAATATCATTAATATAATGGGATTAATGATACAAAAATTAAAATGTGATTTATATACACCACCAAAATAAAATACATGGTGAATTTTTATATGTCTCCATGAAATACAAGAGAGACTTGAAATACCATACTATAGGTATCAAATTCCTTTGTTCTCATAAAAAAATTAATTTTTAAAAATAGATGATTTTTAACATATATTAAAAAACCTCACATTCATATATTATAACATATATGATTTATATATTCCTATTTATTGCTCATTTATTAATAATTCCATGTTAATGTCAGAGTTTTTGGAATAACCACTTTTTTATATGTTTTATTTTTTTATTTTACTTCCTATTGATTTTATCATGGTTCCATACTACCCATAATGTTAAAAATGAAATATATATGAAATTTATTCATTATTTATAATTTTAAAAAGAATCATGAAATTCAATATATTAGAATAAATATATGTGATGATCATGAAGATGGTATACTTTACGTGCATAGGAGTGAATATTCCATTTTTAAATGATAATTATGAAAAATAGATAAGAAAATGATTATAATTCCATATTTATAACAATAAAATAAAATAAAAGTTATTACTTTTAATATTCTTATATATATCATCAATGTGGTGTAGTGATGGAAAAACAGAGTCACAATGCTTTATGAAGGTAGTAGTCCACTCATACACAAATGATATTATCATGTTTTGTTGACTGAAAATGTAACGAACAAAATAATATTTTTTATTTTAATAATCATAAATATGTAATTAATATAATAAATAATAAATATATATTTCAAAAATTTAACCCTATTATATTTCAAGTAATCTTTTACTGAAAAATGAATTACATAGATTCATATGGTTGTTGTCCACCATACGATCTAATTATGTTATCATATCTCTAATAGAATAGAATGTAAAATGTTATATATGATAAAATTATTCTTGATATAAAAAAATATTTTTTAAATTTATTATTTGTACTTTAAATCCATCATAACATATAATTTTGAGATGTGGTAATGGAAATTTGAACGATATAGGTTCCTAAGATGGTATTACTCCATACACACAAACAATTACTTCAGAACACATTTTATTGAAGTGGGTATGGTTTTAGTTGACTTCCATAACCAAAAAATTAAGAATATTTTGTAATATTATTTTTTTATTATCATGGTTTAAAAATAATTTAATTCTATAGTTGAATAAAAAATTATAAATGCTCATTGAAAAGCATTACCTCTTCTTTGGGTAACTACTTTAAATTTTCAAAAAAAACATTAAAAAGTTGATTTACGTAAGAAAATGAAGAATATATGATGAGTGTATGGATGTTTTAAATATATTTTTTATATTCCTGGATAATCCATTAGAGTTTGGAGGTGTGATAAAAATAGTAGTGGTGGTGATCTTGTATATGTGAGGTGTGTGGTGGACTTGTAATATTCGAAAATAAAACTGTGTACCAATGATATTCACATTCTAAAAGGTTTTAAGTAGATATTTTTTGATAAAAAGAAATTATAGGGTATAATTGTTTCCATTAAAAATATTTAATACATTTATTTTGATAATTTATGAAAATATCATTCATGTTTTACTCCCAATTAATCCCTTTTTTCCTTAAATGTGATAATTATATTTTATTGTTTCCACAATTATATTTGATCAAAAATTATGTTGAAAATATTAAAGAACCTAATTTATTTTAATTACAAATATGGAATAAATATTTCAAAATTCATTTCAAATGATTAGAAAATGATTTTTTCAATACAATTTCACAAATGCAATGTAAATTAGGTGTTCAAATAGAAAATGTTCAAACATTTACAACTGTCTTATATCTAATTTTAAAATTTAATTTATTCTAATGAACTAAATAGTATTTATAGAAATATAATTTTAAAATTTTTAATATAAAAATAAATTTTTATATAATTCTACATCAAATATTATTTAATCAAAAAAAAAATTTAAAATTAAAATTCAGTTTTTTTCAGTATTAATAAAATCATTATCATTTAGAAAAAATTGTATACAATTCCCCATAAATTTATTTATAAGATTATTTATAAAATATATTTTATTTATTCAAATATATTTTATAACAGTGTCCGAATTTATTTTTCATAAATGTTCATTAAAAATGTGATATACAATTATTTTGGGAAAATACATTTTTAACTGTAAAATTTTATTTATTATTTTCTCTCATCCGGAAAATGAATAATATAGATGATTAATTTTTGGTATAATATATATATTACTAAAATAATTCAATAAATTATTTTTGTTTAATTAATATTGATTTTTTTTCAAAAAAATCCTGCAAATATTTAATTTATATGAAAATAGTTTTCGTTTTCATTTCTTTTTAAATGTTCAAAAATAATTCATTATGTATAGTAATTGAAATGATACTTTTTCATAATATATTTTATAAAATTCATACCCTACATTCAAAATACTAGGTGATAACCTTTATATTTAATAATAATATCATTCTAATAAGTCATGTTTTGTTTGAAATCTGTGTTTTGTATAACACAATCTAATATCTATGTTCTATTCAATAGAAGGAAAACTCATTACATTATTTTACAAAATCTAATATCATTGTTTTTTAATTAAAAATAAACATAGTGATTCATGTAATTAAATATCTAAATTATTAAATAAATTACAAAAACTATTTTATAAAATCAGTGGGTGTTACAAATCATTATTCGTATAGTATTATGTCCAAAATAAGATTCCATTGAAAAATAAAGACATGAATAATAATTCAGGAAACAATAATACATAAAAATACATATAACTATTAATATAATCATGTTATCTATTGATGAATAATATATCTAATATAAAATTTTGTATGGAAAATAACAACTTATTTCGTAGTGAATGAATTCATAACATTGGAAATCATAACTTTATAGAGAATTTCTCATTCAAGACATCATATATAAGTGATACAAGATTAAGAAAAGTCAAAAAAATATTTATTAGAATAAATAATACATAAAGCAGTTATATAATTTATATCCCGGCATATTAGTAATCATATAAAATTTATTCGACAAATGAAAAAAATGATCCAAATAAAACATAAGTAATATTCAAAAATAATAAACAATGTTTCATATTTAATAGAAAGGTATGCATATTGTAAATTCTTCGATAAATAAAAAATTTAATAACATTATTGGTAAAAACCCTTAAAAAATTAATGTATAATAATGGGAACACATTTATATAAGAAACATAAAAATAAATATTGAAAAAGTTAATGTGATATTTAATATATCCATGACCTTAATTAATATGAAGTGAATAGAGAAAAATAATGTAAATAGAGAGAGATTAATAATGATATAGAATATTTTTCTTAAAAACTAGGGGAGTTATTGAATATAAATTCATAAGTTAATTTATAGTGCAATAACTAAAAAATCTAAAAAATCAAAATATATTATATTTGAGGTGGAAAATAGAGGTTAAATTTTAAAAAAAAAAATCACAAATATTTCTTAAAAATTGTATTAAAAAATATTTAATGGTACTATCATAAGTCTAGTTCAAGGGTTGAAAATTGGAAATTTGGAAATAATAATTTTAAAATATATACATTTATTTAAATAATAAAAAGAAATTATCTAAGAAATAGAAAATTTGTATTGGAATGTATAATTAAACATATGTTGAACGAAATATCATTATTTATAAATCAACATGATTAATAGGTAATGATAAATCATAAATTTCTTTAAAAAATTTAAATTTAAATTTATTAAAAAATACAATAAATAATTTATTTAAACTATATAATTAATCAGATGCATAACATAAAGAAAAAATATATATTCTCAAAACATAAAAAAATATGATTTATTTTTAATTTTTATAATATTAAAAATAAACCCTATAGAAATATAAGAATGAATCATTTAATAATATTGTATTTAAGTTATATTTCAATATAAAATGACCTAAAATAATCATTTATAAAATTAAAGGATTATTAATATAAATTATATAAATTGTATTTATATGGAGGATAATGATTTCCAATGGTAAATTAGATATAGGTTCAAGACAACATACAATGAACTATTTGGGTGACTTTGGTGGAATTGGGAGCTTAAAACCTCAACAATACTATTAAAACCTAGAATATAAATTGTTTTTAAATTTAATACAATGATTGTGTGGATGAATCAAAACTTATAAGAAAAAAGTTCAATAATAAAGGTACTAACTTAATGAAAGTAAATCTTTTTAAAAACCATGATGAATATGGTCATGTGTTAATACATGGAAAAGAAATTAGGTGATTATAATAGAAAGATATATTTCCAATAATATTGATTTGTTTATTATATTGGAATTTTTTATGGAAATATATTCACCAAATAAATTTATATTCATAAATGATAAGAAAAATGTCAAATGAAATTGAAATTGAGATAATTAACAATTGAATCACGTATTTAATTTCGAGTTTATCAATATAAATTATTGTATAATTAGATAATGTTCATTATATTCGTGACTAAGAAACATTAATAGGTATATTTTATGTCTTAAATCCCATTAATTATAATATTACGTTCATTTTTTTCTATTGTTTCAACTCGCATTTTCTATAAGGGTTTGTTCGATTAATTTGTAGGAAAGTAATTCCACATTTAAAGTGTAGTAAAATTAGATATAATTAAGTTTCATCAACTCAATAAATACAACGATATATTTTATTTATTTTTATGTTATCATAAAACTTATATTATTCAACGTGTTTTAAAAAATATATTGAAATTAATAGAAGTGTCTTCATATACATGATTTTGGTGACATTATTTAATAAGAACACTTATCCTTAATATTATTTATATACTAAAAATACAACCTTCCATGTTCTTATTAATTTAATAAATATCAATCTTTTATTGAATACATTAATCAAACCAGCAACATATACTGTGGATGAAAAATGATATGTGTCATTCCTGGAGGTGGACGTCCGACCAAGAACAGTAGATGTTCTTAGTTTCTAATCTATAGGAGATATTTAGGAAAAAATTATCCCCTAATCATAAAAACATATTATTATATTAATTAAAAAAGTATTTTTATTAGAATGTTTGTAATACATTGGTAAAATGTGGGATGAGAAAGTAACCAAATATAAATTTTTTTAAATTGTAACTTATTTCTTTTTACATCCTCCCCATGAAGACTCATTTTTTATTATTAGTTTTGTCTTCTTAAGAGATTTAAGAATATATAATATCTGAAATATGGGATTTTATGGTTTCTAGTGTTGTTTATTGGATACGAGGATATTTTGATGATGAAAAGTTGGATGGCGATGGGGCACATTTATATGTTTGAAGGGTGGAATATTTATAAATACTAATTTATAACTATATGAAAAGAGATGAATTATAAAATTAAAGTGGATCCAAAAATTAAATTTAGAGAAGAATATATATTTTATATTTGTTCAATGCATCATCCACCCATATAGAGATGATATTTTATTATATACTAAATGGATTTCTTCTTAATATATCTTTTTTATCTCAATTGGAATTTTCTATGGGTGAATAATTTTTACAATAGTAAGTTATTTTTTATAAAAAAAAAATAAATTTATATATTACCTAAATTTTAAATTCTAATTCTTATTCCATTTTTCATTTTAATTTTATTAATATTTTATACATTCAATTTAATATAATAAGACACAAAAGTTATTTTATGAAAAAAAATATTTATTTTGAAGCAGTAAGTGAATTTAATATTATTCAATGATATATAGAAATCCTCAAATAAGTGAATTTCCACATATATATAAATATTATAAATTCATTTCATTGAATACATTATTAAAAAGTGATATATTTGACTTATTAGTATAAAAATAAAAAATATTTTCGAAAAACATCATTTAAAAATTGGCATTCTAAAATGAAATTATATAACTAACATGAAATAGATTATTTATATACCCAGAATTAAATTTATTCAATTCATTGGTATTACGAAAATAGTAATTTTCATGATGATTTATAGTAATATGACATGAATTAAAATAAATGTTTACTTCTACAATATTTTTTTAATTTATATATTACTTTTTTGTAATATTAATGTGGAAATTTAATATTTGTTAACATTATGTAATAAGAGTTATCGAGAAATTTTTGAATTTAATGTTTTTCATTATAGTAATGTGTTTCTAATGATAAAATATATATAATGTATTATTTAGTTATTGGATACTAATATATGAACTCATTGTGTTTTACATCATTCTTGAGGCAACCCAATATTGTGTAACAAAAATGTTCATTCATTTTATATCAATATTATGTAAATATAATAATAATACATTCCCCAAGGAAATAATGGATTAGTTTGTTTGGAGATAGGATATGAAATCCTCTTATTTTTTGAATGGTATTCCTGATATCCCAAAATTATCAGGTAATATAGAACACTTACTATACATATCAGACCTAAAAACATTCTCCATTACATGGGTAAATAGAAACATAAGAACGAGATATTTCATTTTTCCATTTGGATAAAAATATTATATATAAACAAATGATAATAAGTCTGGATTTGATAAGAATAGAGATAATATAAATCTTTTATAGAATATAGAAATTAAAGCCAATATTTCATGACCTGATCGAACCTGGGTATCGAGTAGACACTATCCCTTTCTTTCCCCCATATGACATGGGTGGTGACATTCCTAGATGGCATAACTTTTTTGGTGAGGAATTTTCCTAATGAAACTATATTCACACTCCCAGATACACTTCAATGAAATATTGAATTGATATTAAATGTTGTAAACTAATATCAATAAAAAAATAATTCCCAATGAAGTGTAAAAAAATGTACTTAATGTAAAATTAGAAAATTACGCCCCCACTAAATAATAAATTAAAAGTGTCCAAACTACTCAATAGTAGTGGATTTATATCCGATGTAATTAATTTATGGCTCATCAACCCAGCTTTTCAAAACACCAAGTCATTCTAGTTTGCTTTGCTCAGACATCTTCAGGACATCTTTGGACACTATCAAAATGCATGTTATCTAGACAAAACATAATGTGTGCATTCCAAACCTGTGTAGGGGTGTGTATGATAATACTTAGTAAGAACCCAAAAACACCAACCATAAAGACAGAAACTACAAGGGGATATTTCACATGAACTATCCATAAAGAACCACATCGAGATAGAAACTCTACCATGAACCATCCTCAGTTTTACAAGACTAATTAGAGAATTCAAAAAAACCAATAAGAATTAATGTATTGAATAACACATCCCAAAACTCAACCCAAAATTATGTAACCTCGTTCATACATGGGGGGATAAACACAGTGAGTAGAAAAACTACACATCAATCATTTTCCACTCCTCGAATAAGATTTACATCATCTAACCATTAGAATCATAACATAGAAAGAACATGAGATACCCTACACATATTTTACTACCATGGAAATAGATAGATCATAAATAGGTTATACTAACATGTGAAAGATGTATACTCAGTCATCAATTGATTTCAACCAATAACGTGAAAACACCTCATGGGATCCCATACATCACCCAGATATACTCATCTGAAACTCCATGTATCATAAGGTTACAACCTCATATACAATAACTAGAGTCTATATGAGGTGTAATGTTACAAAACGGAGAGAACAAAATCAATGTGTTCATCCAACCCTAATGTAACCCATCCCAATGATAACCTATATTGGAAACAAAAGAATCATTCTTAATGGTAATTTGAAGAGAATGTTCTCCATTGGTAGAAACATAATATGTCCAGTTCTGGTCCATAGCACTAGACGTCATGTTGTAATTAATCTTTTTTTATGCATGGATAAAGAATCCCACATGGACAAGATGGATCCTCACCATTGGATGCATTTGAAGTTGAACTGCTCAATAATATGCACCACATAAACCCTCTATAATGATAGAGAATATATGGACCCCACATCTCCATTACGCTGTAGTCGATGGAGTTATAGCCCCCAAACAACTGATGAATCCTATATCAGGCCAATATAGAGTGTTGAAAATCTTATTTTGTTAAGGGAGCACAAAATATTAATTAGAAATCATTCATATCGAGTGGATGGGACCACTCCTCACATTAGAACCCAATAGATGAGGGAGCTCCAACTCTAATGGAGGACCAAATCCTCGCAACTACTTAGAGACGGTGGAGTAAAACTCCGTCAAGACTCATACCCTGGTGCGATAGGGGTGTTATACTCAAAGGATAAAGGAACCATTTCCATGTCTTGGGGTGTATTACTCTGTCGCTATAGGACACGAACCCAAGAGGGACTAGTGATTAATAATCTACTAAATTGATTACAATGGGGGCACCACACCCTAGTTTTATACTGTATTATCAACCCAAAGTTGGAGGACACATTCCCTTATTCTAAATGGGAGTAAAACCCCACATGAACAACATGTATGGAGGACCTACAACCCATAATGACTAAGGAGTTCCTACTCTAGGAATAGTGGATCTGGTTTATAAACATGTATGTGGAACCCACTCTATCTATATGTCATATATAGAGGACCCATGGCCAAATATGATAGGGGAGTACCAATTCTCTGTATAGAGGACTGAAAACCTGATCTAACAGGGGAATACAAAATCATTCTTAAAAAAATTGTGTGGAGGTCCCACGACCAATTACAGATGAGGAACATTATCCAACTATACAAACATCATGTTGATCATGCACCCCAATCCATTTGGTGAGTACCAACCCCGAAGGAATATACCAAAGGTAAAATAACCCACACCCCTGATATGTGAAATCCCATATAAAAAAATTAGAGATGTAATATAACCCAATGCCCTGATAAAATAGGGAAGTGTATTCCCGAGTGTCTCTCTTCACGACCAACACCGAACTCTAGTTTCATTTAAGTAAATAATCATAAGAATATTGTTGTGAAAGGACCACCTGATAAATCCTAGGCCAAAATAAAGGCAACCATTATATTATAGATAGAAAAATTCTCCGGTTAGGCTTCCTTCAATCCTCAATCTAAGTATGAGATAAGGTGATATAGATGAAAAAATATATCATGAATATCACATGGAGTAGACGGTGTGCATTAGGGCCCACATGGCATGTGAACCCACCCAAGCACCTTGATGTGTATCCTATTTAAATGGTTTTTCTACCCGTGCAGGGGTAAACAACATGTAGAGAGGGTACATTCCATGTACCTCTTCACCCGACCCTTAGTCTTCTGGTTTTCCATTTTCTGGGTATCAGACCCTGTGTCTGTGTACTTTCAATGTATAGTCGTACATGGACTTGTAATTTTACATCTCTTTTCCAATACCAGTCCAATGTCTACACAAATTTGTGTACTACATGGAATGTACACATATTAAATAGAGTGTCGATCCAAAAGAAGATCTTCCCCCTATAGTATGGTCTATAAGGTGTGATTCAATAGAGTACACATTGTGTAGATTGTAATTCCAGTCCGGAATCTGCTGAAAAAACACCAAAATTTCCCCATTTATAATCAAACCACACATATTTACCAAGAAGGGTTCATTATTATTTGTAATTTGTATCTAAAAACATATAAAAAGAATAATGAATCAGGGTTTAGAAAAAATATGAACCACTTACATATAGGGTGAAACATTGTATCATTAGATGAATAAAGATGCATGATTCATGTTGCTTCTTTATATAATGGTGACATGTGTTATAAATAGAGATAAAAAGTTACTAGACAAATTGATTACATATTCATTCCATCATCTCCAATGGGAGAAGTGTATAAGATAAGATCCTCCTTCCTGTTGTGTGGCCAAAATGATAGGGAGAGGGTGAAAATATTATATTTAGGATTAGTTTATTAATTAATTAAAAAATAAAATTTTTATCTAAAAAATTAATCCACTATTCAATTCCCCATCATCTCTCCTCCAACAAAATTTTTTGGTGATTAAAAATTTATGTCATTCCTTTTCATGGACCCCTCACACCAATGATACTAAACTTAAGGGAGAGAGGTAATGTCCCCAGAGTCCCACTTCTAGTGTGCCACAGGTTGGTGACTAGAAGAAAGGGTGTATAAATCATAAAATATTGGTGTCCTTTCCGATTATAATATAAAAAAGATAAAAATATATGATGAATCATCCACAAAAAATCCACGATATAATATAAAATATAATGAAAAAACATCATACATGAATGTATAATGTTGAGCTGATACAAATACATTAAAGTCTCAAAAGTAAATACCCAAAATCAAATCTAAATCATCAGCACAAAAACATTCAAAAGGCCCGAGAGATTAGTACCCATCCGGGTTTGCGACATCCTCCTAGAAACATGGAAATATTTCATATACAAAGGGTGATCATACACTTATATTGTTTAGGAATTCTAAAGTCTCTCATGAACATGTTAAATAAGAATACTAATGGCCCTATGAGAAAATAATAGAATAAAACAAAAACAACCACGGTACACTAACCACACCATCATCACTGAGGCATGCTCACCATGTATCTCAATTCATGTTATTCAATATAAAGTGAATCATATCGATGATAGGGTACCCCGTACCGCATTCTCTCTAGTATGTCTCTCTCACACAACATTGTATGACCAAGAAATCCATTACCTTTTGTAAACCACATAACATACGGCCAATACACACTTGGTCCTTAAACAAAAATGTAAAGACTATACATAGGCCTCACAACACATCCCACCTGCACACACATGGTCCGCACAACACATCCTACCTGCACACACCTTGGTCTCACAAAACTACACATCTAATCTCGAAGAAACATGGTAAAGCATGTATCCCATCTCATCATGATGAAAAATGTGAAAAAACTTATCACATATCCGCTAAAGGAACATAGGCCACAATAACACCAAGTAATACACTAGAATACATCAAATCAACATTGCATGTTCTATTCCTACATTGTTTGTAGGTGAGAGAAGAAAAGATTGGGTATCTATCCATCTATACTCTCACTGTATCTCGAAAAAATCACAACATACTTAACTCTGTGGTTGTTCAGAATATAGTTCACAACAAGTGATAGGTTCATATAGAATCATAATAATCTAAAATATATACATATTTATTATTTAAATAACCCAATCCAAACCTATGGGTTTACGAAAAAATAACCAACTCAAAACACAGTCACCATTGCTTCTACCTCTAAATGAAAAAGACCAAAAACAACTCACAACTCATATTTCAAATTCCCAACATATTCCATTTATCCAATTACATTCCATTAATAAAAAAATTCATTCAAAATTTTATTAAATTATTATTTATTTACCACATTACTGTGTGTGTATTTAACAAGAATGAATCAAATCAGGAAACACAGTAAAAACAGTAAAAATCATTAATGCAGTGGAGTGCCTGAGTAAATTTACACACATAATATAATGGAAAATTGATACCATAACCACTAGATACAGGGTGTATCATTCTATATTACATCAATGAAAAGACTCTCATAAATAACACAAACAAATCACTAATTCCCTTCTCCAAACCCTTCCTTCCCAAAACATTATAACCACATAACCAACCCCTCATGCACAACTATTCCAAAATCCATATCACCGCACATAACAAGGTATAAAATACATTTATATTTTACAAGAAATACCTTATTTATTTTTCCTTTTTAATTTATGGTGTTATCATGAAACTTTTATGATCATGGGGCATCCATTTATTAGCATTAATATATATGGTAATCCAATTTTCAAATAAAATCATTTAAAAACCCAAAAACATTCATTTAATAATCCATCTAGTCCAAAAACAAGGATTCCCAATGGATATGATTTTTATTGAGTATTTTTCCCATAAAAACACTATATCAACAATAAACATAACACAGTATGATCATTTTTTACTTTTCAAAATCTCCTGAATATTTATTTTTCAACAAATTTTATTTTATTTACTAATTTATAATAAACTATATTTTCATGGGAAAAAATCTATATACCAATCCCACATTATGCAAAATTAATAAAGATTATGGAAATACTATGTAGAAGAAGAAAAATCAACACTTCATGGTTGCAGGAAAAATAGGGGCACACATACAGCTGGAGACCATAATGAGAAAAAGAAATCAATTGCCTCATTCTAGAATTATGAGGAAGAGAGATTCCTAACATCCCATAGAAAGGAAAATCTAGAACATAGGAACTGAAAAAAGGATATATAGACTTTAGGAAGATCTGATCTGATTCACTAGATTAGATACAATTTTGATTTTCCATTGATGTATGATCTGACCAAGGTCATATGTTTTGATCATTTCAAATTCTTCAGACTCATAAATAATATGATATAATATATGGAATTTTAATCGGCCTCAATTAATTTTAAATTTGTAATTAAAAAAATTTATATCAAAGGATGAAATCTAATGGAATAAACTTGAAGAATGAGGAATACTACTCCTGAGGCACTTCCAACGAGACACTACCAGACAAGGAACCAACATATGAGGCACCACCAACATTGCACTACCAAAAGAGCCACCACCCGTGAGACAACACCATTTGATTGAAAAATACTGATCCACCACCAGCATGAAACATTATGTGGGACATCTCAATGGAAACACACCATCTAGTGAGACAATGCCGTGGTGAGACACTGGCAATGAGACACTGCCTTGGGGAGACACCACTAGTGAGAGCTATAGTTGGGGTGAGACACTACTGGCGAGCCACCACTATTGTGAGACACCACTAACATGAGCTACTGTCATGGTCAGACATCTCTATTGACACACCTCCAGATTAAGGCACATCAAGGGTGATCTACCTTCTTCAAGGCATATCTATCACTAGACGATACTAGTGTAACACTTTTCCATTGAGATACATAATTGGTATGAGGCACAGTTCGGATGAGGAATGTTTAGAAAATATTCAATATACGTATATTTGAGAACTATTAAAAATTACCCATAGATGAAATATATGACATGTCCCAAAAATACCCCAGTTCCCCAAGGCACCTCAATCATTATATTTCACACAATGCAATAGATAGGAATGGTCTGCTGTATTACATCTAGTACCTATCAAACTACGCTCACTAACGAGAATTCAACACCAACCCAATTAGAAGGAGGGTAAGTGTTCGAACAAACATCCCTTGAGATACTCCTCAATTATCTCATAATTATTAATAAACTATAATCAACCAAGCACATAATATTTTAATGATAAATAACATTGTTTTGTTACAATGATGGAGTGGAAACCACTATACACAATAAAACCATCTTCTAAATATTCAATCATGGACTTATCATCATAGGTGTTCACATATAATCCCAAAAGATGACAAAATACATCACACTACCATAATAAACTGCACTATCCAATCAAATTAATTAGAGGATTCTATCCTCAATGTTAATAAAATATCTACTTTGTCTGGTTATGTCTTCACACAATGTGCATAATCTCTACATAGTTAATGAATATATATTATAAATCAGCTCCTACCCTTTTCATACATTAGGAATTTATCAATCATCATGCCACACACATCAAAAACCAAAGGAAATACATCATCTCAAATTAATAATTGTTCAAAAATCACATCAAAAATACTAACAAAAAATGGAAAATTGAAAACATCTCTAGGTACTCAGAACACATATTAATTTCCCACTCGAGTGTACTCTCCCACCAGACACCATGCCTCTGAAACACATGAACCAAAGAAATGGTATGTCCACACACTGCCTTCTCTTGACAATCCTAGATTCATACTGGACACTCAAAAAACATCTCATCATCCACTATATCTATCTACCACAGTTAAATGACATTGGTGACATATAAAAAATACCAAAAAACCATAAAGACGTGTTAGATTTAATGAATCCTCTATAACTGTGGGGAAAATTCTAAATAGTGTGATAACTAACTAGATGATCCAAACACAACAAAGGGTCCATCAATCCTATGAAAATATCACCCACTCTACCAAACCTCAGCAATACATGTCTCGGGAAACCATCTAGAACATATGGTCCCCTAAATAAGACACTAAGTACCTTCTTTATATGTTGGCATAATACCTCTCCTAGTCTTGTGCTATTTTTATCCTCTCATGAACAAGAGTAATGTTTTTAGTTGTCCCCTACACCACATTGGGACCTTGAATAGTTATTAAACCTCTATCTGTTCAGAACAACGGAGAATGAAACTGTCTTCCTTCCAAATCCACAAATAACGCAATGTCCATAGATGAGTGAAAAATATTGAAATAAGAAAACCCTACCAATGGAATGAGTCATACCTATGATCCACCGCTGTCAATGATGCACACCCACAATATATCATCCAACATTTGGATAATCATTTCTATCTAGCCATCTATCTAAGGGTGGGAGGCAGTGATGAGGCATAATTGTTTTGAAAAAGAATACTATAATCCCCTCAAAAAAAGTGAGGTAAACAATTCATCCTAACTTGAGACAATGGAGCTCAAAACACCATACAACCAATCCACCTCATCCATGTACATCTAAACCAGAGAATCCAATGCACCCAACTCCCTGATTGCAATGATGTGGGCTGGTTTTGTTAAATAATCCACTTTCACCAAGATAGTATCACAACCTACATGAGATATTGGAAAAACTATGAGTAAAATACATTCATATTTTATCCCATTTCATCTCGAGAACATCCAACGGTTGAAATAAACCACTAGGAACAATACCTACATTCTAAACCTACTGGAAGCCCATGTACAATGCCACCAACTCTTCAACTGCCTATTTCATCCTGAGCCACCAAAACAACATATTTAATCCATAGTACATCTTCTAAAATCTTGTGTTTACCGCCAAAGGTGATATATAAAAATCATGAAGGACTCTTTCGTGCATCGGCAATGGAAATAAATCATTCTGTTATACAACATCGACTTTTGAACACCTTCTCACCATCCCTTTGGAGAATCACTATAGCCAACTACATAACACACCACCTCTAGCTCAGGCTCAACCTAGTAAGACTCCACTACAAGAAACATTAGAGATGACCAAACCATCATGTGAAAAAAATCACTTTCCATCCACAACACTCGCATCGATGTGCAAGGCTGGAAACTCCTCGATCGCTCGCCTAGAATTTAATGATAAAAATCATACTTTTTGAGTTTCTTCTTAAATAATAAGCCTAGAAATTCATATTTCCCATGGAGTTGGATATCTCAAAATCATAATACTAATGAAACTCCTTCATATCTATTATTTAGATTCAGGCCAAGATAGGAAATGATATACCACAAATCATGTTATCTAAGATGATAATAATGAACTCCCTAATGAGGTAATGCCGCCACTACATCATCACATTAAAAATTGATTATAGATTTGGATCATGGGTGCATAGATTCATGAATTGGAATTTGTCTACCTAGACCTGTATGAGATCACGTTTCAGTTATACGTCATCTCATATCCCAAGCCCAAATGAGATTCATCACAAAACACCTCAAACATCACCCCTTTCTCCATAAACCAAATCACTCAAGATATAAATTACATCCAACTCAGGTAAGTGAATGTTTCATCCCACTAATCACTCTACCCAAAATCATGGACCTTTGTAGTCCAAGAAATCAATGGAGCAATAACATGAGAGAAATTTTGTAAATATTATGATTATAGCCTATGATACCATGGAAACTATAAACCTATTTCCAATTCATGCATGTCTTCCAAGAATCGTATGAATCAATCATCGTTAAGTTCGCATCCACACCCTAATAAGACACCACATTTATAAGAAAACATGCCTATCATTTTCAGAATATACACTTGGAAAACACTCCATAGTGCTTGTGGAATCAAAAAACATGCCAAACAGTTTTGAGATTCTCGATGTTCTACTCCTCTAACTATGAGTATTATATGATATCATTAGAGAATATGATGATGAAATGATATATGGACTCACTGAACATATAAGCACCATGAATCTAAAGAGGGTGTTCATAACACCAAAAGTCAGGAATACAACCTCTAAGATACCTTGACATACAAATTAATGATGAATTTGGTATGTCTCCCTCCTACACCCTTATCTATTGAAATCAATATTGTAGGTCATTCTTAGGAAACAAACTCATACAACTCATCAGGTCGAAAATATTTTATATCTCAAGAAGTAGTTAACATTTTTTGACAGTCAGTATATTCAATTTTTGACAGTCTACACACAACATCATTATACTATCCTCCATCATTGAAAAAACACTAGATCACCCCATGATGACGTGTTAGTTCAAGTAAAAACCATATTCATTAGATCAACTATTTGAATATTATTCTCCCATATCTCAAAAGGTAAAAACTAATAAGTATCCATAAAAAAATTGATGTACTATAATGAATTTCCATCCTAATCTCTACATCATGTCTAGTTGGTAGCATAAAAAATTCTTAAGAAAAAAACTCCATCAACTACCCAAAACCCTAGGAACACCCACCATATTAGATTCCACTAATTTCCTTGACAACTCATCCAAAAAGAAAATCAGTGGCTCCCCACAGTACCTGTGCACCTAGAAACACTGCTCACTATAAATAACCACACAGTTGTAATCCACATCATAAAAATAAATGTATTCATGAATCAATATATAATAATATGTATTCTATAAAACCAATTTATGTTTTGGATGGAATCACATGGAATCATATTTAGTATGAACATATCACCATGGGACTGATGTGGTCCCATCATCATTATACACTCATTCCAGACATCAAACTGTTCTAGCCTCTGAGTTCAATACTCATCACTAGGGGTAGTAAAATCATCTCTATGTCTAGTCCTATATCCTGTGATTTGGCGTGTGTAACAAAGGAGTGTGAAGCTCATGAGTATAAAACGTCACAAATAATAGTACTAAAAAATTAATCATACCTATAAAGAACTATATCACTATTAAAATTTCTTTCTCGACCACATGAAACTGACAGTGCACAACTCCTCTACCACTTTTCTGATGACCAAATCCACAAACATGCTTGTGTTGTGGTCGATAAACAAGAAGATTATCTTGAGGATAGCCTCTACTTTATCCATAAACCCTTGAAGGATCAAAATCCTATTTCCCCTACAAATGAAATGGATTCATGAAAAACTAATGTTAAGGATAATGTTGAATATGTATACCTCCACCAAACTAATCATTAGGAAATACTTGGAAATATATTAGGAAATGGACATGAACCCTACATCCAAAACACAATGGCACAATTATCCTAGGAAAATTAAGGAACATACTATCCCCAGAAGGATTTAAATGAAGAAGCTATGGTCCATAACCCACCGGTCGAAACATCTATGGTCTTGGAACATGTAATAAACCGCTGAATACTATTCCACTCAAATAACTCTACTGGATACCCTTACATGGTAGAGGTCTTCATGATTTCATCCACTTGAACTTATCTACCATCTTTTGATCCTCAAGATATATTATAAATGTAAATGAAGTAAAAACATACTAGATAGATGAAAGAATTACCTCATCATGATGTCTTTCATGAGACTCCTCATGAAGAAAATGATATCTAATAAATTTCTTAAGGTATTTAAACAAGGTTTATAGCTACCAAATTGAAATTCTCCACTAATTAATTTAAATAATATCATGCCTCTAAAATTCCTTCAAGGTTGATGAAAGAATCTCTTCCTCGAAGTACCCAAAAAGTCAGCCAAAAAGATCCACCTCATTCTACTCTCCTAGATAAATCATCCACCAATGACTTGTCTGTTCTCTAATAAGACTATGTGACTTAGGAACCCAGTACCTCGTTAGGGAATTAAATAACTAAGAGTGATCTCATGATCATGCATCAAACTCTCAATATTTGTATATAATACTCTTCCCTCATACTATCCCAAAGCTGGCCGCTAGAAATCTACCACTATTCTCTACCACTGATCATATTTCACATCCATATCAACCCTATGAGAATAATTCCAATTTTTTTTTCTAAACCAACACTTCCTGAACCCTATTATAATGACAAGCCTGAGCCATAGCTAAATGGTATACAAATATCTAATAATACGAAGTAGTATGGAATATTTATAAATAATTATTTTAAATATCATTATTCATTTTAACCATCTCAAAACAGCCATATTCATACAAGAACACAGTTCATCATTATGGATGTACCTTTTATAGGTCTCAATATTGCAAACAGGTCCACCCCACTAGTGTAACGATTTGAAAAATTCCATGTGTTTTATTTCAAATATTTGGGATTATTAAAAGTCTACAAAATTGTACGGCATGTGATTCAGAGGCCCGCTGTGATTAGAAAAATGTTTTGACCTTTTATAGATGTACATTCAACAAACGCGTGAGATCCATTTTCTATATTTTGAAATGGTGCTCGGATTAATAATCTGAGAAATTGATGAATCTAGAACGCCTGGATTCACCTAGAAATGGCATAACATAGGCTAGCGAGGGCCGACAAAAAATGTTAATTTTTGTAAATTTCAAAAAAAAAATTATTATTTAAAATAATTATCTTATACTTTTCTCTCCATTGCATGGTGAAAAATGACACTGCATGGAAGTGATGATGCAGTGAACAAAAACTTCAATGAAACACATGGATGACCCATACTCCACAACGTAATAGTGAATTTAATGGTGAAAAATAGAGACGTTGTTTCATAAATGAAATAGTGTAATGACTGGACGCCGCATCCTTATGGAAACACTAGCATGATTCTATAAATAGTTCAATGTGTTCGAAATAATAAAGAGGTTTTATTTGGAGGATTCTTGGGTGAATCTTCAATGCACTTCCACCCTAGAAAATAACGACGAATAAAAAAATTAAAGCCTTTCGATGGTTGGAACCGTGAAGCTTTGTCGACGTCGTATACCCTCGAAGAAGAATGTGCATAAACAAATGTCATAAAAGGTAGGTGTTTATGTGCATCGATGTTCCCTCTCATCCCGTTCTTGAAATATATAATGAACATGAACCGATCGACTAACGGGTTGATCCCAGCCTCGCATAATCATGCAGGTGATTGTTGCAGGATCGTAAACTCAGGATTTTTTCTCCATTTTGTCATTATTAATTATTCCTATTGTCTAAAATGAAAATTCCGAAGGATCGAGATGAAGCCAACAAGGCCTAGACCCTCCGCTAAACTTATCCTGGCTGATTTCATCATTCTAGAGCAACAAACGTGGCTACAAGGTGTTTGAGGGCCACGAAACAATGATGACATTCTGGTGGCCGGTGGAAATAACCACATGTGGGACATGCCTGCAGTGGCTGGCAGTGACCGGAGGAGACCTGCGGCAACCTACTGCGGGCCGTGGAAGGCAGCGTGTCATCACGCACTGTGGTGGCTAGAGGTGGCCGATCGAGTGGGAGATGTGCAGAGATGGTGGTAGGAGCCGTAGCAGGAGGTGGTGGTGCGAACCCTGCATTGTGTTGCATAGAACCAAACAAAACGGCCATGCATCTCTAGATCCTTCTTGGAGGAGTGGTCTGACTCTAAGAGGATGTGGGTCGGGCAGGACCTGCGGCTTAGTGGGCCAGCGTGGGTAGGCCGACCCCCACCTGGCGAGTGGGGCCAATCGTGACCTAGGGACATGAACCAGCCTAGCAGACCACAATCGGCTGGACCCAGTGAACTGATCCGACCCTTAACAGGTTGTACCCGGGAGGGGTCAAGTAGACCCCGGGACCCGTTCCGTTGGGCCAGCCTGACCATGTCAAACCAAGCACAGACCCAAGTTTCACTTGAATAAACAATCTCACATAACTGAAGAACCGGGTGTCTGTTTGAAATTCCACTTGAATCATTGGAATCAATTTAGGTTGGCGTTCTCTTTGTCATATTCAGGCGGGCTTGACCGACGTGGGCTGAACTGAGGTGCGAACACCCCCCATTTCATGGAAAGGGATGTAACTAACAGGTCGGGCATCTGATTGATGTGTCATCAATGGAATAAGAACCCTTGTGACAAGGAGTTTCACTATAGATACACTATGTCAGTTTTGAAAGAGCTTTACATGTGACCTTGGGTTGGATCAAACATGAATTCAATCGGGCCCTTTTTAGAAAAGTTCATTTATCTCATATACTGATAATACGATCGATGTGTCGTCTATCATGATGGGCCTCTATGATAGGGCAGTCCCTTGGGAATTATTTTTGTAGGAATTTGTACCGGTTGAAAGGGGACTTATTTTTTAGGAGCAGAGTCATTCGGAGATTAAGCGTGCTTCGTGCGGGAATCCAGTGTCTAGCTGTGACATGAGGATAATGAGCGACTAATGCCTGTCAGCATCAGAAACTCTAGAATATGATGATCGAGTTGTATGACTAATTATTACTATCTAGGAATACATGAGCAAGATAGGTCAACATCAGTGACTAATACAGGCCAACACCATCGACTAATACAGGTCATCACCTAGCAGTAAATATAGGCTAGTAATAGCGACCAATACAGGTCCGCAACAACGAACAATAAGAGTCAGCATCAAGAAACCAATACAGGTCAACATACAGTGACATAGACATGTAATTAATAGAGTTTCTATGGATTGAATGATCTGGAATTACGACTAGTCATTTTTATCATAGTAACAATTATGTTATACCATTAGAGAGAGTTGTATCTTTTTCATTGTGCTTCATGATTTAGACCATTCTTGTGATACAAATTTTTAGTATTTGTTGTTATTTTTCCCTTGTAGATTACTATAACTCCTTCGGGGGTCTCAGGGTCCCCTACTATGTTGTAATACTCACCCAATTCATGGGCTCTGCTTGCATGGGTTTTTTTGTGTAGACTACATACGCTCTGAAGCAGACTTTGGATGTTTGTTTATTAGTGGAGCTTGGTGTGATGAGAGAAATCAAGAATACAATTCATAGACTTTAGACATAAATTTACTACCCTCCATGTAGATCTCTAGGTAATATGTGACAGATGTATACATTCCTTTAATTTCTAGGGATTGTATTTCAGATAACTGTTTTCAGTTTTCAGTTGTACACGTGGTTGTACTTTACTTTCATGGGTGAAATATAATTTATTTATTTGTTTACTTCTGTTTCCATTTTTTAGAGTGTATATATCACTAAGGAAATTACTTCCCATTTCGGGAAAATAATTTAGGTTATAGTCACCAACCCCTAGCCTACGGAAGGTGGGCATGGGGTAGTCATGTTTCGGCACCGTGTGACGGTTCTTGACAATGTGGTATTTGAGTTTTGTCGGTTCTACCAGAATAAATATGTGTCTAATTTTAATGGGGGAAATGGTGTCATGTGTTTTGTGTTGGGTTTTTAGTACTTGGTGTTGAGTGTTTGTGAAGGAGCTGACATATCCGTAAACAAGGACCCTGAATTCAGTTTTCTAACTCATTACATGAAAACATGTGTTTCTAGTGTTTTGAAAATATTTCTTGATCATTCTTGAGTCATATCACATGGTATAACTAATTTATCATGGTACATATATTTCTTAAATGTTTCCTCCAAAAATATAGCTAGCTAAAATTCCGATTAGATACTGTGACTGTGGTCCACCGAGCGATGCGTCATCAGTAAATGGACCACGAACAATGATGGAACCTTCGTGGGGTATACCAGCACCACCACCACTTGTTGAGCAGAAGATGCTACCAGTGGATCATGAACGCCGATTGAGAGAATTCCATGAGTTTCAGATACAGAGGCATCTGATATTTCAAGGTGATACATAACCCCATGTAGCAGAGGACTCAGTTAAGGTGGTTTCGTGGGATTTTCGCTTATTAGAGACACTTGCTGAGAAGATGGAGATCTTGGCCGCTAGCCTTTTTCAGAGAATAGTAGGACGATAGTTGAGCTCGACTCACCAAGAGCATGAGGAGGCAACACTCACATGTCCAGACATTCAAATCCTTTTTAGGGAAGATTTCATGCCAATTACACAATGATCTGTGCATATTCAAGAGCTTATCGATATGCAGTAGGGTATCCAAACTGTTTCTTTGTACATAGTGAGATTTACTGTCCTCTCCTGATACTCCACTGATATGGAACATGACCCTTACTTCAGGTAACAAACCATTGAGTATGGGACCTGACGAGAGATCATAGTTGCGAAAATTTAACTAAGCATTCCGAACTAGGCTAGGGTGATAGAGTAAGATTTTTTGATGGAGATATTCTTTGTGGAACATGCACCGATAATGGGGTCCCCTACCTGATGACAACTAGTAGAGTCATTGTAGCCTACATAAGACAGACAATGTAGAAGCCCATGCAGCCTAGAGTATCTAGAGGGTGACCCTGTGATGCAAGGTCATAGGTGAGAGACTCAAGAGCCCGAGGGAGCCACCGGTGAGGCTTGATCTGTTTTTTCTTTTATGGGACAGGTTCACAATGCTCGTGATTGCCCATCTACCCATGCGGATGTTCGGAAGATGTAAGAGGGACCACTGAGGAATAAAAAGTGTCTAGATCATGAGCATCATCTTGGTGAAAGATGAGTCATGGGAGTAGGACATGTAGCGGGTGGTGGATGGAGTCACCAGGCACTAACACCACCACCCCCATGCAGTCCACCATGAGCTCAGGGATAGGGTGGATGGGGACATGCCCAACCGGTCCCCTAAAAAATAAATGCTTGTAAATGAAATATAGGTTGTTATTTTAACACTCCATCAGTGGCATTGGGACCCCTTTTTAGAAGCTGTCCATTTGTCATGTTCCAGCGGACCCTACCACGCTGGGTCGGACGGAAGTGCAAACACCCATGTTTCACGGAATAGGGTGTAACTAATAGACTAGTCGTCCGATCGATGAACCATCGATGGAATAAGGGATCTTGTGATAAGGCTCTCCATTAGAGGTACTCTAAGTTCATTTTGAAAGAATTTTACATGTGACCTAGATTGGATCAGACATTAATCCAACCAGTCCCTTTTAACAAAAGTGCCCATAACTCACAGACTAGTTGTATGATCGGTGCATCGTCTGCCACGTTGGGACCCCTATGACAGGGCAGTCCCTTAGGTATGATTTTTGCAGCACATTGTAAAGTTTGAAAAAGGACCAAATGATTGAGGAAAAATGTCATCCGAAGATCAGGCATGCATCGTACGGTATTCCAGTGGCTGGACATGACATGAGGAAGAGAGACCAATGCAGGTCATCATCAAAAACACCATAGTTGGATGATCATTCTATAGTAATAATCATCCCTAATTTTTCCTCAGAGACCACAATAGGTCACCACCAGTGATCAATATGGGTCAACATCCAGGGAAAAATATGTGTCAACACCAGCGACCAATATGGGTCAGCACCAACTGACCAATACTGTTTAACACCATTGACCAATACGGGTTAGAATCTAGTGACCAATATGGGTCATCATAATGTGTCTTAGATGGGTCATCAATAGAGATACTACATATAGGATAATCTGGCATTACAACTAGTCATCCCTATCGCAAAAACCTTGATGTTGTACCGTTATAGTGTGATGTCTCTTTTTCATTGTGCATAATGATTTAGATCATTCTTGTGATATTAGTTTTGTAGTATATCTAGTGAAGTTTTCCATTGTGGATAATTGAGGTACCTTGAGTGGCCTTGGAGTCCCCTACTAAATTTTTATACACACCCCCTACAAGGGGTCTTCCCGCACATGGGTGTATGGTGCAAACTAGTGACGCTCCAATGAAGAGTTTTTAGGTTCAGATCTTAGTGAAGCATTGTGCGACTAGAGCAATAGAGATCCTCTTCATAGGCTTCAGACATACTGCAACTACCATTCTTATAGAGATCCAAGGAAAAAATTAATTCTATTTAATTTTCATCAGTATATAGGGCATGTATTGTAGCCTAATTTTTTTAGTTTACTGTTATACATGTGGTTTTACTTTACTCTAATGGTTGTACATAACATTAGGTGGTTGTCTACTTCAGTTATCCTTTTTGAGTTTGTACATATCTCTAAGGAAATGCCTTCCCTATTTGAGAAAACCCTTCAGGTGCTAGTCACCAACCCCTCAACTATGGATGTCTGGATTGGGGTAGTTACGTCTGGTCCTCGTGGGACGGGTTGTGATAACTTTTCATTCAATAGGCTCAGAGTACATCAACTAGATCATGTAGGGCCCTAATATCCTATTTTCTATTCGTTATCTCCAGCATATGTCATGCACCATGGTCAACTAGAACTATTTCTATACCATCCAATGAAATCTTCATAGTTCCAAACTTCAAACTCCATCCTATCACTCAGAAACCTCTCTCTAATGCCACTTTGTAATGACCTCTTCCCTCCAATGACACTAAAATGAGGGAGATAGATAATAACATTTGATTCCCACTTACAATAGGCCCTAGGATGGTGACCATTCCTAAGGTATTACAAATCCATCAATATAGTAGGCATTATAATTTATAATATGTTTATTATCTAGAGATTAAATGAACTATCCACAAAAATCTCCAATACATAATATAAAAGTGATTACAAAAAACTATCCCACATACTTTTATAAATATGAAATGATACAAATATATCGATGTATACAATGTAAAAACCCATATGTAAAGCTGATGAATCGACCTGAAAATTATCCCAAGGCCTGATCTAGTAGTATCAAAAATATTTTGAAAAATGTTCCTGGAAAATTAATACAATTTTATATATGTAGAGTGAGAATACAAGTATTCTCATTTTAAAATCAAATGTCTCTTGTTCATATGTGAAATAAGTATACTAATTTCCCTATGAGAAAAGTGAAAAACCAAACAATACTTATCATGGTATAATAACCATACCAATGTCACCAATTCACAAATAACATATCAAGGATGTCAAATAATATAAAATAAATTAAAAAACATTGAAGATATTTTACCGTGCACTACGTTCCCACTGGTTCACCATATTCACCCACAATCATACGTCCTGGCACTCCGATCACTTTTTTCTACCGCATCACATCCTGCCACACACACCTGGTCCCACAACACATCCTGCCCATACACACTTAGGATTCAATACAATTCTCACCTGCACACACCATGACCTCACAACACATCTCTCTTTCACACCCATAAGCCTCAGAACACATCACATCTCATCCTGAATACACCTAGGAAAGATCATATCACATCTCTTTCTGATGACACCTAGGAAACAACATATCACATCTCATCCAAAGACATGTTGTCGACACAACAACAATCTAGAGCATTAAAATGCATCTAACCATTAAATCATGTGCCGTACCTACCTCCCCTAGAAGTGAGAAACGAAAACAGAGGGTTCCCAATAAACAATACTAATCAGTAGATATTGGAAAAAACACCCCAATATGAATATACTTGAATTATGTACATAGTTCTCAAGAAGGGTGTGGTGCGTAAAAATCAAAAGACAATAAAATATATACATAAATATTGGAAAATTCATACAGGGCAATCCAGTGGGTTTAAAAACTCAAAACAAACTCAAAACATTTTCACCATTACCACTACCTCTAAATTCAAAATAGAACACAACATTCCACAAATCATGTTTCACATTTCCAATCAATTCTATGTAATCGCTTCAATTATATTAATAAAATCCACCCACACCATTCCAAATTCTATTAAATGGTTATTTATTAATCCCATCATTTCCTGGGTAGAAAGCAAGAATGAAACATATCAAATAACACCATAATAGTCATTCATGGGTGGATATCGCTGGTAAATTAATGCTTTTTACATTAATGAAACATAATAAAATGAAATTTTGATATTGGGTTATGATTTACTCATGTAATTAATGAAATGTATATCAAGAATTAACCATAAGAATCACTACGTTCATTATTCAAACCCATCATGACTAGTCTCATCATATCAATAGAACCAACCCCTTTACACAACCATTTACTATATGTTATCAAAAAATATACCAATGAGTAACATTTTTTCAGATTTCATGAGGAATAACTTATTTAATTACACATGTTAATGTAGGGTTTCATCATAGAAAATATTCGATATAGGGTCATGCATTTTTTATCGAATATAAGTGGATAAAGAATTATCAAATATATGAATTTAAAAACAAATAAACATGTATTAAACAAAAAATTTAGTGAACAAAAAATTACCCCTACTTGCCATCATTTTTAGTGGGTAGTTACCAATACAAATAGAAACATAAATTATAACAATATCAATGAAATAAAATGTATAAATTTTCCAAATACCCTATATGTTGCTTTTCATATTAATTCAATTACCTTAATATGGAATCAACAATATTTTTATAGGGAAAAATTTATACACCCACCATGTATGAATCATAATTATAAAATATTAAATAAATCCTACCTGGAAGAAGACCGATTGAAAATTTTTCATTTAATAAAAATATGTGTCTGTCTACAGTAGGTAACCTTGTATGGAACCAAAAACTAGTTACCTCATCTTGGGAACACAAATCATATGGATGTATGGATTCATCGTGAACTATATAAAGTGATGTAATAAATGAATGATAAAGGGGAATGATATCTCAGATTTTTGATGATCTGGTCCAAGGCACTAGATTAGATACATTTTTAATTTTTCATTCAAGGGAGATATAACCATGGCCACTTATTTTGACCATATAAATTCCTCTATACAATTAGGGATTTAATGAGATAAATAATTGAATTTTCATCAATCTCAAATCTTTTTAAATTTGGAATTAGATTAATTTCACGTAAATTGAATACATAAACAGTGTAAAACAAGAAGAACCGGAACACTGTTCACGAGGCACTACAAACGAGACACCACCAGACGAGGCACCACCTGATAAGGTACCTCCAGATGAGGCACCACTAGTAATTTACAACCAGATGAGGAATAACTCTGTGACTCACCACTAGACTAGGCAGCACTAGAAAATAACTACTAGCGAGGCACCCCTAGTGAGCGACTATCACCGATACACCTCTAGTGAGCCACTTTTAGGGTGAGAGATAGTAAATGTGAGCTACTATCATGGCGAGGCACTACCAGTGAGCAACGGATAGGGAGAGACACAAAACATTCGAGCTACCACTAGGTTTAGACCCTCCATAAAGCCACCACCATGGTGAGACACCGTTACAGTGAGCTACCATCTACGAGACACCACAAACATGATTCATTTCCCACATGAGACACCAAGAACATGAGACACTACAGCGATAAATCACCATTGGAATGTTTTTCAAACTGGAATTTTTGAAAACTATTAGAAACCACCCAATGTTGGAACATGAAATAGTTCGTAAGAAGACCCTATTTCTCCTAGGCACTGTAAACAAATAGATTTACCAAAAATAAATGGACTATAAAGGTATGGGCTAATACATGCCTAGGTTATTCCTGACATTATGAACAAAATTATATTCTCGGAAATTTGATACAAGGGTCATCTTGGGTGTTATTACTCTTTTCAAATGAAATTGGGAAAATTTAAAAAGATATATATTTTTAATATAAAAAACTCATTATCAAGGATCTCCTGGCCTCATATTCCCATTTTGAATCTATTACTAGAATTATAAATATTCTTAGTAATATTTGAAATTCATTATGGTTAAAACCTAGGTCTCTACATCAGTACCATATTCAGTTCTTTTCATCTGTAAAAGAAAATGGATAGCTAATGGAAAAGAAAACAATATCTAAACCAGAAATCCCATGAGATTGGGCCCACCAAGGGTTCCCATGCTTCATCCATGCACACATTTAGGGGAAACACCAACGACACACCACTAATATTTCCATCTCTAACCATGTTAACATCATGATAAAAAATAGTCACATGTATCCTCAGTCATAATATGGGGAAAGCACCATAAAACGTGACCCATCTATAGTTATATGGCATATAAGAACACCACCATGCATACCAAATGCATATACCAATGAACCATATAGAAAACATCTATCATAGATGGACTATACAACAACCTCCTCACATATCTTTCATTCAAGGTTGATGCCATGAACATGACAGTGAAAATGGACATGACATGAGGGTATACTCATTAAACATTGATATTCTAGAAAATTAAATTACATGGAATACAGAACACATATTATTCCCTCCTAGAAGGATATTAACCCAACCCAAAAACACCACCACACCCACTAGTGGAATCCTATCTATGTATGCATGGTAGTAAACCAATATATATTGTGAAAACATAATAGTGTATAACTCTAACTCAAATGTTGATTTCTTCGAAATGCTCTCCACTACTCAACATTTACCTTGACACACAAGTCCATGTAACTCATTCAACTAAACTAGAGACTATCCTATATATGAGACACATTGAAACCTACATGATTTTGGGTTGTGTAAAAAGGTGTCTTTCTGGGGAAAGAGTTTCCCTTTCTCATTAGACCAAATCTATATTAAACCACATCATTTTCCTCCTAAATAATCTCATATAATAAGAGGAAACTAAGAGATATAGTGTTCTAATGATAAAAAATGGTTAACTACATGCTCAATATAGTCTTACTGGGAAATGTTTCACAACCGTCTACATGTCAAATGTCCCTGAACACATAATTCTGAGAGAATAATCTACCAAACCTCGTTACATTTCACATTATGTGGCACTTACTCACCCCATGGTTTTTATCACAAATCAAAAATGTGTCCATATGGATGAATGACCTGTCTTTCTAATATATTCAAATCTAGGTCAATAAAAAAAAGGTTCTACTGAAGCCCCATTTCAGCCTAGTTTAAACCACAAGCAAGAAGTAGAAAGAAACAAATACCTCACTATGGTGTCTAATAAAATATTTATATATAATGTAGAAGGACAAAGAGAGTACATATTTTCAACCTCGAATATTCAATATTGATGACCTTAATGGCCTACAGATATCCTCACATGTTTCCTCCAACTCTCTGATCCTAGTTTTTACCTCCTCAGGGTGGTCATCGAAACACCAGAAACTAGCTGCAACCAATTTCCATAATCCTTGATTATCTACATTCTTATGGAAGACCTTGCTCCATGAACTACATCTCCTAATGATGTCTATCGACTGACTCCCTCTCAATAGCATGGTGGGTCATACAATCTATAGAAATATGTTTCCATTCATCACATATATAAAACTACATCTCCTGTAAATGATATGATCATCGACACTACTCAGACACAACAACACAAACTACCAATGATTTGAATGGGTATTCCTCCTACTTAGTGATGCTATCATCATCTGTCTCCTCGCTATTGTAGATGTCGACCCCCTATGACCACAAAAAAACCATATTCTCATGTAACTATGCTATGAATCTTGTACATCTCAGAAAAGGCCATGATGAAATTTTGGATCTATGGAGAATGACTCTTAAACCATATCAGGGGAGTAACGTAATAACTTTGTAAAAATCATTGAGTATCCTTCCACAATAATTCTACCCTACGAAAGTTGAATAAACTATAGTATATACACAAATCCCAATATGGGTGGCTGAAACTATTACCTAATGAGTTTCTCAAACTCAACAAAATAGATCGACACCTCATCATAGAACTGTTTCACTATACTACACCATCATTGGGACAAAAAAAAGAAGAAGGGTTGCTTATAGAACCACCATCAGATTGGGTAGTTCCCTTATTAGATTGAAATAAACTTGATTTCCTCAATATTATCATCAATTTCCTAGGGGTATGGATCACTCATATACCTTAGAGGTTCCTTCCTTTGGAAATTTTATAGTGAAATCAACCCGCACACATCCTTGGCATGCATTGTTTGTAATCCCATGTTCCACATGGGTGGTTTTTCAACCGATAGTACCATAGGAGGTAACTTCTAAAAACTAGTTCAATGAACGAAATCCTCTTCATGGTCGGATTTTCATCCAAATCATTTTGTAGAACCCTCTTCCGCTTTCATTGTTGAAGAATTTAGAAATAGAATCATGATGAACCACAATCAAAGAGTATGTTTAGGGAGCAGACTCAAGAAGGCCTATAAAAACAAAACCCAATATTATTTTATACAAATTCCATTTATTTGTTATACGACCATCTACTTATTGTACAGAGTCAAAAATCATGTTATCAATGTCCTTGTGAATGGATACATTATCCACTACACCGTTATTGGAACCTCTCTCATGATAATAGAACTTGACCCACTATGACATTGTTTATGTAAAACATAAATAATATATCCAAAAAAATAACATGGATCAAAAAAACTCTGATTCCAATCATTCATGAATCAACCCATGTCATATCCAGAGGCACAACAAACACAAGACCACCTTTATAGGGAATTGGTGGAACTATTGTTGAATCCATAACTAACTCGGGGATGCCATTTCCAAATGTACCTATAAACCCGCACCCATAAACTCTTCAAAGAAATTGTTGAAATATTTAAATTATTGGAAACAATAATCCATGCATACATCTACCCAAATGAAAAGTAAAACAAAAGAACTAAAAGTCAAAAGGTTCCAATAGGATCCCACCAGATAAAATTGTAATAGCTTCCAACAAACTCAGAAACATAGGATCACAGTTAAAAGTAACTACCATAAACAAACTCGGCCCAACTTTGTTAAAATATTTCTTCATTCGTAATCACTAATATTTTTATGATATGGTCCTAAATATATTATATCTAAAGTCATGATGTCTGAATAAAAAAACACATGAGGGGAAATCAAGTACATGGATGAGTATGATAATTATCACCAGGCTCCCCACAAACCCAAATGAATATGGAATAAATTGATAGATGAAAATCTATGAGAATTGTTTATAGACAACCCCATCAATAAAGTAACTCTATCTTAGACTATCATCATTTTTACAAGACAATCCTTCTATGTTAGATAAACCCATAAGACCCAAATTACAGAAACTCAAGTACCAAAAATGATCCTTCTAATATGTATCTATTACCAAGAGCAGGTGATTCAAAACTATGAGAATTTAAACAACACCTTGACCTTATACTATCTCTTTTTAAAATAGATACATCATGTAATAATGTGAAGATAAATGCTGAAAGAATATGTCTTACCATGCGTGCCCTCACCTACCACAAAAAGAGAGCCACTAAAACTAGTGTTAGGGAATATGAGTATTATGTACACTCATAAATCATGTGATGTAAACCAAGAAAGTGAAAACACTAAAAGGGATCTAATAAATCTCGCATATATGCAAATATAAAACTCCACATCTCATTGTTTATAAAAATTTTATCAAAAAACATGATTCTACTCGAGGCAATATAGGTAACACATAACTAGAAGAACACACTCTACAAGCTCATTCATCCCAAATAAAAACTTTCTCAGAGATACAATCAATCAAGAAATACTCTGACATTCCTAATGGTTCTTCTAATAGAACATACTCCGTTAGGAACAACCTACGAGTTCTAGTTGTAGTGTCTAACATTATATATTCATCCATTTCTAACCTTCTGTCTGTGCCAGGAAAAAGAAACCCCTGTGGAGAGGCATGATCCTATGAACTTCACAAAGTTGAAGGATAAATACCCCATAATACGAATCATGTGAATCCTATATAACAAGAATGAATGGTGGGACGTAGACACAGTCACTGCCCTATAGTGGAATGACTAATTTCTCCTAAACAACTCACAAAACCAATATCACTCGTATATGATGTGGCCCACACCCCAATCCATCGTTGAATAGATAAACCCTATCAGGGAATTTCCCATATCTAGTGGAGGGTCCTAGAAATCATAACTATATTCAAAAGCCACGGGATCACCAACTCAAATTGAGGACCCTCTCCCCAGTACTAGTCAGAGACTGGGGAGTACATTATCATAGTGACTCACACCATGGTATGATTATTGAGTACTATAAAATGCATAGATAACTCACACCCATGACAAGAGGAGTAAAACTCTGTGGATATAGGTCATGCACCCTAGTACGATAGGGGAGTACCGACCCCATACTAGAGGACCTAATCCCTGGTACAATAGGGGAGTACTAGATATTCTTGAACAACGTGTATGGAGTACCCACACCATGGAATGAAAAGGGATATCAGATTCTAGGAATAGTGTACATAATTCTTAAACTAGAAGGGGAGTACCCAATCTATCTATATGTCACATATAATGGAAATGTACCTTAATACGACAAGGGAGTACTAACCCTAAATATTGAGGAATAACACCTTGGTCCAATAGTGGAGTACCTAATATATCTTAAAAAATGAGTATAGAGGGAATGTTCCCTAGAAAGATACGATATCACAATCCATATCTATCAAAATCAGGAGGAACTCGTGATGTAATCCATTAGGGGAGTACCAACCCGAACAAAGCATCCAAAAAGTAAAATAACCCACAACCATGATGTGGGAAGTACATTATCTACAAATTAAGTGATGGAAGGGAAACCCACACCATAATATGACTTGGTTGTTCTGGTCACATCATCTCTCTTCACAACCCACATTGTTCTCCTGCATCGAATAAGAACAACACCACAATATCGTTCTATGAAAATGCCAGATCATTTATCAAAATCCAAAAAATAACAATCCATAATGTTATACTTGTTAAAATACTCATGATAGGATATTTTCAAGCTAGAATCTGAGTCCTATAGAAGGCGATATAGAAAGAATAAGATCTCTACAAAATCTCAAGGAGTACACGTTGTGTATGGGGGAATATATTGAATGTGAACCCACTTCAGAACTTGGCTGTGTATCCTGTCTATATGGATTTCCAACCCATGAAGGGGTACACAACATGTAGAGAAGGTACACAATGTGCCTTGCTTCACCTGGCCCATAGTACTGTGGTTTTCCCATGTCCATGTACAGGAAAACATGTTTGTGCACACTGGTCGGGTGGTTTTACATGACCATGTATTTCTACATGGCTATCAAAAGATATGTCCCATGGACACACATATTGGTGTACTAGGTGACTTTTAAACATGGTTAGTATAATTTATACCCCACTAATCTTCTACCTAGAATAACTAAGGTTAACCAGGGTATTTTCCTACACTAAACACCTTGTAAATTGAAATTCAAGTCTAGAATCACCTAAAAAATACCGTATTTTCACTGGATTAACCAAAAAATCCATATATCTACATAACATGTGTCATTAAAAGTAGTAATTGGAAAAAAAATACCTATGAACATGAATAGTTAATAGGGATTAGGATGAAAAATACAACCACATACCTTGAGGATGAATCATTATAAGTTTTGAGGAAGAACAAACCCTATTTCATATTTGTAATGTACTGACCGAGCTGACCATGAAATGGTAGCAAAACCTATCGCCCCAAGACCTCAAGCACATATATCACTATTCCAGACATGATTGATGAGTAGTGAGGGTCTATAGATATTCTTTGGTGAGAATAAACCATCATATTTAGAGTACACTGTGGAAATAGATAATAATATCAAACCACATATGAATCAAATATAAGTAATTGTAATCATTATAATGAGAATGTCCAATGTGAGTTTATTCAATGTATGATTGTCTTGGTGATAAATATTAGAATAACCAAAAAAATACAACAATAAGATATTTATTCCAATATAGATATAAATAAATTAATCAAACTAGAAATGGTGATCTCCATGAGAATCTCGAGCTCCTGCTCAGTGCATTTCATGTAGCACCCATGTACAAGTAATAGCCACAAGAAAAGGTCCACATTTCTACAAACCGGAAGCATACTCGGGTACCCTAGTGCAATTGCGGCCCATATATGATGTGACATATACATATCAGTTGGTCGGGACCACCTGTTGTTGAGATCAATATAAATAATGAAATATAACAAAATAGTGTGGATATATAATAAGGTAATAATATAAAAGAATAAATAACCAGCAACCTATCATGGATCTAAAGGGACACCCAATGAAGATACTTGCATCATTCCTTAGCCGTAATAAAATGATCCAAAAGAATCAAACCAAAATATTTGATAAGAATTAAAACCCTTTAACACTTTACCTACAATTCTATATTAAATAATTTATTTTCTCCAATTCCCAAGGGTTATGTGTACCTCAATACTAACATTAGTTCATGCTAGAGCCTGAAGCATTACATATGAGATCTCAAAACATAGTAATTTCGTTAACTCATACCTGAGTTTGAACTATTCTTATGTGAGTCCATCACTTAGAGTTCATCATTTATTATTCATTTAATTATATTAAACTCCAAATCCATTAATTTCATTTTTCTTGCTGTAGAACTCAAAATCTAACACCCAAATGCTTATCGTGGATACATACATCTGATGTAGAATGCAATTTCTAACACCCATTAATAATTTAATGTAGATCACCATGTATCACACCCCACATTATTTGTCTATGTATATCCCCATTTCACACACCTGACATTCTCAATCGGTGCAAATCTCCATGTCAACCACCACAAAACACAAGCTCTTGCATAAATGTTGTGGTACAACAATCGGTCTAACACCCCAACCTCTCAATCGGTATAAAAAACTATGCCATGCACCCAAATATTTAAATTTTCTATAATTCCATGTCTGGAACATGATTCGCATTCATTTATTATTTCCCAAATTAATTTATCTATTACCAAAAAATATTTCTAAAATAATTATCCACATCTATAATGGCCCGGGGTTTTGGGGTCCATTACTTTGTGAAAATATTATGTTGGGTGTTTTGGGAAAGTTATCGAGGCTTCTCGGTGAAGCTTAAAACTAACGGTAGACTTAGCCTACTAGTAGTCGGCCTACCAGTATCCTTCGCCAACCAGTAGATTGGCATACCGGTAGCTCGACCTACTAGTATCTCGGCCTATCGGTAGCCACATCCTACTGGTAGCCCTAGAATAATGGTAGCTGCAGCCTTCTGGTAGCCGTGGAATTCCCGTAGATACAGAATACTGGTAGCGGCGGCCTGCTGGTAGCTTGGTCTACCCATAACCGCAGCCTACAGGTAGGTGCGGCCTACCGGTAGCTCGGTCTACTGGTAGCCACGGCCTACCGGTGTCTCAGTATACCTGTAGCCGCAGCCTACCAGTAGCTCGGTCTACCGGTAGCAGCCGCCTACAGGTAGCCGCCACCTAACGGTAGCTCGGCCTACCGGTAGCTTAGCCTACCGGTAACCTCGGCTAACCGGTAGCCCTAGCCTACTGGTGACCCCCACGGGGTTTTCCAGTAGCGCCTCCTTCTGCGCAAAATGTTTTTTTAAACCCTATTTTGACCCTCATAAATCCATTTAATGTTATTTAAATTAAATTTATGGTAATATAGCCCCCTTAAATGAAAAACCATGCATTTCTTCATGCCTATAACCACATTTTTAGAAGTCATATTTTAAGGGGTTGTGCATCTATTTTAACCGCTCCGAAGGGCGGTGATCTTTTAAGGTGTGCATGTGGGGTGGTCCAACTGTGTGGTCAACCCACGATCCCGCTCCTTACGCGGTTTCATGTTTTTCTCTCCGTATCGTAACCGTCCCGGGCGTGCGGTATCTCAACCCTTATTAGCCTTTATAACCTAAAGGCTTCTCCCTATGTTTCTTTTTCTCAATTACCCTGTGCTCAGAATACCCTTCCTCCTGGCGAGTCGTACCTCACCAGGCGATGTTTTCCTTGATCGTGTTCCGTGGACCTCTAGCTACTCACTAGGGACTTAACGTCAATCCATGATCAGTCAGGTATGGGTTTCACCTTCGTCGCTCCTTTCTATGTATCTTGATGTCTGGGTACGCTACTGCTTCTGTAGAATCGGATGAACCAAACATTAATGAAGATAATAAATAGAATTTAATGAATTAATTGGAGGGGTGTGATTAATGATGCAACATTTTTTTTCTCATCTTTCATGAATAATCATTTCTAAATTGTGCAAGCTTAGGCCTACTGAAAATCATGCTCGTTGGTGGTCTTTCTATATGCACTAATAAACCCTTACCTCTTGTGATGTTTAAATGGCTTTTATTTTGGTTGTGAACCTTTTTCTGTGTAAAATAAATTGGTTAAATACTTATATTTGGCTAAATAAATTGAAAGCACCAGGATAAACTCCTTTTCGATGATATCCTCGGATTAAGCCCAGTGGAATTGAAATCATGGAGTGTGTAAAATATTTTGAATCTGAAAATACCTGTTGAGTCTGCCTTGTGATGGTAGAATTGGTTTGGTTGTTTTCTCCACGGGCCGAGTACGGGTGACCTTATAGTTTTCTTGGATAGGGGCATAGATTTCTGGTGGTGATGTTGGTGAGGATGGGGTCCTCTGTTTGTATCATGAATTGGGGTGGGATCCTCCTATGTTGTGAAACCTTCTTATTCTTAGTTTTGGGAACTTGGGACTGTATCTCACATTGACCTTCTTTGGTTCCAATACTTGGTGGGGTCTCACATGATGTGCTTTTACAATAGAATCGGGTGTCAATGTTTAAATTGTTGATTCCTTGGCTTGTGATTATGCTTACTAGTTGCCAATGTAGGTGCAGAAACATGTTTAAACATTAAAACTGAAAATGAAGACAACGATGGGAAAAATGGGTATTTGGTTTGCTGTGAGTTGTGGCTTGGGCATGTGTGTTGTTCTCTTCTCTTACAAATGAATAGTAAGGATATTGTTCATTAGGCTGGATGAAAAAAAACTATATTGGTTGAGTGCTTGTTACCTATACATATACTTTTAGTTTTTGTGTTTCTTATTTGCGCCCCACCCATGTTGAGCACTTAGTACCAAACACCCCCATTTCATGGTGAAGGGTGTTTTTTCCAACACTCTTATGAGTTGATGGTTATTAGATCCTTTTATTCTCCCTTTCGCGAATATCCCAAGACCCTACGGGCAGGCTGTGATGGCCTGAAGTCCATTATTAGCCCAAGAATCTTCAGGCAGTGGACGTATGGTGGTTGCCCCAGGTGTGTGCGGGCAGGTGGTTTCCCAAGTAACATCAGGATGATGCCCAAGTGTCTTCGATCGTGACAGTAGTTCATCTAGCCTATGTGTCTTTGGGCATGGTAGTGGTTGTTCTGGCCTAGGTGCTTGCAGGCATTGTTATGTGTGCGGGTTGTGACCTAGGTGTCTGCGGTAAGGTTAGTGGTTGTGCCCTAGGAGTTTGCGAGTGGAATTTGTGGTTGTGGCCCAGGAGTGTGCGGGTGGGGTATGGCATTGGGACTGTGATGAGAATCGCATGATTGGTTTGATGCGTATGATGCCTTAAATAACTAGTGGTAAAGTGGCGCGGGGTTCCCAAACATTGATGTGATATTACTATATATTACTTGACTTGTGTTATTTGGGGAGTGTATCTTGGTGAGGCTTGGGTGGTTAGTTTCCTTGCTAGATGCCTGGTTATCTCTTTTCTCACAGGGCATTAGTATGCCTCCCCCTCATGTGCATGAGAGTCTTTGGTTTTTCCCTAGGGAGTGTACTTGTATGCTCACCCTATGTATATAAAACTGCTTTCAGGTATCAAGGAGGAATTCATGGATCGTGATGGACCATACTACCTCAGACCTTGTGACAGATCATTGCAGTTGCTGTTATTCTTTCTTTGGGTATTTTTCCCTTGTAGTCTCCTTATACATTGTGGATTTTACTTTTTTAACATGAATTTGGAATGGTTCTTGGATTTACTTCTACTTTCTGTTTGGTTTTTTTGGATTCACTATCTTATCTTCCAATCCTATTAAAAGAAAAAGGTTCATTCCATCCATTTATTGTGTGATTTCATGCCCTTGGTGCTATTCGCCACTCTGAAACCTATTGAATGCATGTTTCGGGGGTCATTATCTCTCCTTCAACTTAAAGAAGGAAGTGCCTAGAAATCTGCTGACCCTTCCCATCTTTTGGGTGAAGGCGGGTCATGACAGAATGGTATCAGAGGTGAGGTTGAGATATAGGATGGATTCTAGAGTTAGGCATAGTGAGGATTACATGGGATAGTAGGGAAACAATGTTAGGTGACCATGGTGCTTGAATTAGGCCAGGGAAGACGAGCTAGGGAATAGGATTTTAGCCCCCCCCCCCCCCCCCCCCCGTGATCTGAAGCAAGGACATTGGGCCTATGGAACGACAAAGCGAGGACACACTAATTATAGGGTAGAGACCTTAGGAATGGTATATGCATCATAATGGCTTGTGTTCTCATGTTTTTGGGGTGTTTTGAGAATTTGAAATAAATAAGAAGTTTAAGAAGTTTTAAGAACAATATTATGCACTACATGGGATTAGGCATTCATTGTTTACCTTGAAGCAATGGCACCCTGGAGATGACCATGAGATCTATGGGCGATCGAGGCCCAGGAGGTTAACTTGGCCGATCATCAGAGGGCTGATCGAGAGGAGGAGGATGACCAGTGTCAGAAGAGGCTTCGAGCCTTCCAGTGACAGACCCTCGAGAAGTACGAGGGCATCACCTCTGAAATGAAGACGTAGGGATGGCTAGATGAACTGGTGATAGCCTTCGGCCTGATTCGAGCTCCGACCGAGTACTGGGTTCCTCTCGCCGTTAGGCAGATGTGGGGAGTAGTGCATCAGTGGTGGATGCTCTACCTGAGGGAGAGGAGAGAGGCTGAGGTGGCATGGTCTGATTTTGAGAAGGGGTTCTGGGTAGAATTCATCTCTTCTATGATGAAGGCGAAGAAGAAACAGGTGCTACTCTCCCTCTAGCAGGGGAGTATGTCAGTAAGGGAGATGTCAATCAAGTTAAAAGACCTCCCCTGCTTTGCCCCAGACCACTTCCAAGATGAGGAGTCTTGGGCGAGACATTATAGGAGGCACTACGACCTCCCTCCAATACGATGTTACCCCCTTCACCTTGCTGACATACTTGGAGGTCCAGAAGAAGGCGGTGGTGGTGGAGAGGATGCACATGCTGGGCGGTGTGTCACGAGAGGGGATTCATCTAGGCCTATCAAAGGGAAAGGTCGTCAGCACCAGACCTATAGAATCAGGACCCTCTACATTCAGACCAGCAGGGAGCAGGCCGCAATAGTTCCAGTTCCAATCCCCCGGTCCTCGCCCTTTCCCTTCGGGACAAGGACCGAGGTGATTCGTCATTGGGAGTCATGTACATCTATGGAATTTGTGCTAGACCAAGTTTAGTACGGCAGTGGTGGAAAATCCTAGCACCCTCCCCAGTAGCAGCTTCCAAGTAGGCCCTTCCAGCAGCACCAATAGGGGAAGCGAGCTCCCGCTCCTCCATGTGCAGGCATTGCTGGGGGAGGCCATCCTCAGGGCGCTCCTCAGTGACCTCTACCAGGGTGTGGTTGGGGAGGCGGCTGACACTTGAGAGGAAGAGGAGATGGGTGTGGGAAGTTTCATGCCGCAGAGGAAGCAGTTCCAGCAAGACTGGAGGTTGTTTGAGGAACGATCAGTTTGTTTAGTACCATTGCTTATGCCTTGTTCAATACAGGAGCTTCACACTACTTTGTTGCACCCGGTCTAGACTGTTCTCTGGGTCAAGATGCCGAGAGTCTTCCTGTACCCCTGGGGCTGAGCACACCAGTTGGAGGTCAGACCGACTTTTTATATGTTTGTAGAGGATGTTGACTGATGATAGGGCCCCATCCGTCGGTTAGGGATCTACTACTGCTACTGATACAGCCATAAAATGTCATCCTAGGAATCGACTGGTAATTCACTGTGTGTTCCATCATTGATTGTTCCCGATGAAGGGTTGTGTTCTTATACATGGCCGGCCGACATGTTACTTTCACCAGTAAGCAGAGTGTTCAGAATGGCAACAGGCGAGAGGAACCCCTCCTCTCCGTGTTAGCTGAGCTGTCAATAGAGTCAGTAGATGCTGAGATGGTGGAAGTACCAGAGATCGTCAGTGAGTTTGTGGACATCTTCCCTGAGGAGGTGATGACTCTACCCCCTCAATGTGTTGTCAAGTTTGGGATAGACTTGCAGCCTGGTGCTCATCTGATTACTATGGATCCCTACCGGATGGTGCCTTCTGAGCTATGGGACATTCGGATTCAGATCAATGATCTGAAGAAGAAGGGTTTTGTTCGACCGAGTGCGCCACCGTGGGGTGCTCCAGTCTTGTTCGCAATGAAGGCAGATAGTGGTCTCAGGTTGTGCAAAGACTATAGGAGGCTGAATCAGGTAACAATAAAGAATCTCTACCCTCTTCCGAGGATAGAAGATATTTTCGACCAGGTGAATGTGGCAAGATAGTTCTCAAAGATCGACCTGTGGTCTGGATATCACCAGTTGAGAGTGAAGGAGGGCGAAATCCTGAATACGGCCTCCAGGTGCAGATATGGGCACTTCGAGTTTGTAGTCATGCCTTTCGGTGTAACAAAAGCCCCAGTTGTGTTCATGTGGATTATTAACTCCATCTTCCAGGAGTACCTGTATCAGTTCGTGGTCGTGTTAATCGACAACATCCTGATCTATTCAAGATTAGAGGAGGACCACACATAGAATCTGAGGAATGTTTTGTAGGTCCTCTGACAACACCAGATCTATGGGAAGTAGTCGTAGTGCATGTTCTGGACACGAGAACTGCACTTCATTGGCCCCATAGTGTCCGAACTGAGGGTAGCAGTGGATCCATCAAAGGATGAGGTGGTTGTTTCATGGGCAGCACCCATGAATTTGGCAGAGGTTCGTAGTTTCCTCATGTTGGAAGGTTACTATCTGAGGACCATATAAAACATATCCTTAGTTTTATCCCCTTTGACAACCTTGAACTAGAAGGACCATGTCTTCGTGTGGAGTCAGTAGTGGGAGGAATCCTTCAACAATCTAATGGAGAAGTTGGTTAGTGCCCCAGTGTTGAGACTACCCGAAGAAGGGGTGGTGTATGAGGTGTTCTGTGATGATTTAGGGCAAGGCCTTAGATGTGTGTTGATGCAGGAACAAGTGGTGATCTCTTTTGGGTCTAGGAAGCTATGCCCTCATGAGAGTCATTATGCTACCCATGATCTGGAACATACAACGGTCGTTTTCGCACTGACGTTATGACATCATTACCTCAATGGAGAACGCTTTGTGGAGTTCAAGGATCAAAAAAGCTTGAGGGTTGTCTTCTCCCATCGGAACCTAAACTCAAGGCAGTGAAGGTGGATGGATTTCCTTCAGGATAATGACTTCGTGATTTCATGCACATCGGGAAAAGGGAATATAGTTGCTGATGGTCTGAGCAGGAGGTCGCAGAAGGATGCAGTCCGAGAGTCATCAGATGTATGGACGGAAATGGAGGAGTTGGATGCCTTGAAATTGGATGTGTGGATGGATATCAGTGGAGGTTGCATGTATGAGTTGATTGTACAATCTTCTCTTTTGCGGAAAGTGGAGGAGTCTCAGTGGGGAGACCCAGAGTGAGAAGTGATGCGCGATCGAGTTGACCAGGGCGATGCTCTGGAAGGGTGAAAAAATGATGGTCAGAATTGGATGCTTTTCTGAGGAATGCTTTTTGTTCCAGAGGCGATGCATGGCAAGGTTCTTAGTGAGTTCCACAACTCACCCCTAGCGGTACATCCAGGAGTTTCCAAGATGTACCAGGGTCTGAGGAGACAGCCTTGGTGGCCTGGAGTAAAGCGAGCAGTGGCAGAGTTTGTGGCCAAGTGCTTAGTGTTTCATCAGGTAAAGGATGAACACCATGTTCTAGGAGGGTTGTTTCAACCTTCAGATGTCCCCGAGTGAAAGTGGGATGACATCTCCATGGATTTCATCATGGGACTACCCAAGGTGCGAGGGGGATGCGACGCTATATGGGTATTGGTGGACCACATGACGAAGTCTGCTCACATTCTGGAGATTAAGGAGTCGAGTGCATTGGATGCTCTATAATGTAAATATGGGGACGAGGTAGTGTAGTTGCATGGAGTTCCGAGTTCCATAGTCTCGGATAGGGATGAACGTTTTACCTCGTGTGTCTCGAGGGGATTGTAGCATGATTTTGGCACCCAGCTACATCTTAGCACTGCTTTCCACACCCAGATAGATGGGCAGACCGAGCGCACCATCCAGACCATGGAGGACATGCTGTGGGCATGTATTCTGGAATTTGGGGGATCATGGGTGCAACACTTGCCTTTGGTAGAGTTCGCCATCAATAATATCCATCACTCCACCATTGGCATGGATCCATTCAATGCCCTATATGGAAGGCCGTGTCGCTCACCCCTGTGCTGGGCTGAGGTTGGGGAAGCAGGTGTTCTTGGCCCGGAGGTGGTGCAGAGCACGACAGAGGAGGTTCAGCTTATATGAGAAAAGATGATTGTTGCACAAGACTAGCAGAAGTCATATGCCGAAAATAGGAGGAGACCCTTGGAGTTCGAGGTCGGGGATAACGTGTTCTTGAAGGTCTCCCCTCGGCATGGTCATCGTAGGTTCAGAAAGGGGTGTAAGCTTCCTCCCAGGTTAATTGGATCTTTCGAGGTGTTGGGACGAGTTGGTGAGGTGGCATATCAGCTGGCGATGCCACCTCAGTTGTAGAAAGTTCACAATGTTTTTCACGTCTCCCAGTTTTGTCGATATCTACAGGACGACTCCCACGTCATTGACTGGGGAGAGTTTGATGTGGAAGATGAAGCGACCTTCACAGAACAACTAATCAAGATTGAGGATCATAAGGAGAAAGCACATTGTGGATGAACCGACCCCTCGGTTTGTGGGTTGTAGAGGCATGGTGGCCTAGAAGAGTGCACTTGGGAGTGGGAGACCCAGATACGTGTTCAGTAACCAGAGCTATTTTGACTTCCATGTTGTTTTTGTTCTGATCCTAGAGATATTGTACATTGTTTTTTTAATATATGAAATTCTTGTTTTTCTTAGCTATTGGATGACCTATTCTGTATTTTCTCGGTGTGTGTGTGTACGAATCTGTGATGATGGGAAAACCTGACTGCTAATTAGGAAACATTAATTTGGATGTGATTAAACCTGTGCGAGTAAGTCAGTGCCACCCAAAGCAGATAATATCCTGACATATAGGAGGGGAATCCCTAACTCATGTGTTGGACAGTGTTATCCTTGTGCTTGTTGTGAATTTTGTGGTTAATAACTCTTGGGCGGGTTTTCCTGGATGTAGGGGAGGGTTCTATTCCACCTTTGAAACAACTCAGTGGTTTTCCCCTGAGATGTATCTTAATAGAGTGGATGTTCGGACCCCACTCTTCTCCTTTCTGGTTTGTTCTTATATTCTTAGGGATGAGAATAGTTTCAGAAGTATCTGATGTAATGGCCTGGGGTTTTGGGGTCCATTACATGGTGAAAATCTGATGTTGGGTGTTCTAGGAAAGTTAGCGAGGATTCTCGGTGATGCATAAGACTAACAGTAGCCTTAGCCTACCGGTAGCAGGCCTACCGGTAGCCTTAGCCTACAGGTAGTTGGGACTATCGGTAGCTCAACCTAATGGTAGATCGGCCTACCGGTAGTCGCAGCCTACCGGTAGCTCGGCCTACCGGTAGCTCAGTCTACCAGTAGCCGCATCCTACCGGTAGCTGTGGCCTACCGGTATCTTGGTCTACCGGTAGCCGAAGCCTACCGGTAGTCACGGCCTACCGGTAGCTCGGTCTACCGGTAGCCGCAGCCTACCGGTAGTCACAGCCTACCGGTAGCTCGGTCTACCGGTAGCCGCAGCCTACCTGTAGATGCGACTTATCGGTAGCTCCGTCTACTAGTAGCCGAAGCCTACCGGTAGCTCGGTCTACTGGTAGCCACCACCTAGCGGTAGTCGCGGCCTTATGGTAGCTTGGCGTACTGGTAGCCTCAGCTAACCAGTAGACCTACGCTACTGGTGACCCCCACAGTTTTTTCCAGTAACGCCTACTTTTGTGCAAAATGTTTTTTTTAAACCTTGTTTTGACCCACTTAAAGCCGATTAATGGTATTTAAATTAAATATTTGGTAAGATACCCTCTTTAAATGAAAAACCATGCATTTCTTCATTCCTTCAACCACATTTTTAGGAGTCCTTGGTTAAGGGGGATTTGCGTCTGTTTTAACCGCTCTTAAGGGAGGGGATCTTTTATGTTGCGTGTGTGGGGTGGCCCAACCATGTGGTTAACCCACAACCCTGCTCTTTATGCGGTTTAGAGCTTTTCTCTCCATATATTAACCATCCCCGTGCGTGCTGTATCTCAGCCCTTATCAGCCTTTATAAACTAAAAGTTTCTCCCTATGTTTCTTTTTGTTGATTACCCTATGCTCAGAATAACCTTCCTCCTGGAGGGTCATAACTCACCCGATGATGGTTTCCTTGATCGTGTTCTACGGACCTCTAGCTACTCGCACGGGGACGTAACGTCATTCCATGATCAGTCAAGTAGGGGTTTCACATTTGTCACTCCTCTCTGTATATCTTCCGGGGTGGGTACGCTACTGCTTCTGTAGAATTGTATGAACCAAAATTTATTGAAGATAATAAACGGAATATAAATAATGAAGGGGAGGGGTGTAATAGATGATGCTACTCTGTTTTTCTCCTCTTTCATGATTAATGATTTCTGAATTGTTCGGGCTTACGGCTACTAAATATCATGGACTTTGGTGGTCTTTCTCTGTGCACTAATAAACCCTTACCTCTTGTGCTATTTAACTGGCTTGTATTATGGTTGTGAACCTATTTCTGTATAATGGAAATTGGTTAAATACGTATATTTAGCTAAATAAATTGACAGCACCAGGATCAACTCCTTTTTGTTGATAACCTCGGTTTAAGCCCAGTGGAATTGAAATCATGGAGTGTGTTAAATCATTTAAATCTAAAAATACATGTTGAGTCTGACTTGTGTTTGTAGAATTTGTTTGGTTGTTTCCCCCACGTGCCGAGTACGGCTGAACTTATATTTTTCTTTGGATATGGTCTTAGATTGCTGGGGGTGATGTGGGTGAGGATGGGATCATCTATTTGTATCACAAAATGGGTTGGGATAGTCTTCTGTTATGAAACCTTATTATTCATAGTTCTGGGAACTTGGTACTATATCTCACTTTGACCTGCTTTGGTTCCAATACATGGAGGGGTCTCACATGATGTTCTTTTACAGGAGAACTGGGTGTGAATGTTTAAATTGATGATTCGTTGGCTTGTGCTTATGCTTATTAGTTTCCCATGTAGGTGCAAAAACTTTTTTAATCATTATTACTGAACATAAATACAAGGATGGGAAGAATGGGGATTTGGATTGGTGTGAGTTTTGACTTGGGCATGGGTGATGTTATCTTCTCTTATGAATGAATATTAAGGATAGTTTTCTTTAGGCTGGCTAAAGAAAAAACTAGATTGGGTGAGTGCTTGTTACCTATACATATACTTGTAGTTTTTGTGTTTCTTATTTGCGGCCCACCCAAGTTGATCACATAGTGTCGAACACCACAATTTCATGGGGGAGGGTGTTTTTCTCAACACTCATATGAGTGGATGGTTATTAGCTCTTTTTCTGCTCCCTTTTTCAAATAGCCCAAGACTCTATGGGCAAACTGTGATGGCCTGAAGTCTATTATTATCCCAAGATTCTTTGGGCAGCGGACGTTTGGTGGTTGTCCCAGGTGTGTGCGGGCAGGTGGTTTCCCATGTATCTTTGGGATGAGGCCCAGGTGTCTTCGGTTATGGCAGTAGTTCTTCTAGTCTAGGTGACTTCGGGCGTGGTAGTGGTTTTTCTGACCTTGGGGTTTGCAGGCATGGTTATGTGTGACAGTTGTGGGCCAGGTGTCTTTGGGTGGGTTACTAGTTGTCGCCCAGGTGTTTGTGGGCGGAATGTGTGGTTGTGGCCCAGGTGTGTGTGGGGGGGGGGGGGTATGGCAGTGGGACTGCGATGAGAATGTCAGGATTGGTTCGATGTGTAGGATGTCTTCAGTAACTCGTGGGAAAGTGGCGCATGGTAACCAAACATCAATGTGCTATTACTATATATTACGTGACTTGCGTTATTTGGGGAGTGTGCCTTGGTGAGGCTTGGGTGGTTAGTTTCCTTTCTAGGTTCCTGATTATCACTTTTCTCATAGAGAATTAGTATTCCTACCCACTTGTGACGAGAGTCTTTGGTTTTTCCCTACTGTGTATACCTGTATACTCACCATACGTATATAAAACTGCTCTCAGGTTTCCAGGAGGACTTCGGGGATTGTGTTGGACCGTACTAGCTCAGACATTGTGATAGATCATTGTAGTTGCTATTGTTCTTTCTTTTTGTATTTTTTCCTTGTAGTATCCTTATATATTGTGGATTTTACTTTTGTAACATGCATTTGGAATGGTTCTTGGCTTTAGTTTTATTTTCAGTTTGGTGTTGTGTGATTCACTATCTTATCTCCAGATCCTATTAAAAGAAAAATGGTAATGCCTTCCATTTAGTGTGTGATTTCAAGCCCTTGGTGCTGGTCGCCACACCAGGACCTATTGAAGGCAGGTTTCAGGGGTCATTATCTCCCCTTCAACTTAAATATGGGAGGGCCTGGAAATCTGTTGACCCTTCCCTCCTCTTTGGTGAAGGTGGGTCATGAAAACATCCATTCCCTTACTAATCCAATGATTTGTGAATCACATAAAAATAAACTACATAACCCCCAATTAAATATGTTTAGAATTCCATAAATTAATTCATCTATTAATTAACATATTATCAAAAATCTAATTCCATAATTAATTATTCATAATTAATTATCAATTCCAACTCTCAAATTATTATAATTAATAATCTTGAACAAACCACATGCCATAAAATAAATCCACCACTAATTATCTCTACATGCCCATGTCCACATCTCATTATTAATCCCCTGAATAAATATATATATTACAAAATCAAACACATAATTAAGTGAATGTTAATTATCCCATTCTAAATATCATCATTTCATAATTAATTTCCACAATTAATGATCAAGATCATTAATAAAAAAGAACATAATAAATCCATCATCATTTAACATAGATAAATCAAAATTTCCAAAATAATTCTGAGATTAATTAGTTAAATTTTTGAATTCATTGTCTAATAAATATTTCCTCGATAAATAATCTTATTTCATTTCTTAAAACAAGAAATTAATTCACCATTAACTATCCCAATATATCCTACTCATGAATTTAAAATTAATCTTCCATATTAATTATCCTGACTTTAACTCTCAAAGAATATAATTAATTTACAATTAATTATCACATATTATACCACCCAACACTCATAATTACCACTTAATCCAAGTGTGTCAACATGTATGGGAGGAAATAAAAAAACTCATATCAGCAAGGTAAATGAACTTATAAATCTAAAAAAATAAATTAGATTGAAGGAAGCACACATCTATTTTATGGGTTTTACTAAAAAAAATTGATTTTGTAATGTAATAAATCATTTTTTACCAACAAACCATTCATTCATCATTTTTTGTAAAACTTATTAACAACAATAATTAAACAACTAATTTGTTTTATTAATTATGCAATGTTGAGAACGTTATCTCAATGGTTTGTATGAGCCAATGATTTCTAAATTAAACTGTCATATTCTCATGAACAAACACCTCAACAACAGTTTATATGCAATTAGAATTAACCAAAACACCTTTACAACAACAACGTCTAGACCCTACGATTAGTGAGATGAGGACCAACATACCCCAAATTAATCAAGCTAAACTAAATTACACAATAATCACCTAATTAAAGGGGTAAAAACCCAATTATTTAGTATATAGACTTACCTGAATATGACAGCTGTGAACCAAATCAAGCATAATAGCATTTCCATAGGTGATAGTCAACAAAATATGGACTAGTGCATCTCGAGATATCATCTACACCCACAATAATATGATAAAATGGAGAAACCCAAACAATCTAGGACTATAGGGGTTTGGCCTAATAGAGACCAGGTGATAGAGAGCTGAAAAAGGTAATGTGATGAAAGAAACATGTGGAGATGGACTCACCTTGCCGATGTATACCACTTTTGTGAAGATATCAATAGGAGACATGTGCACTATGAGGATCCAGAATGGTGGGGGAAGTAAACCTCACATTGGAGAATAGGGGTGTCATGCATGGAGTGTGTCGTACGCATCTCCCTACCGTTTCATCTCAAATATTAAATTAAAAATAAAATTTAAATGAGGATTAATATAATAATAATAATAATAATCCCCATTATATTTTTTTATTTTCAATTAATTTACAAACCTCTTGGACAATCCCCAATCTCCTCACCAGACAAAAAATTCTATTTATATAAATTCTCCATATTATCATCATTTAACTACGTTATCTTTAAATGAATTTAATTACATTAAACCCCATTTAACCCAAATTAATAAAATTCCTATTAGTCATGAATTTAATTACATTAAAACCCCCATTTAAAAGAATTTAAATAAACCCCTCTATTCCTAAAATATAAATTAATAAAATAAAAATAACTAAAGTATGAGTAATCTTGATAGTTTGGCTTGCATGGTCTTGAAAACTATGCACCAACCCTATGGAACCATCAATATAACTAACTAAACTCTTACAGTATCTCCAGCATAGTTTTCCTAACTGTGTGCAGACCGTGCAAGCATCTCTGTTTAAGACACTCACCTCACACTTGTTTTCCCATTATGTTTTTTGACAATGCACAGACTGTGCAAGCATCTCTGCCTCCAAAAATTATGATTCATGGTTTCATGTAGCAGGCCACACAACTTAATATTACATGAACCAATCGTTCACTATCTGATTTTCCATAAAAACCCAAATTTTTTCTATTTGACACTACCAAATATCAATCAGGCATTCGAGAAACTCATCACTTCTTTACCCAAGATAGATATAAACACTTTTAAATAATACCAACATGTGAAACTTCAACCAAAGGATTGGATTCAGGACCAGCTGATCTAGTAAAGGAAAAAGTTAAAAAAACATTCATATTTTAACCGAGTTAAAAAACATAGGACATTACATTGTTTCATCTCAATTTGATGACGATATGTGTTAAAAATGAACATAAAATTCACCTTGAAACTTCTATTCTGTCTCATATCATTCACTACCAATGGGATGTGTGGATTAGAGAGGCTACACTTTGGTGTTGTAAACCCAACATGAGGGGGAGGGGAGAGTTTTATTTCTTTCTTTAAATAATTATATAATCTTTATTTAACCAATTAATCCAATATTTAATGATCTATCATCTCTCCTCCATCAAAAACATATAGAATGAACAATTTTATTTCATGATTAGGTTAAAGATGATATTATAGACATAGTAGAGTTTTTTGAAATCAAATCATTGACTCCACTTTGGTGTTGTTATACAATTCATTACTATCTTAAGAAGCACAAAAAATATATTTATTATTTTTATAAACATTGTTTCGGTGCTCTTCAGGACGAGGTATCCACTTCCAAATTAGCTCATATAATTGGAAATATTCTTAGAAATATTCCAATGTCATATAGCTCAAAACATGGGTCTAGAAACAATTAATCAAAAATAATTAATCATGAGTTAGGAAATATGTATTTTTGTAAAAATATTCGAATAACATAATACTGTGAAATTATAAATACTAAATTGTGATGTATGGGAACATATCACAACCTTAAAGAGAATTTTCTAACAAAAATGTGAATATATAATGATTAACATAGTCTAGAATATTCAATAGAACAATTATATTAGACAAATACCCATTGTAGATTGGGTTCAATCTCCATTACATCATTTCCTTAAGTAAGGTTCACTCTCAAGAAATATCATAGCAGGAAGAGTACCTTAATGGAAAATCAATTAATTTAAGGGAAATGAAATCCCAATGCCACCCATATATCTGTTAAAATCGTTCATGTGTTTTCCACAAGACCATAGAATCATTTAACAAAACCTTATTACATAACCTATGAAAATGTAATTATTTTCAAAAAAAAATCTCTTTAAATAACTATAATATGTAGATGGATAGTATATAGCCACTTCATATTTCAGTATAAAATTCTAAACTAAATTATTATTATTTTGATATACTACACTACATAGACAATTTTTCTGATGAAAAAAAACGATGTATTATAGGTATATTTTTATAAATATACATAAGATAACATATTTATTGTATTAGTAGGTATGAATAAAATGAACCACACTGTCAAATAAATGTATATTTTTTTTCCTAATACATGTTTAGTAATTTGTCAAATTTTCACAATCCTCCTATCTATTTGATATGAATAACTATATAAATGGTTCTGAATAGTTTAACAATGGTTTTTTAAAAACTATTGGTCATACTATATATGTTTTTTTATTAATTTAGAATATTAATTTTTATATTTTATAAATATAATTTTATGGAACAGATATTATTATTGGTAAAACCAATAAATAATTTTCATATCGTGATTTTTTTGGATTTATTACAGATATTTGATTTTTGGGTGATTATTGAAAATTTAAAATTTTATAATTAATTTCAATTAGATGACATTCTCATGATATAATAATGAGGTTTAATGCTATGAAAACTATTTTTTGAAAAATATTAATTTATAATGTTATATTCTACATTAAAAAAATGTAATTCTTTATAAAGAAATATGTGTTGGATATTGTAGAAATCTATGTAAATAATTTATTCAATGAAAAAATATTATCAATAATTATCTTTTAATATGATTTTAAAAAATGTTCTTTCAATTAAATTTTTTATTAAATGAAATATAATTATAATTTTACTTATCATATTCTTATTTATTTCATTAGAATCTAAATTATTTAGTATTTTGGTGTAAAATAATTTTTATGCAACCAAGTGGCATTTTTCTAAAAAATTATTTCGTTGCCTTTCTATAAAATATATTAGATGTATGTTTTTTAAACATTATAAATAAAATATTGAACAATTTATTACTCATTTGGAATTATTATTTTAAATTTTTTTTTATAATTCCATTTTCATTTTGTTCATAATGAGTGGTAACCATTGTAAAATTTTATAATTATAGTAAATTAGTTTAAAATTATTAAAAATATGGGATAGTGATTCAAAATATCTACAAAACATCAAATGATAACATTTTATCCATTTATTTTTTACATAACTAACATAATTTATAATATAATCATTTTTTTCAATAATTATTGATTATGGAAAATATATATTTTTTGTAGATAGAAATTATAAATTATAAATTTATTTTTTAATATGAAGAACATTTTTACAAATCTATTAAAATAAATAAAAATGGTTATTAATATTTATTTTGAATATAATTATATAATTTTTATGAAAATATTTTATTTCTAATTTTTAACAGATTATAATTTCCTAAAATTCATTTTTCACTACAACATAGGGATTTTAGAAATGTTTGGAATTTGATATTAAGAAATTTCAAAGTAATTAATTTTGGATGAATTATTATACCCTAGTAATTATATATTAAATTATAATTGAAATTTTTTGGTAAATGTGTTTAAATTATATCTAGTCTTATATTATTATTTATTTAATGATAGAATTTATGAATAGTCATAATAACGATATTAAATGGTATTTAATGTCTAAATATTATTTCAAAATATTTTCATGATATTGAAAATCTATTAATAACAATTATCATGGAATATTATCAAATATATCCATGAAGATAAAAGTAATTTTCATATTTAATTTTTAAAATTTCATTCATTGGCCTTTGATTGTAAAATATTTATTACAATTGTTAAGGATAAAAGGGATATTGAGGTGGTAAAATTATGTGATATTGGTCAAAACACCACATAAACATGTAGAAATATTATATTTTGAATTTATTTTATACTTATCCATGTTATCATTTATTACACATATTTATAGTCCCATTTTCAGGAGTAACACTAACAATACATATTAATATATCCAATAATTACGTGATATCCACCCAGCTCACTAGAAAAAGGGAACATCCTATTATAACATACTAACATAAATTTGGCCATTTTCCCAAAAAATATAAAAACATTTATCATCCCACACCTAAATAATTCATATAGGGATTAATCTCAGTAAATGACCAACAATGATTTCTTAAAATATAATCCAATTGTGGTTTATCAAAAAATATTCATGACATGCACTGTGTGTTCTTTTTTACATTATCCTCCTCCATTTTAAAATGATCTATCAAAATTATAATTAAATGTAATAAATATATTCGATATAAAAAATTCTAATATCTTTACATCGTATCCAATTTTCCTCTCTTTTCCATTAATTTGATAAATGAATGAATATATTGGGAGTAGGTATATATTATAATATACATAAAGAAATGAATTTTATTTTTCATCATCACGTATCACATTGATAGTTAATATGACCAATCAAATGCATATTTGTGACATTTAAATTATTTTCAATTTTGAATTTAATATCACACTTACATTCAAACCTATCCCACCAATATAAAATGACAACATAACTCCTACAGTAATTTGGACTGCCACCAATACAACATGTTGTAATTAATTACTCATTATCATCAATCATAGATGATCAGAAGGATTCATTTAATGAATAATTAAAAAATATATTATTATGATCCTATAAATTTAAAATATTATTTTTTTCATTTCCCCTTCATATTTTGTAAAAATGGAATTATCACATGTGTGTGAGTAAAATATTTAGTCTCATGAAATGATATAATTAATTTTTCACCACCATAATAAATGGATAGTTATAAAATTTTATTAATTGTATAATAATTATAATTATTTCATCATAAATATTTATTATATAACTGATTGATTATCCAGTAGATCAAAATCAACACACTAAAGTTATTTTATAGGTTAAAGATTAAATGTTATCGAAATTTCCAACGTAAAATAAATTGATTTTTTTTATAATATTAAATAAAAAAATTAAATTAAAATCAATAATGAATAACATTAATATGGTTCTTATGTAAGTATGTTGTTAACAAAAACATTTATTTGCTGTCCAGGGAAAGTAAAAATGGAGTCAAGAGTCATGGAATGATATTTTTTATTAATTTTTGTAAAAGTTTCCAATTCCGAATAATTCACATCCATATAAATGCTGTAAAAACAATTCAATAATGATCATATATATTATTCCATTATTTTTAATGGTAATCTTAAAATTAATAATAATTTTTTTTAAATGGTTTAAAACATGTAAGATTTTAATGATTTTCTGTTAGTTGATTTAAATTTTTATAAAATATAAAAGTGGTATTTAAAAAATAAATATATAAAATAATTTTAATACAATAGTTGAAACTATTCATTATCAATAATCCTCAATATTTTTTCATATTATTTTTAAAATATCAATCTCATTATTTAATTAATTATTAGTCTTATTAATTTTTGAAAATATTATTATAATTTTTTTGATTTTAATGAAAACTTATAATGTATTTATAAAAGTTGTTTTCATTAATGATAAATTATTTTTAAGAATAATATTCTTCATTGGTGATATATTCTAATGATACAATCTATCATATTTTTCATAGGTGGATTAAGATCATGTACTTATTTTTTTATGTAGAAATATTGACTTTTATAATGATAGATTTTTTTTGAATGGTTATGATAATTATGTATTTTAATATTATACATTATTTTTATATGATGAATTTAGTGGACCTCATTTGTGAACATATTGAGATCACTATTACATAATTCCTTGATGTATTAGTAGGTCTCAAGATGCAAACTAAATTGGGATTTTTGTTCATTTGTTACCACATTATGTATGATACCATTGAACGAGTCTTTGAATGGGTGATTATGATGTCGGACATTATGAATTATATTATAATGAAATATTTCATTTGAATCAATGTGGTTATTTTTATTTTTTTCCTTGAATTTATTTTAGGATTATTTGATGTTGTCTTAAATTATATAAATATTCTAATTTTATAAGGCAGTCTAACAAGACAATGATTTACAGGACGTTTTATGTTATATATATTGTGAAATTATGTCATTCAAGAAAAAATTATAATGATTCTGAATGAAACCCTCATGAATTCTTGTTTTCTCTTAAGAATACATTTTAAATTTTTTATGAAAATTTCTTAGATTAAATTTTTTCTAATTGTTAGTTACTATTTTGAATTCAAATCATTTTAGGTTAAAAAAAATGAATCCATATGTTTTTTCATTAATTTAAAATGGATTTATGAGTTTACATTATTTTTATATTCTTAATTGAAATTTGTTTTCATCATCCCATTTTTCCAATTTATTTCATAGGTCATAAGGATGTGTAGGGACAATAGAAAAGTCGAGGGAGAATAATGATGAACAACGTGAAATGGTCATGAATTAAATATGATTGTAATCATAAAAAAATATTTTGTGAAAAAATGAAACATTATTTCAATATTGTCCTTATTATATGATCGTTTTAAAATTTTTCTGAAACTATAAATGTGACTCACAAGACATTAATATTGTAGGTAAACACCATATCATGAACTATCATGAAATCCCCCCTATAAAGAAAAACTTTTCTTGAAATTATTTAATAGATTAACTTAATATTTTTCAATCTAATAAAATTTTAATATTATTTAATTAGTCATATAAAAATTATCCTTGTATTAGTTTTTGATAATTTAAAAAAAAATTATTTACTTGAAAAAAACAGCCTTTCTTGAACTTATTATTTTATTGAAATTATCATTAAATAAGAATGAAAGTATTGTTTAGAAAAAATATTACGTACTCAAATATGGATTTATGGAAAACCTAAAAAATTGAAAATAATAATTGACTTTTAAATCCTCTGTTCAATTATTTATAAATAATTAATTTTTTACATTTATAAAATATATACCTAGGTTTTTTTTCAATTTAATCATTTATTTTCAGGGAATATTTATTTTAAGATTACATTGAGTAGATCATAAACATAATATTTTTTAAAATAGTAAAATTTACATCATTAATATTGTTATTCATAATATTTTTATCTTAAATAAATATTTTTTTATTAATTATGTTATTTCATAAGAAATTATTTATGTGATATCGTGTATGGAATAAAATTTGAAATAACATATATTTTAGATTTAGTTTATTTACTAAAGACCGAAATTCGTAAACAAGGAAAAAAATAAATAATTTAAAACTAAAAATACAAGGAAGTTCATAAAAAAATCAATGTGGATTGAGAAATAGATTTTTGAGGAGATTTTTGAACAAAATTTTTCTATATCATATTTTTTCAATATATTTTCTTTTTAAATTAAATTGTGAAATTTAATTTTTGAAAATTTAATAGTTATTCACAAAATAGAAATTCACATGAATTATATAAAGGTAACATCCTCACCACTTCATGAATCATGAAGTATTATAATTTCTACATGATAATACTCCATTTTAGTAAGAATAAATCTATATGAATTTTTAAAATTCTCCCATCAACATTATTTATCACAAGGACCTCACCCAAAATCATAAATCCAATGAAAATTCAATTCATTAATATGAGTATTATATATTCTATTATTTTATTCATAATTAAATTATTTAAAATTTATTATAGAAACAACAATATTATTATAAAATTATTGTATTTATTATTTAATGTTTCTATATTAATGGTATTTTCTTTATTTAGTCAAATAATCCATTTACTAAGACATGAAAACCCATTGTTTATGTGTTGTAATGGATATTTCCTCTATGGTGTAACATGTTTAATTTCACTTCACCACATTTTATGGATGAATATACATATGAAATTAATGGAAGAATATTATGCACCTAATATAATAATTACATAGTTATGGATAATTAGAAATCTTATTAATTATATAATCAGAAAATGAAATTTAGTAATTTTATTTTTCAAAAGAATCATTCAATGAATATAATCATTTATTAAAATATTGAATGATCTTCATCTCCATTTTTTACATATAAATAATTCAAATTATAAAATAAAATGGTTCAAATAATTAAAGTATATATTTCTTATTATGGTAAATGGTTTAAAATTAAAAACCCATTATAAATATTTATCAAATAATTTCACATTAATATTTGGTTATACTTAACATTAATCATGAATGATAATATAATTTTTTTAATGGATTATGATATAACTATATTTAACAATATATAAAAATTTTATAAAGGAAGATTAATTTTTTAATTTTATAAATCTGGGGTTTTGTAAATTATTTTGTGGTTGCATTATATTTATGGGTTAATAAATTTTAGTGCGTGTCAAATGTCATAATTTATTGATACATGTATTGATGAATTATGTGAATGTTTTCTAGGGTTTGAGATAATAATTTTCAGAAATTATCTTAGGTTTTAATAATTGATTTAGGTATATATAATCCTTAGATCTTAATTTTATTCATTATTATTTTTATTTAGGAATAAATTTTTTATTGGGATATTAGGGTTATGGTAATGATATCTATAATGGATATTGTTATTGATGATGTCTACATAGTTATGGGTAATGGGGATAAATGTGTTAATATATAGTTTTTAACATATGATCTGTCATATAGATATCAATGGTTATACAATTTGATTTATATAACATTTTACTAATTTTATTTTTAATAAAGATCATTATATTTATAAATTTATATCATATAGGTTAATATAAGAGGATTTTAATGGATTGCATTTAAATTGAGGATTAATGATTTTGTTATCATTTGGAACCATATATTTTTTAGTGTTCTAAATATTTATTTATGTTATTTTCTGAAATTATTGTTATGTTTTATAAAATATATAATTTATTTATATATAAATTGTTTGATGTATTTATTAGTTGATGATGTTATTATAAGGTAAGTGTTTATTTCATATTCTATGAATATGTGATGAAATAATTCTTATCTTTCGTTTTCAATTTTGAACATGCATATTTTTTTGGACATGTAATGATATTTTATTATAATTTTCTTTTGGAAACATTCTTGAGGCTTTAGATAATAATTTCTATTTTTTTAATTATTGTTATTATTTGAAGATATGAGAACGATCTTGGGTTTGGATAATATAAGGAAATAGGATTTATCATTTAATATCTTCTCCTTGGTTGCACAATATGTTAAACATTAATTTATGTTCTCGAGGAAATGAAACACCATCATGGATATTTACCTTTTATAAAAGCAGATGATTATAGGAATAATACTTCTCAAAACACAATGAAATGATGAAATTATAGTAATATAATGGAAATAAATAATTTATGTGTATGTTTACATTATTCAACATGATGTTAAAATAATCCCTCAACTCAATCTATATGATAATAAATATATCATCTCTTATGTTGATGATGTTGCTCAAAGTTATAGTTATTATTTTTAAAATCTATTCCCAAGGATGTGTTATATAATGATTGAATAATGGTTTTATAAATTGTTACGAGATACGTTGATTCCTAATAGTTGTATCAAAATTCGTCATCAAGATAAAAAAATATATATATATAAGTTCACCCCTATGTAAATAGAAAATATTGTTGCTGAGAAAAAATTCACCTTGAGTGTATTCAATTTTTATAAGAGGTATGAATGTGACGTTGTTATATTTTATTATTAACACTTGGCCAAATAATGTCATGTTAGTTAGTGTGTACCACATGCAACACTAAACTTAAAAGAACTACAGTATATAAGAGAAATAATATTATTTATATATAACAATTATAAATATGTCGTGAGATTTGATGGTATGAATAATATAAAACCCATTATAAGATATATGTTGAAATATTTTACAATTAAGAAATTATATATTAATTATAAAAGACTAATTAATCAATTATGTATCACATTAATGAAATCATACAAGGTTAATAATAGTGAAAACATAATTTTTTCTGTCAAAGTAATTTTTATGTATATTTTTTAATTTTATTTGAATTAAAATTCCATAGAGGATATAAATTTAATTCCATAAAATGATTTAATTAGTTAGTAAATCATTAAAAAATAAATCATTGATTTTTTTTATTTTATGAGATAAATGTTTTTGGTTTGAAAAGTGAAACATAACGATGTTACACTTAGTGTAAATTTTACGACATTTTCCTGATATATGTATGACATTAAGGTTATGAAAAATAATTTATAGAACATATAGATATTTATAAATTAATATAATGAAACTTATAATAAAATACCGAAGGTATAAATCATGCTTTAAATTTTTTAAATCAAAGTAATATTTTTATGAAATTAAAATCTATTTTTGGATATTCTCCATAATCATGTTTTTCATAGATACATTCAATTTTTATTTTTTTGAAATAAAATAGGTCTACTTTTTGTAACATAATACAACTATTTCCATATGAATCAATTTTAAAACATTATTTAGTGTTATCACATTTTTATGCTTTAAAATGGTATTTTATTAAAAAAATTTAATTTCATTTTTCAATAAAATATTATTTTTTATATTTACATAATATATTATTTCAATTATAAAAAATTATTTACATATCATGTATGTCATGACCCGTCCCCCAAGGGACGCATCAGGACTACCCCAAGCCCTCCTTCTATAGGCTAGAGGCTAGCGACTAGCACCAAAGGCATAATAACATATAACCGGGAAGGGATTTATTTTATAAAATGTGAACAAACACCCAGAGTACAAGAAGAAGAAAACACTAAGAAAAACATTATAGAGAAGTGATGGAATGTAAAAGGGTATAGAAGTACAAGCCCAAAAGTAAGTACATGTAAAACTGAAAACTAGTAAAGTAGCTACTGGGTAGTCCTCCTGGGTTCCTACCAGAAGGGTAGGTATAGATGGCCTCCATAACACTCCATATCTGTCAGAATCCATCGTGTACCGTTACGTCGAATGATCCTCCTCTGGGTACCGTCCATTTCTGGCACTCTCGGCCTCCATCAGTGATATCCGCCGTCTGCATCCAACACAACGATGTGTGGGCAAAGCCCGTGTAGAGGTGAGTGTAACGATACTCAGTAGGGACCCTGAGACTCTCATGGTCTAACTAAATTCAATAAAGATAATCCAAAAGTTATGATTTCAACAGATAAACATTACTTAGCTATATTCCCATACATATACCATAGTTATCGAGTAACACATCTCAATCATGAGAAAAACACAAAGGCCATTAAGTCAGCTCAAACCATGATATTAATTTAAAAAATCATGGATACTGGAGAACTCCTCCTCTGTCGAGTAGATTGGCCCTGTCGCGACTCTGAGGTGCTACTCACAAACCCTAGACTACTGAGGTACTCCTCCATTCGAGTTCCGTGGGACTGCTACATCACCGAGAGATGCTTCGAACATGGGGTCTGCAACCTCACACAATATCGCTCCCCCTAATAGCCTACAGAGGTACTCCTACTATAGAGTACCGTAGGTCGGCCTCCTCGCATAGTGGAACTCCTCTGCCATTGGTCAGCCGCCTCACATAGTAGCGCTCCCCACTGGTCTAGATGAGTCACTCTGAAATTAATCAGTCAAGCAATCGTCAGGTGTCAACCAGCTACTAGGTCTCAGTACTCTACTCGCTGGTCTGCGGGAGCGTCTGTTCCATGAGCTACAAGCCTATACTTCATGTTTCATGATGTCCCACAAAGAAGTATCTCAAAGTTCCACCACGTAATAAGGGTCTCAAATAAATAGACAACGCATCAATCGGACGCCCTGTATGTTAGTTATTAGAATTTTAGTCATGGGGGCCCAGTTGGATTCATGTACGAACCAAACTTATCGTGACTCAACTATACCCCGAAATACAATGGGTTACACTCAAAGGGAAGAGTATGCTAGAAGAATATCAGCGCCGCTAACGGTTCATCAAACTGTCATCCAGTGCCAAAGATTAGGACCATGAAAGTAAAGGAAGTGGAATGGGCACAGGTCTGGTCTGACCCAGTCCGACTAACTCGGCCCAACCGAGTTTGTGTCAATCTTGTCTAGGTTTACCCGGAATGAATTGCTGGGTCTGACCCGGCCCGTTGGGTGGGTCAGTCTGCTCAGTTCGGCCCAGTCTTTTGGGCCCAGCCCAGCGGATTGTGTGGACAATTCAGGCTGAAATTCGCCACATGGTGGACTCGGCCCGAAGTCTAGTAGAAGGTTCGGTCGGCGCCGCAAGGGGTGTGACTCGAGAAGCTTGGCTCGAGAGTCCAGCGGCAGGCCCCGATTAGGCCGCGGGGGCATGGGAAGGCCTCAGGTGCGCCTATTAGGGAGGGGTAGGGCCCGGGGGCGCCGGGGAGGGGATCCGGTATGCGGGTAGCATGAAGGGATGAGCCGGGCAATGTGTCCTGGGCGCTTGGGTGCCAGGAAGAGCCTTGGGGTGGCGCCGAGCAGTTGGCCTGGGTGCTGGTTAGGGTGCGGGGCACGCCGGGCCGACGGCCTGGGCCCCACGGAGGCGGCTTGGGCACCGGGCAGGGCGCCATGGGGGCACCGGGCCGGCGGCCTGGGCGTCGGGCAAGGTGCGGGGCATGCCGGGTAGCACAAGGGGCACGTTGAAAAGTGCACAGGTCACGCGAGTAGGGTACTGACGGGCCGAAAAGGCGGCGGTTTCGGTCGGGGTGCACGCCAGACAGTGCGTGGGTAGGCGGATAGGGCGCCACACATCCGGCGGATCAGGTCGCAGAAGCTGTAGGTAAAATGACCTTTATTCGTCGTCTTCGTCACATTTTCCTCACTGCCATTCTGTCATTACATCACTGTCGACTCAAGGATCCGAAATGAAAAAGGTTATGGAGGGGTCTGGCCGTGTTCGTTCGTCTTGAACCCTCCACTTTAGAACGATAGCAAGCAGCTCATTAGGATGATTAAATGTGGGAGGATAAAGCGTTGAACAACATAGAACACACCCCAACATTTTTAATTGTCTGGTGTTCGTTCATCACTGGGGGAGATGATGCTGTCATCATTTGCCGAATGCTTTCACTTCCGAGCTCGTGCGTCTCTCTGTTGATGATGAAGAAGAAGGAAGAAGGGTCGTCTAAGAGGTCGCATGTCGGAAGGGGGGTTCCGAGGAAGAAACCGAGGAAAAATCTTCATCGACGGTGTCTTCACATTTTTCGTTGGAGGATTCTATTCTCCCGTGATATCCACTAAAGAGAGAATAAACATGCCAAAATAATATATTTTAATATATAATTCATGTTGGCCTGAATTAATAATGTAGGGCCCACTTATTTTAGTTCAAGACATTGGCACAATTATTCTAAATTCAAAAATAGAGTAGAGGCTCGACCAAATTAATTTCATGAGAGGTTGGCATATTAAATTTGGTGAGTTTCGAGGGGGTTAGAGGCCCGGGTGGTCCCCACAAAATTATACTTGAAGATGGTTAAAAGGGTTTCCTTTAATTAATTGGTGGGTTGGAGGAGGTTTTATCCTCCTCCATTATGAGGGGAGTTAGATACCAAGAGGCTCTGCCTCTTTAATGAGGGAGAGTTGAGAGGTTTCCTCCCCTCTTATTAAATGGGTGGGGGAGGGTTTAGCCCCAGGTGGACCCCATGTCATATGCTTTTGCAAGGGGGTTATGTTGATGGGGTGGTCCCCACAACCATTATCCTCCCATGGGAGGTTAGGGTGTAGCGGTCCCACCACCAGCTCCCATGTGGTTCTTTTAACCGACTTTACCACATGGAGTGGGTACAACAAAACTAAAATATGTTTTCACTTTTTTTATTTTATTAGTCCACATGAAACCCAAAAATCAACTGTCATACCTGATCATTCGTCGTCGGGGTGACAGTCTTCTTAAGAGAAAACCGGTGCAACGTGTTCAATGGTGCCCTTAGATTTAAATTTCATGCACCCATTCAAGAGTTATAAAAACCCGCTCGTCGTTTAGTGAACGTACCTGAATAGAAGTTCAGATATTGATTTCGGGCACATCGGGTCTCAGAATCAAAATCCATCAGAAACCATGGACTCTAAAAATTACCATTTATTTAAAAAAATCCACAGGAATTCCAGGTCTTTACATTCCCTCCACCTCATAGTTATACGTCCTCGTAAGCTATAACTCACACTAAGGGAACACAAGGGGTACTGAGCATGCATATGAGCCTCTTGTTCCCATTTTCTCTCTTGGATGTTCCCGTGTTTCCAGTGAACACGCACAAGAGGAATCGACCGTCCACGCAGGACCCACTCCTATTGATCCTCTATCTCTAATGGATCCTCCATGAATGTCTCCCCGTCATCGATGTCTAGCTCCCCTTGGTCGATGATGTGGGAAGGGTCATGCAGGTATCTCCTCAGTTGGAATACGTGGAAGACGTCGTGCACCAGGTGCAACTGAGGTGGATGATCTATGCATTAAGCCAACTCGTCTAATCTACTGAAAACCTGGAAAGGTCCGATGAATCTTAGATACAGCTTACCACCTCGGCCAAATCTCTGTAGACCTCATCGAGGTGAGACCCGTAAGAAGACATGGTCACCATCCTCGAACTCTAGAGGTCTCCGTATACAATCAGCATAAGACATCTGCCTGCTCTATGCAGCCTACATATGCTCTTGTATGATCTACACCTTCACCATGGTAGCTCATACCATCTCTGTCCCCACTTGTCATGACTACCCTGGGTCTGTCTAGCACAATGGAGATCTGCATGGTCGGCCATACAAGGCCTCAAAAGGTGCCATCGCTTTGGGGGAGTGATAGCTGTTGTTGTAGAAAAACTCCACTAAAGGAAAGTAGTCCTCCCCATTGTGACTGATGTCGGGGACACAAGCACAAATCATGTCCTTGAGGGTCTGGATGGTCCTCTCAATTTGACCATCAGTCTGAGGATGGAAGGCGGTTCTCAAGCAAAGCTGTGTCCTAAAACCTTTCTACAACCCCTTCCATAGCTAGGAAATAAAGTGTTCATCACGGTCCGAGATAGTGGAAGAAGGTACTCCATGAAATCATTCTATCTTCAGCACATAGAGGCATCCCAAGATCTCAACTGAGCCCTACTCTCTGATCGATAGGAATTGGGCCGACTTGCTGAGTCGGTCTACTATCACCCATATCGAGTCATGACCCCTTGATGTATGTGGGAGAAACATCACTAAGTCCATGGATATCCCATCCCACTTCCACTCTAGGACCTCTAAGGGATGAATGAAGTCTACTGGTACCTGGTGCTCTTCCTTTAATTGCTGACAAGTAAGGCACTGTACAACAACTCTACTACCGTCTTCTTCATAACTGGCCAACAATGTTGTCATCGAAGGTCCTGGTACATCTTTTCCACTCCTGGATGTACCACTAGAGGGGAAGTGTGGAACTCCCTCAACACCTCCTCTTGAAATGAAAATGGTACCATGGTATGTCTTCTAAAGAGGATGACGTTATCCCCACCATCAGGAAATCCATCAGGTGCATGCCCTGTGGATATCTGAGCCCATCGAGTCTCGCAGTCAACGTCCCCAAGATACGCCTCCCTGACTCACTGAAGATGTGGGGGAGTGACTGTAAGAGATTATAGATAGGTTTCTCCATACCTATCCATAAAGTATATCTACAACACGGCCATCTTCTCTATCACCTCTCCTTGTAGCGGAATTCCTGATCTCCTACTGAGCGCATCTACTACTGTGTTCCCATTCCTAGGATTATAGACTATCTCGAAGTCATAGTCCTAGAAGAACTCAAGCCACTGCCGCTATCTCGGGTTTTTGTTCTTCGGAGAGAAGTTATATCTGATACTCCTATTACCAGAGTACACGGTAAAACATTCTCCAATAAGATAGTGCCTCCACATATTCAAGGTAAATGTCGGTGCTGCTAACTCCATGTCATGGGTAGTATATTTTGGATTATGTCGCCTCAGCTACTGAGATCCATATGCAATCACTAATCACTCCTGCATCAATACACACCCGAGTCTGGTTCCTGATGTGTCGCAGTAGACTACATATCTTATGCCTTCTTCTAGAAGCCTCAAGATGGGGGCACAAGTCAGCCTATGACACAGCTCATGAAAGCTCTCCTGGAATATCTATGACCACACGAAGGGTTTCCCCTTCTTCGTCAAGGATGAAAGCGGCGTTGTAACTCTAGAGCAGTCTAGAACAAATCTTCGGTAGTATCCAGCCAAACCTAACAAACTTCGTACGTCCGAAACACTCCAGGGTGGATCCCACGCAAGTACTACCTCGATCATTGCTGGATACACTGCAACTACAGCCTCCGAGATGACATGTCCCATGAAGTGAACCAATGGAATCCAAAATTAACACTTTGAGAGATTACCATAAAGATGGTTATCTCGGAGTGTGTCCAGTACAATCTATAAATGGTTGGAATTTTCCTCCTTAGTAGTCGAGTATATTAGTATGTCGTCGATGAAGACTACAACCAAGTGATCAAGGTATGGAGGGAAGATCCTATTCCTGAGACTCGAGAACACTGCTGGAGCCTTTGTTACACCGAAGGGCATAACCAAGAACTCGTAGTGGCCGTAACGACACCTGAAGGACATCTTCTACGCATCCTTGTCTTAAAAATTGATCTCGTGATAGCTTGATCTGAGGTCTATCTTCGAGAACCACCATGCACCATTGAGCTGATCAAAGAGGTCTTAAATCCTTGGGAGTGGGTATGTGTTCTTCCCAGTCACCTGATTTAGGAGACGGTAGTCGACACAGAGTCTCAAGCTCCAATATGACTTCTTGGAGAGAAAAATCAGGGCTGCTAAAGGAGAAACACTGTGCCGAATGAATCCCTTCTCCTGCAAGTCCACCAGCTGTACCCGCAACTCATGATGCTCAGCGGGAGCCATCCGATATGCTGGAGTAGATATCAGTGTCGTCCTAGTGTTCATATCAATGTGTAAGTCCACCTCTCTACTGGGAGGTAGTCCTCGAACATCATTAGGGAAAATAATCAAGTACTTGTCCACCACTACAGGATAAGTCGGACTCTCCACATCAACTGTTCTGAGGATAAGGCAAGAACAATTGTGGGTGATCGGCTGCACCCTCCTCCGATTATGTCTGTCCCGCACTGAAAAGGTTCCCTTCTCGCCGGTGAAGGTAAACCTGGACCCATCCGTGAAGACACACCACACTTTTCTCCCAATACAGTCGATCTAAGCATGTACTGTAGATAACTAGTCCATACCCAAGATGACATCGTAAGGCCTCGATGCCGCTACTAAGAGATCCCAGTCAAAGCTACCACCTCCTAGAGTAAGATCGCACTATCGGCACCAGTGCATGATCGTGGAATCAGGTCCAGTAGGAGTCTCTAGCCATAAGGATCAAACTAAGGGCTCTTTCAAAATCTTTGAGCTCTGAACAAGGGAAGTAGAAATGAGACAGTGACTGGAACCTGTGTCTATAATAACTGCAGCTATGGTTCAATAGACATAGATCGTACCTCAAATCATCTGTGGAGCACCGTGATTGTAGGGCTCAGCTGCATGAAGCTGTGCTATTCCCTGTCCATCTGCTCCCTGTGGTCGGGGTTGACCTCCTGGTGGTGGTGGTGGAAACATCTTGTAACGCCGTCCACCGCCCGCTGCATGGCCAGCTCCTCTGCCACGTCAACCTCTACGCTACGGACAACCTTTATCAAACCTCTACCTCTGCCTGTGAGGTCCCTCAAATGAATAAAGATCATCTGTGTAGCGGGTCGGACAGTCACGAGCCATGTGACCCTAGTCCGCTGCATGAGTAACATTGCATGACAGATCTATCTCTGTCTCCATTCTAGGTTCCCCACACAACTGATCATGAGTCATGTGGTCAACAACCTATAGGTGTTTTCCTCTTAGACCTTTATGTCATCTATATACTGTTTGCTGCAGAAGACTCTACTGCATGTCACTTAGTGGTGGGTCTCGCTGCTTGAGACTGCTCAACAATGAAACTCACCACTATGAGGGTTCGGTCCAACACCCCCATCTATATCGGGATGTTGTGAGAGATAACTGAATCTCTAATCTCTCTCTTTAGTCCCTGCTCAAAGTTTCAGGCTCTGAAGAACGGGTCTCGTACCATATCAGTGGATTAGCATGAGAGTTAGGTGAACCTAGCTGAGTACTGTGCCAGTATCATTCTACCATTCTATAGATGCATTAGCTCTTGTATGTGCACCGCTCGAAGGGTGGGTGGTACAAACACTGCCAGAAACAGGTTCTCGAAGTATAACCAGAGCAGTGTTTCCTAGTCGTGGACATAAACAATCAGGCTACACCATCTTCCTGCTACTACCGGAATGAGGGTGGCAGCAAAGATCACCATAGAGTCTGGTGGTGTCCCTACTAGCATGAAGACTCTCACCATAGCCTCCATCCAATCCCCAGCCGCCTTTGGGTCCTTCTCTCCCTAGAACCTGGGTGGCCACTGGTGCTAGAACTAATGAAACACGCTCATGTGGCATGAATTGTCTGCTGCTAGGGCTGGTGGCTTCAGTGGCCCAATAGAGAGTAGTACCGCTAGTGCCTCTGTTGGTGCCTCACCTGGAAGAGGGCCTTGTACTGAGGCCCCGTCGCTTGACAGGGTGTTAGTACATATAACTCTCGGGGATCTAGCTGGTCTTCCATAGGGAGGAATCTTGAATAAAATAGTTGTGACAATATCAATAGAGTATACATGGTGAGATGACCTGGTTTGAGCTGACATGAAGAAAAATTTTGATAACACACACGCAATCAATTTATTCATGGACATAGTCAAAAATCAGATGTCAGGGTCTTGGTGTATGGATACGCCCGCCGCCTAAAACAACACCGGATTCCTTGAACTGAAAACCACACTTAGTACCCTTAACAATATTTCTTCACATAAAATAAATATCAGAGTCTTATGTACATTGGTAGAACTGACTCCTTGGATTCCAATTTTTCATGGCCCATCCCCCGGGCCCCGTATCGTGACTACCCCAAGCCCACATTCCATAGGACAGGGGCTAGAGACTTGCACCAAAGGTGTAATTCCCTAAAACCGGTAAGACATTCCATTTATAAAATGTGAACACACAACCGGAGTACAAGAGGAAGCAAACACTAAGCAACACTATATACAGAAGAAATTTTGGAATGTAAAAGCGGTCCGAAATACAAACCCAATAATAAAGTACATGTACAACTGAAATAAGTAAAGCCACTACTAGGTCGTCTTCCAGGGTTCCAACCTGAAGAGTTGGTACAGATGGCCTCCACAAAACACCACGTCCGTCAGACTCCACCGTGAATCGATACGTCGAAAGTTCCTCCTTTGGGTACTGTCCAGTCCTGGCGCTCTAGGCCTCTGTCTGTGTTGTCCATCGTCTGCATCCAACACAATGAGGTGCGGGAAAATCCCATGTAGGGTAGAGTATAACAATACTCAGTATGGACCCCAAGACCCTCAAGGTCTCACTTACTCCAAAAATGATAAACCACAAGGTATGATTTAAATGGATAACCATTACATAGGTATATTCCCATACATATACCTAAGTTATCGGGTAACCCATCTCAATCATGAGGAAAACACAAAGGTCATTGACTCAGCTCAAAACGAGATTTTTATTAACGAAACCATGGCTTCTAGAAAACTCCACCTCTATCAAGTATAGTGGACATGTCATGAATTTGAGTCATTAATCACTAACCATAGACTGCTGAGGTACTCCTCTTGTCGAGTATCGTGGGACAGGTACGTCACACAGAGATGCTTCCCGCCTGGCATCTGTCGTCTCACACAGTAGCGCTCCCCCTAATAGCTTACAGAGGTACTCCCCCTGTCGAGTACCCGGGGTCTGCCGCCTCACACAGTGGTTCTCCTCTAACATGGTTCTACCGCCTCACAGAGTAGCGCTCCCCACTGGGCTAGTTGAGTCACTCCGAAACGAATCGGTCAAGTAGTCGTCTGGTCTGCGCCAGCTACTAGGTCTTCGTACTCTGCTCGCTCGTCTCTGGGAGGGTCTTCTCCATGAGCTACAAGCTGATACTCCAAGTTTCATGAAGTCCCACAAAGAGGTATCTAAACGGTTCTCCATGTAATAATGGTCTCAAATCAATAGGCGTCACGTAAATCAAACACACGGTCTGTTAGTTATTATCATTTTAGTCCCGGGGTCGCGTTTGGATTCATGTATGAATCAAACTGACCGTGACTCAACTATACCCTGAACTCCAGTGGGGTATACTCAAAGGGATGACTATGCTTCATGAATTTTAATGCCACTGACAGTTCGTCAAATATTCATCTAATGCCAAAGATATGTCCAAAGAAAGTTAAGGGAGCGGTATAGGCCTGGGTCCGGTCCGACCCAGTCGGACTGACTCGGCCCAACCCAGTTTGGGTCAACCTAGTCTGGGTCGACCTGGACAGACATGCTTGGTCTGACCCGGCCTGTTCGGTGAGTCAGTCTACTCAGTTCGAACTAGTCCGCTGGGCCCAACCCAGTGGACTGCACGCACAATTTAGGCCGAATGTCTCCACGTGGGCGACTCGACCCGAAGGCCATGGGCAAGTTCGGCCTGCGCCGCGAAGGGCGTGGCTCAGGCAGCTTGGCCTGAGAGGCCAGCGATAGGCCTCACGGGGCGCGGTCAGGCTGCAGGTGGTCCGTGATGGCGCTGGCAGGCTGCAGGTCCCCCAGGAAGGGCATTGTAGGGCGCGACGAGCACCGGGCGCACGGGAACCATGACAAGACGCACCGGGAAGGGCGGCATGGGAGCGGGGGCGTCGAGTAGGGCCCCTAGGAGGCACTGGGAAGACGGCCTGGGTGCCGGGCAGGGTGTCGAGGGGGTGCCAGGAAGGCGGCCTGGGTATCGGTGAGGGCGAGGGGTGCACCGGGTAGCGTGCGGGCCACGCCGGGTAGCACTCGGGGTGCGCAGGTCAGGAGAAGGCGAGACGGACAGGCCTTGGATTCAGCCGAGAAGTTCGTCGGACGGTAGGCGGGAAGGCGGGTTGGGTGCCGCTCGGCTGGCAGTGCGGGTCGCGGAGGATTCCTGTAGCTGGAACATTATTTTTCGTCTTCGTCATCGTCAACTCATTTAAGGCAGTCTTTACATTGTCGTCGACTCGTGGATCTGAAACCGCAAAGGATGTGGAGGGGTTGGGCCATGTTCATTCGTCTTGAACCCTCATCTTTATAACGACATCAAGAGGCTCATTATGTTGATTCAAGTTGAGTGGATAAAGCGTTAAACAACATAGAACACACCACGGCCTTTTTAATTGTCGGGGTTCGTTCATCGCCTTGGAAGATGATGTTGTCATCATTCTCCGAATGCTTTCACTTCTGAGCTCGTGTGTCGGTCCGTTGATGACGAAGAGGAAGGAAGAAGGGTCATCGATGAGATCCCACGTCAGAAGGGGGGTTCCGGGGAAGAAGCTGAGGAAGAGGCATCGTTTTTAGCGTCTTCACGTTCTTTGTTGGAGGATTCTATTTTCCCAAGCTCCCCACTAAAGAGAGAATAAACGTGCCAATATAATAGACTATAATCTATTATGCGCGTTGGCGTGAATTAATGATGTTGGCCCTAAGTAATTATGTTCATGACATTGGAATAATTATTCTGAATTCAAAAAGTTAGGAGAGGCTCCATGAAATTAAATGCACGAGAGGTTGACATATTAAATTTGGGGTGTTTCGAGGGGGTTTGAGGCATGGGTGGTCCCCACCTAATTAAACAAGAAGAGGGTCAAGGGGGTTTGCTTCAATTAATTTGAGGTTTGGAGGAGGTTTTATCCTCATCCATTAAGAGGGGAGTTAGGGACCAAGAGACTCTCCCTCATTAATGGGGGAGAGTTGAGAGGGTTCCTCCCCTACCATTAAATGGGGGGTAAGCCCAGTGTGGACCCCACTTCATAACCTCTCGAGGGGGGTTATGCTGCTCAGCTGGTCCCCACCCCAATTATCCTCCCATGGGAGGTTAGGGTGTGGCGGTCCCACCACCCTCTCCCATGTGGAGCTTTTAACCAACTTTACTACATGGCTAGGGTTTAACAAAAATAAAATAAGTTGTCACTTATTTTATTTTATTAATACACGTGAAACCCAAAAACCTACTCTCATATCCGATCGTCCTCTATTGGCGTGAATGTTTTCTTAAGCGAAAAATGGCGTTGCGAGTTCAACGGTGCCCTCATATTTCATTTCCAATCACCCATTCAAAAGTTATAAAAACACGCTCGTACGTTTACTGAACGTACCTGAAAAAACATCAGAAATTGATTCTAGGCACACAGGGCCTCAGAATCAAACGTCGTCAAAAACCGCGGACTCGAAAAATTCCCATGAATTAAAAAAAAAAATCCATGGGATTTCCTAGTCTTTACAATGTGTCATCAATTTATAATTTGGATATAATTTCAATTTCATTTTTATTAAAACAAATTGAGACTATGTAGAAATTATATCACTGCCTATGGGGATAAATGTGTTAAATGTTGTCAAAACTATACAATACATCTAAAAAACAATAAAAATTTATTTTAATAAAACTATTTAAATTTATTATGTACAAAAAAATCAAATATTTTGATACATGATTTTTTTCATTTTATTTTGAATTTTCATTTTATATAATTTTATATATTGAATAATTAAAAAATGTTACTTTAAATCTTTTAATATATAAAATTTGATTTAATATAGAAAAAAATGTATTTAAATGTTTGAAGTAATTATTTTTCAAAAGAAATTATTAAAATTCTTAAATGATTTTATTTATAATTTTAAAAATATTAGAATTCATTAAATGGATTTCACAATTCTGGTATAATGCTTAGTAATGTAGTAGAATAAAATGTTAATGACTAAAAATACATTAGATCAAATAATTTGGGAGAACTTCATATATACTATGATTATTATTGATAATTATTATAGTTATATGTTATTTAATTTTTTTTATTTAAAATTATATTATTATAATGATGACATTAATGTAAAATTTTATGAATAGTCCACAAATTGAGAATATGTACTAATTGATATGAAAAATTAATTTTAAATCATTACGAGGTGATAAATTTATTATAATAAGAAAGTTATTTGATAAAATTCTGCGTAGATAATTAATGGAAAATTAATGTTAAATATTTAAATTGTAATTTATTTAGTGAGCAAAAGGGATTAGATAATTTTTAACAACGAGTATGCTTGTATGGATTAATGTTGAAGTTAAACTAAGATATAAGGGTCAATAAAAAATTTCTTAAAACATTATTGGATGAATTAATATTTACATTATATGATTTATCTTTAAATATATGGTTTACAGTATCCAATTTACCTGAGTTGGACTTATATTGTATATTTATATTTAATGTATTTTAAATTTTGAAACCAAAATCAGTTGTAAAATTTTACCTCATATCTTCCATTCCTTACACATTCTGTGAATTTAACAGAAACATGGTCTATCTATATACTATCACAATTGTCACTAAATTTCATTGATTTTTAGTTCACTATATAAGACCAATGAAGAAGGCATAATTTGTAAGCCGAAGAAGGACTCTCAGAATAGAGAAATAACTTTTAGGGTATAATTTTATAGTTTATTTCATCATCCACATCCATATAATATTATACATCATTGATAATATAAAAACTAGTATATTTCATATAGTATTTTTTATGTTGATTTCACAACACCTTCTCATATTTTTTTCTATCTAATTATAATTGAATATCCCACTCATCTATATGTACGGACTATAGTATCAATAAGGTTATGAGTTTTTGTTTTCATCACTGAAAATAATATTATCCAATAAAATACATTATAAATGAAATATATATGATATTTTTATCATAATTGTTTTGATAATATATCCCATTAATTCATTCTGATACATCTATTATGAATAGATATTGTTTCTCATTCATCCATATTGACTTCAACCTGAATTGACTGATTTGATAAAATTTTAATTACCAACTCACTTAGACGTTAAAATTAATATATAGAATAGATTAATTATATTGTTACAATATCAATATGATTTAGTAAATAATAAAATAATTCTACTTTATTTTCATTTTAATTCATTTTTAAAATATAAATGTTACTTTTCGTAGGTATAAAATACAGTCTCTATAATGTGATTTATTTCATTTACCATGATAAAATTATAATGGTAGTTTTAAAATTAAATTAAATTTAAAAATGTTATAGTTATAAAATTTTAATTATTTTTGAATTTATTAATCAAATTTCTCATTGACCATTGGAAATTAAAAAAAATATTGTAATGGTTTAAGAATGATTGTCCTTGAAACCTCAAGAAAACATAAAGAAATTATAACTAAATTGAAAAATCATAAAGATTAAATTTAAAAGGAGTAAAAATTCCCTATAAAATGATTTTAGGTAATTAAGTTATTGATATTATTTATATATTCAATGAATAGAGAACATATCAAATGCGTTGTGACTCATGGTAATGCATGATTCCCAATAACCATATTTAAATGTTATCCATTAAAAATATTTCACTTCCATGTGAATATTGATCAAAATACACAAGAAATTTTATATTTATTATTCAATAATTGATCAAGTAAATTTTTAACAACATTTCAATATATTTAAAACTCTTTAAATTAATAAATTTTAATATTTTTTCCACATGATTTTCTTTGATTTCTTACGAACTACAAAATGAATGTTTCATAATCTTTTACCACATGATAATTATTTTCATTAATTATAGACATTATATTTTATCAATTCTACTGTATATTATTTGATAAAATTTTCATGAAATTAAAATTGTCATCATTATTGGTTGTTTTTATATTATAATGTTTTCAAAATGAATTATTTTTTTTTCTTACATTAAAAGTGAATAACTAATTACATTCTAATGGTTTTTTAATCAATGAAATTTTTTGTAATGATTAATATGATACAATGGGGTTACAGTATAATTATTCGATTGATCTAATTAAACTAAATAGTTTATGGTCACCATTTTATATCTATTGAGTATTAAAAATATACTACTTTTGTATATATGTTTTTCAATATGAATGTTTATTTTAATGTTAATTTTTAATTTAAATGAACATCCCATTGAATATAGTACATGAAAGTGTTGGATCCACTATAAGATATACCCTTTATTTTTCTATAGGGCTCATGAGAAACACTATTTCAGGATTATGAAATAATATTTACCTATTTATGTATGATATAATGGGATAAATCCTTGATGAAATTATTGTGATATTAAAAAATTTACAATATACCATTATAAAATAAGTGTTTTTATCTATGTGGTTATTTATATTTTTATCTTTTGATATATTTTATGCTTTATTTTTTATGACTCTATTTATTCAAAATAATAAATTTCATAAAATAAAAAAATTGACAAATTTATTTGATAGATGTTTATGATAACATAACGGGGAAATGAATACTTTCAATGTCATGATTTTATGCATTCAATATAAAACCTTGTGAATTTTTATTTGGAAAATTTTATTCAATTAGACCATTATTAGGAAAGAACTTTTATATATTCAATATTAAATAGTGGATTGCTTTATGTTCAAATTTATTAAATTAAAATGAAAATTTAGTAATGTTTTTCTTTAATTTGATGTGAATTGATGGATTTATATTAATTTTATATTTCTTAGATATATTTTTTTATCATATAATTTCATAAAATTATTTTCACTGAGCATAATACTATGTAGTGATTATATTAATTTCATTATTTATAGATATTGAAAAAATCACGAATTCCATGAATGAAATTGAATGTAATAAAATATTTCCTTGTAAAAAATTTAAATTTAGGGTCTATGATATATATTTTATTTAATGAATTTACTAATTCCATAAAACTCTGGAACTAAACGTTCTTGAAAATGTAATAATATTTAACTATATATATAAATAATATAATTATATGTTTTTTATATAAATAGAGATATAATTTATATTGAATTTATCATTATATCTTATCCCTAGTGAAGAATATCAAACATAAAAATATATTAACATATCTTATAAAATAAAAATAAATGATCATTCAAGACGTTCATTGTAAAAATAAAGAAAAACTATTTTTCTTATGAAATAATATTAAGTAAAAAACCATAAATATTTAAACAAATTGTTTCTTTTGATAATAATTAATGAAAAATAATATGAAATCTTGACGTTATATAATTTTATCAATTCTTTTAAATTTATTTTGAAAATTATTAAAATAAATATTCATTTAAAATTTCTCTATTAATTCATAAATAAAAAATTTGGAAAAAAAATTAAGTATACATTTTTTATCCTATAAAATGAATTCCATATAAAGATTTAAAAAAATTAAATATTTATTTATATTAGATAAATTTAAATTATTGAAATCATTTTTTAAAACATGGATATTGATGAAATAGTTTATAAAATAAACCATACATAGAATGATATTTACAATAAATTATTATATTTTTTACATTAAAAATATATCATGATAATAATAAAACAATAAAACACAATAAAATAAAATATAAGTAGAAAAAATATGTTTTTAAATATTATAGATTACATAAATTTTCACATAATATATTTAATATTGAAAACCCAAGAAAGAAATTGATTTAATGAAGTAAACCATTACCAATTGTCCCACCATGCATCATACATGTTACAAAAAATGAATAAGTTATATACCATTATTATAATTCTTCTATTGGACATAATATTATATATAAAGTAATATATAATGTTAATTTATAATTTTTTATTAACCCTTCTTTATAATATCTTATTTTAAATGAAAATCCATATTAATACATATATTTTTTCGGAGCTTATTTTGGTTTCATAACTACTGTTCTTCGTTGTGTACCTAAATGAATCATATATATAATATTAATTAGGGAATAATTAACTAATTTAGTCATTATATTTAATTTTATAATCATTCATATAATGTGTTTTTGAAAAATTAATTTTATCACATAATATAGGATAAAGTATTCATGTATGCTTGGGTGGCGTTTTCACATTTTGATGGATTGATTGAACGAAAATTATTGAATAAATAATGTTTATATAATAAACATTACATAATTATGAATATATAGATCCTTTATATATATACTTATTATAATTAATGTAATGTGTGATCAAAAAATGAATCATATCCCTTTGTCAAGGGGTAGTCGACACGTACACATGATCAATAATCCAATTTTCTAATGTGTAATAAAAATAAATATAATAATTATCATTAAAGTGTCATAAAATTATCATAAACATTAGATATAACATATATATTCATATACATTTAAATCTATATGATGGTGATGAAAGAACAATCACATTACTATGTGGAGATTGTAGTTTGTTCATTTGCTTGTATGGTGATTTAATTTCACATTGGATAGAAATTGATATGTAAAAGGTTCATGAAATCAGAATAATAAATTTTAAATAAATAATTAGATACTAAAACTATAATATCATCATTTCTATTGCATACTATATGGTTTAGTAAAACTAAATAAACATGAACACACTCGATTGATTGTTATACATCTTCATTTGGGACTCCACATTGTAATATCATTATGGAGAATTTGGATTGATTTTAAATATGGAAAAAACTAGTATAATATTTATATGTGGTATATTATATATTTTGGAAGATGTTTTTTTGGATGGATGCATTATAATTTATGAATTTAACAAGATTTAAAGTTCTATCATATAAGTGGTGTTCAAGGAAAACATTTAAAATATTACGAACATTTATATATAATATACACTCTCAATGGAATGTGGATAAAAATTAGTCCAAATTTTATTGTGGGGTGATATAAGATCTACATTCATTTAATAATCATATTCTTAGAGTTCTTTACAATTTTTAAGGTATTTTATCATTAGTTTAACCATAATAAAACCTTATAACATTTACTTTGGTATTGAATTTTATTCTCTCATACAAGTCATTATGAATTAAATTAAAATCAAATTATTTAATTTTTTTTTTAAAATGACTTCACATATTGAATCAATTTAATATAAATTTATTCCTATAATGTTTTTAAATTAATTATTATTTAAATTATTAAAACATGATAATAATATTTTTCAGATATTGTAGTTTTCAGAAATAACGTAAATTTCTGTTCATTATGTTTTAATTTAAACCCATTAGAAAAATTTCATTTTTTCTAGAATACATTATAAACATTTCACTTAAAAATAATTCCACAAAATTGAATAGTTTAATATATTATTAAAAAAATTCTATAATCATATCAAAATTATGTTTCTTAAAAATTAATCTTGTTTACGTTGATATGATTTTATCTTCACATAGAACAAATTTATTATCAATTAAAAATTAAATTTTCATTGATTGAAATTATATTCCATTATTCTTAATCAAAATCATTATTACATAGTGATCAATTTACATAATATATAGAAATTCATGATACTTTTATAATTTATCTATTTATATGATGTTATGCTATTTTTAATATATATAATTGACCACTGATATCAATGGATTTAATCAATGCCATTTTACTAATGAAAAATTTAGTAATTTTTATTCATAACATAGATATTCATATTAATAGACTCTAATCTATGGAATAGATGATTAAATTGTTATTCAATAATAATATATCAATGTTATATCATGGTAAATTTGTTTTCTATCATAGGTATAAATCATGATATCAAACAAATAAACTTTATTTAATGATAAATATATATATTTATTTATATTTCACATTGTTAAATCATGCCCTTTATTATGTTACGTTGCTGTGGATAATATAGGATTAGTTTTACTCATCATATCCATGGGGTCCCATATAACATCAATAAATTAATGTCTACACCAAAAAACTATTTCCAATTGAGTATTTTTCTTGGGTAGAAATTTATATACATGATCTAGAATCCACACCTATTTTTCCTTATATGAGTGATCTTTCTCAAGTTTTATCTTAGTAGATATAAATAATTCTATAAGTACATACAAAAAATGATACCTTGAACACATCATGAAATAGAGATAGGTTCATTAGAACCACTATCTATGAAGGAAGTCTTCTGATATAGTTTTTAATATCAAAATATACAATAAATATTAGGTTCCACATTAAATAATTTCAAATATAAATAACATTATTTATCTAATACTATAAATAATAAATTTCTATTTTTTACTTCCTTATTTAGAAGGCTTCAATAGGATCCATATTAATTATTTGTTGGAATCTATTAATATATGAAAATTAAACTTGTGAATGGTTTTAATCCCATCCCCCATTTATATTAAAATAATAGGATCTTAATATATATTTTTGACTTAGAATGGTTGACTATAAAAGACCATATGTCATACAATGATAAATATTAATAAATATTGACCATTTATTTGAATCAGGTAGATGAATTTTCGATGTCAACTTGTTAATAATCATATTTCAATAACAATCATATAACATGGTAATCTATGAAACCAAGTTATATCCAAAATTATATAAAGTAAATATGGGCAAGAAAGAAATAATTTTTAATGGAATGATAATATTCTATCATCATATGGTTATTGAATATAACCCAAACTACATTATAGACTTCATGTGATTTTGGAAGTCCAATGTAGAACCCCATGGTGATGTTTACATATTTCCATTTTTGTATAGGTACTAGTTTTGAAAACCCCATAGAACTATGTTTCTCTGTTATAAGTTGTGGACATCACTGCCAAAAATATGGTATTATTGTTCACAATTCATTATCAGTGCCAGATAAAACTGATAATAATGGGGGTTCTTTATAAGTGATAAAAAATATCTGACAAAGGTTTTCATTTTCTAGTGGTATTAAAAAAGAAAAAATAATGGGAATTCAATTATAAGAGCTACTAAAAACCATCAATAAAGGGGAAACATTATCAGATAATGTATATAAATATGTTAATATCTATGTAGGAATATTATTCATATATATATATATATATTTCATATTTCAATTTATTTTTATAAATAAATCATTATCATTTATCCTAAATATTGTATATCGATATATTTTATAGTGAATATTTATAAATAAATTTTGAAATCTTTATATTTTAATATTAAACTATTTTTGAATGTATAAAGAAATAATAATAAATATAAATTTATACTATATAAAAATTATTTATAAATATAAAATATGATTTCATATTCACAAATTGTATTTATTAACATATCAAACTATTTATTTATATTTTAAAAATATTTGAATATATATATATTTAGAAAATTATACATACAATTAATTATTAGTTATACATATGTGGGTGTATTAATGAATGTATAAATATTTATATTTTATTATAATTCATAAAAATAAATCATAATATATAATATATTTAAAAAATTATATCTACATGTATCAAACAAACACATAAATTTTATAGATGTATTTAGAAATAATAATACAACCATATAAATAAAATATATATATGTGTGTAAATAAATATATAACTATATATAAGTAAACATAAAAAACTTAAAAAATATAATTTTAATCAGTGGTAATAAAATATGTGTTCTATATGTGAGATTCATTGATAAAATCCAAGCATGTTTGGTGGTTAAATAGTATGATGGAATTTAAAAAATCACAGATAACGTACCGTTCCATGAACTGATAAAGGGGATGTTGGAGAGTGGGTGAAATGCACATACAAATTGAAGGGAATAAAATAAAAATGGGATGAGATAAATCACATACTAAGTGCATGTCGATACCTTCAAAATAAATAACCCTTTATTAACCCTTATAATCAAAGGTTGATAAAGGAAAAAATTTTCAAACTATTTTTTAACAATGAAAATGTTGACATTATCCGTAATTTTTTTATCATAGATAAATATATTCATAAAAAGTATATTTTTTCATAACTAATTCCTTAGAATAGATAATTCCATTTGTTAGAAGGTTCGGTCGGTGACACAAGGGGTGCGACTCGTACGGCTTGGCTCGAGAGTCTAGCGGCAGGCCACGAGTAGGCCGTGGGGGCACGGGAAGGCCGCAGGTGCGCCGATTAGGGCGCGGTATGGCGCGTGGGTGCCGGGGAGGGCAGCCGGCGCGCGGGCAGCCTATAGGGATGAGTCAGGCAATGTGGCCCGAGCGCGGGGGTGCCAAGAAGGGCCTCGGGGAGGCACCGAGCAGGTGGCCGGGGCACTGGGTAGGGCGCGGGGCACGCTGGGCCGGCAGCCTGGGCACCATGGAGGCGGCCTGGGCACTGGGCAGGGTGCCATGGGGGTGCCCGGTAGGTGGCCTGGGCGCCGGGCAAGGTGCGGGGCGTGCCAGGTAGCACAAGGGGCACATTGAAGAGTGCACAGGGCACGCGAGTATGGTGTCAACGGGCCGAAAAGGCTGTGGTTTAGGTCGGGGCGCACGCCAGACAGTGCGTGGGTAGGCAGATCTGGCGCCGCTCGTCTGGTGGCGAAGGTCGCGGAGGCTGTAGGTAAAACAACCTTTATTCGTCATCTTCGTCGCAGTTTCTTCACTAACATGTCGTCATTACATCACCGTCGACTCAAGGATCTGAAATGAAAAAGGTTACGGAGGGGTCTGGCCGTGTTCATTCATCCTGAACCCTCCACTTTAGAATGATAGCAAGCGGATCATGAAGATGTTTAAACGTGAGAGGATAAATCATTGAACAACATAGAACCCATTCCAACCTTTTTAATTGTCTGGCATTTGTTCATCGCGGGGGGAGACGATGCTGTCGTCATTTGTTGAATGCTTTCACTTCTGAGCTCGTGCGTCTGTCATTTGACAACGATGAGGAAGGAAGAAGGGTCGTCTAAGAGGTCGCATGTCGGAAGGGGGGTTCCGAGGAAGAAACCAAGAAAGAAGCTTCATCGCCGGTGTCTTCGTGTTTTTCATTGAAGGATTCTATTCTCCCATGATCTCCACTAAAGAGAGAATAAACATACCAAAATAATAGATTTTAATATATAATTCTTGTTAGCCAGAACTAATAATGTGGGACACACTTATTTTAGTTCATGACATTGGCACAATTATTGTAAATTAAAAAATAGAGTAGAGGCTCGACCAAATTAATTGCACGAGAGGTTGGAATATTAAATTTGGTGAGTTTTGAGGGGGTTAGAGGCCCAGGTGGTCCCCACCACATTACACTTGAAGATGGTCAAGAGGGTTTCCTTTAATTAATTGGTGGGTTGGAGGAGGATTTATCCTCCTCCATTAAGAGGGGAGTTAGAGACCAACAGGCTCTCCCTCATTAAAGAGGAAGATTTGAGAGGTTTCCTCCCCTCTTATTAAATGGGTGGAGGAGGGTTTAGCCCCAGGTGGACCCCATGTCATATCCTTTTGCGAGGGGTTATGCTGCTCGGGTGGTCCCCACCCCCATTATCCTCCCATGGGAGGTTAGGGTGTGGCAGTCCCACCACCAGCTCCCATGTGGTGCTTTTAACCGACTTTACCACATGGAGTGGGTTCAACAAAATTAAAATAAGTTTTCACTTTTTTTATTTGATTAATCCACATGAAACCCTAAAATCAACTCTCATAACTGATCATTCGTCATTGGGGTGACAATATTATTAAGTGAAAACTGGTGCAATGAGTTCAATGGTGCCCGTATATTTAAATTTTGTGCTCTCGTTAAAGAGTTATAAAAACCCACTTGTACGTTTTCTGAACTTACCCGAATGGAAGTTCAGATATTGATTCTAGGCACATCGGGCCTCAGAATCAAAATCCATCAAAAAATGCGGAATCTATAAATTACCATTTATTTTAAAAAAATCCACAGTAATTCCAGGTCTTTACATTCCCCCACATCAGATCTATACATCCCTTTAAGCTATAACTACCACTAAGGGAACAGAAGGGGTACTGAGCATGCATATGAGCCTCTTGTTCCCATGCGCTCTCTTGGATGTTCCCATGTTTCCAGTGAACGCGCACAAGAGGAATCGACCGTCCACACAGGACCCACTCCTGTTGATCCTCTATCTCCATTGGAACATCCATGAAAGTCTCCCTGTCATCGATGTCTAGCTCCCCTTAGTCGATGATGTGGTAAGGGTCGTGCAGGTATCTTCTCAGTTGGGATACGTGGAAGACGTCGTGCACCAGGTGCAACTAAGGTGGATGATCTAGGCAGTAATCCACCTCTCCTAATCTACTAAAAACCTGGAATGGTCCGATGAATCTCGTAGACAGCTTACCACCTCGACCAAATCTTTGTAGACCTCATCGAGATGAGACCCGTAAGAAGACATGGTCACCATCCTCGAACTCTAGATGTCTCCGTATACTGTCAGCATAAGACATCTGCCTACTCTGTGCAGTCTACATCTACTCCTGTATGATCTATACCTTCACCATGGTAGCTCATACCATCTCTGGTCCCACTAGAGATAAATATCCTGGGTCTGTCTAGCACAATGGAGATTCGCAATGTCATCCATACAAGGCCTCAAAAGGTGCCATCCCTATGGGGGAGTGATAGCTGTTGTTGTAGGAAAACTCCACTAAAGGAAAGTGGTCCTCCAGGATGTGACCGATGTTGAGGACAGAAGCACGAATCCTGTCCTTGAGGGTCTGGATGGTCCTATCAATTTGACCATCAGTCAGAGGATGGAAGGCAGTGCTCAAGAGAAGCTGTGTCCTGAAAGCTTCCAACAACCCCTTCCATAGTTGGGAAATAAAGCGTGCATCACGGTCTGAGATAGTGGAAGAAGGTACTCCATGAAAACACACTATCTTCGGCACATAGAGGTGTCCTAAGCTCTCCACTGAGCCCTACTCTCTGATAGATCGGAATCGGGCCGACATGGTGAGTCGGCCAACGATCACCCATATCAAGTCATGACCCCTGGATGTATGTGGGAGACCCGTCACTATGTTCATGGATATCCCATCCAACTTCCACTCTGAGACCTCTAAGGGATGAATGAAGTCTACTGGTACCTGGTGCTCTTCCTTTACTTGCTGACAAGTAAGGCACTGCACGACAACTCTACTACTGTCTTCTTCATAACTGGCCACCAATGCTATCATCGAAGGTCCTGGTACATCTTTTCCACTCATGTATGTACCACTAGAAGGGAAGTGTGGAAATCCCTCATCACCTCCTCCTGAAATGAAAATGGTACCATGGTATGTCCTCTAAAGAGGATGACGTTCTCCCCACCATCCGGAAATCCATCAGGCACATGCCCTGTGGATATCTGAGCCTGTTGCATCTCGCAGTCAGCATCCCCAAGATACGCCTCCCTGACTCACTGAAGATGTGGGGGAGTGAATGTAAGTGACTATAGATAGGTTTCTCCATACCTATCCATATAGGATATCTACAACACAGTCATCTTCTCTATCGCCTCTCCTTGTAGCGGAATTCCTGATCTCATACTGAGCGCATCTACTACTGCGTTCCCATTCCCAAGAGTATAGACTATCTCGAAGTCATAGTCCTGGAAGAACTCAAGCCACCGCCGCTGTCTCAGGTTTAGGTTCTTCTGAGAGAAGTTATATCTGATACACTTGTTACTAGAGTACACGGTAAAACATTCTCCAATAAGATAGTGCTGCCACATCTTCATGGTAAAGGTCAGTGCAGCTAACTCTATGTCATGGGTATCATATTTTTGCTCATTTTATCTCAACTACTGAGAAGCATATGAAATCACTTCTCACTCCTGCATCCATACACACCCTATTCTGGTTCTTGATGTGTCGCAGTAGACTACATACCCTATGCCTTCTTATGGAAGCCTCAATATGGGGGCACTAGTTAGCCTATGCCTCAGCTCTTGAAAGCTCTCCTGGAATCTCTCTGACCAAATGATGGGTTGACCCTTATTCTTCAAGGCTGAAAGAGATGCTGTTACTCTAGAGAAGTCTGGAACAAATCTTCGGTATTATCCAAACAAACCTAGCAAACTTCGTACCTCCGACACACTCCGAGGTGGCTCCCATGCATGTAGTGCCTCGATCATTTCTAGATACACTGCAAATCCATCCTCCAATATGACATGTCCCAAAAAGTGAACCAATGGAATCCAAAACTGACACTTTGAGAGATTACCATAAAGTTGGTTCTCTCAGAGTGTGTCAAGTACTATCAATAAATGGTTGTCATGCTCCTCCTCAGTAGTCAAGTAGATCAGTATGTCGTCGATGAAGATTACGACCAAGTGATCAAGGTATGGCTAGAAGATCCTATTCCTGAGACTCAAGAACACTGATGGAGCCTTGGTTACACCGAAGGGCATAACCAAGAACTTGTAATGGTCGTAACGACACTTGAAGGTCGTCTTCTACACATCCTTGTCTTAAAAATTGATCTGGTGATAGCCTAATCTGAGGTCTATCTTCAAGAACCACCAAGCCCCATTGAACTGATCAAAGAGGTATTCAATCCTTGGGAGTGGGTACTTGTTCATCCCAGTCACCTGATTCAGGCGATGGTAGTCGACACAGAGTCTCAAGCTCCAATCCTACTTCTTTGCGAGCAGAATCAGGGCTGCCCAAGGAGAAACATTATGCCAAATGAATCCCTTATCTTGCAAGTCCACCAGCTATACATGTAGCTCACGAAGCTTAGTGGGAGACATCTGATATGTTGGAGTAGATATCGGTGTTTTCCTAGTGTTCAAATCAATGTGGAAGTCCACCTCTCTACTAGGAGGTAGTCCTCGAACATCATTAGAGAAAACATTCAAGTACATGTCCACCACTACAGGATAAGTTGGACTCTCCACATCAACTGTTCTGAGGGTAAGGCAAGAAAACTGGTGGGTGATCGGCTGCACCCTCCTCTGAGTATGTCTGTCCCGTGCTGCAAAGGTCACCTTCTTGCAGGTGAAGGTAAACCGGGTCCCATCTGTGTAGACACGCCACAATTTTCACCCAATACAGTCGATCTAGGCATGGACTGTAGATAACTAGTCCATACCAAAGATGACGTCGTAAGGCCTCGACACCGCTACTAAGAGATCCTAGTCAAAGAAATCACCTCCTAGAGTAAGCTCACACCGTCGGCACTAGTGTGTGATCATGGAATCAGCTACAGTAGGAGTCTCTAGCCATAAGGATCGAACTAAGGGCACTTTCAAAATCTCTGAGCTCTGAACTAGGGAAGTAGAAATGAGACAGTGACTGGAACCTGTGTCTATAAGAACTGCAACTAAGGTGGAGTAGACATAGATCGTACCTCGAATCATCTCTGGAGCGCCGTGATTATAGGCCTCAGCTGCATGAATTTGTGCTATGCCCTGTCCACATGCTCCGTGTGGTCAGGGTGGACCTCCTGGTGGTGGTGGTGGCAACATCTCGTAACGTCGTCCACCACCCGGTGCACGGCCAACTCCTCTGCCACGTTAACCTCCGCCCTACAGACAACCTTTATCAAACCTCTGCCTCTACCTTGGAGGTCCCTCAAATGAATAAAGATCATCTATTCGGTAGGTTGGACAGTCACGAGCCATGTGACCCTAGTCCACTGCATGAGTAACACTGCCTGATAGGTCTATCTCTGTCTCCATTCTAGGTTCCCCACACTACTGATCATGAGTCGTGTGGTCGACCACCTATAGGTCTTGTCCTCTTAGACCTATGCGTCATCTATCTATTGTCTACTGAAAAAGACTCCGCTACATGTCGGCTAGTGGGGGGTCTCGCTGATTGAGACTGCTCATCAATGAAACTCACCGCTATGAGGGTTCGGTCCAACACCCACATCTGCATCGGGATGTTGTGAGAGATAACTGAAGCTCTGATCTCTCTCTTGAGTCCCTACTCAACGGTCCGGGCCCTGATGAATGGGTCTCGTACCATATCAGTGGAGTATCACGAGAGTTTGGTGAACCTCGCTGAGTACTGTGACACTATCATTCTACCGTTCTGTAGATGCAGTAGCTCCTGTATGCGCACCGTTCGAAGTGTGGGTGGTACTAACACTGCCAGAAACAGGTTCTCAAAATCTAACCAGAGCAGTGTTTCCTAGTCGTGTACATACACCATCAGGCACCACCATATTCCTGCAACTACCTGAATGAGGGTGGCAGCAAAGATCACCATAGAGTCTGGTGGTGTCCCTACTAGCCTGAAGACTCTCACCACAACCTCCAGCCAATCCTCATCCGCCTTTGGGTCCGTCTCTCCCTAGAAAATGGTTTGCCACTGGTGCTAGAACTTATGAAACATGCTCAAGTGGCGTGCATCGTCTCCTGTTAGGCTGGTGGCGTCAGTGGCTCAATAGAGAGTAGTACCACTAGAGCCACTTCTAGTTCATCACCTAGAAGAGGGCCTTATACTGAGGCCTCATCGCTTGACATGGTGTTAGTACGTATAACTATCAGGGATCTAGCTTGTCTTCCACGGGGAGGAATCTTGAATATAATAGATGTGACAATATCAATAGAGCATACATTGTGAGATGACCTGGTTTGAGCTTACATGAAGAAAATTTTTGAAAACACACACACAATCAGTGTTTTCATGGACTGAGTCGAAAATCAGATTTCAGGGTCCTGTTGTATGGATACGTCTGCCGCCTAAAACAACACTGGATTCCCTGAACTGAAAACCACACTTAGTACCCTTAAAAATATTTCTTCACATAAATTAAATATCAGAGTCCTAAGTACTTTGGTAGAACCGACTCCTTGGATTCGAATTTTTCATGACCCATCCCCCGGGGCCCGCATCCTGACTACCCCAAGACCGCCTTCCATAGGCCAGGGGCTGGCGACTTGCACCAAAGGCGTAATTCCCTAAAACCGGTAAGACATTCCATTTATAAAACGTGAACACACAACCAGTGTACAAGAGGAAGAAAACACTAACCAAAACTATATACAGAAGAAGTGTTGGAATGTAAAAGGGGTCGGAAATACAAACCCAATAATAAAGTACATGTACAACTGAAAACTAGTAAAGCCACTACTAGGTCGTCTTCCAGGGTTCCAAACTGATGGGTTGGTACAGATGGCCTCCATAGCACTCAACGTCCGTCAGACTCCACCGTGTATCGATACATCGAATGGTCCTTCTCCGGGTACCATCTAGTCCTGGTACTCTCGGCCTCCGTTAGTGCTGTTCATCGTCTGCGTCCAACACAATGAGGTGCGGGAAAATCCCGTGTAGGGTAGAGTATAACAATACTCAGTATGGACCCTAAGACCCTCATGGTCTCACTTAATACAACAAGAATAAACCACAAGGTATGATTTAAACAGATAACCATTACATAGGTATATTCTTATACATATACCTATGTTATCTGGTTACCCATCTCAATCATGAGGAAAACACAAAGGTCATTGACTCAGCTCAAAACGAGATTTTTATTAATGAAACCATGGCTTCTAGAGAACTCCACCTCTATCGAGTATAGTGGACATGTCATGAATTTGAGGCATTAATCACTAACCTTAGACTGTTGAGGTACTACTCTTCTCAAGTATTGGGGGACAGGTATGTCACACAAAGATGCTTCCCACATGGGGTCGGTTGTCTCACATAATAGCGCTCCCCCTAATAGCTTAGAGAGGTAATACCCCTATCGAGTACCCTAGGTCTACCGCGTCACACAGTGGTTCTCCTCCACCATGGTTCTACTGCCTCACATAGTAGCGCTCCCCAGTGGGATATTCAAGTCACTCTGAAACGAATCAGTCAAGCAGTCGTCAGGTCTCCGCCAGCTACTAGGTCTTCATACTCTGCTCGCTCATCTCTGGGAGGGTCTGCTCCATGAGCTACAACCTAATACTACATGTGTCATGAAGTCCCCCAAATAGGTATCTCAATGGTCCACTATGTCATAAGGGTCTCAAATCAATAGGTGTCATGTCAATCAAACACCCGGTCTGTTAGTTATTAGCATTTTAGTCACGGGGTCCCGTTTGGATTTGTGTATGAATCAAACTGACCGTGACTCAACTATACCCTGAACTCCAGTGGGGTATACTCAATGGGATGGATATGCTCCATGAATTTTAGTGTCGCTGACGGTTCATCAAATAGTCATCTAATGCCAACAATATGGCCAAAGAAAGTAAAGGGAGCGGTATGGGCCCAGGTCCGGTCCGACCCAGTCGACTGATAATAACATGTTGAATTAGGGTTTAAATAATAATTAAAGAAAGATGATTAGTCATACTCACAACATATTTTCTTTTAAGATCAAATTTTAATTAGTATCTTGTGGTGACTAATGTTTTTTTGGACATCACATTTACTATTCACACCATTCCACTTAGTTCAAACCATTTCCTAGAACCAAAATTTATATTGCGCATTTCTAACATAAATAATTAATGTTAGGAAGTATACAAATTTTAAAATAATTCCTATAATGAAAAAAAATTAAAACCATAATTTAACCATTGTAATATTAATTCTGCCCATATAATTTGTTATTAACATTAGTTTTGTGGATTTTATATGTTTTTTAATCATAATGGTTCATATAGGGGATTTGATTTAGACATGGAATACCACCATGGAGTGTCTAACTAGGTGTGTAGTTTCTACTATTTTTCATGCACCTGGTGAATAAAAATTAAATACTCAACTTCCCATTACATAGTTAGTACACAAATATGCTTTAGTTATAGAGACTATGCCTAAATTTTTTACCCTAAAATTAATTTCTGTACATTGAAACCACAAAATATATACATTATAAAATCATTACAATGTTATCATTTACATATTATGAAAATGAGGATTGAAAAAACATCCAATCCAAATCACTAGAAAAAATAAACCCTACTTTGATACAAATTGTTGTGAACCAATAAATAAATATATAAATAATACAAAATTTTAGAGGAATGTTCTAAAATTTTCACAATAATAAATACTTGTTAATAATACTGGTTTAGTTTCTTTTTATACTAGTTACATTGTAAAAATTCTTCATCAATGTTTTTCATTATCAGTAATAATGTTCATGTTATACAGAATAATTCATAGACAAAACCTAGATTAAAAAATTAATTTTTATCATTGTAAAATTTAATCGTTATAAAGGGTGATCTCTTATGTTCAGTGGGATTAAAAATATTAGATATAAATGAATGAAAATATTTGAGAATATGATTAGCATATTGGTATGATAACATAATAGTATAATGTTAAATTTAAAACCAATCATTCATATATAACTAATGACTAGTCAGGGAATAATTCTTTGTAAAACATTTTCCAAGTTATAATATTATATAATAACTAAAAATAATAATTATATTTGTGATGGAAAGATAAGAATAATAAAAAAATTGGTATACACATTAAAAAAGAAAAAAATTTATATAGTTATGTCTCATTGAGAAACCTATCATTATTGAAAAATTCCAATTTTATATAGGGTTCAATCCCAATTACATACTTCTATTAGTCAATGTTCACTCATAAGAGAATCATAATGGACATAATACATTCATGAATTGAGAAAATTTCTTATTGTATTTCATTTTACCTCATGAGATATCAATCCATACCAAATTTATTAAATAGAAATATAATTATAAGATTACTATAAATATAATAAAAATCATACAGAAGGATGGAACAAGAATACACAAATATTAATCAATTGTTAATATCATGAACCGTATAGGGAAAAAATGATTTAAAATTATTTTATGATATTATAATCAGGTTTTTTAAATAAAGATAATTTTTATTTCAAAACACATCAAATCCCATGTGAAGAGTTAAGAATAAAATTATGTTTATATATAAGAAACAAACGACTAAATAATTCCACACATTCAATTAAAAAAATGAGAAAATATCTGAATATTTTGATATGATATTAAATATAAATTGAATGAATATTTAAAAAAATAATTTTTTTAAATATATCCATGGAATCATGTGATTATTTCTTCTTAAAAGTGAAGGGTCATGATAGAATGTAAATCCATTATCCTAGTGAATGTATTAATAAGAATACATTTTTATATTTTTTTAAATAATTATTAAATCACATGTTTGGAAAAAATTATAAATATTACTATTAATCATTGAAAATAAAGAAATTTTTTTGGGAAATTTGTTTAAAAATCCAAATTAAAAAGAATAATCTCATTAAATAATATTAAATTACATGTACATGGTATAAAATATTTATTGAACAAATAACAAATTTGGTTGGTATTTCATAATTGAATTTCCTTGATTTCTTATTGTACTATATAGAATATATAAAAAAATAGAATCCTACTAATAACCATATGAGATGAAAATATGTTGGTATGAAATGATTATAATCACATTATTCCCCATAATTTCGATTTGTTATATGGAATCGACATTAATACTTACATTATCCTGATTTTTAGTCCTAAATATATATTATTTCACTATAATGATCTTTCTAGGTTCATATTCAACGATAATTAGGCTATAAATAATGTTTTATAAACCCATAAAATAAAATTTTGAAACATCATATCAATATCTATTTTTTCTATAAAATAAAAATCAGAAAATGTACACTAAATTATTTTAATAGAAAATTTCCAGGAATTTAAACATGATTTATTCCATTCCATTTCCCATCATTAATCTCTTTTAAAACATTTTAAAAAATATATGATGACTACAAAATCCCAATAAGGTATATAAAAAAGAAATGAAACTGTAAGTTGTGTAAAAATAATCAAAACTATTATAACTATTACCTTTATAATAAATGTTCTATTAGATTCTATAATAAAACTATTTCTCATGAAAAAAATCATTTTTCATTAAATTATCATTAAAACTAATTTCAATTAATTAAATCTCTTTTAGGTGACTTATATATTCATATTCATAAAGCTATTAAAAACATATTCAATTAAAATAACCATATCAGCGACATAAAATATAATCACTATCCAATGCATTGGAGAGCTATTATGAACTCACTAGACACTATCAGTCCCACCTCATGTCATGATATTATCGGATTTATCAATGCAAACATGGCCATCAAATGTTAATCTATAATGGTAATTCTCAGTACAATATAATCCACCCTACGTTAGGTTATAAAGAGAAATCTCAGTGCTATCTGTGCTACCACAAGTTATGATATAATGTCATATCCTAGCACTATCTTTCCCAATCCAACATGTAATTCTAAACTAAAACATCCTAATTAAAAAGTATTATTAATAAAAATATATAAAATAATATTATAAACTGATATAAAAACAGATTCATATATAAAAACAATTTTCTATTAAAATACTATTTTTAAATAAAAATACAAAATTTTATATGAATTCCATTTTCAATAATAATATTTAAAAAACATGAACAATGTTTCTAATTTAACAAAACATGAAATCAATATGTGGAATCCAAAAATAAAATAATGGTTATCGAAGTGGGACATTTATTATCACCATATTGAATATAAATAAGAAAATACTTTTCATATTTATCAAAACATTATGTATAATACATATGAAAATATTATTTTTTAAGAACAAACAATTGAATTTCAAAATTGAAAAAAAAAACATAATTTTAATTTTATATAGGAAAATAAAATAATATAAAAAAAATTCCAAGGAGGAAATTATTTAATAATTAAATCTTTAAACATTTTAAAAAATATTTTGAAATAAATTTATACCACTGAAAATTGGAATAATTGAATCATAAGCCCAATTCAAGAATAAAATTTATTCAAAAATTATATGAAATGAGAATGAATAAATTCATAATAAGATATAACGTTGTGGCTGTATATGGACTTCAAATAATAAGATGGGTGTATAACATCAAAATCTTCTCAACAAAAAGTGATTGAGACAAAGTCTCTTACCATGAGTAAATCATGTAATGTGTGTGTTTATATTCCAAAATAATAACCAAATATTAATTATTTAATGGATTAAGAATTATTCATTAATTTTATTTCGGTTATTATAGTTTTTAAAAAAATATTTGAACACTTGTGTTTATGTTCTGTGTTTTGACCATATTTACTTAATGTGCCAAAAATGACTATGATTGAAGGCCAATGGTCATGGAGGTCCTTATATAAACATCATTATAATACAAATAAAAAAATTATTATCAAATTATTACATAAAATATTCTTTTAAATCCATTCCTGAAAGAGGGTTAGGAAAAAACCCACATTACAATCATAATTATGATAGTTCATACATACACATTAGTAATGCTTCCATTTACAATGATCTGTATGCAATGAATCAAATTAACATGAATCATTATAGAATGATAATTATATCAGAAATAAAATATTATTTAATCATATATACTTATATATTTATATTTATGGTAATGTAAAAGGAATCACATCAGTTAATTGAGGTGATACTCCACATAACCAGGAATAGTGATATAACAATTTCAATGTGAGAAAAGGCAATAAGGAAAATTATTTTTTATATAAATATAAATTTAGTTATTTTTATATTAGAAAATATATTACATATATATCATAAATTTTGATTAGTTATATCCTTAATGAATATCATGTGATGTGCTAACATATCACAACACTTTTAGAAGGTAGTAGTCCACACTTTCACAAACAATGTTATCATATTCCCTAAAAATATAAATAATCATGGTATGTTTAATATAAAATTAAATAAGTATGATTGAATCATAAATATAATATAAAGGATTTATTTCTATAGTAATTACTTACCATGATATGTGTTTAAGGAAAAACAAATGACGTCATTTTTTGAGTCGATAGTTTATTGTACACACAAATGCTGATTCTGTTAACAACATTATGAAAAAAAATTGTTGTATGTATAATCCATAACCTAAAAAAATATAATTATATTTAGCTTACTAAGTTTATTATATAATTATGTAAGAATAATTATTAAAGGGGTGGGCAATTATGTAATTCAAACTGTGATGAATATTACCTCTTTATTGGGTAATTCCTTTTGAATTGCACCAAAATACATCATTGGTTTTCATTCTAGGCAATGTGGTACATTTATAAAAAAATTGGTATCATGGGATATTATGTTTTTAGGTAATGTATGATCCAAAATGATTTATTGGTGTGATGATATTGGGAGGGTGAATGGTTTTTTATAATAATTTGGTGAGTAATTATTTTAAATATAAAACGGTATACAATATTTAGTTTCCCCTCTTACATCATGTGTGTAACATTATGAAAAATGAATAATAATACATATTTCATATTTATTAATATTTGTGAATTAAATATTAATTTTACTTTAAAGGGTTTGCTATGTTAGATAGCATACCTGATGCACAACAACGAGTTTCTTTGAAATCTTACGTTACACAATAATAATATAATAACATTATTTTAAATGATAGTTATCACCTAGATGTTGTATTGGAAGGAATGAAAAAAACAAACTACAATATTATTATACATTTTTTTTTGAATATATATACATTTATCCAATAAAATTTAGATGCTTAAAATGTGAATGAAATCTAATTTTAACTGCAATTTACATTAAAAGGCCGATTTACCACCTTTTAAAGGCAAACCCTTTTAAAATCTAATTTTGGGCACATTAATAAATTATATATAACCAAATATAATTCTTCTTTATATTGGGGTCATCAAAATTTACTTTGTGTAAATATTTATAATTTTTCCGATAAAGTTCATTTTTAATGAATAGTGAAAAATATTGTATTTTAATTCAAAAGGGCATTTTAATCTAAATTATTTATATGGTTAGATTATCTTTTTATTTTTTTTAATGTGAAATTAAAATATATTTTTACCATTAAATTCAATTTTTTTCATTGGAATTAATTTCACTTTGAAATTGGACATAAACAATTATCAATCTTTTGATAGTTATTGTTTCTTAAAAAAACGCTATTTGTTTTAACAACGGGAATTAATTATAAAATTAATTAATGTCACCTTTATTTTTGAATTTGGAAAAATAGAAATCAATTTTGAATTCAGAATATCAAATATATCTTAGGCTGAATTTTTGGTGTTTTTCAGAAAAACGTCAATTTTTTAAGAATAGTGAAACCACTTAGTGGTAGTTAAAAAACTAACATTTTCATTTAAATGAAAATTTACCACTTCTATAAATTGAATTTCGAAAATATGACATACATGGTTGTTATTAAGAAGTAAAATGTGGTTCAATAAGATGAAAATAATTTTTGGTGAATAGTAACTTTTTACTTTTATTTATCGCGGTTAAAGGTAAATAGGGTAATTCAAGGTTAAAATTTTTTTATAATAATTCAAAATTACCTTAAAACTTGTCCAATCCTTATTGGTTGAGTCATTTACGACCATGGGCATATTTGGGTCGTTTTTGGGACCCCGTTGATCCACATGGGAGTGAAAATGACAATTTATATTAATTAATTAAATGTAAAGTCAAAATTTACATTAACAAAATTCTTTTAGAATTTAATTTTTATATGGTGTTATATAAGTCCAAGTTTCGACTATAAATATTAATTATAAATCTAAAACGATTTACTACAGGATAGTATTTTTTTATAATTTTTAGACGTTGATTAAATTAAATTATTTATGACACAATAATAATGTTGTATTTTCCTCATTAATAAATGATTAAAATAAATAAGATTATAATGATTAAAATATTATCCAAAACATGTCCAATTATGATTGGATGATTTTATTTCTGTTATGCGTCATCTTATCTTTGACATTAATGATTTTTGGAGGATTAGAAATTGAATATCATTATATAATAAAATAATGTTTTCACACTTTCCTAAATAGCCCCTCCTCTCCCTTATAAAAGTAGACCATTTCCATCCAATTTCTAACACCTCTCATGCCATTTGGCTCATCCAAACTCTGCACCATTATTCTCCCTACATCTGTATCCTCCTCCTAGAAGCTTTAACTAAGGTAGAAGGCATTTTAAGAAGTCCTTTGGTTCAAACCAAAGAGAGTTATGAAAATTAACGGTAACATTTTCTCTTAAATTGTTTTATTTTATTTTACTTCTCCAACCCCTAAACGAATTTTTATTTACATTATTTTGTATCCAAACCTATATCGTCAATATACTAGGATGTTTTTGTGATAATTATTCTAACTACACATACACACACCGACATCTAATGGATGAAGAACATAATGTTTCTGTGGATGTAAAACTAATACCCCACGAAACGATGATCATTCAATTACATCTTACCATCTCTCATGGTAGGCATTATGATGGAACTTAATTTATATATGATATATATTATTTTTATGATTTCCTTATGCTTCTGTACATCCCATTTATAGCATTCATTTATGGTTTCCATAGTGGGTAAATACGATAATATCATTTGAGGAAGTGCGGACTACTACCCCCTCAAAGTGATTTGATTCGTTAATTCCTTATGTGGGATGTGTAAAGGATGGAGTTAAAGATATTATATATGATATTATACTAGAATTATAATATACCTTTGTATCATTATGGTTTATTTCCATTAAAATAATAAATATAAATGAATGTACCATTCATGCGTATGTACTGCTTACCGTCTCAAAGTACGGTGCATTTCATTTCTCACCTATAAATGTTATGTACTATTATAAAAACATGTATATATAGAATATATATGACATCCAAACCATGAATATAATTCTGGATATACTGAACTATTGACAACATGGACAACTTGTAAATATACGGTGTTCATTTTGACTCAAGTACCAAATATCGAAAAAATGAACATCATTAACATAAATGATTACATAATGTTTATAACATGGTAATAAGTGATATAATAGAAATAATAAACCTGAAAAATAATTTTAAGCAAGTATAAATTAACTTTAGTTTATTATACATGATATTAAAGAACGATTGAGTCAAGTCGGACACGAGGTAAGGGATCCTACCTCTCTCTTTCTTCTCAAGTACTCTTTTTTATGTCATTTCATTTATGCTCCATGTTCTTATGTTGGATGATGTTATTATATATTCACAATACTATAATTTTTTATTCATATTATTAGAGACCCTATCTTACTCTCAACAATTCATTTTAAGAATTTTTATGTGGAGCCGATAGGATGCCGAAATTTTGTAAGGGATTTTCTTATCTCACTATTAATGCTATGAGATTTCCATTGTTCACCACTTATTCATTGCATGTGGTGTATTTTGTACTGAAATTTGATATATATTATCATGATTCTCATTATATTCATGGTATTATATGATTCATTTGGTGGTTATTAACTTTTGGTCATACAAATCAGTTGATTACAATGTGGTAAAGGGTTTCATCTCACTTTTATTCTCGTGAGATACATGCTATATTTTCCACTATTTTCATTTGTGTGGTGTATTTAATGCCCATGATTCTACTCTTTGTGTAATATAATTTTATATGTGAGTATTTAAATCTTCATTTTATGATCTTTCCTTCATGTGGTGTTTGTTTTGTAAATTACCCAATCGGTAAGGGAACCATTCACCCACCTCTTTATAAAACACTTCTTTTTGTTATGTCTTTTAATTTACATATTATTATGTTGGGATATGTTTTAATATATCCTTATTGATGTAATCTTTATATATAGGTGATGATATTCCCTTTTTTGTCTCATCAACTCATTTTGTGTATTTTAAAGTGATGTCTTTAGGCTGTCGAATTTTTACAAGGGAACCTCTTAACCCAATTTCAATTCTTCAGGTTCCACTTGTACTTCTTGAACATGTCGTCTTATGAATATGTGTGAATGTCCTATGATTTTTTTACACATAATATCCACTTATATTGGGTGTATTTATATTTTTCATACATAATTATGTGATTGATTTGTCCTTAATTTAAGGATACCATCTTTATAAGGGATTTCATCTCAATTTACATTTCCATTGAGACTTCATTGTTGTTATGCACCAATTCTCTCATATGTGGTGTATATACTGTCATTTGGAATAATATATCATGAATAACTTTATTCTCATGATATTTTTAAGTTTTGATAAAATTTTATTCCTCAATTATTTGTATTCAAGCGTCTATCCTTTTTGTTTAAAAAACTCTTTAACGATAAAATCGTTTTAAATGTTTTAAAGATTTATTCATATAAATATTTCTCATTAATGTCCATGTATTTAAAATGTGTTTTAGGATTAATTTATATGGACATTAATGTTTTCATATGATAATTATTTTAAAATATTCAATGTGGTATGGGACACTTTGATTCAAAAATCAATTTTTAAATGGTTTTGAAAATGATTTGATAAAACATTGTTTATTTAAATATCTTGATTTGATATATAGGAATGTGAAAATTTTATCTTTCCATTATACATGTGTTATATAATATAATTATTTTATGGTTATTGGGCATTGTTTTCATATATGGGTGGTTCCGTGATAAACCTTGGGTGGGTGAGCCCTATATAGCTCTCCAATGCATTGGGTAACATGACGGAGGTAAACGTGAATGTTTCTCCAAATAGATTTTGGTAATATACTATGATGGGTATTTCAATGTTAGTCCATATGTAGCTGTGATAGATACAATGTATGTTTGATAGTTATTCCACATGTTACGTTTATGATTTATGATTTCTATGTGTCTTTCATAAATCTCATGATTTCACGTAGTAAGTAAACGATTTCATGATTTGTATGTATTTATGAACAAATTATTTAATTCTCTGTTTTAGAACCCATACTGAGCCTTTTATGCTCATCCCATGTTTTGAAATGTTTTCACAGGATTTAAAGTTGAATAGGATCAAGGATGGGATCCAGGTAAACTCATGTTGTCTAAAACATGGAACTAGACATGACTCTTTTTTTCAAGAGTTTTTACTTTATGAGAAAAATGGAAATCTATGTAGAAATGTCTACCTTGTAATATTTTTAGATGTAATAGTTATATCCTTAATCTCTAAAACTCTAAACCTGAAAAGACCCTCAATGTGAATTATTAATTTAATTCAATATTATGTAATGTTTAAGGCCAGGTCCTTATAGTTGGTATCAAAGGTCGGTTTAGAAAACATTAGGGATTATGAATTTTCGTTACACATATGGTTAGTCCCTACCTATTATATTAGTTAAATCCTTGTTTTATAACTTTTCAGATCAAGGGAAGTTAGTTACAAATGGAAGGAGGAGGATCTCAACGACATTCCTATTTCTTCTTGATGACACGCTTGCAATAATTATTGCAAAGTCATGTTCGGATGATTGTGTAACTTTTTCTAGCATACAACTCACTTGAAAGAAGTTTCTTGAGATATAAAACACCTCTACTATACCTTGTTATCCTCCTGGGTCACGGGTTATATTTAGAAAAATCCTATTTTCACAATATTCTATTATTTTCAAGAAAGGTAAATATTATCAAGGAATTTTCAAATATTTTACTATATAACAAGATTTTGAAGCATATTTTGATTTTAAAAAAGTTCATGAAGAAAGAGACCCTTACGCAACCTATTTATGATTGATTTTAAAATATAGTCTCTCAGCACATACTTATGGTATTTTAAAAGGACCGTTAATTAAAGGTTTCAACTCAAATTCGTTTTGATTATTTTATAGAAATCATGTTCTATCAGATGTTTTGAAATTATATGTCATACATGGTTATTTTCCAAAAATGTATTTCTATGAACACCCGTGTGACCCATGTTGTACAAGGTGTATTCGGATGGAGGAAGCAAATGATTTTTAAGTATCTCTAAATCATAGTTTCAATGCATGGACCTTCTAACTTCATGAACAAGATGACGATGAAACCAAATGGATAGCATGATCAATGTATTATGTTATTCATTTTTGGAATAGTTTTATTTTATCATATGGTGGTTAAATAATACTTCAAGAATTAAGATGTTGAGATCATAAGGCATTTGGATGAATATGAGAGGAATAAGGAAACCATTGAGGTTAAAAACTGCTATGTTTATTTTTTAGTTTTATAAAAAGGAAAACCCGTAGAATGGGTGACAACCCGTCGCATCCGGAATGGCTGCAGGAATCTAACCCACAACCGAATGGAAACAAGGGTGCATCGCCTAACACTATCCTACTTGAAGTCCCTGGTTAGTATGACTTATAATTTTAGTAAAATGTATTTATATAACAAGAATACGTGTATTTTTGGAACTTATGTTTTATCAAAGGGATATACTTAGTGTTGAAAAATGATTTAGTGATTAGGTGATAAAAGGTTGTTGTGGAAGACATTATCTCTTTTGAGGAAACACTATATGCCTATGGAAGATAGAATACTATGGGATATTAAATGTGGAATAATGGTTGAAATTTTAGTTTGGAAGAATCTATGTTTTTATGATGGACACATGATGATTTTATTTATTTATGAAAATGATTAACCTATATTGGAGAATATGTGATTAGGTTAATTAATTTTCAATATGAGAATTTATGAGAAACTAGTGTTACTTGGAGGTAATGTTAAGATGTATCTTGGATGTCTATGTAATTAAATCCTTATGAGATTTGGGTAACAATAAATGTTTGGATTCCTTTGAAGAATTTTAGGAACAATTGTTTATTGAATGTTCTTTGTTGAACTTTGGGTTCCATTAAGCCAAATTTTGGAGATTAAGAGTAGGTTCTCTTTATGTAAAAGTTTATCCTTTTTGAGGATTATCTGATCTTGAACAAAACATTTTGGTTTTAGTTAATATCCAAAGACAAGGGAAATATATAGTTCATCTTTTTTGGATTATTTGATTCTCTTGAAGTTGATTATAGCACTTTTATGGTTAACAAGACATCCTGAACACTCATCGTATGGAGGAAATATGAGTTTGTGTTAGAAATTTAGTGAAGGATTAAAGTATAAATTAAAAGAAATTGTGTTTCCTTATGTTTTTAGTTACGCTGAAAAATAAATTCAACATTGAAAATTAACTTAAAACAAAATCCTTGTCTATTAACTTTTCCTACTGGGAAATCAAAGATTGTTTAACAAGTCACATGTTTGTGATTTTCTAGTTGTTAAATTTATCCTAAACATGTTTTATATCACTCTCTATCAGAACATGATGGTTTGTTATCTCCTCCATATCCATGTTTCCATGGAATCCAAGTATCCGTTGTCTCGGGTTACCTTTGTACTTCTCTTTATTTTAAAGTGATAGTTTTATTGACTCTTTTTCCAATGTGGGGATTTTAATGAAGTTTCCAATCCCAATTTTAAAATTTTGAGGATGAAATTCCCAAAAGGGGGGAGGGATGTAACATTCAGATAAATAAATAATAAGAAATATTTCATATTTATTAATATTTTTGAATTAAATATTAATTTTACTTTAAAGGGCTTTCTATTTTCGATAGCATACCTGATACGCAACAACGGGTTTCTTTGGAATCTTACGTAGCACACTAATAATATAATATTATTATTTTAAATGGTAGTTAACTGTTAGCCATTGTATTCATGGGAATGAAGAAAACTAACTACAATATGATAATACATTTTTGTTAAATGTATTTACATTAATATAATAAATGTTAGAGTCTTAAAATGTGAATGTAATCTATTTTTAAGCATAAATTACTTTAAAAGGATGATTTACCGCCTTTTAATGGAGAACCCTTTTTAAATATAGTTTTGTTCACTTTAATACATTATATATGACCAAATAAAATCCTTCTTTATAATAGGGACATCAAAATTTACTTTGTATAAATTTTTGGAATTTTTCTGATAAAGGTCATTTTTTAATGAATAGTGAAAAATAATGTATTTTAATTCAAAAATGCCTTTTAATATAATTTATTAATATGGTAAGATTATATTTTTAATTTTCATTAATGTGAAATTAAAATATATTTTTACAATTTAATTCAATGTTGGTCATTGGAATTAATTTCACTTTGAAATTGGACATAAAAAAGTATCAATCTTTTGATAGTTATTATTTTTTTAAAATCATGCTATTTGTTTTAACAACTAGAATTAATTTTAAAATTAATTAATGATATTTCTCTATTTTGAATTTGGAAAATTAGACATAAATTTTGAATTCAGAATATCAAATATAGCTTAGCCAAAATTTTTGGTATTTTTCAGAAAAACTTCAATTTTTGATGAATAGTGAAACCACTTAGTGGTAGTTAAAAAAACAGACATTTTTATTCAATTGAAATTTTACCACTAATTTGAATTAAAATTATAAAATCCAACATACATGGTTGATATTAAGAAGTAAAATTTGGTTCAATAAGATGAAAATAATTTTTGGTGAATAGTAACTTTTGACTTTAATTTACCGCTGTAAAAGGTAAATAGGCTAATTCAAGGTTAAAAATTGTTATAATAATTAAAAATTATCTTAACACTTGTTCAAACATTATTTTTTGAGTCATTTACAACCATGGGATTCTTTGGGTCGATTGTGGGACCCCATTGTTCCACATGGGAGTGAAAATGACAATTTAGATTAGTTAATTTAATGTAAAGGCAAAATTTTCATTAACAAAAATCTTTTCTTAATTGATTTTTATATGGTGTTATATAATACCCTGTTTTGACTATAAATATTCATTGGAAATATAAAATGAATTCCTATAGGATAGGATTATTTTTATAATTTTTAGACATCGAATAAATTAATATATTTATGACACAATAATGATGCAATATTTAGGTCATTAATAAATGATTAAAATAAATAAGATTATAATGATTAAAATATTATCCAAAACTTGTACAATTCAAATTGGATGATTTTATTTGGATTATGAGTCATCTTATCTTTGACCTTAATGATTTTTGGACCATTATATAGAGAATATTATTATATAATAAATTAATGTTTTCACACTTTCCTAAAGTGCCCCTCCTCTCCCTTATAAATGTAGACCATTTCCATCCAATTCCTCACACTCTCAAGACATTTGGCTCGACTAAAATCATCTTAATTAATCTCCATACATACCTCTCCAACTCCTAGAAGCTTGAACTTTGGCCAAAAGAATTTCAAGTAGTCCTTTGGTTCTAACCAAGGAGAGTTACCCAAATTAAATGTAATAGTTTCTCTTAAATTGTTTTCTTTTATTTTACTTTTCCAACCCCTAAAATATTTTTATTTCATTTATTTTGTAACAAAAACACTATCCTAAATATACTAGGATGTTTTTATGAGAAGTATTCGAACTACACTTACACACACCTTCATCTAATGGATGAAGAACATAATGTTTCTGTGAATGAAAAACTAAGGGCTCACGAAACGAAGATTGTTCAATTACATCTTACCGCCTCTCATGGTGTAAATTATTATGGAAATATATTTATATATGATATATATTATTTTTATTATTTCCTTATGCTTCTGTAATTCCCATTTATAGAATGCCTTTATGGTTTCCATAGTGGGTAAATATGATAATCTCATTTGAGAAAGTGCAGACTACCGCCCCCTCAAAGTGATTTGATTCATTAATGCCTTATTTGGTATGTATAAAGGATGGAGTTAAAGATATTATATAAGATATTATAATTTAATTATAATTTACCTCTGTATCATTATGTATTATTTCCATTAAAATAAGAAATAGAAATGAAAGTAGTGTTCATGCGTACGTACGGCTTACCATCTCCGTGAACGGTGAATTTCATTTCTTACCTATAAATGTTATGTACTATTATAAAAACATGTATATACTGGATATATATAATATATATGATATCCAAATCATGAATATCAATCAGGATATAATGAACTATTGACCACATGGACAACATGTAAATATAATGTGTTTATTTTGACTCAAGTACCAAATATCGACAAAATGAACGTTATTAACTTAAATGATTAAATACTGTTTATAACATGGTAATAAGTGATATAAAATGAATAATAAACCTGAAAAATATTCTTTAGTAACTATAAATTAACTTTAGTTTATTATTCATGATATTAAGGAACGATCGAGTCATGTCGGACACGAGTTATGTGATACTACCTCCCTCTTTCTTTTCAAGTACTCTCTTTTATGTCATTTCATTTATGCTCCATGTTCTTATGTTGGAGAATGTTGTTTTAATTTCACCATACTGTAATTTCTTATTTCATATGATGTGAGACCCTATATTAATATCATCAATTCATTTTAAGAATTTTTATGTGGAGCTGTTATGTTGCCAACTTTTTGTAAGGGATTTTCTTATCTCACTTTTAATTCTCTGAGATTTCCATTTTCTGCCACTTTTTCATTGCATATGGTGTATTTTGTACTGAAATTTGATAAATATTATCATGATTCTCATGGTATTAATGGTATTATATGATTTATTTGGTGTTTATTAACATTTGGTCATACGACACAGTTGATTACAACGTGGTAAAGGGTTTAATCTCCCTTTTATTCCTGTGAGATTCATGCTATATTTTCCATTGTTTCATTTTGTGTGGTGTATGTACTTCCCATGATTCTACTATTTGTGTAATATACTTTCATTTATAATTATTTAAATCTTTATTTTATGATCCTCCTTTCATGAGGCGTATGTTTTTTAAATTAACAAATCGGTAAGGGAACCATTCACCCTCTCTTTATAAAAGACTTTTTTTTGTTATGCCTTTTAATTTACATTCTATTATGTTGGGATATGTTATAATATATCCTTATTGATTTAAAATTAATATCCAGGTGTTGATATTCCATATTTTATCTCATCAACTCATTTTATGAATTTTAATGTGATGTTGTCAGGCTGTCAAATTTTTACAATGCAGCCTCTTAACCCAATTTTAATTCCACGGGTTCCACTTGTACATCTTGAACATGTCATCATATGAATATGTGTGTATGACTTATGATTATTTTACAATTAATATCCACTTATAATGGGTGTAATTATGTTTTTCACACATAATTATTTGATTGATTTATCCTTAATTTATGGATACCCTCTTTATATCGGATTTCATCCCAATTTACATTTCCATTGAGACTTTACTGTTGTTATGCACCATTTCAATCTTATGTGGTGTATATAATATCATTTTTAATAATATATCATGAATACCCTTATTCTCATAATATTATAATTTTTTGATTAAATTTTATTGCTCAATTATTTGTATTCAAGCATCTTTCATTTTTGTAAAAAAAACTCTTTAACTATAAGATCGTTTTAAATGTTTTAAAGATTTATTCTTATAAATATTTCTCATTAATATCAATGTATTCAAAATGGGTTATATGATTTATTTATATGGAAATTAATGTTTTCAATTGATAATTCTTTTAAAATCTTCAATGTGGTATGGGACACATTGATTCAAAAATCAAATTTTAAATGGTTTTGAAAATGATTTGATAAAACTTTGTTTATTTAAATATCTTGATTTGATATATTGGAATGTGGAAATTTATCTTACGTTTCTACCTGTGTTATATGTTATGGTTATGTTATGGTTATTGGGCTTTGTTTTCGTATATGGGTGGTTCTGTGGTAAACCTAGGGTGGGTGAGTCCGAGATAGCTCTCCAATTAATTGGGTAATGTGACGAAGGTAAACGTGAATTTTTGTCCTAATATATTTATAGAATTTACTATGATGGGTATTCCAATGTAACTCCCTATGTAGCTGTGATAAATACAATGTAAGTCTGATATGTATTCCATAAGATACTTTTATGATTTATGATTTCTATGTGTCTTTCATAAATCTTATGATTTCACGTGGTATGTAAAAGATTTCATGTTTTGTATCTATTTATGAACAAATAATTTCATTCTGTGTTTATATCCCTTACAGAGCCTTTCATGCTCATCCCATGTTTTGAAATGTTTTCACAGGACTTAAAGAAGAATAGGTTCAAGGATGGGATCAGAGAAAATTCATGCTTTTTAAAACATAGAACTAAACATGACTCTTTTCTTCATGAGTTTATATTTTATGAAAAAAATGGAAATCTGTATTGAAATTTCTACCTTGTAATCTTCTAAGATGTAGTAGTTATGTCATAATTCTCTAAAACTCTAAACCTGAAAAGATCCTCAATGTCAATTTTTCATTTAATTCAATATTTAGTAATGTTTAAGGCTGGGTCCTTATAATGTAGCTCAAATAATGGATGTAATTATATCCATGAAGGGATATTCAATAATTATTACAATATAATGGGTTTTGAAAATTTTCAAGGTCTTTCTCCCCCTCTGGCTTAAAGTTGAACCACTAAGAAAACATATTTTTATTGTAATCACTATAAATATTTTTAATTTTTTCACTAATAATTTTTATGAAAACTAAATTTTACAATATAAGAAATGAAAATTTTTTGAGGATATAAATATGGAATATATTTCTCCACTTTTCAACAAATGAAGTAGAATAAATTAATTTCAAATTAATCTGACAAACGAGGTGAAAAATATTTCATTTAAATTGGAATATTTTAAAAGTAAACCTTTTTACTTTGGTAAATATATTATAAAAAAATAAAAATTAACTTAATTTGATAAATATATGTATTATTTATCTATTTATACTTTACAACCAATTAAAAATATTAATTTTACAATGAAAAGTTTTTACAAGAAAAATATTTTCCAATTAAAATCATGTATTTTACCTATTAATCAAAAAATGAAATTTCTCATAAAAATAATAAGATTTTATGAAATAAAAATTCTTATATTAATATTTCAAAAATTATTTTAATTAAAAAAATCAATATTTTGAAAAATAAACTACTATGCTAATAAAAGGATCTAAAATTTCATGTAAAAAACATATGTCTTTTGTTACTTAAAATTTTATTTATTCATATCATAAGTTTGTAAAACATATTTATTGAATTTAGAAACAATTTATAAATTAAATAAATTATAAATATGATTTTTTTATTTCACTAATACTGATTAATTTAAATAAATTTAATAAAAATAAATTCTACTCAAAATATTATTTTTTCAATAAATACCAATCATTTATTTAAATAAGACATGATTCTGATTTCTAATTAACTAGTAACCAGTGAATTAATTATATATATATTTGTAAAATATAATATCTATATTTTTTAATACTATTCCTTATCGGTACTAGAACACCCAGGTGAGAACTATCATAATAATATAAATAGTAAATCATTGTCTGATAAGTCTTGGGATTCTGTTTAACATTAGTCATCATAAGAACACAGTATTTCATGCAATAAAAAGTAATTATGGTGTAGTGTGGTTTGGAAGATATGCTGTTTATTTCTTATAAAATAATAAAATGAATAACTTAAATTTATTTGATAGAATATATTTTATAACATTTCTAGATGTTACATCCTACCCGAAAAAAATGAAATTCACCCTCAAAATTTGTCTCTTTTATTGAATGATTAATATTTAAAGAATTTAATTATTGAAACCCAAATCCTACAACAGTTTAATAAAATAACCAATTAATAAGAGATTGTTGGAAACATAAAGGTCTCTAGATGTGACACATATCTATGATTCCAAATTAGGAGAACATTGTTTGGAAATTTAATGGAGGATTTTCAAGGGAAAAATATTTACCATGGAATAATAAAGAGTGACATAGAACAAATTCGAGTGGATGTTAATGATGAAAATTACTCTGGAAAATAATGTGTATAATGGTCACTTATTTCATCAGAAAATATGGTAATCCAAAAAAATATATTTTAATATCATTTTCCAAGAGTTGAAGGATTATTTTAACATTTATACTATGAGCATAATGAAATACAATTACATGATGATAGGAGATTACTAATTTAATCAATTTCCATGAGGGAATCATTTATTTATCCAATCAATTAGTATCCATCATGACTTTTCATGCTTGAGGCTACATAATCCACTTTTAATGTATAACATAATACATGAATTAATTGTAAGATATTCCTCCAATAATTAGATATTATAGAAACCAAAATTGGTTTTAACATTGTAATATAATTAAATAATTCATGTAATGATATAATACATTAATCTATATTTTTCAATATTAATATAAAAATTCTCAATTAACATAATCATTAAATAAGAATAAACCCAACTAAATAACTCCTAAAAATTGATAATAATTATATTATAACATTAATTAAAACCATGGAAGGATTGTCTAAAACCTTGAACATATGGTTAACCTTTGAGAAAAAATGACCTCACTGGGGCTTCCATTACATCATCAGATGTCTCAACATCCACTGTAGTTTTAGAAAATGATATTCTCAAACTTTATTTTATAATGATGATTATTTCCATCCTCTGTAAAAAAAATCGAGCACAAATTAGCATAATGGAATAAATCATAGAATCACAAACATGTAACCATTGATTGGTTATTTGGTATCACATTATTTGGTGTATCAGTATTTTTTTCCTACCATTCACTAACTATGTGACAATTTTTGCAACACCATTAAAAATTTCCAAATCCAAACATTAATTCATAGAAATATATGTTACAACACATGGAACATGTTTGGAGCTTATCTAAAATCTTATTAGCTTCTTTATTCTCTGTTTCATTATCATTTAATATCCTGTCACATTAGTGAAGTAAAACACCATAAAAAATTCTCATAAATTATAGATTCATGTGTTACTGAATTTTATTTTAGTATTGGTTCAAATCCTAATTAAAATATTTTAATTTTACACTTAATAACCCAAACAAAATTCTATACATACTTGTCTAATTATGTAAGGTTTTATTCAAGTACATACATATAATCTTTATCCCTTTTATATAATTATAGGAACCTTTTCATGACCATATAATGAAAACATTTATGGAAATATTTCTCAAGGATGATAATGTTAAATTATTCCAATTCCATGATATCAATGTCATATTTCTATCTAGTATTCTATACCAAGGACCACCATCATCATGCATTCTTGTTTCCTATATATAAAACCATTATGAAATGAAATATTTTAGATAATGTTTCATTGAAATCATAAAATTATGTGTCATTTGAAATTAACCATAAACTATAATACTATATGAGAATGCAATTAAGAGTATATTATCATCTAACATTTTATTACCCTTTTCCATTGATAATAACTATAAGGACTCCAAGATAAAAATTACATTATATTGTGTTTTTTAATGAGTTTACTTTGTTTCACTATGGGGATAATTTCACATTTATAGTTTTGTAAAATGAAGGACTTTAGACTATCGTAATAAACCCATAATATAAAAAGTGGGCACTTCTGATCAGTATCTAGTTTTTACATAATATAATACTATTATATGAAATATGAAATATTTTTATGGATAATATTCCCAAATTTCAACTTGAAATTTTTCATTCACCTTACCCATAAATTAATAATGTGATTTTTTCAAAACAGGGGATGAGAAAAAAATCTTATTAAGGGACATAAAAATAAATAAAATATTGAATTCTGTTAAAACCTAAAGAATCATATTAATTTTACCATTATCCAGTAGGTTATTTGGGAATATGAATGAATAAAATTTATATAAGAAAATAGACATTTTTATTAATGAATATCATTAAAACCCATAGAAAAAAATTTATACCTCCATTTTTTTCATTTGTAATCATATTCATAAAATGCTTTCAAAAACCATTCCAAACCCTTTAAATTGGGATAACAATGTTGCTTATTTCTAAAATAATCAACCTCAATTAAATTACATAGATATAATAGGATCAAATGGTGATTTATGAACTATAACTTGTTAAAATATAAGGAAAATTCTCTACACAATCTTGACAACCCCCTTTTAAGATGTAATGATATTTCATTGTGTTAAATGCAACATTGCACTATAATGGGAAATAGGCTTTCCCAACGTTGATTGTTCAACCACTTATTAAGCATTATTAAGCATACCTAACAATATCTAGGTCACCCCATAATTTAATTATAATATACCAAATTCTGAATAAAATAGTTTCCTACAAAAAATTGAAAATATTTTTCAACTTGTATGAATACGATTTCTTAAAAAATCATGTATTCCTGAATTTTCAAAACAAAATAAACATTATAATTTGGATACAATTTTCAATAAAAAATCCCAAAAATGTCATTAATTTTTTTTGATTAATTAGTATGATATATTTTAATGTAATTAAATAATAAAATAATGTCCAACATGGTAAAAAAATCATTTTATATATGTATTTTAAGAATAGAACATTTTATTTGTCACTTCTAAAAAATTCCACATAAAAAATTTTAAATTATTTTTTTATTGATATATTTTAAGTGAAATTGAAAATGTAAATTCAATTTATTTTATATTAATTGTATATAAATAGACATATAATTTTCTATCATTAATTATTACGAGGAGAAAATTATTTTGAAATTAAATCCTTAAATAATTACAAAGTAATTTTGAAATTAATGGTAACAATACCACTTTGAAAAAATTTAATCATAAGGCCTATATTTTATTTAAATTTTATAAGAATGTAAACAAATATTAAATAACATCATGATATGATATGTAAATGTTTTTTATATACACCACCTAAGATAAGGTGGGTGTAAAACATCAAAAGATGCCACAATATAAGTTCTTTGAGAGGAAGTCCCTTATATTGTCTCTGAAGAGTCATGTTTGTATTTATATTCCTGAATAATAAACTTATTTGAATTAGTTACTAAATTCAAAATCATTAAAAATTTGTTCATTACATTTATTTCACTTATTAATATATTGTATACAACTACATAAAAAAATTTATGTGTTGATTATTTTGACTATTTTCGGTTTATGTGTCAAAAATTTCTAAGGTTGGATGAATATGACCAATGAGGACATCAAAATATATATATATATATATATATATAAATAATAATTAAATAATTAATATATTTATGCATGAATAATACTTTTAAAATATATAATAAATTATGTTTATGAAAAATGAATCTACTCATAAATTATTGAGAAAATATGCGATTGATTCGCATAAGTCTGGTTCATATTTTTAAATGTTCATTATATAATAGAGGAATGTAACATTAATATTAAAATTATCATAATTATATCATAAATATCATATTATTTAATCTTATATAGTAATATATAGAATTATTTTGATCTAAAAAAATGACATTACTTTGAAGAGGCGGTAGCCCCCATGTCCACAAATGATGTTATAAATTTTGAAGTGTGTGAAAACGTAATAATGGGAATAATATTTTATATTTACAAAAATTTTATTTTTTAATTAATTTGATATATATTTAAAATATTTGAAATATTTTTATTATATAAATTCTTAATTTATTCCATGTAATTTTATTACATCTCGTATAGCTTTGAAGAGGAGATAGCTCACACATCCACAAATGATGTTATTATGTTCCCAAAAAATAGAAGTCAAGATGGTAAGTGTTATGAAAATATAATATATAAATTAATCAATAATTAATATCATATTAAAATAATAAGTTCATCATAATTCTCAAACATGAATTTTTTAAGGGAAAACTAATGAGATTAATTTGTGATACGGTTATTTTTCTTACACACAATCAATTATTTCATTACATATTTTTTTTGAACCATGTGTAGGTATAGGGGAAATAATTAAAATAATAAAATATCAGTATATCTATGTTACCAAATATATTATATAATCATTAAATAATAAGAATATAAGGGGTGGTTAATAAAACAATAAAAAAGAGACTGTTGATGAATTTTACATATTCTTCTGGGTTTTCTGTTTGTTTTGAACCAATTGACATCATTTTTTATATTATGATCAATGAAAAGCTTTAAATGTGTGAGGAGATTATTTTAGAGATTATTTTTATAGTTTTTAGAGTATCCAGTCTACATTTGATAAGTAATGAATTCCTGAGGGTGATTTATTTTTTATTTCGGGGGGTGGAATTCTTATTAATATTAAAAAGGAAACACTATAAAGAGGTATTAATTACATAATGTGCCCCTTATAATGAAAAAAATATAAATGTTCTCATATGGTCTAATTAATTCTATAAAATATTTTTTTGAGAAGTTTCTAGGATATTTGGACACTTAGGATTAAATTTAAAAAAAATAGAAACACATTTTTACATTCGTCAAAATATATAATTTTAATTGTGGTTAATAATATTTTTTCTCTAAACATAGTTGACCTTATTATGAAATATTAAATTTTTTGATACCAAATATGGAATCCATTTTTTAAATTACAATAAAATAACAGGAAGATGATAATTTAAAATTAATCCACATGATAGGACAATAGTGTGGGGTTCTAAAGTGAAAAAATTTAAAATTTTTCTATGTTTTGATATATAAGATTAATAAAAGTGATTCAAAAGACCTGAATTGGAAATTTATAATTTAAATTTAACTAATTATATAGTATAAATATTAAAACTACATCTAAATTCTAGAAATTAATTTGAATATAATGCAGTTTTAATTAAAATGAATTAATTTTCACTATTCATCATAACATAAAACATCCCTAAAAAATTAAAAAAAATTAAAATAAAGTCAAATTTTCTATTATTATTTCAAAAATAATGTTAATTTTTTTCAATAAATATTATAAAAGGTTCAAAATTTATTTTCAAAAATAATCATGCGTTTAAAAAGCAGTGAAACTGCCATTTTTAAATATACATCTTTTTATGCTTGAAATTTGATTTATTATTGTATTTATCATATCAAACATATTGGATTAAAATAGTTATTTTTCATTTTATAAATAACATATAGATTCCTTAATATCATTAGTTTATATTTACTAATTTTACACGTTATCTTAAAATTACATTCTTGTTAAAAGAATATATTTTTTATTTATACCTTTCTGTTATACTCAAATTGTATTTATATTAATTTTGAAATAGTTGGAAAGAAATGTATTTATTTTATATTCATGTTTAAACTATAACATGCCATTTTTTATAAATATCATTCATTCCCATCGTTTTATTAGCACAACGATAACTATCATAATATTATTAAGAGTATATTATTATATAGAAAGACTCGAGTTTGGTTGTGAAATAAGTGATCAATAGTTCACGATAATATATGAAATACAAGATAATTATTTTTGAGTATTATGGATTCTAAACTATGTTTATTATATAACACCATTTGTTATAGAATTTAATTTAATTTTATATTATATATTTTAAAAAATATTTCTCCAAAAAATTAGTTTCAAAGATTGATTTATATAATAGATGAACAAGAATAAACTCATAATGTATCAAATAATCATCAAAATAGTAACAATATATTCCTCATATATGTAGATAAATAATAAAACCAAAATGGTTTTCATGTTTTATGATAATTCAAACATTCATATGATTAGATAAAATGGAAATCTCCAATGTTCAAATGTGAAGGCATATTTAGAAAAAACTAAATACATAAATATTGCTAAAATATAGTAAAAATATCTAATAAATTAAATAATCTCTTTGTGAACAATTCACATAAATCCTTAGAAGGAGTTTCCAAAACCATGATCATACGGTCAAATATTGAAAAATACCGAGATCACTAGAGATTCCATTACATCTCTAGCAGTTTCTTCATCACCAGATGTGGTAGGATTTTTTCGCACACATCTCAGTTTTTGATAATGATTATTCCCTTACAGTGTAAGAATCATTGGAACATATTATCATAATTACACAACCCTTCAAACTAAACAACGACAACATTGAAAGTATATTAGTTATCACATTGTTTTATGGTTCATGGTTATTTTCCATTCATTCATGAACCATGTGAGTAAAAATTCAACATTGATAACACATTCATGATTGTGACTTCCATTTCTTTGTGTAATGTCCCCACACTATAATCCATTATCCATTGCCCTGAGAGGATTCATTATGTACTAACCAGTGAATAGGCATACTCAAACATATCCCAAAACTATGTACAAACAGAAAACCATCCTAAAATATGTCATGTTATGCTTACAATGAAAATTTTTAAAAACCCATGATTTAAAGAAACAACTAATTCTAGAAAATTGATCATGAATCCATGTATGGTTTCTCAACTAGGCACATTCCAAGCCCATATCAACTCAATTGAACATAGCCTTTTCCCTTTTTTGACCTCAAACCATAATATATGCCCATGTACCCAATGGAGACTGAAGAAGGGTTTGAGTAAATATAAGTAGTGCAGGACCAATAGTGTCTATCAAAAAACTAGTATAAATAGATAGTGAATTAATGCATCAAATAATTTACAAGGCCGACCAAAAAATTATAAGGTGTGAGTAGTTAACAATGTTCACATTTATCATTTCCATAATTATTTATATTTTAATAACTTATAATATCTTCATTAACAAATCCATCTCTACCACATGTTCATTGGGTTGGGCATTTACATTATTGAAATAATGGCCAAAGATGGTCAATTAACATGCATAATAGAGTTAATCAGGTCCCCAATCTCACCGGTATGAAATATTTCATAAACAAAAACGTCACACATTCATTGTATCATTGGTCAAAGTAATACCATCAAATGAATTGGTTAGTGGTATAGATCCATAGTTCTGTTCCATAACCCAGGCATTGTGGGCTGGGGTATTGAGCATTATATTAACTCAACCCATGGTTGTAGATATTCAAGTCTAATAACATAAAATAACCAATCATTGTGCACATGTTTCTTTAACTACATACCACATATACCATTTGAAAACCATATTCAAACAATAACACAAATAAATAATTAATAATTAATCAATACTTAAAACACTCTCAAGCTATAACCCATGAACACATTACAATTTTTATATCATTTCTCATTAACCAATTAACATTATGATTAATGCTCTATTATTTCATATTAAAAATCAAATTCCATCTATATCAATTTTATCTTATATCTCGATTACGAGTCCTATTCCACTTTCATTTTAAATCCATTTAAAATGTAACCATTTATAAAAATCTTACAATATTATCAAATTTACCATTTCAATTTTTGTCCCTTTAAAATCATTTATATTCCTTATTACATAAAAATTTAATCTTATTTTAAACTTTCCATATTTTTACAAATTTCACATAATCATCAATTTCCATAAATTAACCGAATTTAATTATTTTAACATTCTTTCATATTTATGAATTAAACTTATTCAGCACTACCCGTGCATTAAAATTATTATACATTAACCATTTGATATTCTATAAATCACGTAGGCCTTTCACATCCAATTTCATAATCCACTCAAATCATTCACACTAATCCATTTTACACCATTGTATAAAATATGGAAATACTAATGACTTGACACAACCACTATTAGATCCATTTATAGTGAAAAAATCATTACAACAGACATATCATTGAATCTATTTCAACCTAAGTAAATTTCATGATTAGTACAACCATAAAATATATTGGGAATACCATCACACCCCATGTAAGACTGAGAATGATCAATTCATCCTCAATGTATACCAAAGTGATAATTATTGTATCATTTATTGGTTTATTAAACACTTGTACCAATAATTATCAGAGGAACCAAATGAATTACTATAGAAATTGAATAATACAACCAAAAAAGAACAAATCTATAACAAACCCATGTGAAATAATTTTTATACCACGTACCATGATTCTGATCGAAAACAAACACACAACCAAGGACCATGAATTAGATTTGAGAACCATTTGAAACCCCAAATGATGATATAATTTAAGAAGACTTTTTTTATGGATTTATATGAAAAATTGAAATTACACAAACCCATATCTATAAAATTGGAGGATGATGAGTATTTAAATCAAGTTGATAATCGATCCACACCAAACAACTATCCAAAGGGCCTAGTATTTATGATTATAAATCATTAAGAATCATGACTAATTTTTGTTCATCAGTATGGTAGAAAGTGGAAAAATGAGTAAAGAAATATAGTAAGGATCATAATATAATATGGGGATGTTGGAAAATTTTACAGTCGTTAATGGGATATAGGATTTCACCACATGGTTTGGAAATTTGTGCACCAACTGAGAACATTACTCTATCCAAAAAGGGTTCAAGTCACATGGTTTCATGGGGAGCCTGCATGGTTTGGAAATACTTACTCCAACTATTATGAATTCCTCTATCAGAAGCCTACTAGTTTAGCCTCCCTCTTCATATAATTTACTATAATAGTGTTTCAACTATGAAGCATGTACTAGGTGGCCGCTTTTCCATTATTTATACCTCCTCAACCCCCTGAAATCCACTGAGATTTCCCATATAAACGATAACCATTTAATTATCTAATTTTATGGGGTTAAAACAGAAATTATTTTAATATAGTATCTCCAAGAATTCCTATATCTTAAAACATACCTATATTAGATAGGACTCAATCTATCCAAACACACAAGCATCCTTTAACTTCATTAGTTAAGAGATTAGGACATTTTTCTAGAAGATTTAATCACCTTTTCCAATTTTCATATAGAACATTACCATGTTTCCATAACACTTGACAAGATGTTATAATGATACGTCACAATAGATTGTCATTAATTTTTGCTAAAGGAGTCAGATGCACCTTAAGGATGCATTAACCTCATACTTTACATACAGCAATTGGTCTTTGTTGGGATACCCAGGATACACATTTTAGATCAACGAAGAATGAAAAATTTCACACAAAATTATACCATCATGGAAGTTCAAATCAATACCTAGTTAGTCCTATCCTTATCACAAATCATGTCCCAAACAATGGCTGTCAGTTTACTATATTTTAAAACTTAAAAGGTGATCTAAACTCCAAACCGCAGAAATAAATATACAGTTTTGAAACCATATTTCCCAATATCATTTATCCATCAATCAAATCAAAAAGGTCCATTTCCATAACTGTAAATTCAATACATGACCAAAACCCTCAATTCACTCAACCAATAAAACTACAAATTATTCATTCGATAATGGTCAAATCACATTAACAATGTCACTCGAGTCCATTCAGTTCAAATCACTGACTCAAAATCAACAAACCACTTAGTTATGGAATTTCTCTCTCACCGTATTATGAATATTGGAACCTTATAAATCAAAAAAGGACCACCAGACCATGAACTCACATTTTACAACACAAAACCCATCACCTACTCTCCTTGATTGAACATACAAAAGGACTACAACCAGTTTTTGGAAGCCAACCATTCCATTGAGACCACCTGGATGGGCATAACTAAAACATACCATTGTAGTTTATGTACATGACCAAAATTTTGTTCTAATACATTTCGTATGAGACATTTCCACAAAAAAAATAAACTAAATATGTTTAAAATATATAATTCCCATTCCATTTACCATATCCTGTTTATCATCCCCCGAATGATTTTACCAAGAGAATTCATCATCCAATGTTGGCCTACTACCCCTTCATTCAAATTCGTAATTCAATTTCTATCATATGGTATGTTACTATCATCCAATGAAACTACTACGGTCATTCTATTTCTTCTAGAATAAACTCATCATCATTGTATCCCATAAATTCCTTAATACCATTTTTCTCCACCACACCCCTCAACACTCCAAATACAAACATAACATAATCTCCACATAGACTGGAGTAAACTAGGTCATTCATCAAACCCATACTGATTAATGAAATAAGATTATAATTTCAAAACATCCATTTAAGGTGGTTTAAAATTATCTCCTTTTGTTCAACTATTTAATCGAGTCAGTTTTTCTATGATTTTCTCATCTTGGAACCCAACATCACTTTTCCCACATTAATACCTCACCTAAATATGATTTCATCATATTTAATGACACTCCATGGTCACTCAATAACACCTACTAAAGACTATGCATGGTTTTTAGGTTGTTAAATAACCCAACCACTATTTCAATATTTAATTTCCTCATCTTATCATTCCCTTCAACAATTTTAACATCAGAATATCAATTTTCCGTTATAACTACCCAAATACCAAGGCCATCTCTATGATTGTTCAACCTCAACATAAAAATCCAACCAGGCCTATTTTAGGGAACCCATTGTGAACCTCATTGGAACAACATTAGAATTAGGATTCCACCACATCTTCTCAATGATCTATAACAACCATCTAGGATAGACATATCACACAACACATTAGGATTGTTGTTTCCATAACTTTGCTTAAGGAAATTACAACCACTGTGGTTCATGCATGGTTTATCTTCTTAACCTAAAAACTCAAATTTCATCGTCCATGTTTTCAATACCAAAAAAATCATCCCTAATATGATACCCATTCTTTGGTTTTGTGAATAGTACCAATGAGATTCAATGACACCATGTCCATCCCTAGGACCTCACTCGTAAAATTTCAATTGTGTATGTCCCACCATATATCTCCACATATAATACTCCATGTGAACATACTCAAACTACTAGAAAATAGTCTATATCCACATACTTATAAATCTTTAATTGGTATGTGGATATAGATTAGAATACAGCAACGATAATTTGAAAATTATTGATTTAAAACTGATAAACCTAAGGAAAAATGGGCCTCGTGGAAACAACTAATCAATTGGTTTTAACTTCATATCAACACATCTCCCACCCACATCTCATCCCTCTTTTGGAGTCATCTCCCACCCACGAAACCATTCGTCCTCATTTCCAACTGTTCAATTCCACCTCGACCGATCCTATCCGAACTTTCCACTCGGTTCACCAATCACTCACACGATCTGTCCCATAACCTTCATCACATGTTATTCTCCTCCTCCACACCCTTAGTCATGTGTTAATCCTCCAATCAGTGAATTGGAAGAACCAAGTCCTTCCCTGATTGCAATACTCATGAGACATCCCATACACTTTCTATGATGATTTTTGTAGTTACTCCTTTATGAAATATGCTCAAGTGAAAGGGAAATCATTCCATGAACCCATATTCAAGCCATGAATGGTGCCAAAATAAAATTACATGGGGGTAGCACAATTTATTTGAAATACTGGTTAATTGGTTTAATGGGTTTTGGACATTAATAGAAGGATAATTCTTGATGGTTCTACCTCACTTTGTCGATCTTCTAATCCACCTCGAGGGGGGGATCGATTTCATGAATTATTTGACGATATTGTCAAGTATGTTATTCTATACCTTTACTTTTGTTTGGATATCACACCATATTATATAATTTTAGAATAATTTTATTTTGTTTATTGGAAATTCCCACCAAAGGATGGAGGAAATTGCCCCACATGATGGGGATTTTTTATGGGGTAGATTGAGGTTTCCTTGAGAAAATTAGTAAATTATATTTCATTATGTTTCCTAAAAGGTTTGTTACATGATGATATTATTTACGGTATTTCGATAAATTTACAGAAATCAATTATTAAATAGATACAAAATTTTTGTATTTCCCAATGAGAATATCGACTATATTCCAAGGGACCACATTGCATTTTTGTCCATGGTTTCAGTGCATTGAGGAATCCTAATGATTGATTAGGTATTTATATCTTTTTGTTTTAAATTATGAAATTAATTATAATCAATATAATTAATTTAATTTCATAATATAATTAATTATAAAATGATATAAATGATTATTTAGAATTTTGGGGCTATGTTAGGAGCCTTAGTTGATGATAGATATTATACAATCTTGGAAAGTGGTCAACTATCTTTAATGGAAATAACTTCAATTAAGGTTAGTGGTTTCTAGGGCATAACACATTGGTTTACACATGATTTATGTGAAATGTGATGTGTGCAGTTTCACCACTTCAAGATATTAACATTCATAAATTAATTAATTAGTTTAATTATAATGGGATTCATTTGAATTAAATGTGGAAAGTTCCAAGGTACATGATGGACCATTTTTCACTGGCTATATATCTGGACGAGAGATGTCTAAGATTATCAGTATAATTGTATGCCTTGAAAATCATGAACCTCGTATAGAGTGTACATAAAATAAAGTGAATTATATAAGCGTAGTTTACCTTAGTGTAGGATCCTTAGTGAACATCGAGTGGATGGATGTGAGGAGATATCGTTATTATAACTAGTTGGCCCGGAAAAGTCCTTTATATGCCTTCAAAACAACATATTAGTATATTTGATTTGGTGAAGGTGTTCCTCCGCTAATGAGGTTTAGATTTCTTGGTGTGTAAAATTTATCTAAATTGATCATAGGTTTGGTGAGAGGACCGACATAGTGTCACTTGGAAAATGTTATAGGATATTTTTACTCATTAGACCTATGATAGTTAGAATATTCATATGAGTATAGTGAGGTCGTGAGAGGTTTTTGACTATTTCTAGGGATGTTAGTCCCATAGAGTGGTGGGTGTTGACATGATAGATGTGCATTTGATAAAGGAATCCCCATAGAGTGTTCATTCTATAATGTAACCTAGGGAACCCATGATGGTTCATCAGTGATATTGACTATTGTGACTGTTCTAGAAATAAGCATTATAGTTGATTGTGGATGTCACTTTGGATCCCAAATAAATTGTGTGTGCTAGATATTGCATTAGTGATAATGAAAGGTCATGTTCATGAGAGGGAATCCATTGTTTTTTAGATGAGTTTGAGAAGATTTACAACCTCTATATAATGTGTTATATATGATACTATGGGAGGGACACAGTACCACCAAGGCTATAAGAGGATTAACCAAGAGGCTACCAAGGATTTAACTACTTGGTCAAAATTGGATGCATGGGAGGTGCTCAGAGGCTCTGGCTATAGATCTTGATAAAATATGAATGCCTTGGGAAATCCATTTATATTAAATATTTTGGTTTATTACAAATTCCGAAGATAATATGATTATATATTTAGTTCAATATGATTACCTAGGGTCATCTACCTAAGGAATCAATTCTATTGATGATACTACTATATTTCATAGGCCTATCCCCTAGGAATCTATTATTTATTTTGATACTACAAGATTTCCTAAGACACAGTCCTTGGATTTAGCCATGGTCTTTATACAAATAAATTTTCATGAATTACCACCAAGGAATTGATTCTTACACCTTATGGTACATTTCTATTAGGATCCGTACTAGTGGTAATGATCACCTGACATGATAAAAACACTAACAATAACCAAAGAAGGTATAACCAATACTGGGAGTCATGTTATTTCCTGAGGATCAAATATGGGTATTTATTTATGTTTCAACAATTTATTTATTTATTAAACAAAGCATATCATCTACCCATACACTATATTTTCTGGTTATTCATAGTACCACATTTTGTGGTTCTTTACTTAGTTGTTCTCAAACACTTCTTGGATTGCCATGGTGCTTGGGTACCAGAGAATAATTCACTTATGGTAGGTTCAGGTAGGAAAGAAGCATATAGTTTCAAGATTTGTTGAGATATCTAGAATGATATTGAATATTGGAATGAGGGGAGGATTGGGGATGATAGTAGAACATTTTTTTAGAATTATTTCCCCCGTATGATGTTGATTTTCATATAATGATTGATATGAATATATTTGAGAAATTTAGAGTTGGTGTTAGAAATTTAGTTTCCTCAATATATTTCAAATGGGAAAAAATAGATGTTTCCCTATGAGCATTGAACTCTGTGATATATGGTTATTGAGCTAGGTGGAAGGGCCTAATTCCCTTGAGATATGACTCAAAATAAAGGTTATTCAGGTATTATGCATGAGATGAGATATGATATATGATTGTAACCTAATAGAGGTGTTTACCTGGGATTTTTTATTCCTTTTGATAAAAAATCATGGGTAGATGATTTATATTATGAGATTGGTGAATTATAAGTATTATCGAGTATGTCGTATAGGCATGGGGATTCTTTAAGCATCCATGATTAAAAGAACTTTAGGGGTTTTAGTATTGAGGTTTGGATTTCAAATGGAATGATTGGTAGGATACATTGCATGACTATTTTTTGGTATGAATCCTGACAAGGTAGATGATTATGATCCTAAATTATCTGATCATGGATTGATAGAGTACAATTTTTCAATCTGGGTTTGATAAGATTCTTGTTAATGGGTGGTTCTCTTATTCGACTTGGAATGTTTGATATGTTAGGATTATTGAGGAGCAACCACTTATATGAGATTTTGATGAAATTTTTTTGAGTGAACCATTATATGCGTCTACTTCTACGGATAGACCTATTCAGATCACATGGCTTCCTTCGATAATTTTGTAGGCTACATGAATGCCCCTCTGGTCCCCCCTCTCCTAGGGGGGAGGGAGGATTCAACACGACTACTCCAGATTCATGGTTCTGACCATTATGCCCCTTCCACAACCCTAGCCTTTTTCCTTGCATTCCAAAATTAATATTAGAACTAAAATACTTTCATGATATGATGAAATTATTAAAATTGTGGTTTCCCAATAGATTTATTAAATGCATGTTCCCTATTGAATCTCACATCATAATTTAACATCTACTGGAGTCTCCCCTTGATGGAAACCTTTTATAGGATTATTTTTGATTCATGTGGTTTTCTTGAATGTGTGATTATAAGGATTATGGATTTGTGAAATTTTATGATTCATTTTTCAACTGATGATGCCCTTATCACTACCTGATTGATTTAATCACATGGATTTAGTATCTAAAAAATTTCTATTTTCTGTTGGTTTTTCAATTTTCACCTAAAATATGATCTTCCCTCTTTGGTGATTTGGATTTTCATCCCAATCATACATCCCCCATTTTATAATTTGTTGATTCCAAAATTGATTTGTAATATTTTGGGACCTTTCCTATGCACTAATAATCTAACTATACCTTTATTCCACCTGGTTTCTCCTAAAACATGTGTTGAGGTCGATGTATAAAAAGTACTAGTGGATTTTATCTGCATTGATATTGAAGGCGATATTTTTTGGAAGCAGAAGGTCTTCTATAAATCATGGAATGAATTCTTGTTCATCATATAGACACATGGGTCATGATTTATCCAACTTCCAGGATGGGGAGAATGTCTAACAATATGTAGGCCTATCAATTGAAAACTATTAAATCAAAGGCATCATAATAAATGATTCTCACCAGAAGGTGTTGAGGTCAATGCAATAATAAATAAGGGTCACAAATATATTATTAAGTCAGAGGATAGACTAGGAAAGATCCAAGTGGGATATGCAAGTCATGGAAGAGTCATAACCAAGCTCTTCCACTACTATATCCACGTATTCCCAATCCGAGACTTCTATAAATGGGTGTAATGGAATTATCTTGATGATGGTGTTGTTATGATAACTACTTTCAGAATTTTGAATGAATTTAGTCCGATTCCATTAGATTCAGTTCATATTTCAACATTATTGGTTGCTGTTTCAGGTAGTATTATAGATTTTTTTGGAAAAAATGTGGTAGAAATGAATCCCCAGACATGTAATGGTCCAGATACAAGTGATTGAGAAATGTCGTTGTCTTCTGAGATGTGAACCCCCTAAATAATTCATATTCACAAACATTTCAAATATTTTAATTAAAATATCGATGGTGATAACTATCCTTAATGGTGGAAGATAGTTATTCCTAGGATAAAAAGGAAGCAAATGGTTTAAATATCTAAGCACAACTAGATCATAGTGATAAATAAGTAGATTCTGACTTTTCTTTAGAATATGAGTAGGATCATCATGTGATAGTTCCTTTTGGGGTTGGCTTAAGGAATTGAAAGAAATAAATTTTTGAGTTATTGATTTATCCCATTAGTAAAGGGGAAAGAGTAATACATCATAAGTATTATTCAAATTTATTGATTCCCTTGGGTACTAGATCTTCTGGTAAAACAAAGCAATATGTGGAAGAGGTAAGGACATTTATGTTGGACCCGAAAGTGATTGTAGATCTAAAGATTTAAAATAATTTTTATAATTAAAAATCTTATTATGATGATTTTTAGGATGATCTATATGATAGAAAAAACATCAATATTATATACAAGAATCAAAGATAGTTGATGGTGTTTTGAAGGCAAGAAGTATAATGAAAAATTTTATGCATTGTGTGACGAGGCCTGGAGGTCCTTGACCATTGGGGAAATCACTATGTCAGAGAAATGAGTAGTGTAATCATGACTTTATGGGAATGAATTGGAGCTTGATAATTCGGTTTGTGGTTACATGTGGGGATCATTGAAATGATATTGTGAGGTGGTGAGCTAACCATTGAGAATGATTCTATTTATGTGGATGATCTCCAAAGAGGTGGTGATAGTAGGTCACTAGGGAATATAGTTTTGGGTCACCCATATATTTGGAAACCAACATGTTATGTGGGAATATGATAGCTCTTGGTATCCCAATGGAGTGTGCGTGTGGAGATGACTTCATGCTGTATGACAACATCATTGATAGCTCGAGGTACCATTGTGTGACACACAAGAGTTTTTAATTTTTTGAAATACTATGGTTTGACGTAGCAAAATGCTTGAGGGGATAAAAAATATCTAGGTCAAAATTAATATCCCAGACCTAGGTTACTAATAGTCAGAACACATGTTACTCATTGAATGTTATAAGTTTTTTTCTGGGTAATCTAGGGGTATACAATATGTGGAAGAAGGTTAGAAATCAAGTGTGAATTAACCATAATTTTATGTAATTGTGTTCAATGTAGGACTTGTCGAGGTCTAGGTAGAATGATGTGAGTTCTATGAGGTAACAATAAAGCTACTATTATATTGGGGATTATCAACCTGGTTTCATGTTAAATGACCTATCTTCTGGGAAGGGTCATGGTCTGGCATGAGAATGACTGTTGGATTATCTTGGAGACTCTATTAGACCAACATTCATTAGAACTATGAAAATATGGTTACATGATGATTGCCTAATTCTTGATTTAGATGTAGCACTGAATGGAGTCCAAATAATGGCTTTATAATCTAGAGGAAATTTCTTCAAACTAAGTGGAAAGTGGATTGTTGGCAGGTTGGTGTAGTGTTGAAAGCCGTGTGGCTTGTGTAATTGGTTATTGAATCAAATAGTAAAATTACTTCAAAGTTGGTCTAGAACTCGATGAGGTGGGGTTATGCAGTGGGGGTCTTTCTAGGAAGAAGAGGGTTATCCATGGTTGGGGGTATGTCCAAGAATGGGGGGGGGGGTATCCAAGTGGGGTGCTATGCATAGTGTCTTTGGGGGGGAGGGGGGTCTGTCCAGTAAGGAGTTGGGGGGGTGTTGTCCATGGTTGGGGGTCGGTCCAAGAAGGGGTGGGTTGTATAGGGTGAAGGGGGTGTGTTTGGGGGGAAGGCATATATCTAGGAAAGAGTTTGGTGGTGTTCGGGGGAGGGGGCTATTGGGGGGGGGATCAGTCCAGGAAGGAGTTGGGCGGGGGTGTCCGGGGGGAGGGGGTCTATCGAAGATGGTGCAGTTGTCTATGGTGAAGGGGGTGATGTGTACGGTGGAGGTGCAGGATGGGGGAGGGGGATATCTTCGAATGAGGGGGGTTTTCTTGCAATGGGGAGGATGTCTAGGCTGGATCAGAAGGGGGAATTGCAGGGGGAAGGGGGGATGCTGGGAGATAATGATTCGGAAAATGATGAAATAATGTCAGTAAATGGGATTCGACCAAGGATTCCACATATTTTTGAAATGCAGTTGAAAATATTGATGATTATGGGCATGACCCATTAAGGGGGTGGGGGAATTTCATGTGGGAGGGGATGTGTCAAGGGAGGGTGGGGGGTTGTCTAGGGGGTGCAGGGTGGGGGGATGTCCAAGATGGAGGTATTTCTAGAATTTATGGGGGGTGTCGAAGAAGGTGCGGGGTGGGGGATGTATAAGATGGGTGTATGTCCAGGAAGGGGGTGAACTGTCTAGTAAGGAGTGGGGGGGGGGTCTTTCAAGGGGGTGTAAGGTGGGGGGTATGTCCAGGAAGGGGGGTCTGCAGTGGGGGTGGGGGAATCTAAAAAAGAGTGGGGTGGGTCTGTCCAGGGGGGGGGGCTATCCAAGGTGGAGTGGTGGGAGGGGATTTCCAGGTGGAAGGGTGTTATAAGAGGATAAAGATTATTGAAAATGATTTAATTAGGTCCATAAATTTGATTTAACCTAGGAATAAACTCATTTTTGTAATGAAAATGAAAATATTGATTATTATGGTTGTGACTCAGTAAAATAGTGGTTACATCCCAATGGCACAAGTTACCAATCTATCATTATTGATTTTCATCCCCATATATTTCATATATACCCTATCTTAGTGGGAGTGGGAAACATGGAGGAATAATATGTTTATTGATGGGATCTAATGTTTCCTCATCAACCACCTTGTCAGCATGTTTAAGTAAATCTCGCTTTCGGGGTGTCCATAAATCTCCACATATTTTTAACAAATTATCTGTGGAAAAGTCCAAAAAATTTTGTTAAAAATACAACACAACCCATGGGGTGTCAAACGATATCATTATCCCCTCATATCATTAATGTTTTCCATCGATAGTGGTGAAACCTACTCCATTATTGAATACTAACCCTATATAGAATAATATTTCTCCAAGGCTTATTTGGTGTATGTATTGAATGAAATTAGATTTCATTTGAACAGAAATCCCTTATTAAATATCATGTTATTTAGTATTGGGATTTACATATCAATATGAATATTCTTTTTTCATTTTTTATTGGAGTTATGTATCATTTTTCATGTACAATTGACACACAGATCACATATATATAAGAGGATGTTATATCTCTCTTATTTTACAATTATTTAGTTACAGGTGGTTACAAATGATGAGGTTGATTCTACCCACCACTATAGAAGGTTGTGAGTTCAACATCAGATTCATGTAATGTTTCATTGATTTATATTCTTTATCTCAATTTTAATTAGTGTATTTGTAATTTTTGGGTACCCTATATTTTTGCAGTGCGTTTTGGATCTTGTTAAGGATATTGAAGAACCACATGACTGGAATATCCCATAAATATGTGGGAATGAGGCCTTCTAACGGTTCATCAAAAGAACATGCTCCTTGGTTCTGTTTGGGTCAGGTTTTTCATGACCCGTCCATCGGGGCCCGTGTCGTATCAACCCCAATCCCACCTTCCACAGGCCAGGGGCTGATGACTAGAACCAAAGGCATAAATACCTATAACTCAGAAGGCATTGCCTTTATAAAACCAAAAAACACACACCACCATAGTAAAAACGGAAGTAAACACTAAGTAAAGCAGTAACATGTGTGATGAAAGTATAGAGGGGCCAGATATAAAAGCCCAATAGTATAGTACAAGGAAAAGAAAAAATAGATGGAAGGTGTCAAGCTGCTCCTGGATTGTCCTCCAGAGATCCTACCTGAACGGTAGTTATTGATGGCCACCTCAACTCTCCACATCCGTCTGTCACCTCCATATAGCATCTTGTCGTGATGTCCACCTCTGAGTACCGTCTCATCGTGATATCCACCTCTCGGTACCTTCTTGTCATGAATTCCACCTCCAGGTACCATCTAGATCTAAAATACTCAACGAGGATCATTGTTTTCCATCGTCTGCATCCTACACTATGAGGTGCGGGCATATCCCTTGTAGGGGTGAGTATAACGATACTCAGTAGAGACCCCGAGACCCTCAAGGTCTCACTAAATATAACAAGAATAAACCACAAATATTTATCTCAATAGATAACCTTTACATATGTATATAACCATACATATACCTAAGTTATCAAGTAACCCATCTCAATCATGAGGTAAACACAAAGGTCAATGAATCAGCTCAAACCAGGATATTTATTAGCGAAACCACCACTGCTGGAGAACTCTCCCTCTGTCAAGTACAGTGGCCCTGTCATGACTTCGAGGCACTACACACTATCCTTAGACTGTTGAGGTACTCCTCTTGTCGAGTACCACTGGTCCACTTCCAAATACGGGGCGCTCCATCCACTGAGTGTCTTCCACCAAATACTGGGTGCTCTCCCTAATAGCCTATAGAGTTACTCCTCCTGTCAAGTAAATCGGGTCTACTATCAAACCAGGTGATCCGTCTACCATGGGTTTTCCACCAAACAAGGCGCTAGGTCCACTATGATTGTCTAATCACTCCGAGTCGAATCGGTCAAGCAATCGTCAGGTCTACAACGACTAGGTCTTTGTACTCTGTCTGCTCGTCTTAGGGAGGATCTGCTCCACAAGCTACTTTTCGATACTCAATGTGTTAGTAAGTCTCACTTATATGTATCTCAAAGGACCACCTCGTCATAGGGGTCTCAACTCAACAAACGGATCGTCAATCGGAAGCTCGGTCTGTGAATTTTTCGATTTTCCGTTCGAGGGTCCCGGTTGGTTTTTAAGCTAAAACCAACCCTACCAAACTCCAACTGCATCCAAACATCAGGTGAAGTATTCCAAAAGAACTATCTCATCAAGAGAATCCAACAAAGTCAATGGCACATCAATCAGACATCAGGAGCTCATGTTATAAGTGTTTCTGTTCCGAGGGCCCGGTTGGTTTCGGGTTCGATCCAACCCGGCCATACCTAAAATTTGTCGAAACCCTAGGTTTAATATACCTAAACAACCATCTCGATTCGAGTAATCCTACGCAACTAACGGTGCGTCGATCGGAGGTCCAAAACTCAATTTATGGGCATTTAACTGATGAAGGTCCGAAAATAGGTGGTTTGGGCCCAGTCCGACTCGGCCCAAAACCCCTGGGTCAGCCCGAACCGGGTCGACCCGACCCATGTCTGGGTTTGGCCTGGCAGGACGCGGCGCGTCCCGGCACTAGCGGTTTGGCCCGGTGGCCAGTTGCGGCTTGGAAAGTTGGCCGAGTGTGTTGCGCCGAGCGGGGGGGGGGGGCGTTGACTGATACCGGCGGTGCCACTGGCACCACCCCATATCCCGGATCCCGCACGACCGTGGGGTCCGTCGCACCGCCACCACGACTGTTGCCGCGACAGGTTTCCTCCGGCGGCGTGCCGCAGCCGCCCAATGTCGGCACCGTCGTGCTAGCAGGGTGTGCCGACAACGGCTTCTACGGGCCGCCAAACTGGCTCTGGTGGTCCGTTTTTCCTACCGCTTATGCCTGCTACTCTCCCGGGGCCCGTTCTTCACTGCGACGGCTTCCAAATGCTGTTGTGGTCCCGTTTCAACGTCTCCCATCAATACGAGAACATGCAAACAATCTTTGGAGGGTCGGGTTTGTTCTTCGGCCCGAGCCAACCATGTTAGGAGTTTTCAAACAAGATTTAATAATTCAATCTAAATTCCAAACCCAAAAAAATAACCTCGCATCCAACCCACATGTACAAGTGATCCGAAGATCAACCGGGAAAAGGTTAGTCTGTGCTCGTCGTTCTTTCCTCAAAAAGGTAAGGACAAATTCAAAACAGAACCCCGACCTCGAACAATTGATGTCGCACATCAGCGTTGTAGAAGACAGGCGACATTCCATCAATGTCGGGAAGGAAGGAGCTGACTGTGGCATCAGCATTCTTCATTCTTCGTTCTTCATTGGGGGAAGATGAAAACTCTCCAAGTCCTTGGCACCGTGCTTTGCTTCTAGCATTTCTCTGCTTGAAGAAGTTGTCCAGAACCCCTTCCCATAGCCTCTTTTATATAGGATTGGTAGGGTTCGTCATTGGCACACAAGTCTAAAATGGAGGATTTATGACAGAGGGCTCCACCCAATGAATCTGCTGCGGTGGCGCATTAAAATCTGGAGGAACTCAAAAAGGGGGTTACTGTCATGGGTGGTCCCCACAGAAGAATATCCTCAAAGGTAGGATATTTCCATGTGGGCCCCACCATTAATTAACCACAAAAAGGAATGGGGGAGGGTGGTTAATGCTTGGGTGGTCCCCACATTAAAAAGGGTGGTTTTATTATCCTCAATTAAGAGGGGGATTTATACCTAGATGCTCTTCCTCATAAATAAGGGGGAGTCAAGGAGTTATGATTCCCCTCTCATTGATGGGATGCCTTGTGTGGTTTCCACCACAATAAACCTCACATGGGAGGTTGGATCCCAGTGGGCCCCACCACCATAACCTCTCATTGGGGGTTAGGGTGTGGCAGTCCCACCACCAACTCCCATGTCGATCTTCTAACCAATTTATCCACAAGGCATGTGTTTAGAAAAATAAAATAAATTTTTCACTTATTTTATTTTATTAACCCACGTAAAACCCCAAAAACTTATATTCATACCCTATCATCTTCCATCAAGGTGAAAGTCTTCTTTTGTGAAAACCAGCGATGCAAGTTCAACGGTGCCCTCAAATTTCATTTCTGAGCAGTGGTTCAAAAGATAGAAAAACTCGTTCGTTCGTGTACTGAACGTTCTCGATCTAAACATCAAAAATTGATTCTGGGAACACTGGGCCTCGGAATCAAGTGTCGTCATAAGCCAAAGTCTCGTAAAATTTCAATGAAATTAAGAAAAAAATTTCCATGAAATTTACAGGTCTTTACATTACTCCCACCTCAGGGATTTATGTCCCCGTAATGTTACAACTCAAACTACAGAAACTAAAGAAGGTACTAAGCACGCATCTGATCCTCCCTCTCTCATGTGCTCTCCTGGAGGTTCTCGTGCTGCCAAAAAAACTACACAAGAGGAATCGACCGTCCTCGTAGGTCCCAATCCTCTCAATCCTCATCCTCTACTAGAACCCCATGAAGATCACCCAGTCATCGATGTAAAACTCCTCGTGGTCTATGATGATGGATAGGTAATGCACACATCTCCTCAGCTGAGATATATGGACGACGTCGTGCACCCAGTGTATCTGAGTTGGAAAGGCCAGGTGAAACGCGAAGAAAACTTGCCACCCCGGCCAGAACACTATTTACCCCATCGAGGTGAGACCCGTAAGAAGACGTAGTCGCTACCCTTGAACTCCAGTGGTCACATATCATATCAGCATAGGACTTCTTTCTGCTCTATGCAGTCTTTATCCACTCCTGGATGATCTGAACCTTCTCTATCATAGCCCGAACCATCTCTGGTTCTACACGTGCTGACTCCATCACTATCCACAAAGGATATCTGAAACGTTTCAGTTGTTGTCTCACCTCTCCTAACTGTTGAAGGAACGGTCTCCTACTGAGATAATCTGCTACAATATTCCCCTCCCCAGGACTATAAACTATCACCAAGTCATAGTCCCTGAGTAATTCAAGCCATTTCCGTTGTATCAGGTTAATGTCCTTCTGATAGAAGATACACTAGAGACTATTGAGTTATAGATATCCTTAAACTGTTCACTCAATGAACAATGGGCGAGTGTAGCCAATTTTATGAACTCATCTCAACACTTCTTTGTCTACGTTCTTCAAGAGCTACTGAGATTTATCCTCTTCCAAAAGGAGAAATCTAGTCTCATCCCTTGGATGAACCATGTTCGTTGCCTAATACAGTAAATCCTGACATGAATGGTAAAATTATTGTCATGGATGACGATTTAAGGCCTCCATGCTACTACCAATAGATCCAACCGTTACTATCACCTCGAGGGGTTGAGTCACACTGTCGGCGTCAATGTGTTGTTACTGGGTCTCCTCCAGTAGGAATCTCACAAGTGAGGTTCATGTCAATAGTTTTAACCAGAACATCATAGAATCAACCATACAAAAAGGACAGGAAATTAAACATCACAATGATAAGTGTATTTTATTACTACAGCTCAATTACAATACACAAAGCAAAGACAACAACAACAACAAAGAAACTAGAAGCACCAAGAACAAAGGCCTCCATGCTTGGAACTATTACCACTCCTGTCCACCTACTTCCAAAGCTCTATAGTAATATGCTTCAACTGCTTCAAGTTTCTTCTCCCTCGTCCACTTGATATTTACGGTGGGGGTGGACCTACGGGTGGGGGTGGTGGCAACGCCTCGAAGAGTCGTCCACCTCTATCTGCATGGCCAGCTCCTCTGACTCTGTCTCCTGCTCCCTGTGGTCCGCCTAGATCGAACCTCTGCCTTTGCCTAGGAGGTTATCCATCTATCTTCTAATCATCTGTACGTCATGTCGGACAGTCACGTGCCATGTGACCAAGCCCGCCATGTAAAGACCCGCAAATTTCAAGGAAATTTTTTTTTTCTTAATTTTCTTTGGAATTTTTCAAGAGCGCAGCTTCAGACGGCACCTGATTCCGAGGCCCGGTGTGCCCGGAATAAATTTCCGAAGTTTGGCTCGGGTACGTTCAGTGAACGGACGAGCGGGTTTTTCTATCTTTTGAACCGGTGCCCGGAATCAAATTCTGGGGGCACCGATGAAATCGCAGCGCCGGTATTTGCTTAGAAACGCCTCTTCCGGAGTTGCGTTTGCTCAGACGTGGTTTTTAAATTTTGCGGCTTTAAGTCAGAAATAAAATAAAGTTTGTGAGACAACTTTATTTTATTTCACTTAAGTTGTTGGAAGCCACTTGAAGCCACTTAAAGACGGCTTGAACTGAGTTGAACTGGATAGGATGCTATCCAGAAATATCCTACCCTCTTGGTAGGATATTTGTGAGGCAGGGCCCGCACGAGCCCCGCCGTTTCTTTCGCTAAGTAACGCACCCGCGAAAACCCGTCAAAGTAACTGAAAAGTCAACCGACGCGTTTTCTTTAATTCTTAACAGACCATTTAATTGGGCGGTTTATTTCGTGAATTAAATGGACTGTTTCTTCGTGAATTAATTGGGTCGTTACTTATGCGTTTTACGTTTGTTGGCAAAATAATAAAATAGACAACTTGTCTATTTTGGAGGATTGCTATCGTTGTGCAATTCCTCTGAGCCTCCACCCTCTCCGCGAAGAACGCGAAGAACACGAAGAACGCGAAGAACGCCGGAACCGGAATCCAACGACGCACGATCCGCGACGTCAACAGCTTTTCCGCGACCTTCTTCTTCTTCTTCTTCTTCGGTGCCTCTTCTTCCGCGGCGAACCTGCGATCGGCGGTTAAAGGTGAGAATCGAAACTTCTAAATTCTCCCTTATTAATTTCAATAACAACAGATTTAATTAATTAAATCCGTTTGTTCTTGATCCGGAGATTGGCGACGCGACGCCGGATACCGCGACGACGCGACGATCTCCTTCTTCCGCGACGAGCGATTCCGCGACGACCTCTCGTCCGACGACGACTTCGAGGTAGGGATTTATTTTGGAAAAGATACCCCTTTTAAATTTTCTCGTGAACGTTCTTGAAAATTTAAAAAGCCGGTTTCAAGCGAACAATTTTATCTTTAAATAAAATTGTTGGATCATGTGTTGATCATCTTATTCTTTTCTCCCGTTGTTTATGATTAACGCGGAGGGAGCGGGTCTAACGAACAAGACCCGGCAACCCTCCGCCGATCTTCCCTTTTTGTGCGGATTTGGCAGACGACGACGAACCGTGCGGCAAGGGCAATCCATTGTTTCCGCAGTGAAGATCGTCCCTCGGGAGGAGCAACGGCGCAGACGGGAAAGGAATCGGGCCATCGGAGCATCTCTGGCGGCCCGCGGAAGGCGGCGGCGCCCGGCGCGCCGCCGTGGAGGAAGCCCGCCGCTGCTGAAGCCGCGGCGGCGGCTGCCGGTTCCGCGGCCGCGCGGAACCGGGAACGGACGCGGCGGCCTGGCCGCGTCCGCGTGACAGGCGGTCCCCCCCCCCCCCCCCCCGCGGGGGCCGCGTTTCTCCAAATGCCGCGGGTCAAACCCGCGGCGGCAGCCTGCTCGGCCGCTCGGCCGAAGCCGAGCCGGCCGGTCCGGTCGGCCGGGCCGCGCCCAGGCCCGACCGGACCCGGCCGAGCCGGTTCGGGCCGGTTCGGGCCGACCCGGTTCGGCCGACCCCAGGGGGGGTTCGGGCCGGGTCGCCCCGGGCCCAGAACCCCCGTTTCGGGCCCTCTTCGGTCCTTCGCCCATATCTTGGGCCTGGGACCTCCGATTGACGAATCGTCAGCGGCAACGCGATCCTTGGATCGATACGGTCGTTTCGGTATATTACACTCAAGGTTTTGGAAGACTTTGGGTTCGGCCGGATTGGTTCGTACACGAAACCAACCGGGCCCTCGGAGCAGAAACGCTCATAACTTGAGCTACGGACGTCCGAACGACGTACCGTCAGCTGTGGTAGTTTCCTCTAAGTGAGACGGAACTTTTGGCATACTCCGCCCGAGGATCGGATACAGGCGGAGTACGGTCGGGTCGGTTTTGCCCTAAAAACCAACCGGGCCCCTGGGACAAAAATGCCAATAACTCTCAGACCGGGCGTCCGATTGACGCACCGTCTGTTGCGTTGAGATCCTGTTGTCGATACGGAACTTTTGGATACATCAACTTCGGACTACGTGTCAGTTGATGTATCAGCCTCTCGGCTCGTGGAGCGGACCCTCCTAAACGAGCTCGCTATGTGCGGGAACCCTAGCGCTGGCTGTGACTTCGACGACAGAGCAGAGATCCTTCGTGGACTGCGACGACGACAGAGCAGAGATCCTCCTTGGACTGCGACGACGGCAGAGCAGAGATCCTTCGTGGACTGCGACGACGACAGAGCAGAGATCCTCCGTGGACTGCGACGACGGCAGAGCAGAGATCCTTCGTGGACTGCGACGACGACTGTGCAGAGATCCTCAGTGGACTGCGTCGACTACTGCACTCAGCGATCCCATGTGGATCAGTGCCTACAGGTTCTGTGTGAGCCCGATCCTACGTGGGTCCTTACTACCGGTTCTGTGTGAGCCACTGCCTACCGGTTCTGTGTGAGCCACTGCCTACAGGTTCTGTGTGAGCCCGATCCTACGTGGGTCTTTTGCGGGGGTTAGTACCTATCGATCCTTCGTGGGTCCGAAGACTTAGACGGATCAGTGATCGTCTTTGACGTCATCTGAAAAAGTATACCTGGTTGAGCTGAATCTTATGTTACTCTCCTTTGTGGATTGTGTTGAACTAACCTTTGTGGATTTACTGTTTACTCTCCTTGTGGATTTGAGTCTTGCTTTCCTTTGTGGATTGAATTGTTCTCGAGCTCGTGAGCAGAGCTAGAAATGGGGACTTAGGTATATGTATGGGCATATACCTAAGTCGAGTCAGATGTTACTTCGTGATTGCATCTTTCTTTTGTGCTATATCCTTTGTGGATTTCGGGAGACCTTCGGGGGTCTCGGGGTCCTTACTGAGTAGCTTGTACTCACCCCTGCACGGGCTATGCCCGCACCTTGTTGTGTTGGTTGCAGATGACGGACAGCGCTGATCACGGTTGGGGCGTGGAGCAGGACGGTACCTGGAGGTGGACCACTGGGCGGGACGTACTCGGAGCGGACGTGGGACCCGAGGAGCCTGGAGGCTATCTGTACCCACCCTTCAGGTGGGATTTCCAGTGGACGACACGAGGCCGCCGTCTTTTCTTCAGTTGCTGTACTTTACTTTTCAGTTGTACTTTACAGTTGGGCTTGTATTTCCGGCCCCTTACTTTTCTGCACTTTACTTTCCGCTTGCTGACTCTGTGTGGTTGTTACTTATAAAGGAAATGCCTTCCCTGTTTACTGGGATTTTACGCCTTGGTGCTAGTCGCCAGCCCCTGGCCTATGGAAGGCGGGCTTGGGGTAGTCACGGCACGGGCCCCGAGGACGGGTCGTGACAAATTGGTATCAGAGGTGGTCGGTTCTACCGCGGACTCTGATCGTCCTTTCTTTCTATGTGAAGCAATAGTGTTTAGTGTATTGAGTGTGGTTATCAGTTCAGGGAGCCCAGTGTTGGTGCGGCGGCCGACGTATCCATACACCAGGACCCTGACTCCTGATTTCCGACTTAATGCATGAAAACATTGATTGCGTGTGTGTTTCAAGTTTTCTTTGTGATTACTTGTGTCAGCTCACCGGGTATACTGATCTGCTTTATGAAAGTCTCAAGTTTTCCTTGCGATTACTTGTGCCAGCTCACCAGGTATACTGTTCTGACTGTGGTGCTCTTGTTCTCCTTTTCAGGATGGCCCCGCGACGACTGCCAGCTAGGGTTCCGAGTGTAGGGCGCGACGGCAGCCCACCGAGCGACGAGGCCTCGGTGCAGGGCCCTTTGCCAGCAGTGGCACCGGCGGTAGCCTTACCCGCCGAGCCACCGATGCTTCCAGTACCAGACGCTGACGATGCACGTCGCCTCAGGGCACTGCATGAGTTTCAGAGCCAGCGACCGCCCAGGTTTCGCGGTGAGGCGGACCCCCAGGCCGCCGAGGACTGGCTAGAGGCGGTGGTACGGATCTTTCGGCTAGTGAGGACACCAGCGGATCTCATGGTGATTCTCACAGCGAGCCTCCTGCAGGCGGTGGCAGGAAGATGGTGGAGCCTGATGCTCCAGGTTCACGATGAGGCATCCCTACTCTGGGCGGACTTCGAGAGCCTCTTCCGCTCTGAGTTCGTCCCGGCCACCCTCCGAGCGGTGCGCATCCAGGAGCTTCTCCAGCTGCGCCAGGGCAGCATGACGGTCGCTCAGTACGCGGCGAGGTTCACGGACCTATCTCGCTACTCGACCGACAAGGTACGAGACCCCTTCTTCCGGGCCCGGACCTTCGAGTAGGGCTTGCGACAGGAGATTCGGGCGTCGCTGATCTCCCTCAGCATTCCGACCCAGGCGGGAGTGCTGGAGAGAGCCCTCCTGATCGAGAGCTTCCTGGCAGAGCCTTCTTCAGCGGCGAGACCTAGCGCAGGGCGGCAGGTAGCTGAGTCTTCGGCAGCAGGTAGCCGACGGATGACTCACGGGTCCAGGCAGACCAGACCCCCACGCAGATGGCCTCAGGACACCGACTCAGCAGTACGAGGCACACAGCGGAGTGCCAGCCTTTCGAGAGGCAGGCTGTGCTACTCTTGCGGCGGGCAGGGTCACATGGCTCGTGACTGCCCGACTCGCCGATCAGAGGAGCAGCAGACGGTGGAGGGGCCACCCAGGCAGAGGCAGAGGGTCGACCGTGGCGGTCCGCAGGGAGGAGGCGGACGAGGCAGAGGAGCTGGCCGAGTAGCGGGTGGTGGGCGACGCTTCCAGGCTCTACCCCCACCACCACCAGGAGGGCCACCTCGACCACAGGGAGCTGGCGGGCAGGGACATGCCCAGCTCCGGGCAGTGGAGGCCTACGACCCCGACATGCCAGAGATGATTCGAGGTACGATCTGTGTCTATTCCACCCTTGCTGCAGTACTTATAGACACAGGAGCAAGTCACTCTTTCATAGCCTCTGCCCTTGTTCGGAGCTCGGAGATTCCGACTGAGCCGTTGGCTCGATCCTTACGGCTAGAGACTCCTACGGGAGCAGACTCGACGATTACGCACTGGTGCCGGCAGTGTGAGCTTACTCTAGGAGGCGAGAGCTTCGGCTGGGATCTCCTTGTAGCGGCGTCGAGGCCTTACGACGTCATCTTGGGCATGGATTGGCTATCCACGGTTCATGCCCAGATCGACTGTTTTAGGCGCAAGGTGCGATGTGTTCGTACCGACGGGAGCAGGTTTACCTTCACCGGCGAGAAGGGAACCTTTGCAGCACAGGATGGACTTCCGCGGAGGAGAGTGTAGCCTATCTCTCATCAGTTGGCTAGCCTCATCCTAGGAGCAGAGGACGTGCGGAGTCCGGCTTTTCCTGCAGTGGTGGACCAGTACGTGGACGTCTTTCCCGACGACGTTCCAGGGCTACCTCCTCGTAGAGAGGTAGACTTTTACATCGACTTGTACCCCGGGACAGCCCCGATATCTACTCCAGCATATCGGATGGCCCCCGCTGAGCTTCGAGAGCTGCGGGTACAGTTGGAGGACTTGCAGAGCAAGGGGTTTATCCGACCCAGTGTTTCACCCTGGGCTTCCCCGATATTGTTCGCCAAGAAGGCGGACGGGAGCTTGCAACTGTGTGTCGACTATCGTCGCCTGAACCAGGTGACAGTGAGGAACAAGTATCCGCTGCCACGGATTGATGACCTCTTTGATCAGCTCAAGGGAGCGCGGTGGTTCTCGAAGATAGACCTCCTGTCAGGCTATCATCAGCTCAGAGTTCGAGACGAGGACGTGCAGAAGACGGCCTTCAGGTGTCGGTATGGCCATTATGAGTTCTTGGTTACGCCGTTCGGCGTAACCAATGCTCCAGCAGTGTTCATGAGCCTCATGAACAGGATCTTCCAGCCATACCTCGACCGATTTGTCGTTGTCTTCATTGATGACATTTTGGTATACTCGACGACTGAGGAGGAGCATGCCTACCACCTGCGAGTTGTGCTAGACACACTCCGAGAGCACCAGCTTTATGGAAAGCTCTCAAAATGCCAGTTCTGGTTACGTGAGGTCCATTTCTTGGGGCACGTCATTTCTAAGGCGGGAGTTGCAGTGGATCCCGCGAAGATCGAGGCAGTGCTAGCTTGGGAGCCACCCAGGAGCGTGACAGAGGTGCGGAGCTTCTTGGGCCTAGCGGGATACTATCGGAGATTCGTGCCAGACTTCTCCAGAGTTGCGGCACCACTCTCAGCCTTGACGAAGAAGGGGAAACCCTTTGTGTGGTCAGACAGATGTCAGCAGAGCTTCCAGGAGCTGAGACAGAGATTGACCAGCGCACCTATCTTGAGGTTGCCTGAGGAGGGAGTTGGATACGTAGTTTACTGCGACGCATCAGGGACTGGACTCGGGTGCGTCCTGATGCAGGAGCGGGCCGTGATCGCTTACGGATCACGTCAGTTGAGGCCGCATGAGCAGAACTACGCCACTCATGACCTGGAGTTAGCAGCAGTGGTCTTCGCTCTGAAGACTTGGCGGCACTATCTGATGGGCGAGCGCTTCACGGTCTTTTCTGACCACCAGAGTCTCAGGTATATCTTCTCTCAGAAGGACCTGAACCTGAGACAGCGGAGATGGCTTGAGTTCTTCCAGGACTATGACTTTGAGATAGTCTATACTCCTGGGAAGGGGAACGTGGTAGCCGATGCCCTCAGCAGGAGGACGGGCATTCAGCTGCTTGAGGAGGCGACAGAGCAGCTAGCCTCCTTGCAGATATCCTTCGTGGATAGAGACGGAGCATCCTTTCTTCAGTCTCTCACAGTCTCTCCTCCACTTCTACAGCGGGTCAGAGAGGCTCAGCGTGGGGACGCTGACTGTGAGACCCGGCGTGCACTGATATCCTCAGGTCAGGCGCCTGATGGTTTCTCCCTTGGAGCAGAGCACGACATCCTTTTCAGAGGGCGTACCTTCGTACCAGTTGCTTTACGAGAGGAGGTGCTGAGAGAGTTTCACACTTCTCCCTTGGCGGTACATCCCGGAGTGGCGAAGATGTACCAGGATCTCAGACGACAGCACTGGTGGCCGGGCATGAAGAAAACTGTGGCAGAGTTCGTTTCACGATGCCTCACCTGCCAGCAGGTGAAGGCAGAGCATCAGGTACCAGCAGGTTTGGTACAGCCCTTGGAGGTCCCGGAGTGGAAGTGGGATAGCATATCTATGGACTTCGTGACTGGACTTCCACGTACTTCCAGAGGTCACGACTCCATTTGGGTGATTGTCGACCGACTCACCAAGTCGGCACACTTCTTACCCATCAGAGAGCAGGGCTCAGTGGAGAGCTTGGGACGTCTTTACGTCCAGGAGATCGTACGGCTTCACGGTGTGCCATCATCTATCGTCTCCGATCGAGATGCTCGTTTCACTTCCCAGCTCTGGATGGGGTTGCAGGAGGCGTTCGGGACGCGGCTCCATCTGAGCACAGCCTTCCACCCTCAGACGGATGGTCAGACGGAGAGGACCATACAGACACTCGAGGACATGCTCCGTGCATGTGTTCTCGACTTTGGTCGCAGCTGGGAGGACCACCTACCCTTGGTGGAGTTCGCGTACAACAACAGCTACCACTCCACCATCGGGATGGCACCATACGAGGCGTTGTACGGCAGACCCTGCAGATCACCGTTGTGCTGGACAGACCCTGGGGAGTCAGCACTCGTGGGACCAGAGATGGTCCGAGCCACGACAGAGAAGGTCCAGATCATCCAGGAGAGGATGAGTACAGCTCAGAGCCGGCAGAAGTCATATGCTGACAGGAGGCGGAGGCCACAGGAGTTCGAGGATGGCGACCACGTCTTTTTGCGTGTCTCACCTCGACGTGGTTTTCAGAGATTTGGCCGAGGCGGCAAGTTGTCTCCACGCTTCATCGGGCCTTTCCAGGTCCTCAGCAGGATAGGAGAGGTGGCTTATCGCCTGGCTCTACCACCTCAGTTGCACCGGGTGCACGACGTCTTCCACGTGTCTCAGCTGAGGAGATACGTGCACGACCCGACGCACATCATCGACTTTGGGGAGCTGGACGTGGACGATGGGGCGACTTTTGCGGAGGTCCCAGTGGAGATCGAGGATCGACAGGAGCGGGTCCTACGTGGGCGGTCGATTCCTCTTGTGCGCATCAGAGGGCAGCACGGGAACCTCCAGGAGAGCACTTGGGAGCGGGAGGCTCAGATGCGTGCTCAGTACCCCCATTTGTTCCCCTAGTTTTTGATGTATCTTTACGGGGACGTAAAGCCCTGAGGTGGGAGTAATGTAAAGACCCGCAAATTTCAAGGAAATTTTTTTTTCTTAATTTTCTTTGGAATTTTTCAAGAGCGCAGCTTCATACGGCACCTGATTCCGAGGCCCGGTGTGCCCGGAATCAATTTCCGAAGTTTGGCTCGGGTACGTTCAGTGAACGGACGAGCGGGTTTTTCTATCTTTTGAACCGGTGCCCGGAATCAAATTCTGAGGGAACCGATGAAATCGCAGCGCCGATATTTTCTTAGAAACGCCTCTTCCGGAGTTGCGTTTGCTCAGACGTGGTTTTTAAATTTTGCGGCTTTAAGTCAGAAATAAAATAAAGTTTGTGCGACAACTTTATTTTATTTCACTTAAGTTGTTGGAAGCCACTTGAAGCCACTTAAAGACGGCTTGAACTGAGTTGAACTGGATAGGATGCTATCCAGAAATATCCTACCCTCTTGGTAGGATATTTGTGAGGCAGGGCCCGCACGAGCCCCGCCGTTTCTTTCGCTAAGTAACGCACCCGCGAAAACCCGTCAAAGTAACTGAAAAGTCAACCGACGCGTTTTCTTTAATTCTTAACAGACCATTTAATTGGGCGGTTTATTTCGTGAATTAAATGGACTGTTTCTTCGTGAATTAATTGGGTCGTTACTTATGCGTTTTACGTTTGTTGGCAAAATAATAAAATAGACAACTTGTCTATTTTGGAGGATTGCTATCGTTGTGCAATTCATCTGAGCCTCCACCCTCTCCGCGAAGAACGCGAAAAACGCGAAGAACGCGAAGAACGCGAAGAACGCCGGAACCGGAATCCAACGACGCACGATCCGCGACGTCAACAGCTTTTCCGCGACCTTCTTCTTCTTCTTCTTCTTCGGTTCCTCTTCTTCCGCGGCGAACCTGCGATCGGCGGTTAAAGGTGAGAATCGAAACTTCTAAATTCTCCCTTCTTAATTTCAATAACAACGGATTTAATTAATTAAATCCGTTTGTTCTTGATCCGGAGATTGGCGACGCGACGCCGTATACCGTGACGACGCGACGATCTCCTTCTTCCGCGACGAGCGATTCCGCGACGACCTCTCGTCCGACGACGACTTCGAGGTAGGGATTTATTTTGGAAAAGATACCCCTTTTAAATTTTCTCGTGAACGTTCTTGAAAATTTAAAAAGCCGGTTTCAAGCGAACAATTTTATCTTTAAATAAAATTGTAGGATCATGTGTTGATCATCTTATTCTTTTCTCCCGTTGTTTATGATTAACGCGGAGGGAGCGGGTCTAACGAACAAGACCCGGCAACCCTCCGCCGATCTTCCCTTTTTGTGCAGATTTGGCGGACGACGAAGAACCGTGCGGCAAGGGCAATCCGTTGTTTCCGCAGTGAAGATCGTCCCCCGGGAGGAGCAACGGCGCAGACGGGAAAGGAATCGGGCCACCGGAGCATCTCCGGCGGCACGCGGAAGGCGGCGGCGGCGCGGGCGCCGGCGCGGCGGCGCCGACGACCGGAGGCGGCGGCGCCCGGCGCGCCGCCGTGGAGGAAGCCCGCCGCGGCTGAAGCCGCGGCGGTGGCGGCCGGTTCCGCGGCCGCGCGGAACCGGGAACGGACGCGGCGGCCTGGCCGCGTCCGCGTGACAGGCGGTCCCCCCCCGCGGGGGCCGCGTTTCTCCAAATGCCGCGGGTCAAACCCGCGGCGGCAGCCTGCCCGGCCGCTCGGCCGAAGCCGAGCCGGCCGGTCCGGTCGGCCGGGCCGCGCCCAGGCCGGACCGGACCCGGCCGAGCCGGTTCGGGCCGGTTCGGGCCGGGCCGGTTCGGGCCGACCCGGTTCGGCCGACCCCAGGGGGGGTTCGGGCCGGGTCGCCCCGGGCCCAGAACCCCCGTTTCGGGCCCTCTTCGGTCCTTCGCCCATATCTTGGGCCTGGGACCTCCGATTGACGAACCGTCAGCGGCTACGCGATCCTTGGATCGAGACGGTCGTTTCGGTATATTACAATCAAGGTTTCGGAAGACTTTGGGTTCGGCCGGGTTTGTTCGTACACGAAACCAACCGGGCCCTCGGAGCAGAAACGCTCATAACTTGAGCTACGGACGTCCGAACGACGTACCGTCAGCTGTGGTAGTTTCCTCTAAGTGAGACAAAACTTTTGGCATACTCCGCCCGAGGATCGGATACAGGCGGAGTACGGTCGGGTCGGTTTTTCCCTAAAAACCAACCGGGCCCCTGGGACGAAAATGCCAATAACTCTCAGACCGGGCGTCCGATTGACGCGCCGTCTGTTGCGTTGAGATCCTGTTGTCGATACGGAACTTTTGGATACATCAACTTCGGACTACGTGTCAGTTGATGTATCAGCCTCTCGGCTCGTGGAGCGGACCCTCCTAAACGATCTCGCTATGTGCGGGAACCCTAGCGCTGGCTGTGACTTCGACGACAGAGCAGAGATCCTCCGTGGACTGCGACGACGACAGAGCAGAGATCCTCCGTGTACTGCGACGACGGCAGAGCAGAGATCCTTCGTGGACTGCGACGACGACAGAGCAGAGATCCTCCGTGGACTGCGACGACGGCAGAGCAGAGATCCTTCGTGGACTGCGGCGACGACTGTGCAGAGATCCTCAGTGGACTGCGTCGACTACTGCACTCAGCGATCCCATGTGGATCAGTGCCTACAGGTTCTGTGTGAGCCCGATCCTACGTGGGTCCTTACAACCGGTTCTGTGTGAGCCACTGCCTACCGGTTCTGTGTGAGCCACTGCCTACAGGTTCTGTGTGAGCCCGATCCTACGTGGGTCTTTTGCGGGGGTTAGTACCTATCGATCCTTCGTGGGTCCGACGACTTAGACGGATCAGTGATCGTCTTTGACGTCATCTGAAAAAGTATACCTGGTTGAGCTGAATCTTATGTTACTCTCCTTTGTGGATTGTGTTGAACTAACCTTTGTGGATTTACTGTTTACTCTCCTTGTGGATTTGAGTCTTGCTTTCCTTTGTGGATTGAATTGTTCTCGAGCTCGTGAGCAGAGCTAGAAATGGGGACTTAGGTATATGTATGGGCATATACCTAAGTCGAGTCAGATGTTACTTCGTGATTGCATCTTTCTTTTGTGCTATATCCTTTGTGGATTTCGGGAGACCTTCGGGGGTCTCGGGGTCCTTACTGAGTAGCTTGTACTCACCCCTGCACGGGCTATGCCCGCACCTTGTTGTGTTGGTTGCAGACGACGGACAGCGCTGATCACGGTTGGGGCGTGGAGCAGGACGGTACCTGGAGGTGGACCACTGGGCGGGACGTACTCGGAGCGGACGTGGGACCCGAGGAGCCTGGAGGCTATCTGTACCCACCCTTCAGGTGGGATTGCCAGTGGACGACACGAGGCCGCCGTCTTTTCTTCAGTTGCTGTACTTTACTTTTCAGTTGTACTTTATAGTTGGGCTTGTATTTCCGGCCCCTTACTTTTCTGCACTTTACTTTCCGCTTGCTGACTCTGTGTGGTTGTTACTTATAAAGGCAATGCCTTCCCTGTTTACTGGGATTTTACGCCTTGGTGCTAGTCGCCAGCCCCTGGCCTATGGAAGGCGGGCTTGGGGTAGTCACGGCACGGGCCCCGAGGACGGGTCGTGACACGCCATAGGAGTAACATTGCCTGCTCTTATCCCGAATGGCTCAGACTCCACTCCAGTAGCCTCACACAATTGAACCAGAGTTGTGCAGTCAGACACCGGTGGGTCTGGTCAACTTGGACCCCGGTGTCATCTGTCTACTTCTAGCTGCAGAATACTCTACTTCAAGTCGACTGGTGGTGGGTCCCTCTACTAGAGACTCCTCAATATGAAAACTCTACACTAGAAGGGCTCGCTCCAACACTCCTTTCTGTGTCAGAATGTTGTGAGAAACAAATTAAACTCTAATCTCCCACCTGATCCCCTGCTCGAAGGTCCAGGCCCTGAAGAACAGGTCTCGTACCATATCATTAGAGTAGCACGAGAGGCCTATGAACCTCGCTGAGTACGGAGCTACACTCATGATGCCCTGTTGTAGATGAAGTAGCTCCTATATCTGCACCACTCGAATGGTGGTTGGTACAAACTCTGCCCAGAACAGGCTCTTGAAGTCTGCCCATAGAAGTGACACCTCGTCATGCATCTAGAGCATCAGGCTCTACCATCTTCCTGCTACTGCCTGAAGTAGGTTGGCAGCAAGGATCACAATGAAGTCCACTGGTGTACTTACTACCCTGAAGACTCTCACCACAGCCTCGATCAAATCCTCAGCCGCATGTGGGTCCCCCCCGGAACATGGGTGGCCTCTAACGTTGGAACTCATGTCGCGCACTCAAGTGGCATGCATCGCCTGCTGCTGGGGATGGTGGCATCGGTGTCCCAACGGGTGGAAGTAAAGTAGGGGCCTCAACTGAAAGAGGGGCATGTACTGAGGCCTCGTCGCTTGGCGGGCTATCAGTATGAAAAAATCTCAAGGCTCTAGCTGGTCGTCTTCGGTGAAGGCATCTTGAAAGAAACAGATTTGACACGGTGAAAAGACTATACCTGGTGAGCTGGCCTCATTTGAGCTGTCTTTAATGAAAATTTGTAAAACACACATGCGAATACTTTTTTCGTGCACTGAGATGGAAATCAAAAGTCAGGGTCCTGGTTTATGGATACGTCAGATGCCCACACCAACACTGGACTCCCTGAACTAAAAAAACACTTAGTAACCATTACAATATTGGTTCATAGAAATAAAATATCATAGTTCAATGTTCTGTGGTAGAACCGACTCCTCTGATACCAATTTTTCACGACCCATCCCTCGGGGCCCGTGTCGTAACTACCCCAAGCCCGCCTTCCACAGGCTAGTGGATGGCAACTAGCACCAAAGGAGTAAATCCATGTAAATGGGAAGTCATTTCCTTTATAAAACGTAAACACACACCCCACCGGAGTACAATCGGAAGTAAACACTATGTCAAGCACTAACAGGTGTGCTGAAAGTAAAAAGGGGCCAGAAATACAAGCCCAACAGTAAAGTACAAGGAAAAGACAAAATAACAGGAAGGTGTCATGCTGCTCCTGGATCGTCCTCCAGAGTTCCTACCTGATGGGTATATATAGATGGCCACCTCAACTCTCCATGTCTGTCAGTCACCTCTGGATAGCGTCTCGTCATGAATTCCACCTCCGGGTACCATCTCGTCGTGAAATACACCTCCAGGTACAATCTTTTCGTGAATTCCACCTCCAGGTACCGTCCAGGTCTACAAGCCTGAACCATGATCAGTGTTGTCTGTCGCCTTCATCCAACACAACGAGGTGCAAGCATAGTGCTTACAGGGGTGAGTATAACGATACTCAGTAGAGACCCTGAGACCGTCAAGGTATCACTAAATACAACAAATATAAACCAAAAAGAATGATCTCAATAGAAAACATTTACTCAGGTATATGCCCATACATATACATAAGTTATCAAGTAACCCATCTCAATTATGAGGTAAATACAAAGGTCATTGACTCAGCTCCAAGTAGGATATTCATTAGTGAAAACCAAAAATCTGGATAACTTCTCCTCTGTCGAGTATAGTGGACCTGTCACGACTCTGAGATGCTACTCAGTAACCTTAGACTACTGAGGTACTCCTCCTATCGAGTACCGCAGGTATGCATCAAAATACAGGGTGCTCCGTCCACTGAGGGTTTACCTCCCAATACCAGGCGCTCTCTCTAATATCCTACATAGGTACTCATTCTGTCGAGTACTATCGGTCTTCTACCAAAACAGGTGCTTCGTCTACCAGGGGTCTGCCGCCAAACTAGGCACTCCGTCCATTGGCCGAGTCGAATCAGTCAAGTAGTCATCAGGTCTACAACTACTAGGTCTCTGCACTCTGTCTGCTCGTCTTTGGGAGGATCTGCTCCACGAGCTACTGTTTTATACTCCAAGTGTCACGAAGTATCACTTAGAAGTATCACAATGGACCACCTCATCATATGTGTCTCAACTCAACAAACGGCGTGTCAATCAGACGCAAAGTCTGTGAGTTATTAGCTTTTCCTTTCAAGGGGGCCGATTGTTTTTTAAGCTAAAACCTATCTAAGAATTCTCCAACTTCATCCAATCCTCATGTGAATTATTCCAAATGAACCACCTCATCAATAGGAATCCAACAAAGAGGACGGCACGTCAATCGGACGTCCGGAGCTCAAGTTAGAAGTGTTTCCGCTCTGAGGGACCGATTGGTTTTGGGTTCGAACCAACCCATTCGTACCCAATATTTTCCAAAACCTGGAATGTAATATAAAGAAAAGACCATATCGATCTGAGGAATCCTACCCAACTGACGGTGCATCGATTCGAGGTCCGAAACTCAAGTTATGGCGTTTAACTGAAGAAGGTCCGAAAATGGGGGGTCCCGGCCCTTTCCGACCCGGCCCAACACCCCTTGGGGCGGCCCGAACCGGGTAGACCCGACCTGGGTCCAGTTCCGGCCCGGTAGGGCGCGGCCCGACTCAGCTAGTGTGGCCCATCCTGGTGCTGGCTGCCCGGTGGCCAGTTGCGGCTCAGCCGGTTGGCAGAGCGCGTTGTGCTGAGCGGGGGGGGGGGGGGTCCGTTGATTGATACCGATGGCGATGCCCCCCCACTCGGATCTCGTGCATTAATGGGGTCCATCGCCCCGCCCCCACAGCTATTTCCACGGAGTGTTTCCTCCAGCGGCACGCCGCCGTGCCAGCAGGGCGCGCCGGTAGCGGCTTCCGCGGGCCACCGATCGCACTCCGGTGGTCCGTTTTGCCCACCGCTTGCGCCTGCCGCTCTCCCGGGGCCCATTCTTCACCGTTACGGCTTTCAAACGCTGTTGTGGCCCCGTTTCAACGTCGCCCATCAATTCGCGCATAAGAAAACAATCTGCAGGGTGTCGGGATTGTTCTTCGGTCCGATCACACCGCGTTAGGTGTTTTCAAACAAGATTTACGAATTCAAACTCAAATTCAAACCCAAAAAAATAACCCCGCATCCACCCCGCATGTACGAGTGATCCGCTGATCAATCGGGAAAAGGCTGGTCTGCGCTCTTCATTATTTCCTCAAAAAGGTAAGGAGAAATTAAAAAAATAACCCCTACCTCTAACAATTGATGTCGCATGTCAGCGTTGCGGAATACAGGTGTCATTCTGTCAACATCGGAACGGAAGGAGCCATGTGTGGCGTCAGTGTTCTTCATTCTTTTTTCTTCGTTCGAGGAAGAGGAAAACTCTCCAAGTGTTGGGCATTGTGCTTTGCTTCTAGCATTCCGCCACTTGAAGAAGCCATCCAGAACTCCTTCCCCTAGAATTCTTTATATATGAGTGTGAGGGTTCGTCGTTGGAACGCAAGTCAAAAATGGAGGATTTATGACAGAGGGCTCCACCTAATTAATCCACTGCAGGGGTGCATTAAAATGGGGGAGGAAGTCAATAAGGGGGTTATTGGCCCGGGTGGTACCCACAAAAGAATATCTTCCGAAGGGAGGATATTTCTTTGCGGGCCCCACCATTAATTAACCACAAAAAGGAGAGAGGGGAGGGTGGTTAATGCTTGGGTGGTCCCCTCATTAAAAAGGGAGGTTTCATCCTCCTCAATTTAGAGGGGGATTTAAACCTAGAGGATCTCCCTAATAAATGAGGGGGAGTCAAAGAGTTATGATTCCCTCCTATTAATGGGAGGCCGCATGTGGTTTCCACCACAATCAACCTCACATGGGAGGTTGGATCATGGTGGGCCCCACCACCATAACCTCTCATGGGGGGTTAGGGAGTGGCGGTCCCACCACCAACTCCTAAGTAGAGCTTCTAGCCACTTTATCTTCATGACTTGTGTTTAACCAAATAAAATAAATTGTTCACTTATATTTTTTATTAACCCACGTAAAACCCCAAAAACTAACTTTCATACCCAATCATCTGTCGTCGAGGTGAAAGTCTTCATAAGTGAAAACTTGTGCTGCGAGTTCATCAGTGCCCTCAGATTTCAATTCCGAGCACCAGTTCAAAATATATAAAAACCCATTCATTTTTTTACTAAATTTACCCAAGATAAACTTCGGAAATTGATTCTGGGCACACAAGGCCTCGAAATCAAGTGTCGTTAGAAGCCACATACTTGTAAAAATCCAAAGAAATAAAGAAAAAAAATTCCTTAAAATTCCCAGGTCTTTATAAGGTTAGGGTTGCTATGTTATTATTTATATAGTTCATTTTTTGGGATTATGTCATTTTTAATTGTTTCATTTTGTTTTATTTGGGGCTATTTAGTTAAATTAAATTAATTATATTTTCAACCAGGTATGTTTCATTAGTATCAATTTTTTCTACCTCAATTATGCTTTATTGTACATAATTTTGATTGGATTGAGTCATTTTGGTTACATTATTTTCATTTTGGTTCGGCTTGATCTTTTTCAAAACCATTTGGTGTGGTTACATTTGGCTTGATGATGTTTAATTTAGTTCCAATCATATTAGAATGTTTTTGATTAGTGTAGTTAATTTTAATAGAAAATTTCGTACAATATCATTATTAGAATGGTTTGGGTTTTCGCAATTAAACTGACTGGTGTGTTCGGTAGGTTGAGGGGGGTGTTGGGTGGGGGCTTCTCTGGGGGGGGGGTCTATCCAGGAATGGTAGAATGGGGGTTGGGGGTGGTGCTATCCTGGTAAAGGGAGGAGTTTGTAGGGGTAATGGTGGGGTGGGGGGGGGGGTCAAGGGGGTATGTCCATGGTAAGGGATGGGGAAATATGGGGAGTGGTTATGGGTTTTCCTTTGGGGGTTGGATTTCCGAACGCTGGGGGGGTGCATGGTGAGTGGTGGGGGGATGGGGTCCAAGGGAATAGGGGGGTTAGTTTTCTAGGGAAAGGGGGGCTATAGGGGGGAGATTTACAGGGAAAGGGGGTCTATAGGGGGGCATATCCAGGGAAAGGTTGTGTGGTTTTAGGGTGAGTGGGGATGTCCAGTGGAAAGGGGGGGCTGCATGTTGTGTGGGGGAGGTGGGTTTTGTCATAGGGGAAGGACAGAGGGGGAAGCATGTTGTGTGGTGGTGGGGAGAGGCTATCTAGGGGGTTTCTAGGGGAAAGGGAGGGGTGGATATCGGGGGAGTGGTGGGGGGAGGGGTTTCTTGGGGGATGGAGGGGTGTGATGGGGGGGCTTTAGGTGGACTGGTGGGGGAAGGCGGCTACAGGTGGAGTGGTGGTGGTGGGGGGGGGGGGGGGTCTTGGGGGATGGGGTGTATGAGGCGATATGGTTTGAAGTAAGGAGGGGGAACAAGGAGTAAGATGCAGGGGGGTGCGAGGTTCATGAGGAAGGGTGAAGGGGTGGGGAAGGGGAGTTGTGCATGAGAAGGGGGTGGGTGTTCTGGTGTAGGGTGTGTGACACTGGGTGGGGGGAGGGGGAGTTGTTAGTATCCTACCAACATCCAGCACGGTGAACTGTGCTTGTTTTTTATGCATTTGAACGGCCTCCAGCCACCTTTTTATGAACTCTAGATGTTATTGGAATGTCTAATGGGTTGACCATATAGCCTTCATTTGAAACTGTGGCTATAACCCTATAGCCATGCCAATACCATAAACCATTTATGAAACTGTGGTATGACCTATAACCACGATTTTCGAGCCTATATCCACAGTTTAGAAACATGGATATATCGTAAATTTATAGTATTGTCCATGGTTCCCCAAATCAAGAAAGATAGAATTCAACTTACTTTGAATAAGTCATATACCTTATTGGTGTACAAGGTAAGATTTTAAGATATTGATCATGATCATCAGTAAATAAAAGTATTGTAATACTTTTTCAAGAAAAATTCAATATCTTATCCAAAAATGATGTCACCTACCACTATGGGACACAATGATCTACCAAGAGTATGGGCCATCACTACCCGCACATGAATTGACATCACATAATAAATACTATCCATTCATGATTTCCATCCAATAATCACCACCGTTCAATAACCATCGTCCAATCATCCATGAACCAATGTTTCCTTTTTCACTACTTCAACCACATCACTCAAGTACTTATAACAAGACCCTAGTAGTTATCCCCCGAAATTAAATCCTCCACCACCCAAATCCATACCAATTCTCTATCTCCTAGCCTCACATAAAACAATGTTTTTCCACTATGTCTTCACTCTATTTTTCACACCATGCATACTCACACATATTTGTTATCACTATGAGCCAAAAAACTACTCTAGTGTCCAAAACACATGTTGCAAAGTCAAAATCTACATGGGTCCCCAAACCAATGGAAAATCACCCATACTAATGACTCCCCAGAAAAGACACCGAATCTTTTGTCCAACGTAGAACCCACACACATTCTACCTACCTGCATTACAATACTCACATTATTAGCAATTATCTAAAAAACTCATGGTCACCACCCAACTGATCGAATATCAAGTAACACACATTTACCACACATCTAGACACATCACAGACTACAAAAATATAATCAATTTCTCTTCATAGGGAACTCTCACTACCCAAACAACCCATAGAAATATTAGATTATAAAAAAAAATACACAATATAATCCTTTACCAAAGATTCCATGATCACTCATTATTTTATAAATAACATCTATATTTTGAAAACTAAAAAGATAAAACCTTATAATTTGTTTTTCAACCATCATTTAAAACATAATTTCATACTTATTTGGATTCATATTTAAAAAAAATCATCAAAATACATATCAAGGGATGTCTAATCAGTGTAAACCACAGTGGATAATACACTACATTTCATACTCAACCCTCTCCATATACATTTGCCCAATAGATATGATTGCATCTCTAATATTGCTGTTGAACATCCCTATCCTTGTTAATTAGGTGAAAAAAAACTATTATAGATACAATTGCGTTATAAGAAACAACATTTTTAAATTCATTCCTCACTCACAATGAAAATAATTACTATGTATAAAAAGTTACAATTTTATAATGTGTCATAAATCTTACTCTAACATATTCAAAACCGTCAAATGCATAATTCCATAATGATTTTACTGTCACAATGTATATAATACTCTATTAAATGACATTCAACCATTATAATTTATCACATCCATGAATTTTTAACCCATTTATTACATTTCTTTAAACAAAATTATTTATCCATTTATTTAATGTCCTTCCATTTACCCACATGCATAATATTTTTTACACACTATTTTCATTAATTCATAATGAATGTAAAATTAATCCTATATTTTATGCCCCGCATACACTTCCCATGCATGCCTATCATTCTTTATGAAATTTATATCACTGTGTGCCTACAATGATTTCTGAATGTGCAACATCATGTCATTCCTTCCATGAGAAAAATATCATCAAATTGTTAAATTAAAAAACAAGCACATCTCCAAATGGTAAAAGATCATCCAACTATAACAACACACATCATGATCCAGAATCTCACAACCTAGAAACTTGGGTTTTCCCTCATAAAAATGTAAGATACTCCTAACAAACAGCTCATTTCCATGTCCTGAATCTTCTTTACATCATTTAGACCATCCCAAATATAAATATAATATAAAATAAATGCTCTAATTTCAGTTTGTAACATCTCAATCCCAAAATCCACTATCTGGTGCCCCGATCAGAGTGTCCTCGGGGTCCCAAGCATGCTTTCCCATATTGTAGAGGTGCATGACTTGATTAAGGGGTCTAATAAGACCAAAATGGAGACTATGAACACATTATCAATATTTGACACATTATATAAAAAATTAAATAATAGATACCTTAGAAAAAACTAGTGATCATTTGTAATCAAAACTCTTACGAAACATTGTACAAACCACAAACTAATAATAAATAATACATTTCATTCCAAAAGTTCCAAAACAAAATAAAAAAATAAATTTGAAAAAACAATTGTATCCCCAAAATGGATCCTAAATCTAGAGGGCCCTCCTCAATGGAAATTCTTTGACCAATCAACTCCCAAGATTAGGGCCTTTTCTCTTTTTCTGACCTCCAAAAATAAAAAATGCTCGGTTACCAAATGGGAGATCGATCAGGTTTCCTATATAACTATCAAGACCCCAAAAAATAGGTTCTAAAATATATCATTTATAAATAGATATTTTATGATATCTTGAAATAAATGAAAAGGTAGACCAAAATAAAACTTAGGTTTCAGTACATAAAATAATCATTCTAATCATTCCTATCATTATTAACTTTTTTATCTATTATATCATATTCATTAGAAAATTCATTTCCATCACATATTATATGTATTTATAATTTACATTGTTTAAAGAACAACAAAATATGGACAAATAAAATGACATAGCTACTTAATCATGATTCTTATAAAAATAAGAATAACCATTTCATAAAAATAATACATCACAAATACAATGGATCCTTGTTCTTGGAAGTCTCATCAAATGAATCCATTTGGAGTACAGTGAGTCATTCCCCTTCCCAAACTCATGCATTTAAAGGTGGGGTTGTAATACTCAGTATATACCAACCCATGGTCATAGTTCCTCAAATATAATACCCTACCTCAACCAATCCATGTGTACTTGCTTATTGATCCATTCACCACATATAAAATTTCCTATCCACATTCAAACAATAATACAAATTTACAATTAATAAAAAATTCAATACATAATTAAATATCATTCCATAACCCATGAACACATTACCATTTGAATATAATTTCTCATTAACATATTATCATTATGTAGAATGCACATTTATACCATATTATAAATCCAATTCCATTAACATCAATTTTATCTTTATTCATGATAACCAATAACATTCCACATACTTTTCATATCCAATTAACATTTATCCCATCATCAAACTCTAAACCTATTAGTAAATTTACCATTTTCATTATGTATCCCATTTAACATGATTCCTTTTTTTATTACTTAAACATTTAAGCATATTAGACAAATTATTTAGGTTTACCCATTAAACAAATTCCACAATTTTCATACATTAACACAACTAGAATATTTAGAAAACCCCATAAATTATCCCATTTAACTAATTCATCACTACCCATGCATTAATACAATTACACAATAACCATTTCATATGGATGAAATCACATAATAATTTCATTTCAAATTTCATAATACATTAAAAACATTCAAAATAACCCATTCAACCCCCTTTTTAAAATTTGTTAATACAAATATCTAAACAAAAGTAGTATTGGATCCATTTGTAATTTAATCTAACATATCAGCACACTTACCATGGTCCATATTTCCATATAATCAAATTTCATGCATATAAAATTCATGCTCCATATTCAGGAATGTTGGGGCACCCCATGGATGATTGTAGAGCGTGTAAATAATCCTCAACACATCCCAAGTGGATCATTAGGGGAAAATTAATTTTTGTAGTTAACCATTTTACAAATACAAATGAATTTAAAAATATAAATAATAAAATAAAAACAAGAACACAACCCTACATTGACAAATATATAACATAACCATGTTTTATAACTTTTAGAACACCTGAATCAATTTTTAATAGAACCACATTATTTAAAAAATTCCTTGAATTGGATTCAAATACCCTCAGAACCCCATCCCAAAACCAATTAAGAAAAAGTGTTTTTGGGTTTTATAAGACAATGAGAAATTTTAAAATCGAAATCCAACAAAAAGACCGAGTTGGAGTCTTGGAATCAACATGATCATCAATACCGAATTAATGACACTCAAAATGGCCTAGAATCAAAAGTTATCCACACATGGGAAGAATCAAGTATTTTGGTTCATCTCTATTTTTGAAAGAGGAGAAATGGGGGAGTAAATGTAGTGTCAATAATAGAATCCTGAGAGTAATGTTTCGTAAATTAACACTTTTTAGTGGGCTACACAATTTTTCAAATCATGCACTAATTATGTGCCTTATGCCATTCAATTGGAATCATAATCACACAATTACTTAGGGATCATGTGGGGTTTGTAAAACAATACACTAACAATGTTAAATGGCTCTATCCAAATCTATATAGTATGACCTCCTCCTTAATATGGTCTACTCTAAATATATACCCTCTATGAAACATGCGTTGGATGTCTAGTTTTCTATTCCATTCATGTTTAAAACCACGGTAAAACCAATGATCTACCTCATTCATAGAGTAACAACATTCATTATCCATCTCTAATTATTTCAAGAATAAATATAAATGAGATCACCACTCGATACATTCTAGGATCATACAATTGAAATGTATTTTACCACACTTGGAACAATCTTGGGGCTAACCTAGGAGCTTCTTAGGTAGTTTATTTCTGGTTTCAGACTCATTTAATATCATAGAACATATGATTTGGAAAAATATATTTCAGATTTCATAGAAAATTAAAATTATTTTATTATAAAACATAATTATAATACTAGTTTAAATCAAGAGTAATATACATTAATATTACCACCAATGCTTCAATCAAAATCTGATACGTACCTATGAAAATTTTAACTATATAATTCATGTTTGGGCACCAAATAATAACCATTCTACCTCAATTCCATGAATTGTTTATCAATTTTGATCTAAAAAATGGGATTAATTTATTAAAGATTATGTTGTTAAATGATTCCCATTCCAAGGAATCAATATCAAATTTTTTTATATAATTTTTAAAAAAACACCACCATTGAGAAGCTTCCTTGAATCATCTAAAAACCATTCTAAAAAGTCATAGATTAGACAAAGAAACATTGAAATCATTAAATTATATGAAATTTCAACATAACCATATTGTAAAATACTATATGTTCATTTATTAACCCTATCATAACTTCTAAAAATTTCTATTCCATTCCATTAATACTTACTAAAATGTGACATCAATAAACATTACCTTATGTTGAGTTTTATTCATATGTTAAACTACTTTCACTCTGAGGATCTTTTTATGTATATAGTTTTGGATAATTTGACCATAAGTCATATAAAATAACAATAAAATACAAATTAGTCAATATCTATCCATATCCATTTTTTCACACTATAATAATAAAAAAACAAAGCATGAAATATTTTCATGTAAAACACCCATGACTTTTAATTACAAATAATCCATTCTATTTCAACACTTAAACCCAATGAATCATTATTAGAAATTTGGGGTGAGAAAAAATTTGATTAAGGGATATAAAATTAAACTATAATGTTAGTTCTATAAAAACATGAAATATCATATAATTTTACCATATTCTTCATGGATTATTGATAATATTATATAAAATATTTTCACATGATGGAAAATCATTTTCCTCAATGGAAATCATTAAAATTAATGTAAAGCAATTAAAACTGATTTAGGTGACTTGGATAATCATATTTGTAAAACCATTCCTTGAAAAATTATAACTATTACAATTTTAATAAACATGTTGATATAATCAAACATAATCATTACCCAGTTCATTAAATATATATATATATATATATATATCACAAGCTCACTTAGTTCTATTAGGGACATCCCATGTGATGTTGTAATAGGAATTAGAGGAACAATCTGGGCCACACCATATTAAAATCTATGGTTTATTCCCATCACTATCTAGGCCACCCCATGTTTTGATGGAATGGGCTTGCTGGCACTATTTAGGCCTCCTGATGATAAGATATAATGGGACTTCCATGCACAATTGTGGCTTCCACCTAACTAAAAAATCAAGAAAATATTCCTCATAAAATATATTGAAAAAATCTTTTAAAATCATATTAAAAATATTTCATATAAAAGACCACCTTTATTTTATGAACCCATTGTTAAATAATATCCATTTTTCTATTGAAATCGATTTTCAATACCAAAATACCCAAAAATATATAAAATAATTTTCATTTAAGGAAACATGAAATCATTCAATGGATGAAAACAATAAATTAATGAGTATGGTGGTGTAAATATAATTTTCATCATATATGTTATGAATATAATATTAATTTCTTCCTTTCTCAATATATTCTATATAAAACCCAAAAAAATTCCTTTTTTCATATCAACTGAGGGAAATTTGGAATTGAAATAAATTTTACTTTATTATCATATTATATACAAAACCTAAAAAATATTATCAATAATATTGATATTGAAAATTTCGAGCCTCACACATATATGACACATTGATATTCCCTAGTCCTGGTTTTCCAATCAACCTCAATCACATCTCCCAATATTCTAGAGGGGTTCGACTAGCAGAGAGCGTATGGGGTGTGTTTATGGGGGGACTGTTCCTTAATTACCATATTATAGCACATCTGAACAATAAGAAACAAAAGTAAAATAAATAATATGTAGAAGAAAATGATCAATTGGATATTACTAAATAATAATAGAAAATGGGATAAAACTAATAAATATATACAAATATTGAGGGTGAGATGAAATGTATCTATAAATTGTAAAACAAGGATACAAAGTATCAGACAATCAGGCAACACAAAATTACATAAAAAACCAAAAACTATCCACAACATCTCGAGATACGTCTCAGTCAACGTATTCTTGCTCCATCCTATGAATTCTAGAAATCATGTATCTAAAACAATTGGATTCCATTTATAAACAGATATAAACATATACTATGCATGCATTTTTATGGTGACCTTGATAGGGTGCGAGATAAATTTTAGTAGACCACCACCAACATTTTTTATAATATCATATATGTGTAGTATTATCTAAACCTATGTGTAAGAATGAATATATAAAAGTAGATCTGTAAATTAATTTCAATACCCATTTACTTTGTTTTAACCTCAGAAAGCATCTAAAAATGTAATTAATTAATTAATTAATTATGAACTAGTTTATATATTTATGTCATGTGATTCGTATCCTACAAGGGAATAGCCTTATAATATTAATAGTATAGGTTCCAAGATGCAAAAAGAAAACTATTATGATAAAAATAATGATAGTTTCCATGGATATAACCATGGATACATAGACCTAGAGGGTTTAATATAAGGCCCCAGCCTTAAACTTTAATTAATCTTGAGTTATTACATGATTAAACATTAGGATCATTTCAGGTTTAGAGTTTTAGATAATTAGATCATAAAACATTCATTACATTCCACATTTAAACGAAGTGGTTACATAAACGATAGTATTAATTTTTTCCCATAAATGGAAAGATATTTAAAATAAAACATGGATTCATTAATGACACTTCATTGACACTACCATCATATCATGTACCATTCCCTTGACCTGTGAAAAACAGTTAGAAAACATGGGATGAGCATAGAAAGCTCTGTAAGGGTTATAAAAAGTATGGAAAGGAAGCATGATTACATATATACATAAGAATGAAGTCATACTTTACCCATAAAACATATTCACATTAACATACCTCATAAAATCATGAATAAATCATAGAAATCATAAGATATAAAGGTAACTTAAGGCATTCATAACATTCTTACGTAGGGAGTAACCCTATTGGTTACGTTTGGAATACCCATCACAGTATATTCCCTAAATCTCTTCGGAGAAACCTTAACGTTTAACTCCTTCGCGTTACCCAATGCATTGGAGAGCAATATCGGTCTCACCCACACTTAGTTTATCACGGAACCACCCAGCATCATAACAATGCCCATGAACCATAACATAATCATAGCACATAACTTAAGCATAAAGGAATGATAACATTTTTACATTTCAATAACAATATAACATTTTATGATATTTAAATAATGAATCCAATCTAAAAACCATTTTCAAAACCATTTAAAACATTTAATAAAGTGATTTTTAAATCAAAGTGTCCAATACCACATTGAAGCATTTAACATTTTAAACCATTAATACCCATATAAATAAATCCTTAAAACCATTTTGAAAACATGGATATTAATGGGAAATATTTATTATAATAAATCATTAAAACATTTAAAATGATATTTTAGTTAAATGGTTTTTAACAAAATGAGAGACACTTGAATAAAATAATTGAGGAGTAACATTAAATAATATCATGAGAATAAAGGGATTCATGATATAATATTCCAAAGGATAGTATATACACCATATAATATTGAATTGGTGCATAACAACAATGAAGTCTCAATGGAAATGTAAATTGAGAAGAAATCCATTATAAAGATGGTATGTTTAAATTAAGGGTAAATAAATCTCATAATTATGAGTGAGAAATATAAATACACTCAATATAAGTGTATATTAAGTTTAAAATAATCAATGGTCATTCACACATACTCATAGGATGACATATTCAATAACTAAATGATGAACCCAAAGAAATCGAAATTGGGTTAAGAAGTTCCATTGACATCCTAACAGCATCACATCAAATTTTAGAAAAATAGTTGATGAGAGATATAATGGGTACCGCATCACTTGGACATAAAATTTACGACAATAAGGATATATAAGAACATATCCCCACATAATAAGATGAAAATTAAAAGGCATAACAAAACAATTATTTTAAAAAAAAGGAGGGTGAAAGGTTTCATTACCGATTTGGGTATCTTTCGAAACGTACACCTCATGAAAGAAGTACAATACATAATTGATGTAAATAATCATAAACGAATGTATGTTAAACAAATATTAGAATACTTTACAGTACATACACCACTCAAAAGGAAATATTGGAAAATGTAGCATGAATCTCACGAAAACACAAAGTGAGATAGCAAGCCCGTTACGAAATTTCGGCAGCCTAACGGCAACAATTAAAACCTCCAAAATAGATTAATGAGAGAAAATAGGGTCTCTCATCAAATGAACATAAAAAGTACAGTAATATTAATATAAAATAACATCCCAATCATAAAAAAGATGATCCTGAAAGGGATGACATAAAAGAGTGTATTTAAAAAGAAAGAGAGGGGTAGGATCCCGTACCTCGGTTCCGATTGGCTCGATCGTTCTTTAACCTCCAGAATAATAACCATGATTTGATTTCTACTTCTTAAGAACCGTTTTTATGTTTATTATTCCTTTAATATCACTTATTACCATGTTATGAAAACTATGTAATTTTTTTCAGTTAATAATGGTTTTTTTGTAGATCATTGCTACTTGAGTCAAAAATAAACTCTTTATAATTACAAGTGGTTCATGTGGTAAAATATAAATTATATCCAGAATTATATTAATTATATATATATAATATATATCATATATATCCATTATATACATGCATTTATAATATTACATAACATTTAGAGGTAAGAAATGAAATGCACCGTTCATGGAGACGGTAAGCCGTACGTTGGCATGAATGCTACTTCCATTTCTATTTCTTATTTAGTGGTATTAAAACATAATGATACTTAATATTATTATACTTCCAGTATGGTATCATATATGATATCATTAAATATATCCTTTATACGTACCACATATGGTATTAACGAATCCATTCACTTTGAGGGGGCGGTAGTCCGCACTTCCAAAAATGAAGATATCGCGTTTAACCATAATGGAAACCATACTGGTATTCCATAAATGAAAAATACAGAAGCATAAGTAAAACATAAAAATATTATATATCATATATAAATATATTTATATATTAATGTCCACCATTTAGGGTGTTAAAAGAATATTTAACAATCATCGTTTCGTGAGGCATAAATTCACCATCCACAGAAATAGTATGTTCCTTTTAATATTAGATGTAGGTGTGTGTAACTGTAGCTAGAATACTTCTTATAAAAACATACTATTATATTGAAGACACTTTATTTGTTACAAAATAAATGAATAAAAAAAGTTTAGGGGGTTGGAGAACCAAAATAAAACAAAAGAACACAGGTGAAGACATTACTGTAAAATCCGGTATCTCTCTTTGATTTGAGCTCAAAGGCTTCCTTGGGAAGACTTCTGCCCAATGTGAGGCTTCTAGGAGTAAGATAGGGATGTGGAGAGACAAAAGGAGCATGGTTGGGCCGAGCCAAAGGCTTGAGAGATGTGGGTAAGGTGGTAGAGATGGGAGCCTTTTATAAGAGGAGAGGAGGGGAACTCTTGGAATGTTACCAAATGATACTTTATATTCAAATGAGTTTCGGATTTTAAAGGACCCACACTGATTTATTTCGAGGATAAGGTGGTAAGAGTTCGAAATATACTCATAAAATAGGTCTTTTACAAGTGTATGTTATAGGTTTAACGTTATCTTTTCATTTTATTTAAATCCATTATTAATGAGGAAATCGTTGCATCATCATGATGTCATAAATAATTTAATTTATTTAATGTCTAAAAAATAAAAAAATATCATGATATAAGAAATCTTTTTATCTTTCTAATTAATATTTATAGGCAAACATATGACTTGCATAACCCCATTTAAAAATTGTTTTAGTAAAACAACTCATGCTTGTGACATTTTAATTTTAACTTTAAATAAAATGTTTTTATGTGATTTTCCAACCAAAGTGGCTCGATGAGGTCCCCAAGTTGACCCATGGATTTTCTTTGTCATACATGACACATCAAATGAGGTTAGGACATGTGTCTAGGTCATTTCATAATTTTAAAACATTATTTTTACCTTAAATAGCACTAATTACCTCTAATCGCGATTAAAAACATAACTGTTACTATTCCCCAAAAATTTATTTTAATACCATTGAACCACATTTTACATCCTAATTACAAACATGTATGTCAGATTTTTGATATTCATATCAGAGAAGTGGTAAGGATTCATTTAAATGAAATATCAGTTTTTAAACTACCACCTAGTGGTTTCACTATTCATCAAAAAAATGAAATTTTACAGAAAAATCCCAAAAATTCACCGAAAGCTACATTTGATATTCTGAATTAAAAAATTATTTCTATTTTACAAAATTAAAAACATATATGTTGCATTAATTAATTTAATAATTAATTCTCGATGTCAAAACAAATAGCTTGTTTTTAAGAAACAATGTCTATTAAAAGATTGACACTAGTTTAAGTCTAATTTCAAAGTGAAATTAATTCCAACGATCACCATTAGATTAAATGTTAAAAATATATTATAAATACACATTAATCTAAATTAAATATATAATCTATCCATATAAATAAATTAGATTAAATAGAAGGTTTTGACTTAAAATGCAACTTTTTAAATAAAAATGATCTTTATCGGAAAAATAACAAAATTTTACACAAAGTAAATTTTGCTGTCCAGATTCTAAGGAAGATTTTATTTTGTAAAATACAACATATAAAAGTTTCAAAATTATATTTAAAAATGGTTCTCCATTAAAAGGCGGTTAATCGAACTTTTAAATAATATTAAAATATTTATGCTTAAAATTGGATTCACTTGCATTTTAAGCCTCCAACATTTATTGGATAAAAGTAAAAAAATTTGACAAACATATATAATCATTTTGTAGTTAGTTATGTTCATTACCACCATTAAAATGGCTATGAGTTAACTTCCTTTTAAAATAATATTATTTTATTATTAGAGTGCAATGTAAGATTTCAAAGAAACTCATTGTTGCGTATTTGGTATGCCCTCGAGCATAGCATTCTCTTTAAAGTAATATTAATATTTTATTAAAAAATATTGATAAATTTGAAATTGTCATTTTCTTTATTTACGTGGGGTGTTATATCCTTCCCCCCTTTTTGGAATTGTGTCCTCGTAATTTTAAAATTGGTCTTGGAAGATTCATTGAAACTCCCACATCGGAACAAGAGTCAGTAAAACTATAACTTTAAAAGAATGGGAGAGAAGTACAAATGTCACCCAAGTTAACCCATACTAGGACTCCAAGTATGAAAATATGGATATGGAGGGAAAAAGGTTTATGTTCTGATGGAGAGTGATAGTAAACATGTCTAGGAGAAAGTTAACAACAAGAAAATCACAAATTTGTGAAGGGTTAAATGGTATTTTATTCCCCAGTAGAAAAAATTTACAGACATCATTTTTGTTTTAAGTTACTTTTCATTGTGGAATTTTTTTATGAGCTTAACTAAAACATAAGGAAGCATACTTAATTGTCATGTTGACTTTATACTTTTACTATATTTCTTAGAAAAACTCATTTTTTCTCCAAAATATGAGTATTTAGGATGACTTGTTCACATTAAGAGATCTATAATCCACTTCTAGGGAATCACGTAATCCACACAAGCAAACTATATACTTCCCATGTCTTTAGACCATAACCAAAACTAAAACCCAAAGTTCAACAATTACCATTCAATTAACATCTATCCATAAAATTCTACAATGTAAACCAAACTAAGATTGAAACCCAATTCTCTGAAGGATTTAATCACATAGTCTCCTAAGATAAATTTTAACATTTTTCTCCGAAATAACATTAGTTACTCTTACAGTCTCATACTGAAAAGTAATTAACCTAATCACATATCCTTCATGATAGGATAATCATTTCCATTGATATCCAAAAAAATCAACTTACTCTTAATTCATAAAATCATGTAACTAAAAATAATCATTCAAACTATCCAGGGACTTCACGTAGTCTATTAGTAGGCGATAAATACCAGTTGCACTTTGGTTGTGGGTTCGATTCCCACAGCTTCGTCAGATGTGACGGGTTGTCACACAGTCTACATGTTTTCCCTTTTCAAAAACTATATAATTTTATAACATTCCTCAAAAAGAGATAAATTCATCAAAAATATCCATAACATATTTTAACAACAAAGGTTATCTGATAACTTCCATTTTTAAACCCAAAATGTATTGACCAGTAATTGCCTCAAATTCAAGGATCATATAAACCCAAATGGTTCTTTATAACTATATCGAAAAAAGAAATGATAATTATTCCTATCAAACATAAGGGTTACTATAAAAAGTCTTCTAATGTAACCCCATCATCAAAACAGACTTAATACATCTTAGAATTTCCCCATCCTAAAATCTAACATAACTCTTGAATCCCTTATATGATGGATTATTACTCATTAAATATTCATCATGATCCATTATCCATTACTTTTGAACTTATTCTGAAATACTTCATTCCTACAAACAAAATCATGAATCATATCCTAATATTCAATTAATAGGAAAACATATGTTATGAAATAATCCATACCTTTCAATATTCATTGTTAGTTTCTTCATCCTCAATCGAAATGGCATTAGGTATTGGTAAATGAATATTTGTACGATCTTGGTGACCCCATTCCTAAAACTTCTTCGTAGGACATGTGTTTTCATAATGACCATGCACACCACATTTAAAACATTCAATTGATCCTTCAGAAAGAACTTCTTTCCCTTTCCTAGATTCAACTAGATGATTCCATTTTCCATGGCAGGTTCTTGCTTTATGACCTTCATTTACACACCTATAGAATCTTTCTATCCCTTTGAAACCTTTTCCTATGTGTCTTTTCCGCATATTTGACACATAGGTTTTTGAACATACTTACCTTTATGATAATTACCTGAACGTCTATAGGGATTTCTTTCTCGCATATACGATGCCTTATAAAAATCACTAAGTTTCCGGTGGTCAATCATGACTCCAGATAGTTGTTTGAGGATAATCACACGAGAACTCATTGCATCTCCCATATCATTTAGTTGTTCTTTCATAAAACTGTCAGAGTTTTCATCGAAACCATTGTTACTTTGGTGCCTACTAGATCCATCCATTTACTAAAACCAAAAAGATCAGTGGGAGTATATCAGTAAAATAATCAAATAAAAAAAAGAAAGATAAACACCAAGATATACATATCCAAGTTATCTCAAACTCATTCTAACATTCAAAAAACGATGACTCCATCTAATATACTAACCATTGTGGTTATACACAACTTGTCACTTTTTCTTAAACAACACTCTAACCTCTAAAGTTTTCTAAACTGACCTCTGGTACCAACTATAAGGCCCCAGCCTTAAACCATACTTAATCATGAGTTATTAAAAGATTACACATTGAATATATTTTCAGGTTTAAAGTTTAGAGAATTAGATCATAAAACTTGCATTAAATTACACATTTAAACGAAGTGGTTACATAAATGATAGTGTTCCTTTTTCCCATCAATGGAAACATATTTAAAATAAAACACGGATTCTTTCTTAAAACTTCCTTGACACTGTCATCATATCATGTACCATTCCCTTAACCTGTGGAAAACCTTTAAAAAACATGGGATGAGTATAAAAATCTCAGTAAGGGTTATAAAAATTATGGAAAGGAAACATGAGTACATATATACATAAGAATGAAATAATACTTTACCCATAAAACATAATCACTTTAACATAACTCATAAAATCAAGAATAAATCATAGAAATCATAAGACATAAAGGTAACTTGAGGCATTCATAAAATTCTTACATAGGTAGTAACCCTATTGGTTACATTTGGAATACACATCGCAGTATATTCCCTAAATCTCTTCGGAGAAACCATAATGTTTAACTACTTCGTGTTACCAAATGCATTGGATAACTATATCGGGCTCACCTGCCTTTAGTTTATCACGGAACCAACCGTCTTCATAAAAATTACCAAGAACCATAACATAATCATAGCACATAACTTAAGCATAAAGGAAAGACAACATTCCCACATTGAAATAACAATATAACATTTTAAGATATTGAAATAATGAATCCATTCTAAGAACCATTTTCCAAACCATTTAAAACATTTAATAAAGAGATTTGTAAATCAAAGTGTCCCATACCACATTGACGATTTTATGATTTTAAAACATTAATATCCATATAATTAAATACATAATCTTTTTTGAAAGCATGCATATTAATGAGAAATATTTATAAGAATAAATCATTAAAACATTTAAAACGATATTTTAGATAAAGGGTTTTTAACAAAATGAGAGACACATGAATACAATAATTGAGGAATAACATTTAATAATATCATGAGAATAAAGGGATTAATGATATAATATTCCAATGGACAGTATATACACCACATAAGATTTAATTGGTGTATAACAACAATGAAGTCTCAATGGAAATGTAAATTGAGATGAAATCCATTATAAAGATGGTATCCTTAAATTAAGGATAAATCCATATCACATAATTATGTGTGTCAAATATAAATACACCCAATATAAGTGGATATTAAGTGTCAAATAATCAATGGTAATTCACACATATTCAAAGGATAACATATTCAATAACTACATGTTGAACCCAAAGAAATCGAAACTGGGTTAAGAAGTTCCTTTGATTGCATAACAGCGTCACATCAAATTTTAGAAAAAGAGTTGATGAGAGAGATAAAGAGTATCTCATCACTTGGACATAAAATTTAAGGCAATAAAGATATATAAGAACATATCCCCACATAATAATATGAAAATTAAAAGACATAAATAAATAAGTCTTTTAAAAAAGAGGAGGGTGAAAGGTTCCCTTACCGATTTGGGTAACATTCGAAACGTACACCCCTTGAAAGAAAGACTATACAACATTGATGTAAATAATCATAAAAGAAATTATGTTACACAAAGATTAGAATAATGGATGGTTCATACACCACTCAAAAGGAAATATTTCCAAATGCAGCATGAATCTCACCAAAGCACAAAGTGAGATAAAAAGCCCCTTACGAAATTCCGGCAGCCTAATGACGCCAATTAAAACTTCCAAAATGGATTTATGAGAGAAAATAGGGTATCTCATCATATGAACATAAAAATTACAGTAATAATAATATAAATTAACATCCCAATCATAAGAAATATGAGCTTAAAAGGAATGACATAAAAGAGTGTACTTAAAAAGAAAGAGAGGGGTAGGATCCCTTACCACGGGTCCGACTAGTCTCGATCGTTCTTTAACCTCCTGAATAATAAAAATGAGTTAATTTATACTTTCTTAAGAACCTTTTTTTCAAGTTAATTATTCATTTTATATCACTTAATACCATGCTATGAACACTATGTAATTTTTTTAAGTTAATAATGGTCGTTTTCTAGATCATTGATACTTGAGTCAAAAATAAACTCTTTATAATTTCGAGTTGTTCATGTGGTAAAATATATATTATATCCAGAATTATATTCATTATGTAGATATCATATATATATCATATATATCCATTATATACATGAATTTATAATATTACATAACATTTAGAGGTAAGAAATGAAATGCACCGTTCATGGAGACGGTAAGTCGTACGTACGCATGAACGCTACTTCCATTTCTATTTCTTATTTAATGGAATTAAAAAATAATGATACATTATAGTATTATAATTCCAGTATGGTATAATATATAATATCATTAAATATATCCTTTATAAGTACCACATATTGTATTAACGAATCAAACCATTTTTAGGGGGCGGTAGTCCGCACTTCCTAAAATGAAGATATCACGTTTAACCATAATGGAAACCGTAAAGGTATGCCATAAATGAAAAAATACAGAATCTTAGGTAAAACATAGACATATTATATATCATATATAAATATATTGATATCATAATTTCCACCTTTGATGGTGTTAAAATAATATTGAACAATCATCGTTTCGTGAGGCACAAATTCACCATCCATAGAAACAATATGTTATTTAACCATTAGATGTAGGTGTGTGTAAGTGTAGCTCTAATACATCTTATAAAAACATCCTAGTGTATTGAAGAAAATGGAGTTGTTACAAAATAAATGAATAAAAAGAGTTTAGGGGGTTGGAGAAGAAAAATAAAACAAAAGAACACAAGTGAATACATTACCTTAAAATCGGGTATCTCTCTTTGATTTGAGATCAAAGTCTTCCTTGGGAAGACTTCTGCCCAATGTGAGGCTTCTATGATTAAGATAGGGATGTGGAGAGACAAAATGAGCATGGTATTTCCGAGCCAAATGATTGAGAGTTGTGGGTAAGGTGGTAGAGGTGGGGGCCTTTTATAAGAGGAGAGGAGGGGCACTCTTGGAATGTTACAAAATGTTACATTATTTTAAAATGACTTACGGATTTTAAAGGTCCTGCAATGAATAATTTCAAGGATAAGGTGGTAAGGGATAGAAATATACTCATCCAATAGGTAGTTGATAAGTTAATGTTATAGTTTTAACATTATCTTTTTATTTTATTTAAATCCTTTATTAATGAGGTAATCGCTGCATCATTATGATGTAATAAATAATTTAATTTATTTAATGTCTAAAAATTATAGGAAATAATTTTAGCTTTATAATGAATATTTATAGTCAATCATATGACTTTTATAACCCCATTTAATTTTTTTAGTAAAACAACTCATGTTGTGACATTTTTATTTTAACTATAAATAAAAAGTTATTTATGTCATTTTCTAACCAAAGTGGCTCCATGGGGTCCCCAAGTTGACCCATGGATTGTCTTTGTCGGCCATGACACATCCAATGAGGGTATTACATGTGTCTAGGTCATTTAATATTATTAAAATATTATATTTACCTTAAATTACACTAATTACCTCTAATCGTGATTAAAAATATAAAAATTACTATTCACCAAACAATTATTTTAATACCATTGAACCAAATTTTACATCTTAATGACAATAATGTATGTTGGATTTTTGATATTCAAATCACAGAAGTGGAAATGTTTTATTTAAACGAAAATTCACTTTTTAAACTACAACTTAGTGGTCTCACTATTCATCAAAAATTGAAGTTTTTCAGAAAAATACCAAAAAATCACCCTAAGCTATATTTGATATTCTGAATTAAAAAATGATGTCTATTTTACAAAATTCAAAACATCTATGTTGCATCAATTAATTTAATAACTAATTCCCGCTGTCAAAAGAAATAGCGTGTTTTTAAGAAATAATATCTATTAAAAGATTGACACTAGTTTAAGTCAAATTTCAACGTGAAATTAATTCCAATGACAACCATTAGATTAAATGGTAAAGATATAATCTAAATAAACGTTAATCTAAATTAAAAATATAATATATCCATACAAATAAATCATATTAAAAAGAAGGTTTTGAATTAAAATGTAACATTTTTAATAAAAATGTTCTTTATCGGAAAAATAAAAAAATATTACACAAAGTAAATTTTGATGTCCAGATTCTAAAGAAGGATTTTATTTTGTAAAATAAAACTTATAAAGTTGTCAAAAGTATATTTGAAAAGCGTTCTCCATCAAAAGGTGGTTAACTGACCTTTTAAAGAATATTAGAAGATTTATGCTTAAAATGGGATTCATTTGCATTTTAATCCTCCAACATTTATTGGATTAAAGTAAAAATATTTGACAAACATATATAATCATTTTGTAGTTAGTTATGTTCATTACCGCCAGTACAACGGCTAGGCGTTAACTACCGTTTAAAAAAATATTATTTTATTATTAGAGTGAAACATAAGATTTCAAAGAAACTCGTTGTTGTGTATTGGGTACGCCCTCGAGGATATCATTCCTTTTAAAGTAATATTAGTATTTTATTCAAAAATATACATAAATATGAAATTTTCATATTCTTTATTTACCTGGGGTGTTACATTTACAACTTAGTAATAAATATATGCTGGCTAATGGGTATGATTGTAATCCATGCAGCATTGTCAAAGGAATTCCACAATATTGTGATCTAATTAAATATAAGGAATTCAATAATGTTAAAACTCGATAGCCTAGGGATAGGCCCAAGGACATATGTAAAGAACCTCATGTTTATAGAATCTAAAATGGATCCTTGGAGTGTATCCATGGAATCCTATAATAGTAAAGGATGGATTCCAGTGCTTCATAACAAGAATCCACTAATAGATGATGATTGGGTTCCAATGTGGGATGAAACCCAGGAAACTTGAATCTGTGAATCGTAATTGAGTCTTTTAGTTCTCAAGAAATTCCCTCATAAAACCAAGGTGAGATCAAGTCAACACTCCATTATATGTATTCTAAGGTCCACTATAAAATTAGGAAACTTAAATTAGAATCATTTTCTCAATTAAGCCATCTGATATCTATATCATTTGATAAATATAATGTTGAAGCCTTTCCTTTTATTTTTTTGATAACCCCAAAGGTTCATGATAGAATTAAATTCATTTAATGAATACTTACTTGGTTCTGTTATTTTACTTCCACAAAAGGACAACGATTATCTAAGGATGTGCAACCATATTCTTATAATATAATAAAAATTAATCAATGTCATATACATACAATACAAGTTCCATTTCATTTACATTGATTAATAAAATTTATTAACATAGCATAGGATATATATATTTTACTAACATAGACAATTCAGTAGCCATTTAATTTGGAATGTCATAACATTATAATTGTCTAGAATATTCACACATGAATATTTTTACAATATTTTCAAAACTAGATAGAACACTATAATCCTTATTATGAACAACACCATACTTTTGGTGGACGAAGTTGTGGTCGTAGCCATCAGTAATAATTTAAATATATAGTGTGGGTATTTGACTAATGTTTTAAAGAAAATAATCATGCTATGTGAATTTGAATATGACACCCGATGAAATCATCATTCCCACATGTAATTTTATTAAATGATGAAACATGGTGAGTGAGTTAGAGACCACTATCCTCATACTCATAAAACTCTCCTCATCCAGTATCAGCCTCTAATTTGTCGTGGAGTTTAGTAGATATGATGAATACATCAATTCCATAAAATTTTCAAATACAAGCCTATATTAAAATAATTTCATTGATCTGAATTAGAATTAAGAATGAATAAAAAATAATCATGAAATCACCCATGTAGATAACACAAGATTAATGTCATTCAAATAGGACTCCAGACGAGAGATAGATATCCAAATGTAGTTTATACATTATTATTGATTAAAAAGGGAGTATTAATGGTGCTTTTTGTGATGGAACACCAAAATAAATGAGGGTAGAATTAAGACATATCATTAATGTAAAATAAAAATATTACACACTACATATCCTTTGCATGGTTTCGGAAAAATGTTAACAAATTTTCCATGAGATTCTGTAGGAAGGGGAATAAAACACTGGTAGGACACATTTTTTGGGAAACTATATGCCAACAATGTGAAATTCCTCTGATTTTTTTGGATATATTTTCATCATAGTTCTATCCAAATAGTAGATATTGGGAATGGTTTTCAACCTATATAACCCCATTGACACCCATTTCACAACTAAATCATTCCATATGGCATGCTTCATAGTTTTTCCTCCAACTGTGTGAGAGGCCAAAAACATCCATCACTGAGGTTCATGGGCTCTGATGAAGGTCTGTAACTATATGAAACCTTCTCTAACTCAAGAGGCATCCATTGTAGGCCTATAAATGAAAATTATACAAATATTTAGAGGATACATAACTCATTAAAGAAGAATGTTTTCACTATATTTTATCCCCAAAATGAAATCCTATCTATGTTCAGCTTCCATGGGGGATAAACACTATCATTGAAAAACTATATCCACCAAGTATTTAGGTTATCCTCCCACTCCCATATATCATTATATACATGTCCGTGATTTTATTTCACTCATACTAGAAGTTCATATTGAACCAAGAGAAAATAGTTTCTTTCTCAATAACTCATATGTGATACTCTTCAATAGAATCATATGCATCAAGCTCAAGTTCTTCAAGGTCCAGAGTATGAGATGAGTCGACACAATAGCGGTGAAGCTAGGAAATGAGGAAGACCTCGTTAATCCAATGGTACCTATGAGGTAATAAAAAATCATTGGCTTCAATTAGACTATATAAATAATCTAAACTAGGTCATCAAAGCACGATGATAGATTCCCTTTCCCCATTATCCTGTTATTCAATAAATGTATTGACACCCATAAGAAAACATGATCACAAACCATTAACTCCAATGGTTTTTGATGGAATATGCATAAGATATATATCTTCATTGAGTTTTAGTCCAATACGTCTTGGTCAACTTATCATTATTCAATGTATCAAGAACAATAAAAATTCCTCAGAGGGATAACTCTCATACATCGTGCTAGAACATGGTCAATAGAACATCCGAACATATAAGTCCTCAAATATATTCAGACGAATCATATCATGAATTCTATAATTGAATTCTAAATCAATGGAAGTTTTATACTACAACCAAGAACCTATTAAGTAATCGATTCATTCTTAGAGAGTTTCCTCCAAAAAATATATTTTCGTTTCCAAAAAAGTCAACATTTTTGAGGTTGAAATGATGTGTTAAAAGAACCTCTTTACCCATAGATTTCTATAACCCCTACAGGATCCAATAGGTGAAATTAGAATCTCTATTTCAAAATATAGTAGTAGTGACCCCATATAGTAATATGATATCACAGACTAAAATATTCCCATACCATCAACTGAGAATGTAACATCGATTTGATGGAAGTGATTTACTCTTTTCAGTATGTTGATGAATACCCATATGGAATCACTCACTCTAGGTGAACTAGGTAAATAGACTATAGAGTCCATGAAAAAAATACTACCATTTAAATTATGGCACTATAATCCATTTTTACAAGCCTTTAGGACACTGGTTATCTTCAATCACTTGCTAACAGGTGTAAAAACTATTGATGAATCTTGATTTCTATTGTTTCATCATAGGACCCTAATACTGGTATATCATGTCTCAATACATTTTTTAGATTCCCAAATAATATATCCATTTGTATTCATAGGGATGGTGATTCTATTTTCCAACATTTCACATCACCTACTAAATTTTTGTATTCTATGAATATAAGAAAGATCAAAATTGATGTACTGAGGATAGTATGCCGATATTTTTTTATTTGGGAGTCTTGTCTTGCAATGTAAATATATATTTGATGATATTATGGTTTGTATACACAAAAACGTGATCACCAAAATAAAAAAATATCACACAACATAAATAATGAGTTACTTTAATGAGATCAAGGTCTGGCATATGATAATTTCTCTAATTAGGCCTCAACTTATGATATATGTATTCAACAATTATGAAATCCCCCATCATAACTACTCGTAGGTTGATTAATGATGCGTCAGAGAACACCATGTGACATCTTCATAGATCTATAATTATCATAATAGGTCCGAATACAAGGAAAATATTCATCTCATGAATGACTTTCTTGCATTATTGTATCTACTAGATGATTACACACTTAATTATAATACTAGTAAGAAGTGATTAAAGGATTTAGAAATCTTGTATAAATTTCCTATACTAACTGGACATCCCCAAGCAACTCTATATATCAAACAGGTTCTTGGGATTCTCCTAGGAAACTAAAACACTAATGATCTGTGGTTCATAATAGACAATTGATTTTGAGATAATATAACCCAAATGTGAACAATGTTGATCCATATGTGGTACATAGAAATAATTCAATAAAGGTGAGGCCCTCCCTGTATACTCAAAAAAATCCTAAACTACTTATCAAGGTCACTATGAGTATGATATTACATTAATATGTTGTCCAAATATATTACAAAAAAGTAACCCATATAGGGGTGGAACACCCTATACATGAGATCCATGAAAATGAAAAGCATTTTCATTAGAATAAATTGTTTATTGAGGTACTCATATATATCATATCTATTATCGAATGTTTTATGATTTATTTCCTATGGTCTGACTCACATATGATGATATCTCGATCTTATGATTCTCTTAGAAAACACTCAAAATCCATAGAGCTGGAAAAAGTGATCCTCAATTTGAGGTAGTTGATAATGATTTTTTACCGTAATCTAGCTCAACTATCTATGTTCCACTCATACCCAATGTGTCCCATCTACCATCATGGAGAAAAATACACGAATAACCCAAGAGAATGTGATAGGATATTTAAATTATTTGGACTCAATGTCCAATAACATCTACTTGTGATCCTATAGCTTAATAGGATTAATCCATTATAGAGGAATAGACCATGTAGTTTCTCCTAGAATGTGCTCAATCATAAAATCTACCACTCTATCAACCTTTAATCTATATGGAACATTTGGAATGAAATCCTTGAAATGAACTAAAACTGGAGGGAAATGATCTTGATGTCATCCACGATCCACTATGATGAGATTAGAGATATGCACATTCCCTCCTCATATCCCATGAATCATTTTTATGTCGTTGATCTTAGATATCCAATCACCCTTTGGCTGATAACTACAATCTTATGTTTATGAAAATGATACCCTCAGTGATATTATTGTACAATGGTTTGACAAAAAACAAACCAATAATTCCTAAAATGATCTAGAATGACTTAATATCAGGAATAATGTGGTCCTACATGAATGGTTAAATGCCAACCCTAAGGGAAATGTCCCTACATTGGTGTATACCATCTGACCATACTCACAACAGTCTTTCGAAATTCATCACACCACAATTATAATATGTTTACCACCCAATTCTCCTCACAGTAGATAATGTTATGATGAAATGTGAAAAACCAATATCAAATAAAATCGATACAGTAGTGGAGGCAATTATAATAGTACCTCTCTCTATAGATGGTCATGAAACCTGATCCTTGGGTATCATATCTAATTTCTTCAACGAGCCTAATCCATATACCCATACAATATCTCTACATACATTTTCAAAACTATTATGTTGGAAGTACTAGTGATCTAGTTTCAGTATACCATGCCAATGACCTCATTCTCTTCCAGTCCCTATGGCGTAACTACAACTCCCCTCCAAATGTGGCATAAAATAATCTTCCAAAAATGTTATAGATGGTGTGGATCCTCTTCCAATGAAATCCATTGGAAATGTCCAATATGATATCTCATGATTCCCCATATAGATACAATTTCGGCCCAATATAGGGTCTCTATTATAGCGAAGCTTCAGATACAACAGTCTTCCATACCGATGGCATACCACAGAGTTACAAACATGGGTACTCTGTATTCCACTCCCTTTTTGGAATCCTCTAGGTAATTATTCCATCAATCATTGGAAGTATTCTCATACCTCGGTACTTTTCCTCTATTCCGAATATATTAATAGTTTATTAGGAGATCATAGTGATAAAACATGATAGTATATTCTAGATTATATAGTTAGGAGAAAGATCATCACCTGAGGAAATTTGGAATAATTAATAAAATCCTTGAAACAACAGGCATCTGAAATCTCATCTTTGACAAGAATTAGTGTTAGCCACTCTCACATAGTGAAGCCTGATTAATACTCCATTATTGATATATAAATCATCTAAATATTCTTGAAAACTATAACTATGTCATCTCTTATTAGATAATGAATGAACTAATAATAGAAGGTAGTATAAAAGTTATGACATTCCATGCCTTTTTGGTGACAATATTAGTTAAGTTCACCCCCTAGTTATTAGATGAATCATGCAGCATGTATGCAACATTCTTGATACTCTACTATAGAGGCATATAGAAATGATCAATGATAAACAAGCTGGACTCTAGACCAGACATAGTATCCCATGGACCACCATACCTTATAATTTAGTAGGATTACATTGTTGTAAATCATGGGACATATCATCCATCATAGGAGTACGTCATATTGAACCATATATGGAAAAAATTTGAAGTATGAAGATATATCGATACTTAGAATCTATTCCAAAATCATGTACACTAAGAATTTGTCAACTTAGAACTCTTGGATATATGATTTGAAGCTTAGGGTCCACTATGTTTTCAGCATTTTCATTGCCACCCTCAGGGAGAATAACATGAGGGCTTCATGGTTGCATTCGTCTATAAATTCTAATCACACGCCACAAAACATAATAGAAGTATATATATAGAAACATTAATAGATTCTAAACAAGTTAAAGGGATAAATACCAATTGTACTCTACCCCAATTACACTTATATAATTCTATGTATGGTTATCTTAAGAAGTATATGTTTCATGGGTTCTTGTAGATGACGTGTTAATATCACCTTGCCTCGTAGTTTTGTCTAAAAAAATTAGTTCATTTGAGTCATGATTCACTTTTTAAAATTTTTATTGTATATTTATATATACCATGTTTTATATAGATAGGATCTCTATTTTCAAAGAATCAGCACCCATAAACCTTATCACTATAATTGACGCCCACTTGATTTTAATCTAATGGATTGATTTGGTATATTTCTCATTCCAATTGATGACTAAAAATAACACCACATGAATTGAAATAAGAAATCACTCAATCATAGAAAAAATAACAAATTACACACACAATCACCCAGATATATATATATATATATATACCATCCAGGGTCACTCAACAATCACAAGAACATTAAAAAATGAAAAGAGTGAAATTTTCCTATATTGAATGGAAATTGGCATGACATGTAAAGTTTAGGTTCATATGATGATGCATGTACCAATTCCTATTGAACTCATATCGTCGAGGAAATGATTGATTGCAATTCACCATTAGATGAATAATTAACAAAACCTTATATTTTTTGTGTCGCCCAATAGTGAATTGATATAAACTGTAATTTGAAAATCAAGAATAACTATTGTAATTCAGACTACTCTTACATTACCCCAAACATGGGTTAGAAAATCTGATGCCTAACTTCTAATAAATTTCAATGAATTCCAAATCTAAAATCTATTATATTGAAAAAGTAAATGGACTCAGTTGCATGTCCCATAACAGAATAGGATGACAACTATCAGTGAGGGCCAAGGGTGTCTTTATAGAGAGTCTATTCCATCCTTACCAGAGTGTGGAATAGTTGATCTGTTTGAAAAATACTTAAACAATTAAATCGATATAGATAGATGGAAAAATATAAGGAAACTAAAAAATAATAAAAAACTACACAATTCTTGTGATATTAACATTCAAAATATGACGATGATATGAAATATATATATAAAGATGGAAAAAATGGATAAAAATGAGGAAAAAATTGTTCTATATAAAAGTAAAAAAATATAAACCAAATATTTTCCCCATAATCCTAAGCTCCATCTTAGTCATCTTTTCTTCCTCCAACCTAAAAAAATCACTACAAAAAGTGTCTAAAGAGAGACACCTACATTTATAAACACATTCATATATATAATCTTTCGGATTGGCAATTTTAGTCCTAGATATGGTGTGAGAAAATTATTAGTAGGCCACCACTGACTATGTTTATAACATCATTGTTGTGTAATATGAAGTTTACCAATGTGGAAAGATGCATAATAAAAAACTTAAGCAATATTTTAATAAAAATTACAAATTACCAGATTCATCACACAATAATTTTCAAAACATGTAACCATTAATTAATTAATTAATTTAGTTTTAATTTAAATATTTAATTAACATGAGGAAAATCTAACACTATAATCACCTAATGATTTTAAGAAATTAGGTTCCAAGATTAAAAGTGGAGACCTTGATGATAATAATATTGAATTGATATATAGTAGTAAACAAAAAAAACCTTGAAATTGAGGGTGACCAACTCAGTAACAATTGTAGCCTATCTATGTAGTAAGAGTGTAATCCATGGAGTAGTATCCTATGAATTCAATAAAAGTGTGATCTTACTGACTCTAAGGAATGAATCCAAGGTAAAAAAGGATAATATAAGGTCAATACTAAGGATATTACCAAGTATCCACTTATAGATGAGGACTGGGATCCAATGCGGGTCTCAAATATGAAAATAGACATACATTAATCAGAATGGAGTCCTAGAGTGCTCAAGGAATTCCATCATAAATCCAAGGAAAGCATGAAGAAATCCATCCATATAAGTATGTAGAGGTTAAACTATAAAATTAGTCACCTTACATTAGATTATTTTATTTTATTAATCCATGTGATATCCCAATTAGTTAATAAGGTGAAGGATAAATCATTGAATTTTATTACTGTGAAAAGGTAAAAGGGGTATAAAACCATCCGATTCATTTCATATTTAATTACATTATTCTATCATTTTACTTTTATAACATGACAATGTTTTTCAATGGATGAGAAAAAATACACATTTCTTTAAAAATAAACCCTTAAAAATTAAATAAATTTGACATACTTTCCATTTTATTTATATTGTTTAATCAACTTTATGATAATACCATTTTTATTTCAGTTGGAATAAAAATATAAAACTATATAGTAATTTAATATGGAAATGAAATACATTATAATGGTAACTCCCAATGACACCTGAACGGTGGAGCATACAAGTCCCAACATGACAAAACACTAAAATCAAAATTAAAAATATAAATCTACATGGTTTGATCCGAATATTGGGAATAACCATAAACAATTAATTACATATAATTCATGAGACTTAGACAATAGTTATAACAATAATATATATATATATATATTAATTAAAAAAATTACTCAAGATGAATTATGCACACCCATACAGTAATTTGTAAAATGGAGATTCCTAAGGAGTGATTTATAGACCACCTTCCACATACTCAAATAACTCCATGTGTCCAGTATCATCCTTTAATATAGCTACAATTGTGGTTGATTTGAAGAATGGATAACTTCTATAAAATCATACCATATTACTCTACATCTAAATTACATCATTAAGATGATTTATAATGATGAAATATTAAAATTTAATTGAGAACGTAACGATGTGGATCTGAAAAGTTGAACAACGGTCAAATTAGTCTCAAGATGAGTGATAGATTTTGAATGATAATTTATATTTGGGGAAGGAATCGAAATGGAAGAGGATAGGTGTTTTATCTGCAAAAAACCCAAAATTAATGAGTGTAGGAATATAATACATAATTAAGGTAAACACAATAGTTTAACCAATAATTATACTTCACATGGTTTCACCACAACGTTTTTCCCCACCATGTGAAAATATTTCATTATCAACTATATAAAAAAGTGTATAACATGGTTTGTCTACATAGTTATAAAAATCATGTTCTAACCATGCGAATGTATTCTGTATTTTATCTACAGTATTGTGATTAGTCATATTGACGAAATCACATAGTCTGGGGAAAATGTGCATTTCGTATCACCTCACTATATAGAAAGTTTTGGTTAAAACTAAACATGAATTATACCTCCCATGGTTTCCTCTTAACTTGTGATAGGTCATAAATGTACCTCGATAAAGATTCTGAGCGTTAAAAAAGATCTGAAAACCCGTGAATCATTCACTATCTAATTAGGATTCTATTTTAGGTACAGAAAATAAAATTTGAAAAATATATAAATGATCTCTATTAGAGTAAAAATTGGTCTTATTACACAAATTATTTTGATCATAAATATTTAATCTTAAAAAATGATTTTTATACCATGGTATCCCATTACACATTGAAACATTTGAATAATAAGCCCCTTGAGTGAATTAAATTAAAGAAATAAATAAATAAAAATAGTAAAAATAAGTTTATTATATTATATATCAAAGGGGCTATATATACACCTCAAAAAAGTGGATGTATAACATAAAAACATTCTTCAACAAAATATATTCATACAATGTACATTACACAGAGTCTAACATTCCCTGTGGGACATTATCATCACAAAAAATCAACATATTTTAATTATTTACATTCTTCTGAAACATTATCATATTTTTGATTTTGTTTATTTCAATTATTATAATATTGTATAAAACTAATTATAGAACTAAATTTACATCATATGTTTTGACTATATTTGTTTTATGTATCAAAAAAACATAGTTTGGATGACTATAGTAAAGGAATTAATAATATAAACTTCTAAAAAATAATAATTAAGATTTTATTATCCTATTTATACATCAATTGTTCTTTGAATACCAATCAAGAATTATTGTCATGAAAAAAGAAAAAAGTTTGCAATCCTGATGATAGTTGGTCGTATGTATGTCTGAGTAATGATCCTATTTTTCAATGATCATTATCGAATGAATTTATGAAAAATTTATGTTTATAGAATAATAACTATATCAGGAATTTCATTATAGTTAATCATATTTACTTACATAAATATTTCTATTGATGTAAAAGGAAACACATCGCTTCGAGGAGTCAGTGTCCAATCATCCATTAAAGGTGTTATTATGTTTTAAGTGTGTGAAAATGTTATAATGAAAATTATATTTTATATTAATACATTAATACAATTCATTAATATAGTATAGATTTTATGATTTTCTTATTTTTTATTAAATGTACCTTTATTAAATTCAATAAAAAGTGTGAGCATATCACATTTCATTGATGAAGCGGTAATCCAAACTCCCACAAATGATGTAATCTTATTAATATAAAATTTAATGAATGAAGTTTTGTTTTATATTAAATTAAATAAGTATTAATAAATAAAATATCTCATATAAATAATATAATTTCCAACATAAATACAAATCATTATAGGTGGTAATTAAAAAACAAATGACATATTTTTTCATGGAAATAATTTCCCGTACACAGAAATGATAATTTCATTACCAATTTTATGGATGTGTGTGTAGATGTCAGAATAAAAATTTACCTAAAACATTTCATTATATTTATTACAATGAGTTTATTTTTGAATCATGAAATAATAATTATATATTTTGTGGAGAAAAAATAATCAAAATTATTCATTTATATTTTTTACGTCTTCTTCATGTAATTCAATAGGGTTTTCACCAAAAGAAATCCATTGTTTGATTTTAGAATAATTTGAAAATTTACCAATTGGAGAAAGTATTAATAGAGAATATGTGGTTCATTTTTGGATGTTCTCAAATTTTTTAGTGGTATAAAAAATTGGGGAGAATGAATGACTCTTATAGTTGTGGGGGAGTTCTATTATTCTAAATATAAAATGATAATAATTAATGAGGAGGTATTTAATATATCATGTGCCAATAATAATGGGAAGAAATAGATCCATGGATGAATATGGTATACTTATTTTGATCCAATTCGTTTTGGAAGAATTTCTTGTTTATTTTTCCATTTATGAATAATGCTTAACCACGAAGTAAATTTTTTTTCATTAATCTCTATAAGTAATTATACTTCCATTCAAAAATATATTTATTCAAAACTATTTTAAATTTAATAGAAATTATTTTTTGGATGATTCCATGCATGGAATCTATTTTTCCAACTAAAAATCATAGAAGTGGAAAAAACATTTAACAATAATCTTACAGGATAGACAACAAAAAATGATTTTAAAGTGATATCGTTCAAATTTTTCTGGGTATATATATATATATATTTAATATAAAAAATTCAGATTTCATTAACTGGATTAATATTTGGAAAATTTTACAATATATAATTTAAAAAACATAAAAATAAAATTTAACACTAAAATTTATTAAAATGAAATTGTATTTTTGAATTAAAATGTCGTATTTTCCACTATTAATAAAAACATGAAATATCAATGAAAAAAAAATCCCACCAAATATATTTACATATTATGAATTTAAATTTTAATCTTATTTTTTCAAAAAAAATTATAAATGTATGAATTTTTTTTCCAAACAAGACATCAATTATATTGCGATGAAGGTTCCTTTTAAAATATACATCTTCTTTGATTAAATTTTGATATATTCATATATTTATACTATTATTATTATTCAATGAATTTCAATGAAAGTTATTAAGTATATACCATATTAATATCATTAATACATTTTTGTAACAGTGAATAATTTAATTTATTAAGATAAATGACATTCTACTGAAGAAAATAATTTCTCATAAATACCCATACATTATATTCCATTATTCATTATTTATTTCTTATTATTTTTAAATCAATTAAATATTTTATTTAAAAATGATTAAATTATAAAATACAAATTTATTTAATATCATTCCTTCCCTCCATTACAATTTTTGTGTGATAAGTAATTTAATTATTTTTGTAGTTTATTGTCGTCCATTAAGACTCAGGCTTTTGTGTAACATAATCAATCAAAAGATCTCGATATTCTGTGCAACTCAAGGTAAACATAGTTTTGCATGTAGTGAAATACAAACTATGTATTTCATATAAAAACATATTAAATTATTTAAAATAATTTCAAATATTACATTACATAAAATCATAGGTAGTTACATTTATCATTAAAAATCCATAAAGAAAAAATTATTTCAGTTTAGAAACATAGAAAAAGTTACATATTTCATCATATGTTTTCACACAATATATAAATATATATATCTATGTGTGTGTGTGTGTAATATTTTATATTCAACTATTCTGAATTTCCTTCATACAGAACTATCCATAAATCAGAATTTTATAATTTTCGATGACGATTTTAATAATAATAAATTATTAATATATATATATATTAGAAAACTAGTCTATTATTTAGAAATGGTTTAATTTGACGGATTAATTCCATGCACAATGGTCATTGTTTTATCATCTTTATTATCTTAATTTTTATAAATTTTATATTTAGATAAGTAATTTTTTTGTTTAGTTTCGTAGAACAGATATAATATTGTGTTAACAAAATATATATATTCAATTGAAATATCATTATTTAAATATTGGAATTATTTTATATTTAGTAGTTTCCCATGACTAAATAGGATTAAATAATTTGTTGAAAATGTATTGGGAAGATCCTTTTAATAAAAATATTCTAAATAATTCAAAAAAAATAATAACACAATTTTGAAATATTAAATAAAATTAACATGTAACATTTATAGATAACTGATTGATATCAATTTAGAATATTTATCAATAAAAATTTAGTTAATCACTATAAATGGGTAATTTTACGAAAATTTTTAGATTATATATTTATTAAAAATAATAAAACACATCTAATGGTGTTTACTAAATTCGGAACAAGTGTAAATTTATTTAATAATTCAATAAAATACATTCTTAATAAACATTTGTGGTTATTTTTTTAGTGGATGATGTGATTAATATGTAAAACATTAATAAATTTTTATTTGATAAATTAAAACTATTTCCATAAAATAACTAGTACATCAATATCATAATAAACAATTTTATGATTTTTATAAAAAAAATTATTTTTTGGTGAATAAAAAATTTAAAAAAAACATTCATTTCATTAATTTTAATCAATAAAATTTAAATTATCATTTTTCTGATTTCTCAAATCTCATCAAAGTATTAATCTAATTAAACATAATTCAACTAATTTTATTGGAATTAATATATATTTTAAATTGATGTAAAATAATTCTTCTTCTTTAAAGGGTATTTTTATAAATATAAATTTTCATTTTTTAAATCATATATAAATTTTAATTTACAATACATCTTGAAATTGAATAAAGAAAAAATAATTTAGTATTTTTTATTGGTAATTTTAAATTATGTAATAATATTTCATCACTAATTATTCTTGATTAATCCCATAGTTACCTTTATTTCATTTAATGACTGGAAGTCAATTATAATCATGTTGTCTTAAAATATATAGAATATCATTTCTACATTTATTATGTCATTTATATTATTTTAAATTAACTATAACTATGACTAACACTATCTCTCCCATATAACGTGTTTTTTAAAATTTTATATTGAAAAACGTGTATATAAATGAATATTGAAGAAGTATTTTTTGATGAATATTTAAATTACTTATATTAATTCATTTTAATTTTTAATTTATGTTTTAATTATATTTTACATTTATGAAACACTAACATAGATCTCATTGATGTCAGAGAAAAATCATTTAAATTACATTAAAACTATAAAAATTATTATTTATTGTATGAGTAAGCGTGTTACAAAAATTAATGTGAGAACTCTACATCATAAGTGTGGTTGAAATTGTTTACATCCAAATTATATTGTTATCTTGAAAATAATTAATGGATCATAAATGATCCACATGGATGTTTTAAAAACACATATATGACACATAGAGATTAAAATATTTGGTTAAATGGTCATGGTTATACATCATTATGGTGTTTTATACCCAAAACGTATTATTTAAAAATACATGAAAAATGTATCTGTTTTATTATTTTAATTTATTTCAACCATATCGAGCATATATATGATACAATGTTACTTTTGATATTTATTACTTGAGTTAGACTCATGTTATATATTAATATTATATGTATTTTCAATAATTCCACGCATTTATCATATTGAATGGATCTGGATTTGATCTCCTCCTCATGCATATTTATCAAACAAAGTTGAAAAATAACTATATAATTCCCTTATCAAGCATCTATCCTATATCATGTAGGGTATAGTATCCCTAAAATTTCTTCCTTCATGTCTTATGTTGTATTAAAATAATTTTTTCCAAAGAAGTAAATATTATTACGAAGAAATTTTATTTTTTTAATCTTTCACATACTGAAAATAATCTACATCTTAGATATAACAATAATATCAATAACATAGATATTTGAAAATTTTCTTATTTGTACTTAAATACAGGTACTCCAGTTATTGTGTGTAAGACATTAAAATATTTCAAAGAATATTTTCATAGCAAGGTTCTGAGACGGTGCATTATTCTAAGGATTGAAGATCATAGAAATAATATTATAAAAATATAAAATATATTTTTATTTCATATATACAATTTTTGATGAAACATGAAATATCTCCTAAGTGGGGTCTCAGATGGGATATATGATACCATTGATGGATCCTGAACATGTTGTTTATCCTAGGCAGGACCTAAGGTTGGTCGGCATAAGATGTTTAGAAGTGGTATCCATTCGTGGTTTCATTGGATTAATTTATTAATTTATTAATTTATTTAATAATCATATCCCTTCATAACTAATATAAAGAGACTCAGATTAAAAATTGGAGACCAATTTTGTTTTTGAAATAGAAATTTTACCATATGAAGAACATAAAATTAGTCGGAATGAGACATTCGAGCTCCACACTCATTGGTGGTGCATTAGATGAGTTAATTAATTATTATTTTAATTAATTAGTTTTTTTAACACAATTGATAAATATATAAGAGTTATTCTGCTGAAATTTCCCTAGGGTATGCATCATTAACCCTGGGAGAAATACAAAGCTCTTCCCCCATCCTCTATAGAAGAATCAATATTAGGCGACACCAAACAATTGGATTAACGAGAATCAAAGAATAAAAAATGAAAAATATATAATCTTCCATTGGAAATCATGTTATTCATTATAAAATCATTCAATATTGAGGTTGGACAAATAAATTGTTGTTCCATCCACTCTTTATTTAATAGTTGAATCATGAATAATTATCTATTATTGATATGTCATAATTTTTATTCTAATGATCCATGTATTGTAGTTATTATGAACATTATTTATCATTAATAATTCCTGTGTAGAATAATCAAGGATAACTGATAAAAAATTATAATGTTTAACTATCAAGTTTTTTATTATTATTTTCTTCTTCGTTCATCATCTATTCATCATCATCATTTATTGTGGCCATCAATCCAATAATCTACCAATAATGATTTCTTTGTGAAAATAATCCTTGAGAAATTATATCATATATAAAAAATGAATTTTTGATCAATTTAGGTGATATATGTTTCGATGGGAGATTAGAAATAGATCGAAGATCGGTTCGAGGGTTTCTATTCTCAGTTTGGCAAGTCGGAGGTGAAACGCTTGGATGTAATTTACCGAGTAGATTGGATAGTCAAAATTCAACCAACGGTGATAGATCAAGCAGCGGACGTTGAGGATCAAATGGAAGTGGTTCCTAACAATGAATGGTGGTGGGTGGAGTTTGATGAAAAATTAGTGGGAGATGAATATGGAGACAAGGGTGGTTGATCAGGGGTGGCACATGCAGATGGTTGATGTTGTCCATTGTCTCAAGTGTGGATGGAAACTGAAATTAGGGTTCCATGTCTAGAATGATATTGGAATAATAATGTGATTGGAGAGGCATATGAGGAAAATTATATAAAAATATTTAAAAGGGGGAGTAAAGTAAAATATAGAAATAATGAAAATGTAATAGAAATCAAAGAGGTATGGCTTCCTTAATTTTCCCCCTTTCAATGAGAGGGTATGAATCTGTTAGGCATAAAAAAACCATCCAATGTAGACCTTTATTATTATATTTAAAATAATAATTTATCTTAATAGTTTGGATCATGGTTTTGGGAAAAAAGGAGAATAGGGAGATTCTTGAATGAGATTTTGCTGGAAGGGAGAGGGAGTCCTCCTTCCATTATTATATTATGTTAATGTTATTATTATTAATAATACTAATATTTTTTTATTTATATTATGAAAATGTATTCTTAATTGAATCATATTCGTGATACATTTGATTCATGAACCGTTAGTGGAATTGTGACCCTGTAATTATGATGGTTATTTTAAAACTGATGTTGGATTCATTTTATGGACAAATGACTCAGGTCAATGAAACATGTGATAATTATAAAATTATTATTATTTTATAACCTTTTATCTTAAATAAAAAATCATTGAATTGTGATATTGATGAAAAGTATGACATTTTGTGACCTTGACATTGAAGCGGAAATTTTGAGACCAATTTGCAGTATTAAATTTAGAATTGTGGATTTGGCCTATGAAGCATCGTTTGTGCCTAATGCGGTGATATATAATTTTATTTCTGGGTTTCTCATTGAGGAATGTGAGTATTCTATCTGAATATGTTTTCAATTAGAATCAAAATGGTGTGAGGCGTTTGGCTATTTTGGCCCATTTTTTATTAATATGAGTGAAATTATATTTTTTTCCCATGAAACCAATGACAAGACTCGTGAATTCATCAATATTGTTTTGAGATATTTCATGTATTACGCATAAATGTCATGTAGTACTACATATCTAACATTTTATGTGATGGCAAGGACACAACTAGGTAAACGATCCAAATCACACAACACGTGGGACGCTGACATTTAGGGTCCCTCTTGTGTGGATACTTCATGGATTCATATCTCCTTCATTTTAACATATATATTGGCCAGAAAATATAATATCTTGAGGATTTTTACACATTGAACATGATGGTTCTATTGTTTGTGGATTTTGATGGATTTTGAGATATGTTATTGTATTTGCACTAATAGAGGTGACACCCTATTATTACATGAATCATGCTGGATCACTAATGATTTTTTGGTGTTACCATCAACTTGGGATAGACTTTGAAGATTCATAAGGACATAATCTAGAAATTATCCTCTTTGAGGACAAGGCAATGCTGTTAACTGATGACTTCTTTCAGGCGTTACCTTCCTAGGTCATGGTCAGTGGAATTCCCCAAAGACTTCCTCTAGACGTTACCATCAATCAGGGATGGGTAGTGGAGTTTCCAGAAGAATTATTTTAATAATTACCCTCAAGTTGGGTTGGGAAGTGGAGTTTCCCCAAGACTAATCCGGTCATTACACTCCTGGAGGTCTGGGTTATGAGGTTCACCAAGGACATCCTTGAGCATTACCCAACAGTGGGTCTTGGAAGTAGAGTTCCTCGATGACTATCATAGTTGGCTCCCCATCATATTTGTGTATGGGATACATACCTCGTGTTTTTTCCCTTTACTATACATCACAATGATGAGATGTGGTTTGATGTAGAATTGCACTCACAATAAAGAGGGTTTATTTTCTAACCGAGACATGTTTATGTGATGCGACATAAAACCATGCGGTTTAGTCAGTGACACCCAATGTTATTAGTATCAAGGTTTGGTAATTGAGTTTCAAAGACATATATGTTCCAAACCTGCATGAGGGATATGAATCATTATTGATGGATTCTTTTGTAATTTATAGATACTCTACTTCGTGTAATATGCTCTGAGATGGAGATCCCCAACTATCTCATTTTTTTTCTTAGCCTGAGTATTTAAATATCATACATTAGTATCCAATTTTGTGTTCTGGATACTCTCTTAACAATAGATTTGATGATGATTGGGGATTTCCACATGCTTTCCATGTCTTGATTCTTATGTTTATATTAGTTGTGTCTCCTTCTAGAGGTTGATAAAGCTCGATGAGTAGTTCATCTACCCATCAGGTTGATCCCCTTATGCTTCGACAAGAATACATTCACTCTTATTGGGATGAGTAGTAATCTTTCACTATAACCATTTAAATCTAATATCTTCCTCTACTATTTTATCTCTTAGTGCCTGATGGAAAATTTGAGTACTCCTTCTAGATATGTTTATCCTCACCCCTACATGGTATTTTCCCTCACCTAAAATGTGTTATGAAAATATTAGACAATTTTACCATGACAATAAAGTTGCATCTAGATACATGGTTCTTGGACCACATATGGTTGTAATAGATAACGATTCATGAGATATGACCTCTCATTTATTTTACTTTTATAGTTTTAAGCCTAAATAACACACTTTTTTGGTTGGGTATCTATTTTTTCTTTTTACTTACCACTATAAACTGCTAATTTATTTACTTTCTTGAGGTTGATGCCTTCTTGGATTATTTTAATAACAGTGCTTCTATTTATTTATATCCACGTAAACCATTTCATTGATTTGGATGTGTTCATTTTTATATGTACTTATTCATGGGAAAACATGAGTTCATTAAATATTCTTACCCTTGATTTCACCCCATATCTATTTGAGTAAATATTGGGGTAGTTGCGGCTGAAGCCTCTTCCTTTCATTAGACATTAGATATTGATATCAAAGAATGTTAATACATTATGAGGTTTTTAGAATTTAACTCTTCAATGAAAATTGGGTTTGTTTAGGGAAACAATGTAAATTATTATCAATTGAAGATCTTCGATCAGGGAATCCAGTTATGGTTTAGTGGCCCCCATAGCCATTCATATTGACCTTGACCACCTACTAATCAATTCTCCATGCCAAACAATTTGCTATAGGGATTAATGGAACATTAATCATATAAGATTTATATATTCCCATTCCTTCATGATCCATATTCACATTTATTATTGATATATAAATATATATATATATATATATTATTCTATAATTTTGGTACTCCTTGTAAACATTTTGGATTCCTCTGGGATGATAACTACCGTGGATACTAGCTCTAGTTTGTATGGACGACCATATGAGTGATGATTCTTCATATCAGGGTCCAAATCATGACTGATTCCTCTAGGTGGGATGGTATAAGCACCTCTAACTATTTAAAAGTAGACCATTCAAAAAGATCTGGCTATGGATCTATTCAAGCTTACCAGACTCCTCGATTTCCAGTGTTTGAGGTCACTAAGGTTTTATAGAGATCCATATCATCAGGTAGAAGAGGATTTTCTGGAGTTGGTGGTCATATCATACACAATATTTAGACATAGACAAATTAGGTGGTGGATGTAGAAGGAAACCATTAACATAGGGTTGTTGGATGTTAGTGGATCTAAGTTAAACATATTCACAATTTTTAGATACACTTGTGGGGAATCATCCCATAATTATTCCCGGATGATTACTACCCCAATTCTATACACATAGAACAGATCCAAGAGATTATATAGATGATTAATGGTAGATTGATAGTGTATGACTATGTGGGAAGGTTCTAAGACCTTATGTGCTACATCTTCGAAATTATATGAGATGGATACTTCCAAGAAAGGAATTTTGATAAGGTACTATGCATTGCGATACAATAATACATTTTACCATTGTGCATCCCCACTTATGTTGGGGTTCCTAAAATGTAACATGTGATATATAACCATCAATAAGAGGTATTCTAGATAACTAGATATGGTTGTGGGTGAAATAGATCCTTTTCATCTACAAAAGCTATATATCACATGTAAGAACCCTGTTTTTAGTTTTGAGGTACGATCTTCTTCTTTTCTATTTTCCTTAAGTGTTTTTTAGAAATAAGGAAAATGGGGAAAAATACTAAATTTTATAACTACACGCCATTTAGAGTTCCACACGCAATGTACTTTTGGTTGTGTGGGATTAGTACATGGGGAGTGTGTCCATGTCGGCGATGAAGGGTGTAGAAACTGACTACACTCTGTGTAGTGGTCCTTTAAATTCAGTGTAGTCAGTCGGCAGGCGAACAGTAAGGCGGTGGCCAACTATGCGACAGAACATTCCATGTACTCATGAAGACATGCCGTGTAGTCATGTCGGTAGAAGAACAGTGCCACACTGGTGGGGAACCACCAGAGAAATAGTTAAAAAATGGGAAGTACACACCGTGTATATGGAAATACACGCCGTGTACATTGTTTTTTCACTTAATAGGGGAAGTATCCTCCCCTATTCACAAAGAAGACTGAGAACTAGAAGAAGGAGTGGTAGAGGAGTTCGGAGCATTGGGTATTCGCCGAGTGCACATCGGGAATCCGTTTTCGGCACCGTCGATCTCCCATGGACCGCAGAGGTACGCCCTCTCATCTCCTTGCCTAGTCCTTGACAATTCTTCCTCTAAGGCAAGTTATTTTCATTTATGATAGTTTTATATAACCTCATATCTACCTCGTTCGAGGACGATTCGTGGAACGTCGTTTGAGTATACTGATAATGGGTGTTTAATGTAGGTGGCTTGGTGTTTATTTTCCAACTGTTGTGCCTTTTTGTGTACTGATTTGCCACGAACCCATGTTGGGGTGTCGTGTGGCTGAGGACGTGGATATTTTAAATACCTAGAATTGATTAGGTAATTAATTGTGATAATAAACTGTTGTTGTGATCATTTCTTGGATCCAGGACCACCCCGGGGGTGCATTCCTCTGTTTAGCCATTTGGCCAGGATACCCGAGGGTAAGCCTTTAAAGTAATGATTGCAGAATTTCCTTGAGAGGAATTGCTTGTGTACTACTTGTTTATATGTTGGTCATGGCCCAGTTACCTGTTTATCCTGAGGGCAGTGTTATGATTATCCTGTGGGCACTGTACTATTTTTCCTGTGGGCAACTTCTTTCCGTGCCTGTGGGCAGTTGATTCTGTGCCTGTGGGAGACACTTCTTACAACCGTGGGCAATATCTGCATTCTTGTGGGAATATTTTTGTGTTTGTTTCTCTTTACTTGAGGGAAGGGGTTTACATGTCTGAGGAAATTTGGCTGTTTACTTAGAATATTCACTATAGTGATATTTTAAATTTAATGAATAAATGGATATTAAAATGGAAATATAACTGGTTATGTTAGTTAGTTTGCAGTACTACTAAATTTATTGCATTTTATATCTACCCATTTTTGTTTCATGATTTCACACAGTTGGGCATAGGCTTTTGGTGGGTTCCAACTAGGATTTCTTTCTCACACCCTGTTTGGGTCATGCTTTTCGGCCCAAACAGATTATGTTTCTGTAGGTGTATATAAGGGAAAGGGCCCTTATACTCGTACTTGATTGCTGCTGAGGAGTAGGGGAGCATGGGACCAGGATTAGGCTCGTGATGCTACCATCTGTTCTTGTTTTTTTTTGTTTTGTTGTACTATGTATCGTATTTCACTACATTGTAACATGATCTGGCTGTTTTCTTCGGACTTGAGGCATGTTGCATCATCTATATATATATATATATATGATTGCTGGTTGTTTTACTTCAGTTGTTTATTTTAAATGTACATGGTTTAATGCTTCCGCAGTTGTTGTATGATTTTTTGATTTTATTTTTTTGCACTACACTTTGAAAAATAAGGGAATAGTTTCCCCACTATCAGACCTGGGCCCTCGCAGCTAGTTGGCACCCTCTGGAATTTGGGGAAATGCGGTTTAGGTCACATGGAGAACCGGGCTCAGGGCACCCATTGAGTAGCACCTGGATCTGACACGTTACAAAGTGGTATGAGAGGGGGTTCTTTTCATTGACTTTATATTTGTAGCCTTAGTCAAGGATATGACGGGTACGATAGTTGATAATAAGCTATGCTTAGGCATAGCTAACCCGTGTATAGAGAAATACTAGTGTACCTCGTATTTTGCAATTCATTTGATTTTTCAAATTTTACAGTTGATTTGATTTCACCGTTGGGTGACGAACTTGTGATTGTGCTGTTTATATTTTGTCTATGAGCTCTATTTAGTTTCAACCTGATAAGATGAGGGTATTCTGCCTCATGCACCATTTAGGCACATGCTAGAAATCACATTCCATGCATAGTTTCCAAACCATGTAGGTGCATTAGAATCACATGTTGTTGTGATAGCTATTGTGCTAGAAAATCATGTTTTTGTGATAGCTGGTTGATAAATACCTGCTATTTGATAAGATATTTTTGTTCGAGACAGTTGATAGAATGGATGCCAAACTGTGGTTTTTGGGGAGTATGGGCCCTCATTGACTGTAATTTGGTGAATCATAAGCTATTTATTTTGTTATAACAAAGATAAGATGTTAAACATTGATTCGTGGAGAGTATGGGCAATCACAAGTCGGAATTTGACACTTAGGTGTTGTTTTTCAGTATTTTCTGGGTTCCGGCGAAGTTTTTGAGGCATAATGTCCGGAAAACACAGTATACATGACGTGTAGTACCTTCAACACACCGCGTACGGTCTTATGTTCGTAAAGAAAAATAATCTTTTTGAGTACACACCGTGTAACCTGAATACACGTCGTGTAGTCTCTTCTCATGTCACAAACCATGTGGGCGGTGACACGGGGATGGGAAGATCTTGGGACGAATACGCCGTGTAGATTCTGTACACGTCGTGTAGTGTTGACCCGGAGACCTGGCAATGTAACTAAAAAATACGGGCCGGTGTAATATTTTCTGGAACACATCGTGTCAATGAAGAACATGTTGTGTAGAATTACCTGGGGACCCAGACGTGTAACCAACAACATGGGTCGGTGTAATCCCTTCGTGTAAGTGCCATGTGTGTATAGAACATGTTGTACAGTGTGAGCCGTGTGTCTGGCAGTGTAAACAACAACACATGTCGGCGAAGCTCGTCTAGTAGACATCCTGTAGTCTCGTCAGAGGACAGACCGTGTGGTGTTAGCCGTGTGGCTAGGGAAACGGGGTGGTGGAGACAACGTGTGCGGGTGTAACACATCGTGTAGTGTCAAGCCGAGTAGTCGTTCGTGTCACAAACGACACAGGCAGTTAGATATTACACCATACATGCCATGTATATATTATACACTCCGTGTAGTTTTGTTCAATGGGAGCCATGTGGCTTAGCCATGTAGAAGGACTCAGGCAGGGGAAGAGAATTTAACTACACGCCGTGTAGTCAGTATACATGACATGTAGTATTGTTTTGAAAATTTTCAAATTCATTCTTCATCTTGTTCCCTTTGTGGTTCATTCTCTTTCGGTTATTAATAATCGTGAATCAAAGGTGTGTTTTGAACGTGTAGAGTCATGCCGCTGAGATGGCCACACATTGTTCTCTAGGAGAGCGGAAACGATTATACTCCAGAGATGGTGGGCCATAGGCTACTAGTGGATCCTACAGCAGATCCAGATGCAGTGCCGACTGTTATACCCGACACAGGCATGGATGTGAAGTTCTGTGAAGGCTTTATGCAGTTCATACAGACCTTTAAAGGAGCACCGCCGGCTGCCACATCTATGGCTGACCTGACACGTACCTTCTAGCAGCAGCATCCACCTATATTTTCAAGGTATGGAGGAACACAGGCTACGGAGTCTTGGCTAGGATAGATGTATACTATTTTCAAGCATCTAGAGATGCCTCAATGGTGGAGGGTCATGCTCGTGACATATATGTTGTGTGATTCCACCAAGAGGTAGTGGGATGTTACCACCAAGATAGAGAATCACAGAGACATGACGTGGGATGATTTTCAGGGAGTATTCTATAACTTCTTCTTCCCAGATAAGATGAGGGTAGTTAAAGCTCGAGAGTTCATGAATCTGCAGTAGGGCGCTATGTCAGTGATGGATTATTCTTCTCGTTTCACTGAGCTTCAGTGTTTTGCACCCGTTCTGGTGGGTGATGAGACGTTGAGGGCCCGACTCTTTGATAATGGTCTTCGATATGACATCCGAACGCTGGTGAATGTTTTTAGGTTCCCTTCAGTACATGCTATTGTGAATCATGTGCTGATTACAGAGATGAACCTTTGAAAAGCTAGTGGTGTGGGCCAGGGTGGTTCAACACCAGTTTCTGGTACTATTTATACTGGTAAGAGGAAGAGACAGATGTACTTCTCTCAGGGTGGCAATACCAGCCAGAAGAATGCTTCAAGTGGCCATGTCATGTGCTACCAGTTTGGTAGAGATGGGCACAAGAGGCCACCGTGTCCATGAGAACTAGTGAAGTGACGAGCTTGCGGCAGGATGGGTCATCTGCAACGCTTTTGTAGGGAGTTTCCACTAGTGGCTATTGAGAGGGGTTCTGTGCAGACTCTGCATGCAGGATCATGACCAGTGCCTTCTTACCAGTTAGGGAAGTGGAATACATCAGGGCGTGTAGGCAGGGATGGTGGTCGTGGCCGTGGTATCCAGACACCTGGATCTCAGAGGTAGCAGGGCGGGAATGCTCAGGGTTGTCAGGCTGTATCGCAAGGTCGTGACACTGGACAGACATATGCAGTGCAATAGACCAAGAAGGAGCAGGATCCCAGACATTCTACTGCTAGATGTAATATTCCAGGATCTTCTTGTCTTATATTTAGTACTTTTCGATATGGGTGCTACACATAGTTTCATAGCTATACCCATTATGGAGAGACATGGGCTCTTCGTTTCTTATTATTATGATATCATGACTATAGACACTCTGTTGGGGACTAGAATGGCTGGTGTGCATCAGTGCAGGGAATTCCCCATTGAGGTTGGTGGGTGTCACTTTATTTGGGACCAGTATGTCTTAGATATGACATCCGGTGACATCATTCTCAGGATGGACTTGTTGGTTCCCATTCGTGCCTTCGTAGACTTCTATCATCGCAGGTTGAGTTTCACGTCACCAAAGGGTGGAGAGATTCTATACAAGGGAGAGTAGGATGTTCAGGCTAGTCGAGCTAGACCAGAGCATCATAGGCAAGGTGGAGTCACAACCCAGATTGCTAGCTTATACCTTGATGATCATGGGACATGTCAGATGGATTTCCCCCTAGTGGTTGATCGTTTCATGGATGTCGTCTCAGATGACTTTTCAGGTATACCTCCAGAGCGAGAGTTGGATTTCTCTATTGAGCATTTTCCAGGAGTAGTACTGGTGTACATTCCACCTTATAAGATGGCTAAACCAGAGTTTAAGGAGATCAAGAGGCAGTTAGTGGAGTTAAATGAAAAGGGTTTAATCCGACCCAGTACTTCTCCATGGGGTTCACCTTTCATGTTTCCTAAGAAGGCAGACGGTACCCTCAGACTCTATGTGGATTATCAGAAGCTGATCTATTTGATGGTTAAGAACCGATATCATTTTCTGAGGATTGATGACCTCTTTGATCATCTTCAGGGAGCACGAGTGTTCACGAAGATCGACTTGAGATCAGGGTATCTTCAACTACAAGTGAGACCTTTGTACATCTTTTTGGAGCAAATATAGTCTGTACGAGTACTTTTTTATGCCGTTAGGACTCACAAACGCGCCAACAGATTTCATGGCTCTGATTAATCGTGTGTTCCATCGTTATCTGGATTATTTTGGGGTAGTATTTGTGGAATACATCTTGGTGTACTCTCACACTCGACATGAACACACCACCTATCATGAGATCATATTTAGTACATGTAGAGATCATTGACTATATGTTAATCTCTCAAAGTGCCTCTTTTGGATTGACCAGATTCACTTCCTGGGTCATATCATCTCCGACGCAGGAGTTGAAGTAGACCCAGAGAAGGTGATAGTAGTATTTTCTTGGGAGCAGCCTAAGAATGTCTTTGAGATACGGTGTTTCGTAGGGCTGGATGTTTACTAGAAGCACTTCATACAGTACTTCTCTAGCTTAGCAGCGTCGTTGATGGGTCTATCTAAGAAGGGTGTGAAGTTCATTTGGACTGAAGTTTGTGATACATCTTTTCAGGACCTGATGGGAAGGTTGACATCAGCACCAGTCCTGATACATCCTGATCAAGGGAAGATAAAAACAGTTACTATAATGCATCAGGTATTGGGTTGGGAGTATTTTTAATGCAGGGTGATCGAGTTGTTGTGTATGGGTCTCGACAGTTGAGACCACATGAGAGGTATTACCTAAAGCATGATCTTGAGATTGCTGCAGTTGTGCATGTGTTGTGTTGTTGGAGACATTATCTATTGGGAGAACATTTTGTGGTTTTCACCAACCACAAAAGTTTCATGTATATCTTTACTCAGCGTGAATTGAACCTGAGGCAGTGAAGGTGGGTCGAATACCTACATTCCTTCGATTTTGAGTTTGCATATACACCTGGAAAAAGGTAATGTAGTAGTTGATGCACTGAGCAAGAAGACTTAGATACATGAAGAGAAAGAGGCCAATGATGAGTGGCAGGTTGTGGCTTTGTTCTCTGAGATGCATTTGGAGGTGCACGACAGTCAGGGGAAAACTTATCCTTCATATTTTGTTATGACTTCTACCCTACTGGGCAGAGTGAGGATAAGACATCTATCAGATTGAGAAGGCCTAGTTCTACTTGAGTTGGTGGTAGGTGAGGACCCTCCTCCTAGTTGGATGATATGTGATGATGAAATTATGTGTTTCCAAGGATGAGTATGGGTTCCAAGGGATATACGCAAGGATCTGATGCAGGTGTTTTATTTACCATCTTGGGTAGTTCATCCCAGGGTTAGCAAGATGTACTAAGACTTGAGTCGTCAGTACTGGTGGCCGGGTATAAAGAGAGATGTAGCTGGTTTTATTACGAGATGTTCCACCAGTCAGTAGGTGAAGGTAGAGAATCAGAGGCTAGCCGGACTGTTACAGCAGTTACCCATCCCTGAGTGGAAATGGGATGATGTCACAATGGATTTTGTCAATGGGTTGAGAAGTCACCTAGAGGCAATGATGGCGTGTGGGTTGTTGTGGACAGACTCACGAAGGTTGCTCACTTTTTTTTCAAACAAGGTGTTCTTCGGTGTTGACGAGCTCAGATTGTTGTATATCCGAGAAATCATAGGACTTCATGGGTTCCCTTGATCCATATTTTCAGATAGGGACTCCCATTTTACATCTCGTTTCTGGTACGGTTTTCAAAGGGCACTGGCTACATAGGTGCTTCTGAGCACATCTTATCACTCTTAGACCGATGGCCAGTCAGAGTGTACAATAAGGGTGCTAGAGGACATGCTACATGCATGTGTCCTAGATTTTGGGGTATCTTGGGATCTGTACATACCCCTTGTCGAGTTTTCATACAATAATAGTTTTCAGGAAACTATTGATATTTCACCTTACGAGGCTTTATATGGAAGGCCATGATGATCACCCTTGTGATGGTTAGAGGCAGGTGAGGCAGCTTTACTAGGACCAAGTCTCGTGCATGAGACTTCTGAGAAGGTCCAGTTGATTCGAAAGTGGATGACTACCACGCAGTCTCATCAAAAATCATATATTGATCGCTGCAGATGACCATTGGAGTTTGTGGTTGGAGATTGGGTTTTCTTGTGGGTTTTGCCAAGGTTGGGACACAGGTGGATCAGGAGACATGGTAAACATTCATCGAGGTATGTGGGGCTATTCGATATTCTGGAGAGAGTCGGTCAGGTTTCCTATCAGTTGCAGTTACCACAGAGGTACCAAGCCATGCATGATGTCTTCCATGTATCTCAGTTGTGCCGCTATCATTCAGACTCATCTCACGTCCTACAGCCCGAGGAGGTTGAGCATCAGGTAGATGCGTCCTTTGAGGAACATCTGATTCGTATCGTTGATAGGAGCACGAAGGTTCTCTGAGGCCGGTCAGTTACTCTCATACGAGTGCTATGGAAGCATAGCCAAGTGTAGGACGAAACCCTGGAGCGGGAGACCAATTTACGTGCTCAATGGCAGGAGTTGTTCACGGTTACATCTTGACCACCCAAGGATGGTCAATTCAACGACGAATCGGTTTAATGGGGGATGTTTTTAAGAAACCTATTCTTAGTTTTGAGGTATAGTCTTCTTCTTTTCTCTTTTCCTTAAGTGTTTTTCAGGAAATAAGTAAAATGGGGGAAAATCATAAATTTTAGAAGTATACGCCGTGTAATTTTCCACACACCATGTACATTTTGCCATTTCGGATGAGTACATGGGGCGTGTGGCCATATCAGTGATGAAGGGTGTAGAAACCGACTACACGACATGTAGTGGTCCTTTACATGCCGTGTAGTCAGTCGACAGACGAACAGTAAGGCGGCGACCAGCTGTGCGACAGAACACACCGTGTAATCAAGAAAACCCACTGTGTAGTCATGTCGGTAGATGAACAGTGCCACACTGGTGGGGAATCGCCAGAGGAACAGTTAATAAAAAGGGAAGTACACGCCGTGTACATGGAAATACATGCCATGTACTTTGTTTTTTCGCTTAAAATGGGATGTAGCCTCAACTATTCACAAGGAAGGCTTAGAATTGGAGGAAGGATCAGGAGAGGAGGCTGGAGCTTTGGAGATCCATCGAGCGCACGTCGGGAATCTGTTTTCTGCACCGTCAATCTCCCTGGGACCGCACAGTTAAGCACTCTCATCTCATTGCCTAGTCCTTGCTAATTATTCGTCTATGGGATGTTAATTGAGATTAAGTGAGTTTTATTTCACCTTAGATCTACCTTGTTGGAGGATGATTCGTGGAACATCGTTCGAGTATACTGATAAGGGGCATTTAAGGTAGGTGGCTTGGTGTTTGTATTCTAACTGTTGTGTGTTTTTGTGTACCGCTATGCCACAAACCCATGTTGGGGTGTCGTGTGCCTGAGGCCATGTCTATTTTAAATACTTAGAATTGAATAGGTAATTAATTGCGAAAATCAACTGTTGTTTGGGATCATTGCTTGGATCCAAGACCACCCCGGGGGTGCATTCCTCTATTTAGCCGTTTGGCCAGGATACCCGAGTGTAAGCCTTTAATGTAATGATTTTAGTTTTTCCATGAGAGGAATTGTTTGTGTACTACTTATTTACATGTTGGGCATTTCTCGGTTATCTGTTAAGCCTGAGGGTAGTGTTACGATTAGCCTGTGGGCACTGTACTATTTAGCAAGTGGGTAACTTATTCTGTGCCTATGGGCAGTTGATTTTGTCCCTGTGAACGAAACTTCTTTCGCCCATGGGCAATATCTGCATGCCTGTGGGCAGATTTTTGTGTTGGTTTCTCTTTACCTGAGGGTAGGTGTTTACGTGTCTTAGGACATTTGTCTGTTTACTTAGAATATTAAATGTGGTGATATTTTAAATTAAATGATCAAATGGATATTAAAATGACAATATAATTGGTTAAGTTAGTTACTATGCAGTACTGATTACTTTATTGCATGTTACTACTGCACATTGTTGTTCCATGATTTCACACAGTTGGGCACGGGCCTTTGGTGGGTGCCTACTGAGATTTATTTCTCACACCCTGTTTGGGTCAAGCTTTTCGGCCCAAACAGATTATGTTTCTGCAGGTTTAGATAAGGGAAAGGGCCCTTATACTAGTACTTGATTACTGCTGAGGAGTAGGGGATCATGGGGCTGGGCATAGGCTCGCGATTCTACTAGCTGTTCTATTTTGTTTTGTTTGGCTGTACTCTGTATCATATTGCACTTCTTTTTAACATGTATTGGATATTTTCTTAGAATTTGAGTCATGTTAAATCATATATATATATATATATATTATTTTTGGTTGTTTTACTGTAGTTTTTTAATTTAAATGTGCATGGTTTACTACATCCGATATTGTTTTATGTTTTTATATTTTATTCCAATGCACTACACTTTGACAAATGAGGGAATCGTTTCCCCACTATCAGACCTAAGCCCACACTACTAGTCGGAAACATCTGGCATTTGGGGAAATGTGCTTGAGGTCACATGGTGAACCGGGCTCGGGGCACCCATTGAGTGGAACCCGGATCTGGGATGTTACATCACATGTCTATTGGATCTTAGAGTAGAAGAAACTTTCTTGAAAATGATAAGAAACATAATTTTAGGCATATGAGGTAGAACCGAGATTTAGGGTATCCCATAGTGGAGAATTGTATTACATGACACAGGCGAGGTCACATGTCATTACACTACCAAACAAGACATTCTCAGATTCATAGATTGATAGCTAATGGGAATCCAATAAAGTGATTGTTTTATGATACAGGATGTCATAATAATGGAATGGGTGGTCCCCATGTAGGATAAGTTGACAGAGGAGCTAGAGGAGATCTAGGTTGAAGACGAAGCTATTAGATCCATCCATGACCACCCTCATACAGCCTATTTATAGCTCACTGAGATGGTGGTTTGGGACCCATAAAGCTTCAAGATTGGGATATCTATGATCCCACAATCCATGAGATGGTATGTTATAGGATCTGTGTCTCTTGTAATTCTTGTAGATGTAATATATTGGCACTCTGTGGGAGACCATTTTCATTCAACATGTTTCTTGAGATTTAATCCCTATAATGAAAGGCATCACTATAACTGTTTGTTTATATTGTTCAATTTAGTTTCAAATGAACATGTAATAGGGGTTTATACCCCACCATGATTTGTTTTAAATGTGAAATAAATTCAGAGAGTGTATGTCAATTCCACCCAAGATGGATAGTATTGTGGCTATGTGGATGACTCCCCTTACTAGTGTGTATTTTTTTAGGTTTTGATACGGAGTGTTGGAGTATGTGTTGGAATTTATATTATAGTTTTTCTACATTGAAATTTTTTCATGGGATGCCACTAGTGGCTGTGGAAGGGTTTATAGTTTGGGGTTCAATCCTTCCAAGTGTCGAAAGAAATTATTGGGTATTCCATGTTATTTACATGTATATCATATTATGGTATGACGAGTCTAATTACCTTCCATGTTTATTGGAACCCTTGCATACTTGGCATCAAAATTAATGCAATGGAAGGATGTTATCACATAAGGGTCAAGGTAATTGGGACCCCATGACTAGAACTATATTACTCCCAACCGATATAGAGTAGTCGTATCCTTTTCCATGGGGTTGTGTAGAAACTAGATTCTCTGAGACATTGACTTAGAATTATTTCATTGGAAGATTTCATTTGGATGCCTAATAGATTAATAATCCAAATAAATGAATCATGGCATCCTTTTTGTTGAATGAATAGTGATTATCGTCACCTTATTAGAGGAGGTGTCGAGGATGTTTCACACTTCAACATTGTATGTACATCCTAGTGTATGGATGATGCATGGAATATACAAATGGGGTATAAGTATCCCTATATTCTGGATTATTTTCAAGGATGTAGTCTATGAATATGGTAATAATGTAGAGACTCCAGGTTTTTAGATTTAAAAATTTAGAATATTTTTAGAATTATTTTAGGAGCCATACAATGGGACATCACCAGATTCCATGGCCCAATGAGAAAAAAGTAATATTATAAAATTATTAATATTTTTTATTTCACATGAAAAACTTTATTGTAAAAATGTAATATCTAGATATCAAAATATTAGATCAGAAATCTAAGACCATATTTTAATTCGATATGTGAATTTTAAAGTAGGTGAAAAAAAGGGATGGTTGTCGTCGAAAATTCAAACCCCTATTTAATTGGCGATGTCTTCAATATATTAATTAATTATTAACTTAATTAATTAGTCTATTTTTAGTGTAATGGAATAATATATAAGAGTTGTTATAGAACAAATTCTCTTTTGTTATCCGCATAAACTCTAGGATAAATATAGAGCTCTTCAGCCTTCCTCCATTGGGGAATCACAAAAAGACGATAAAAAAAATTGAATTATGGTGGAATTGAATAATAAATTATGAAATAGATAACCTACTCTATTGGAAATATTGTTCATAATTATAAAAAGATTCAATCTCAATAGAGCACTAATAAATATGTGACCCCTGCCATTTTTATTAAATATTAGAAGAATGAATAATTATTTTTTTTGGATCTGGGATAATTGTTATTTTCATGTGCCCTGTAATTTATTGACTGTGACCAATATTCATTATTCAACATTCTAATGTAAATGAATCAATGATTTCTTGAATAATATAGGAGGATTATTCATCAAAAGTTGTATTTATTATTTTTTCATCATTCATAATTCTTTCATCATCATTATTTATTATGATTGGCTTCAAAAAATATCTGACAATAAATCACTGTGGAACCATTCCTTGAATTATCAGCCAGTTTACACTATCAAATATTATTGATCAATCATGGTGAGATATGGTTTTATGGGTGATTATAAATAGATTGAAGATCTGTTCAAGGGTATTCATACTCTATTTGAAGAGGTGGGGGTATGATTCTCAGATCGTCTTTCAAGAGAATATTGGGTGATCAAAATCTAATCATTGGTGACGTATTGAGAAAAAGAATTTGAGGTTTGAATGATGGTGGAATCTTCTTAAAAATGGTACATATTAGGGTTTAATGGGAAGGAAGGGGGGTATCCCTTGTAGATGTAGCTGGAAGATAAGGGGTTTCCCATGTAGATGGAAGGTTTGTTCCGGTGATTGAAGCATGATTAGAGGCTCCAATTAGGGTCAAGTGGCATGACACAATACTGGAATTTTGATCTATACCAATTCCCATGTCCCATTTGTTATATGAAACTATTGGTATATGTTACCCTTCGCAACAATTTTCTTAAAACCATTGGGAAGGGTTATATATTTTTATGTTATACCAATGGTTCTAACAAATCATTGGTAAAATACTATGAATGTAGCCTATGCCAATGGTTTTTTAACTATTGGTATGTATGATATATATGAATGAATATTAAAACCATTGGGATACATTTTCCCTAAATGCAGCACAAGCCACCTCCCCATTTCTAATGCAATGTTTTCATTTTCCGTAAGAGAATTGTAGCTCTCTACCATCTAATAGCCAGTATTCCACAATAGATTCATCATGGTTTAATTTCGATTTCATTCACTTCTAATTAGTTTCTTCTTCTTCATATAGTTTTGTAAATATATTTATCTTTAAATAGGAGAGTTCTATTTCTTCCTTTTTTTGTATTCTCCATCGGTATTCAATCTATAATTATTTAGATATATTGATTATGTTGCATATACTATATCTATATAAACATATATTCATTGATTCTTATTAATAAAAAACATTTTCATATCTTAGTTTGGTAAAATTCCATAATATTGCATCTATATATATACACATCATAATTATACACATAGATACTAATATTCCATCTGTATACACATAGATGCAGTTTCTGAGTGCAATTAGACATGTTTTTTACCATCCATGACTATGGATTAAACCACCCATTGGGTGTGTTTATAAATTTTCTTGTAATTTTATAATTGAATTAATAATGTTAAATAGGTTTATATAATCCCATTTTCCCTTGATATCTTTCTTGATTAAGGATGTTTATTTATTAATTAGTGTCATTATTTTAATTGAATTCAAATTTGATTAATAAATTTTTTCATGAATTATATTAAGGAATTTATGATCTCATAGGATTTTATTGTTTTTATAATTGAATTTTGAAAATGAAGGCAGAAAGGACCTTGAACGATGCTTGGTTCCCCTTTATTTAATTCCATTGATCAGGTATCACAGGGAAAGTGAGACTATATTATACCAAATTATTATATTGGTAACATGGATTGTTTTTTTGGAATGTTATTTAAAAACCCATTTTCCTTAGATGATTAACATAGAATTTCACATCACTTTGGGTGTTGGAAGGTATATTAAATTCCAATCTATTGAGATGGGGCGTTAGAACACTATTAATGTTAATTATAATACATTCCATGGAATCTTACATTGATTATGATAATAATCCTGATATCTTATATTACTTATGAAATTCAATATTGGTTCCCATTATTTTTCAATGACACATATGGTAATAGTGACCCTTATTTAAATTATGAGACTCCTATTATTTTACTACATGAATGGCCCGTAGGCCATCTTATTTTTATTATGGAAAATAACCCTTTTAATGATGGAATGGGAACCCATACATGACCCGTAGGCCAAAGGCACATGGCTTGATTGACCCGCAATACATGACCCGAAGGCCTTGAGGAATACCATGCCAATTACATGACCTGTAGACCCAACAAACTATAACCAAACCTCCCCGGCTTATGCATCATTGATCACCTATCTCCCCACCTTACATTGCGGATTGGCTAGCATTTCCACAAACAGAGCTTCACGATGCCTAGTCTCGATGGCGGATGACATACCCTCTTATTCTTCCAACCCGGTTAGTTGTACTTCTGGTGGATGTAACTATGTTTTCTCTAATCCTCTTCAGGGCTTGTTTTGTGTAAACCAGGCTACTCCATGGTCTTAAGGGCCCAAAGGCCCTGCGACCCAAAGTACATTGACAAAAATATTAGCATGTATTAGAGTATGGTAAATAAAACACATTGGGGGTACACCTTGATGTCTTTCAACCCTTCAATAACTCATATTGCTGGATTTACATCATTTTTGTTAATAAACTACATGTTTCTAGTTCCTGAAACCAATATGGATAACTTTTTAATTCCATAGGCTATAAAAATATCATTTATCACTAATAATTCAATGAATCCATGTATAATAAATATATCATTAATTATGTAATATAATGATCTCTATAATTTTAGACTTATTACCAAATATTTCTCATAATTAACCCAGAGTGATCATTCTTTATACAATGATTTTCCATCACATTCACTATCTTTATATTAAATATCATGGTTTAATATTTATATTATTTTGTAAAATATATATTTTTTTATTTTCTTTCATATTATGATTCTCAAATAATGTAGTGTATCAGTAATGATTTTATATAATCAGATAAATTCACATATAGACAAAAATAATTTCAATTGATCTTTAATACTATTAAATTGATTTCAAAAAAAATATATTAAAATTTAATACAAAATGGATAGAAGATGAATGTATGAATCTAATTAGATATGATGAAATTTTGAAAATAAATTAGGAAGATTATTTGATTTTGTATTTGAAAATTGGTCAGACAGTGATGACATAGACTTACCATGTAATAATTCATAGTAATAACATTTTTGGGACAGTAATAAGTTATATTACATATAACACAATATGTTTTTTAAAAATGACTATGTTTGATTTTACAATGGTGAGAAAATGTATTCCCAAAATGTTGATGATCCTAATGAAAGGACTGGATTAGAGAATTTGATATATGACATGTTTTTGTTTATTTGTCATCATGAAGAGGAAAGGATTCTGACCCGTGAAGAATTTAATATAGTCCCACATGAATTGACCACTGATAATGATGATATTGACTGAGTGAAAAAATTGACTGATGCAATGAAAACTATTGTATATCAGCAACGTAGTAAAATGAGAAATCTGAAATTATTAATCTGATTCTTTAATGGGATAACTATTATTGGAATTTCTAAAATTTCTATCAATTACATTTTTACCATATTTAAGTACTTAGTTACAGATGATGTAGATATTACCCCAAACCACTACATGGAATATATGTTGGTTAAAGAACATGGACTTTGAAAAAACAAAATTCATGCTTGCCAAAAATATTACAGCTTATTCTAGGAGGAAACTGCTGAATGAAATGATTGTATAAAATATAGAACATCTCAATAGAATCCAAAAGGTAATGGAACACTGTCATGTGTTCCACAGAATGTAAGGTGGAACATTTCAATGATCCCCATACCCCAGAATATTTTCATGTCTGATGAAATATCAATAAAAATAAAATAGCATGATATCAAGAGAAATAATAATAATAAAGAGTTGGTTCTCCCAAAAGATTAATTTTCTTGGCACATATTTGATGTCTGATATCCTGATTTTGTAGATGATTTGTGTAATGTGAGACATTTTCTTTAATGAGACGGTTTTAATCTATCCTATTAGATTCATACTACCCAAAACATGTGGCCAATTTTCATAAAAATTTTCAAACTTCCCCCATAGTTGTGTATGAGAAAACCATTCATTTTTTTGAGTATAATTATATCTTTCCATTCAAATCCTAAAAATGATATAGAAATATACATGAAATCTTTAATAAATTTTTATAATTTTCTTTGGGATGTGGGTGGGTGTAACGACACAAACAATCATTAATTAAAATTCTTCTTGATCTGTTTTAATGTCTAATTATGTAAAATGGTTCTACAACGTATGCACTATTTTGATGTTATGATTTTGGATTTTATAATACCTTTATCAATTTTTTCCACTTCCAATGTAGCCATTGAGTATTGATCACATGATTAGTATAAATATAGGGATTTAACAAATCCAATTTACTCTGACAAAGAATGTGATTGCCTCATCTAGTAGACATTCCATATACAAAAATCATTTTTCATACCTCATAAAGGAGGTGGAATCCATGGGATTCACTCTCGAACAATCCAAAGATAAGCTTGATCACGTTAAGATTGAGCAGAACTGACTATGGGAGAAGTCGAAGTTAAAAGAGATTACAACTCAAGAAATGTTATCCGAACCACCCAAAGTGTTTTTCACCAACGCACACCCTACCCTTCTATATTATGATGGTGTTATAAGTTTTTATGTAACAAGACCCTATTACTATGATTAGGTAAATTATTCGGGTATATAATATATACATTAATTTTATTATTTTTACTTTGAAAATAGTTTTTAAAGAGCAAATCATTTTTTGAGTTAATATTCAACTAAGAAATATATTTTGATTAATTAATGGATTTTTTAATTCAATAATACTTTAATAAAATATTATTATTATTATTAAATTAGTTTTTATTAAAAATAAATGATCATATAATTATATAAAAGCAATTGTAATTTCTATTATTGTTTGAAAGCAGTTTTTGTCAGGACCCAAAAATTTTCAATAAATGTCAATATATATTTAAATAGAAAAAATTCACATATATTGAAAATTATTTTGATAAAAATAATATTATTTTTGGAATCATAATGTCAAAATTAAACAACGGTGAATTTTTCATAATTTTTTGAGACTGCCAAATTTTAGGGTAAACATTTAATGTTGTTTAAAGATATAATGTGTTTTATGACAACATAATGACCCAATAGTGATGTAATAAATAAACTATAAACATTATTTTAGGCCATTATATGTTTTATCATTAAAATAATGTTATTTTACTGTTATTTTATTTATTTTACAATTCCGTGGTGGACCCTCCAAGGCTCATAAAACATTTTATCACTTTAAATTATTTTTCTTATGATTGTGACACACCTCTATAAAAGAAACCCTTTTATTTTAATATGTCAGGCCATTTTACTTATAAAATATTTTTTTCCACCCCCCATTTGGCAAAAATGGTTAAAACCATGGGTTGGGTTTCGGTTTGGATTAGTTTAATTGTGGTGTCCCAAACCTAAATAATAAGGAATTCCCTATCCTTTCCTATATGAACCCATAAATGCTCACACATACTCTTCACTCAGATCCTTTAGACTTCATTAAACCTCTTCCCTCATCTATCTTTAATCCACCCTAGCCGCACCAATCTCACATGATTCCTCTCTCAAGCTTCTCCCAAGCCTTTGGAATCACACTTCCTATTAAGGGATTCTTACCTGTCTCTTTTTATCCAAAATTCATAATATTGGTATGACCATTAATTTTCAATAATTAATGTTGGGGTATTTTTTTGAACCTCACCCATCAATTCATATTTATGTTTGTGTGATGAAATACCCATTCCTATCTCACTAAATGCCAATAATGTACACTCGTTACTATGCCGAAATTCCGAAAGGAATTTCTCTCTCCTCATTTACATTCAAGAAATTATTTTGTTTTAGGAATCTAAATTCCATTATAATTGTTGGGATATGTATCTAAATAACTCCCTTAATTTCCATTTCATGTACATATTATGGGATATCCATTTCTCTATCATCAACCATTTTTTATTAATTCTAATGTCACATTGTTAGGCTACCGAAATTGCAACACATTTTTTCAAGCCAAAGTCATTGTGTAGTGAATACCATGACTATTTCTATAAAAACGGTATTCAACTTTATACATATTTACCTTTTGATTATATAATTTCATATATGAATTTCTCATTACTTTATTGTGGAATAAATGATGATGTTTAATGATTCTTTGTTCTTCAATCCATGTGGATCACTTATGAATGAAATGAAATGTTTAAGAATGGGTGAGCCTTGACAACGCTCCAATGCATTGGGTAATTTATAGTGTCATGATACATCATGTGAAATGGGTTTTGACTCATGATAATTAAAGTCCAACAAAGGTTTACTCTTGCTTCATGTACAATAAGGGATTACTCATGCTTCATGTGCAATGAGACTTGGTTCATTAGAATTCCTTGTAAAGTGTTATTTTCAGATCTCTCTATTATGATTTTCAAGCATTATGATTCATTTAAGTACATGATTCTTCTGTTCTCTATTGATATGCCTATTTTCTAACATGTACTTTATTTCTCATGTTATTCCATGTTTATTCCCATAATGGGATTTATATCTCACAATTTTCTTATGAATTTCTTCAGGTTATCCTATTCAATGCTAAGTATGAAGGAATGTAGTGAAAATGTAAAGGAAGTTTTCAATAATAAGTTGCTTTCTATGCTTTAATTTGTTACATAATGTTCCTAATCCCCAAAGACACTAGACCTCTCGATATTCAATAGTGTTTCAAATGAAGGTTTTATGTAATAAATCATGATTAAGTTTGTAATAAAGGGATTGGTTTCTATAGTTCCTAACAAAATATAGTTTTAGTTATTTTTGAGAATAGGATAACAAACCCTAGTGTATCCTTAGAGAAAAGACTATGTCTAATAAAAACAACCCTTTGTTTTGGTGGGTATTGAGTAAGTGGTTTATCCAGAAAAAACATCCATGTCTTGATATGAGTAGGTAGAGGTGGATCTTGCACAAATGTTCCTAGGAGTGACAACCCTAATAAGAAGATTGGGGTCTGAACTGGGGTATCCTGGTACATGACAATAGGCCTTACTGCACACATAGTTATGACACTCCCAGGGGATATGCTTCAGTAAATTAAAAATCATAGAATAAACAATTATTAATGGAATTAAAAAATTGCCTCTTAGAATATATGTTGGAATGTAGATCATTGATAATAATTATAGAATCCTATATATTTATAAGATTATATAATAATAGTTATTTATATGTCATTCTATTTTGTCCGTGGGTTTCCCTTTAGGTTTTTATAAGTTAAGGTACTCATCCCATGTATATATTGATAACGTAGATCCAGAATAAAAAAAGTGAAAGGGATGGTTATCGCCCATAGTTCAACACATTATTTTGTATCTCAAAATTTAGTAGAACAATACCAACACCACCACAAATCATGAATGTAACGATGTCGGTGAGTATGTAAAATGGGGAAATCATTGCATCCCATGAATATAACTTCTCTCCTGTCATAATCGAGTGATTGAACTTCCTAGAGAACCTCATCATACTACCTCTGGTGGAATTTGATGCAATTCATGGAATGGATTGGCTTTCCCTATATAGATCCAACATAAATTGACATGAGAGGGAAATCACTCTCGTTGTGGAGAATCATCCACTGATTCTATAAATGTGTAAGGAGGAAGAGTAATCTTCTTTACCTCCATCATCTCAATTGTGGATATTACTACCCTATGAGCATTGTTATATAGCATGTATGATTGATTCTAAGGAGAATACCATCCTTGATGAAATGTATATTGTGCGGGTATTCGCTGAAGCGTTTCCCGAGAAATTTCCTAGTCTTTATCCTAGAATATTTGTTGAATTATCAATTGATAATATACCTAGGGAGTTTCAAATATTCAAGAGATTGTATACAATTTCTATAGTTGAGCTAGAGGAAAATGAAGAAAAAACTATAGGAGAATCTAGAAAATGGGTTATATTCCCATGCTCCTCACCATGTGGTGCGCCACTCCTCTTTGTCAAGAATATGTATGGGTCAATGTGCCTTTTCATAGAATATCGTGATCTTAACAAAATCACATTAAATAACAAGTATCCTCTCCCCTGAATTTATGACATGTTTGATCAGCCTCGGGGAGAACAATACTTCCCCAATGTAGATTCGTGATTGGGGTATTATCATGTAAGGATGAAGAGGGAAGATATCCCCAACAATACTTTTGGTAAAAGATACGGGCACTAAGAATTCATAGTAAGGCATTTCGAACTCACTAATGCCCTTCAAATCTTCATGGACTTGATGGATAGAGTCCTTAGAGATTACCTTTACAAATTTGATGTAGTTATTATAGATAATATTCTAATATACTCCAAAATCATGTATGAAAATGAGGATCATCTATGAACTATACTAAAGACCTTGAAAAAGAATAATCTCTATGAAATGTACAAAAAGTCTGAGTTTAGGTTGACGGAGGTCCCATTATTGGGCCATATCATCACTAACAATGGGATATATTTGGATCCCTCTAAGGAAGATACAATAAAGGGATGGATGAGTAAAACATTACTACAAGATATCCATATCATTATGGGGTTAGCTGGATATTATAGATGATTTTTTATAAATTCCCCACAATTTCCAACCATCATACCAAGCTAACTCGTAAGGTATTGAAGTTTTATTAGAGTGATGAATGTTAAGAGAGCTTGTTGGAGTTGAAAAAGAGGTTTATCACTATGCTCGTTCTCTTATTACCCACAAGTAGAGAACTTTTTGTGGTATTCCGTGACACTTTAAAGAAGGGCTTGGACTATGTGTTGATGAAAAATGAAAAATACACTACCTATGATTCAAGGTAATTGAATGTTCATGGAATGAATTGTCCAACACATGATCTGGATTTGGCTGTGGTGATCTTAGCATTAAAATTTGTGGAATTATCTCTTTGTGGAGAAGATTGAAATATTTAAAGACCACAAAAGCCTCAAATATATATTCACACAACAAGAGTTGAACATGCGGAAATGTAGAAGGTTAGAGGTGATCAAAGACTACGACTAGTCAATCCATTACCACCCTAGGAAAGAAAACAATGTGGTGGATTCTCTAAGTAAAAAGGACCTAGAGACTATATCCTTGATGTGAATTGAGAATGATCAAATATTCTTAGAATGGATTAATATATTCCTGGGAATTATATCGAATGATTCATCATAAATACTTTCAAAAATGATAGCTCAACTGTCTCTTTTGAAGAGGTTAATGGATGCTGAAAAGAATTACGTGGGAATCCAAATGAATGTGGAACCCATTAGAAAATGGGAAATTCTTAGAGATCAATGTTAATGTAGAAGGAATTATAAGATTTGGGGAAATAATATATTTCCCATTATGCATGGAGCTGAAGAAGGATCTTTTGGATGATGCACATAGTTGAAATTTAACTATTATCCCAGGAAACACATAGATGTATTCAGATCTCCCATATTATTATTGGAGAAATAATATGAATATTGAAATCGTGGAGAGTACATAAAAGTTCCTAGTGTGTCACCTTGTGAAGGTAGAGAGGGAGAAGTCTAAAAGGATGATGAAACCATTTCCCATAACATCATGAAAATGGGAGAACATCACCATGGACATTGTCATCGAACATCCTAAGACATCCAAAGGAAATGATACAATCATGGTTACTGTAGATCATCTTACAAAGGTTGTACAATTTATTTCAATTCATGATGAATTCCCATTGGATTAACTGGGATGGATATATATCATGTTTGTGGTAAGGCTGGATGGAGTACCAAAATCTATAGTATCCGATCCAGATTCTAGATTCACCTCTATGTTTTGGAAGATTCTTCAACATGCTCTGGGAAATGAATTGAACTTCAGCATGTCTTATATTCCTCAAATTGATGGCCAATCTGACCAGACTATCTAAATAGTTGAGGACATGTTGAGATCTTACTCAATGGACTTACAAATAGATTGGGATACAAATATTCCTCTGGTTGAGTTCTCTGATAACAACAGATTCAACTCGAGCATGCGAACTGAACCTTATGAAACATTGTATGAGAAGAGGTGTATAACACCATCATGTTGGGATGAAGTCGGTGAGCGTAAGCTGCTAGGTCCAGAAATGGTCAATGAAATAGTAGAGAATGTGAAAACCATTCAACATCATATCAACGTAACCCAAAGTCGATAGAAGAGTTATGTGTATAATATTCTATGAGACATTGAGTTCAAAATTGGATACATGGGGATTCTATGCATTTATCCATGGAAGAAACTCATGAGGTTTGGAAAGAAGGGGATGTTATGTAATAGGTACATCGACCCCTTTGAGATTCTTGATCATGTCGAGGTTGTGGCCTACTGATTTTAATTCTACCTACCATGTCCAATGTACATGATGTCTTTAATGTATCCATCTTAAATAAGTACCTACCAGAACCTTCACATTTACTCACTTTATAGGTAGTACAGTAAGAGGATGATCTTTTTTATTATGAGAAACCAGTGAAGATCTTAGATCGTAGAGAAAAAGTTCTACGAAATTAGACAATTCCCCTTGTCAAGGTGTTGGGTAAAAACCAAATTATTGAAAAAGATGCATTGGAAAATGTTGGCATAAAATCCCTCAAGGCATCCTGGAATCATTTATGAGGTGATTGTGTCTGTTGAGATAGGGGACATCTGTGTAGTGATTGTTGAAAATGCAAACCATGACATAAATATTTGTTGACAAAAGGGATTTCATGGTGTCATGTTGAGTTCAAGGGATATGGTTAATGATCCATGTTTGATTCATGAATGTCGACAAAGGAATGGATGATCTGGATGTGGTACAAAAAGAGCATATACAAGGTGGTGCGAATTTCCAATGTTTGCCAATTTTTAGGCATAAATATCAACAGATAGAGAAAAGTGGTTTTTGGAAAAGGGACTTGTGAGACGAGGTCATGGAGGCAAATAATATTACACACCTAATGTTTTTCAATAACATATCATCAAAATATGGAAAATGGATAAGGGGCGCCCATGTTTTAGGGTTGGTCACGCAAGTGACTTGCACGGTAGATACTTGCGCGCCGAAAGTTGCTCACTGCGGGGAGACTTGTGCGTCGTCATGCAGGGTGTCCAAATGACTATAAACAGTGGTCAAACCCTCATCATTCATAGTAGATTTCAACACTTAGGAAAATCAGAGATCCCATCATGCAGGTGTGGTGGTCGCACAAGTGTTGTGTGGTCATGCAAGTAGATGTTTCCCTCTAGGTGATAGTTCCATGCCTGAGGTGGTTTGGGAAAGGAAGGAAGTGAGTTTCCCATGTTTTGACTTGTAGATGGACATATCACACAAGTGGTTTGGTGACACTTGTGTGCCATGTTTTGAAGAAGCGTGATAGTTGGTGGTTGCAAGACAATATTGGTTTGGGAGTAAAAGGTTGTAAGCCGCGCAATTTTGGAGTCAGAGAAGCTTGTGTCGCGCATGTAGTTCAGGTGTACTAGGGTTCTTATTATAACTTGTGCACCTATACATGCACACCGTGTTAGAGAAGGGAACCTGGTATGGTTGATTCACGGAAGGGATTCAAGGTGCTGGGAAAGCTGGAAGTGTGAATGATACCTTTGGTGAAAAGAGAGATTCATCTATGGGTGAAAGATGGACTTCAACAGAGCATCTACGAACAATGAAGGATACATTCATTAGTGATAATGAAGAGAACTACAGTTCTTTAAACTTTAAGTGGAACCTTTCCAGAGTAGTGAGCAAAGGAAGAGGAAGAAGGTGATCCTCTCCACCGGCAGGGAGCCTGAGAGAGAGAAATAGGGGGTGACCCTTGGGAAAGCCGTGAGGTGACCCAAAACATTTCAAAGGTATTGAGCCTGGGATTAGATGTGATCTAGACTGAACCTTGTAAACAACAGTGTGCTTATAGTGGATTTCGTACATCGACACATTTTTGGTGTGTGCTCCTTGGACGTAGCCCAGTGATGGTGAACCAAGTAAAACCTGTTGTGTCATGTGCATTATTTACATTATGTTTATATTGTTCAACTAGAAAGAGAGAGAAGGGTGTTTTTATTAACAACGAAACAAGATCAGAACATTCTATAATTTGAAATTTTTCATACCATGATTCACCCCTTATCAGGGTATTCACCTTGTGGACCTAACAATTAGTATCTGAGGGAAAGGTTTATATTAGTTCTTCTCTCAATGGAGTTCACTAATCATAAAGGGATTCCAATCTTCAACGGAAGTAATTTTCAGATATGGATGAATAAAATGAAACACTATTTCCGATCTTTGTGAATCGATGTGTTTTCAATAGAAATGCATGGTATCTCAGCTGACATCAACAGTGGAGCATTATCAAAAACTGATACAAGGGAGCTAGTTTCTGACGTGAAGGGCATTAATGCATTAGGTGGATCCATTTCAAATGATATTTATACAATTGTGATGTCATTAAAAACATCACATGATGTGTGGGAAAAGATTTTGAATATATATGATGTGGATACAATTGTCAGAGAGGCAAAGCTGCATGTTCGGTGGAACAAGTATGAAGATATGAGAATGATCCCGAATGAATATATTGATGCATTTTTCGACAGGGTATATGTTGTTGTGGAATACATGCGGGGTCTTGGAGAAGTCATCGAAGATAAAAAGATAGTAAATCATATCTTGAGGGAACTTTCACCCCAGATTAATCTAAAAGTATATGTCTTGGAAGATATAGACTCAAAAGAGCTGATGTTGGATAACCTTCATAGTACCCTTATTGCATATGAAATGTGGAATGATTAAAATTATTCTATGCAAAATGGGAAATCCAAGGAGGTGGCATTTAAGGCCGTGAATAATATCACCATTGAAGAATATTAGGAGAATGAAGAGATACAGGAAGTGATTTCATTCCTTTCCTAAATCCTTTAAAGAGAAAAACAATTGTTTAAAGGGAAACTTAAGCTTGAGTGATTTAGATGTGGAAAGGTTGGACATCTCGTAGCAAGATGCCCAATGAATTCTCAAGATGATGAAGAGGATGAAGTTCAAATTCACAAAAAGAAGTCTTCAGCCTATGTGAAAGGAATGAAATAGTTCAAGGGAAATTTCTTCAGGAAATAGAATCATTATTCACAAGACTATGAAAGTTTAGATGAGTCTGAGGATGAAAAGGATGAAAAGATAAAAATTTGCAAAAATCATGGGGAAAATGCCACGGTGGTGGTCGTCGGTAGTTCACATGAAAAAGAAGAAACTAACCCTAGAGAAGAAGAGGAAGTAGTTGAAGAAAGAGTTAATATGGAAGACGAATTTGAAGTAGCTCTAGAGGACAGAGATGTTTGGAAAGCCAAAATGAATAGAGCCAATAATGTGGTTCGTGATTCCAAACTCTATATGCAACAATAGGATGTAGAAAATTCTTAGTTGTTAGAAGAAATTGAAAAACTAAAATCTACAACACCAGAGAGCTTAGAAATTTTTTTTAGTATAAGCTTAAAATTGAAGAACAAAAGAATGAAGTTGATTGTTTAACTAACACTGGAAAGGAGCAGGTCAAATGTATCAGAGAACATTAAAAAGAAGTTATTAGTATGTGACAAAGGCTTAAGGATCATGAAAAACTCATGACACCCAGTACAATGCTAGAAAAACAAATTATTCAGAAGACTGAAAAAGAAAGAAGTGGAGCACAGACCTCCAATTGAAAAGAAGACACATTCATGTTCTAAATATAAGACAGGTGTGGGACATGAACTAAAACAGAAAGCAGTCATGGATGAAGAAAAACTGCATGAACCTACTCTGAGAATGAAGATTGATTTTGGTACTAAACATGATCATAATATTTGCAGATCTGAATGGAAAACAAGTAGTGAAGAAGTGACACACATGAATTATCCTAATATTAGGTGTTATTGCAGTGGAAATATGGGACACTCACATAATGTGTGTTCTATATCCCAGAGATACCGAAGGGCACAAGAACAACAATGGAAGCCAAACAGAGAATAATATTATAGAACATCCTTTGAAGGTCATTGTTTTAGTTGTGGAGTATTTGGTCACATGGCTAGATTTTTCACATCAATCATACAATGAAATGTGCCAAAACAAAACTCAAGCAGTAATAAGAAGAAAGTTAGGGAATCGACAAGTGAGCTGAGAACTCAAAATTGATTTGTAGCTCTACAGGATGAAGCTAGTCTTTCACACATTAAGGAAGATAACCTTCTACAAAACCACACTAAGTGTGAATTTGAATACCTGGATCAAAAAGAAAAAGGATGAGAAGGAAGTAGTTGTGGAAATTTCCCTTAGAGCATCAGATCATTCAGGAGTATTTATCCTTGACATTGGTTGAACATACTATATGATAGGTAACAAGGATATCATTACAGAAATTAAATAGGAAAAAGAAGGTGTTTTCATGTATGGGAATGATGAAGGGCTGAATATTATTGGTTCCGGAAAGGGTAAATTTGCGGAAAGAGAAATGAGACGTGCTGATATCATGGTAGTAGAGGGCCTCAGTCATAACTTGCTCAGTGTGAGTCAACTATGTGACTCTAGGCACACTATTCGATTTACCAAGAATATGTCTGTTGTGAAAGGAAAAGATGTAGAAGTTTTTCTAAAGGGAAAAATTACAAAGGGAAATCATTACATTGTAAGTGGGGAAGAAGAAATGTGTCACTTATCTAGAGAGGAAGAATACAAATTGTGGAATAAGGGACTTGGTCATCTATGTAAACCATCTATGGAAGATCTTGTAATGAGTCATGCTGCTGGAGACCTTCCTAAACTATCACGTGATCACACTCATACGTGTGACACTTTCCAATAAGGGAAGATCACCAGAAAGACACACAATCCATAGGAACATAAAACAACCAGAGTGCTCAAATTGGTGAGTGATGATGTTTTTGGACCTATCACACCACGATCTATAAATGGTAAAAGGTAAAATGTCCTTTTCATTGATGATTATTGAAGAATTTCTTAGGTATTTTATATTACCCATAAGACAGAAGTGTTCAATTGAATCAATATGTATAGGAGATAATCAGAAAAGATACATGGGAAGAAAGTTCTAAAGTTTCGTACTGATAATGGTAAAAAATTCACAAATAGTCATGTGGATGACTATATCGAAAAACATGGGATAAGGCATCATGTTTCATTAATATGAGCTCCCCAACAGAATGTAGTAGTTGAAAGGAGAAATCAAATCATCAACAACATTGACAGAACAATGCATACTGAAAAGGACCTACCAGAAAATTTTTGGAAGGAAGTAGTTTTGACATTGGTCTATATTTAGAACAGGGCTCTATTATGTCCGAAGGAAGGAAAGACTCTGTATGAGATGTTTTATTGAAAGAATCCAACAGTGAAATATTTTAGAATCATTGGAAGTAATTGTTTCATTCTGAACAAAGAAAATCACAGAAAGTTTGAGTCAAGAGGAGATGAGGGGATATTCCATGGCTACTCATGTAAAAGAAAAGTATATAAATTCTTCAAAAAAGGCTGAGAAAAAATTGTTGATAGAAATGATGTCAATATAGTATAATATGAATAGAATACTCAATGAATCATTGTGATGTTTTTGGATGATAGTGATGAGGAGGTAAGGAACGCAGGAGGAACAGAAGTGGCTGATTCTGATTCAGAAGAAGACACTAATGATGAACAAGAAGGTGTCATGTATGTGTCTAAAATGAAGCCAATGAGACATGCAGAAATTTATATTCAGAATATCATTGGTGATCATAAAGAACTAGTTCAGACAAGAAGAATGAAGTCACTACAGCAGGCATATTTCCTATCTCAGGTAGAGCCAAAATGGTTTGCAGATGCAGTTGAAGATGAAAACTGGGTTCAGGCTATGAATGAAGAGCATGATCAGATTGAGAATAACCAGACGTGGGAGATTGTTTCAAGACCAGCCGATAAGAATGTCATCAGGGCTAAATGGGTCTATCACAACAAGATGAATGAAGATGGTGCAATTGTTCGAAACAAAGTATGACTAGTGTTCAAAGTATACTCCCAGATAGAGGTAATAGATGTTGATAAGACATTTGCACCGGTTGTAAGGATAGAGACAATCAGATTATTCTGAGACATTTCTGTGCAATTGAAGTTCAAAGTGTTCCAGATGGATGTCAAATCTGCTTTCTTGAATGGGGTTCTAGATGAGGAAGTATATATCGAGAAGCCGGACGGTTTTCACATTCATGGGGATGAGAACAATGTTCGTAGACTGAAGAAGGTGTTGTGTGGGCTATAATAAGCACCAAGAGCATGGTAATCAAGGATTGATCAGTACTTGAAGAAGCTTCGTTTCCATCATGCGGGAGTTGATTACAATCTTTATATAAGCAATGACAGTAGTCAAAAAATGATGGAGTTGGTTTATGTCGATGGTATAATATTTGGCAGATTAGATGATGCTCATTGTAGATTGTTTTCAAATTTCATGAAGAGTGAGTTTAAAATGTCAATTATTTGTGATCTAATGTTTTTACTTGGTTTATAGGTGGAACAAGGAAGTAATGGGACTTTCATTTCACAATCCAATACGCCAAGGAGGTTCTAGGAATGTTTGGAAGGGAAAATTCAGAGGAGATGAAGACTCTGGTTGCTACCCAGAAGAAACTGTACAATGATTAGGATGGCAAGGCAGTTATTATCACAGAATAAAGGAAAATTATTGGAAGCTTGTTGTAGTTGACCAAAACAAGGCTTGAAATTGTTTTTTCCCCATGCCAAGCAGCGAGATATCAGAGTAATCCAAAGGAAATCCACATGCTCTCTATCAAAATAATACATTGGTATATCAAAGGAACCATGGATTTTGGTCTGATGTATAATGACAAATATCAATCAGTGTTATTGGGTTACGCTGATGAACATTCGGCTCGGTCAGCAGATGACAGAAAATAAACGTCAGGAGGTGCATTATATCGTGGTGGATTGTGTATTTCTTGGATAAGCAAGAAGAAAGATTGAAATTTATCGAGCACCACAGAGGCTGAGTATATTGAGACCACTCAAGCATGCACACAATTATTTTTGATGAAGCAATAGCATGAAGATATGGGAGTTGAGGTTAATTCTCTGATCGGAATTCAGTGTGATAACTCAAGCACTACAAATCTCAGCAAAAATCAAGTTCATCGATCAAGGATAAAGAACAATGATATCAAATCTCATTTCATCAAGGATAAGGTGGAGAAAGGTCTTGTGTAGATAGAGTATGTGCCTATAGAGCTACAAGTTGTAGATATTCTGACAAAGGACCTACCCAAAGAAGAATTTGAAAGGCGTCGACTGGCTCTGGTAGTTCAGTCGACTTCCCACACATAATAGAGTGTTGATGTGGGAACCACCCCATATCTCCGAGGTATGATGTGTTTTTCCCTCATGTGCTGATATGTGTTCTCTAATCTGTTACAGACTTTAAAGAAGTGACCATTGGATTCGTTGACAAATGGGGAGAAAATGGTGATTGTTCAAAATAGAGACATTGTGGCTATTTGAGAAATCATGACAAATCGAGGGAGAAGATGACATGTGGAGAATCTAGAAGGGGGAGAATATTAAATCTGACGATGCTAGAAGTGATTGATCAAAGAATAGATTTCACTATAGCTGATGATCATGATAAAAGCAGAAAAGTGCTTTTGGACTGCAATAAGAATATTTCAAAAAATTGGTATTAGTTTTGTGTGAACAGTGGGTTTCAGTGTTGATGTTATTAATTGATGAAATTTTAATTTACTCTTGTTTCTCATGTCGAGAATTGCTCATGTGGGCATAGAGTATGTGTTGAGAAAATCCTTGATCTCTATCGGAATTGTAATAGGTGAATCGTGGCTGAAGAATCAATGATATATATTTTTATGGAAGAGTTGTCAACAAAACGTAAGGGGGATATTGTTTGGAAAAAAACCTCAAGGCATCATTGAAGCATTTTTGAGGTGATTGTGTTTGTTGACAAAGTGGACATCTGTGTTGTGATTGTCGAAAAAGAAAACCATGACATAAAAATTTGTTGACAAAGGGTTTTTCATGGTGGAATTTTGATTTCATGGGCTATGGATAATGATCCATGTTTTATTCAAGAACATCGATAATGGAATGGATGATCTGGAGGTGGTAGAAAATAGAAGATACAAGGTGGCGCCATTTTCTAGTGTTTTCCAAATTTTTGGGCCTGAAAATAGAAAAATGGAAAAAAGTGGTTCTTGGAAAAGGGACTTTCGTGCCGAGGTCATGGAGGCAAAGAAACTTGCATGCCGAATGTTTTTCAGGATCAGATCTTAAAAATATGTCCAAGGGATAAGGGGCCCCCAAGTTTTAGGGTTGGGCGCCCAAGTGTCTTGCACGTCAGAGACTTGCGCGCCGAAAGTTGTGCACCGAGGGGAGACCTACACGTCGTCATGTAGGGTGTCCAAATGCCTATAAATATAGGTCGACCCCTCCTCATTCGTAGTAGATTTCAACACTTAGAAAAATCAGATCTCTCATCACGCAGGTGTGGTGGTCGCGTAAGTGGTGTGTGGTCGCGCAAGTACAATTTGTCCGCCAGGTGATAGTTTTGTGCCTAAGGTGGTTTGGGCGAGGAAGGATGTGAGTCTCCCCTGTTTTGAGTTGAACAAGGAGGTGTCGCACAAGTGGTTTGGTGAATCTTGCGTGCCATGTTTTGAAGAAGCACAATATTTTGTGGTTGTGCACCAATATTGGTTTATGAGTAAAAGGTTGTAAGCCGTGCAAGTTTGTAGTTGTAGAAGCTTGTGTCCAGCAAGTTGTTCAGGAGGACTTGCACACCAGTTCTATCATGCATTCCTATACTTGCACACCGACTTAGATAAGGGTTCTAGGTAAGGTTGATTCACAGAAATGATTCAGGGCTATGTGAAAGCTGGAAGATTTCTCGATACCTTCGGTGCAAAGAGAGATTTCTTCTACGGGTGAAAGTTGGACTTGAACAGAGCATCTATATACAATGGCAGATGCATTCATTAGTGACAATGAAGATATATATAGGTCTATAAACTGTGAGTGGATCCTTTCCAGAACTAGGAGCAAAGGAAGAGGAATAAGGTGATCCACTCTACCAGTAGTGATCCAGGGAGATAGAAACATGGATTTTCCCTTGGGAAAGCATTGAGCTGACCCAAAACCTTGTAAAGGTAGTGATCTTGGGCTTAGAAGGGATCTAGCCCAAACCTTGTAAACAACAGTATGATTATAGTGGATTTGGTACATAGGCACATTGCTTGTATATGCTCCTTGGATGTATCCCAGTGAGGGTGAACCATGTTAAAATTGTTCTGTCCTGGGCATTCTTTACATTCTGTTTATATTGTGCAATGAGAAATAGAGAGAAGTGTGTTTTTCTTAACATTGATACAAGATGAGAACCAGCATTAATTTTAAATTAGTCATACCCTGATTCAACCCCCTCTCAGGGTATTCATCATTGTGGACCTAACAAAAATAGAATAAGTAAGGAAGAAGAATTACCCACATCCATTATAGTGTGGGAAAGGAAAATTTCAATGGTGAAAATTATTAAGGGGGAAGATTGTAACCACCCAAACATTCATTAATGAAAATTCCTCTTGATTAGAATAAATTTCTAATTATATAAAATGGTTATAAAATGTTTTCAATTCCTTGGGTTTATGATTTATTATTTTAAAATATTGTTATGAATTTTTACCATTTCTAATATTGTCGTTGAAAAATTATCACATAATTTTTATAAAATATAGTGCTTTAACAAATCCAATTTACTCCGATAAAGGAAGTGATGGCCACATATAGTAGATATTCACCATATGAATCCCATTTGTCAGATCTTGGAAAGGAGGTGGAATCATTGGGCTTCGCTTTTTACGAAGCCAAATATGAGATTGAACACGCTATGCTTTCACGTTACCAATTATGTGAGAAGTGGATGTTAGTAGAGTTTACCACCCAAGCGATGTTATTCAATCCACCCAAGAGTCAGTCACCGTTGAAAACCTTACCCTTAGGTCTTATAAAGGTGTTATAAGGGGTCATGTAAGAAGACCCTAGTCATACTATTCTTGCACAGAGAATATACATTCATTTTTTTATTGTTACATTGTAAATAGTTTTTAATGTGAAAATAGTATTTTTATTTAATATTCAAATAAAAAATATATTTTAATGAATTTATGGTTTTTTGAATTAAATATTATTTTAATAAAATATTATTATTATTATAATAATTTTTATTTAATATAAATGTTCGTATAATTATAAGAATGCAATTGTAATATTTATTAATGTATGAATGAGGTTTTTTTCAAAACCCATGAATTTTCGATAAATGTCCATTTTTTAAGTAATAATTCACATACAAAAAATATTATTTACATAAAAAAAATATTATTTTTGGAATCTAGAGATCAAAATTATCCAACGATAAATTTTTATAATTTTTTGAGACAGTCGAATTTTGGGGTAAAAATGTAATACCTTTTAAAGATAAATTATGTATTAGGACATCATAATGACCCAATAGTGATGTAATAAAAAACTATAAACATTGTGTTATGCCAATATATGTTTCTCCACTAAAATAATGAGAATTTATTTTTATTTGATTTATTTTACAAAGCCTTAGTGGACCGTCGAAGACATATCAAACGTTTAATCTTTTAAAATTATTTTCATTAAGAGTGTGACTCACTACTACATAAGAAACCCTATTTTTTTTGTGATTTTAGGCCATTGGACTCATAAAACATTTCATTCCACTCCCATTTTGAAATTATTTGGGGGAACAACCATGGGTTGGTTTGTGGTATTGATTATGTTAATGTCTTGTGTCCCCAACCTAAATAATAAAGAGTTCCCACTCTTTTCCGGTATAAAACCACGCATGATCCCACTTTATCATCAATAAAAACCTTTTTGAGTCATTTAAAAACATCCCCCCAATAAATATAATCATCCCACGTTTCCCCAAGTTCCAATTAAGCCTCTCTCAATCCTCTCCCAATCCATTGGGATCACACCTCTATGTAAGGTATTCCTACCTTTCTCTTTCTTTCCATGTTTCTTAACAATGTAATGCCATTTTATTTTCAATTATAAATGTGGTGGTATGATTCCAAACCTCCCCACACTCCCCTTTTTAATTTTGAATGATGATATACCCATTAATCTCTCATTAAATGCCTCCCATGTACACCTATTACTATGCTGAAATTCCAAAATTAATTTCTCTCTCATATTCTACATTAAAGAAATTATTTTGAATCAGACATATAAATTCCATTAAAATTGTTGGGAAATGTATATATGTGACATTTCATTTAAATATGTTGATCCAACAATTTCTCTCTCATCAACCATTTTTTATTAATTTTTATGTCACGCCGTTATGCTGTAGAAATTGCCCCACGTTTTCAAATCCAAATTCATTGTGTTGTGAATACCATGCCCATTTTCTATCATGGGTATTCACAATTATGCACATTTACATATTTATTATAGAGTTTCGTGGATTAATTCTAAAATCCTCTATCATGGAATAAATTATAATGTTTAATGAATGCATGTTCTATGATCCAGGTGGCACACTTATGCATTAAATGAATTGTTTAAGAAAGGGTGCGCCCTAATAGCACCCCAATGTATTAGGTAAAATATAAATAATGATACTTCATGTAAAATTTGTGTTGAATCATGATAATTCAAGAGAAACTAGGGTTTAGTCATGAATCATGGTCCATGAGGGTTTACTCAGGCTCCATGTGCAATGATCCTTGGATCATGCTAATTCCATGTTTTGTTTTGAAGCCACGTCACCATGTTATGATTATCATGATATATCTTGCTTTTATGTTCATATTTATATTGTGATCCATTGATATTTTTATTCTCTAACATGTAATTTATACCTTGAGGTATTCCATGTTTAATCCCTTAGTGTCTTTATAGCTCACCATTTTCTTATGCATGTTCTTTGGCTATCCAATGCAATGCAAAGTACGAGGTAATTTAGTGGTCATGTAAATGAAGATTTCAATAAGATGATGTGTTATTTACTTTAATTTGTTATGTAACGTTCCAACACCCCAAAGACTCTATAAATATATATCTTAAATGTTGTATCAATTGAAGGTATTATGTCAAAAATCATGTTTAAGTTTGTAATAATGGGAAGTGTTATTATAGTGTGAGGACTTATGATGCATGTTCATAAGTCATCTTTCAAATGTGTGATGAACATATATGGACAATAAATGATTTTCCATATTATGAAATGATATCTGGATGTAGCACAAATTGAAAACTGCCAGGTCCCATTTTTATGAAAATTACTAGATCCTTATGAATGAAATATCATTGTATTTTTTGTTTTATAGGATATAAATGATTCTTCCAAGTGGGCCATCCATATAGAAATAATCATATCTAAATTGACTATAACAAGGAGGTCGATGACCCACGTTAGTGTATATCATGATATTATATTTTTAATTAATTTCAATATTTCATTTCCACATTTGGGATGGTTAAAATGAAGTCCTGAAAGACAAAGAATGTTTAGAATAATACATGCTAAAATTGGAAGAATATTAGTATGTTCTTTGAGTTTCATTATTGGTCGAACAATTTGAAATGTTATTTCATAGTATTAATTATCCTTGAAAAGAATATATCTGAAATGTTGCTTCTGTTTCACTTAAATGAAAATGGAAATAAAAAATATGATTTACAATCTTTTCGTAACTCGATGGATCGGTGGATCATAATAGAATAGTATCATGATTGTATCAATGAAAATAAATCGCAATTTCCATGGGATTCTTATGTGAGGAAGCCAACAGAAAATATTCAATATATTGAAGTACAAGAGATTATAAATGTTCCTAATGAATATTCAATAAATATATAAAAATGAGTCAACAAGAGAGATAATTGAAGTTTAATTTTATATGACTCGTGATTATCATGTCATTATGCATGAGTTGATTCAATTAGAAATCCATCATATTTTTTCAAAAATGTAAGTGTGTCAGTTATTCAGTTATTCAAATTAACTATAGATATTTTTTTATAAAAAATTTTCGAAGTATTTATTCCAAATAATGTTGGATGGGAAACCATTTATTATTTCTGTTTTAGAGAAAATATTTCCTCCATTATTTTTCAATGCATGTTGTATCTTACTTTCCATCTGCAAACCAAAATACTTCTTGGAGGACCTGTAGCTTTTTATGGATATATCCAACAAAATGAAATATTTACAAAAGTAAATCTTAGTTCTAGAACAATAATCATACTAAAGGTTATATCATTAACAGTTTCTTGGATCAAAAAGGTTTGAATTTATTCCCAATGTATTTTTTTTGATCTGAGTACAAGAATGAACATACCAATAAGGAATGAATAAGAATAGTATTATAATATTGAACCTATTTTTCTATCACTACCTCAAATATGATGAATTCCTTAATCATATACATTAACGACATTAATCCATGAAGTGTGGGAGATGGAACATCACATAGGAGTTTTCAACTACAATTTTTTCGATGAATACATAAATTAAGTAAATTGAATAATTATATCTAGTATCAAGTCCTATAATTGTATATATCTATTAAAATCATTAATAATATTATCTACATGGAAAATAAATAATTGATAATTAGAAATATTTTTTCATTATCTTTGAAAGGAGAGAGGAATTACAGAGTAATGTGTATTCTATTTGGTTGAAAATAAAGGTAGAAGCATTGATGTAATTAAGAAATACAATAAAAATTCAATTAGTTTTAATTTTCATTTAAATTTCTGGTATCGATTTTTTCTACTAACATTGTCTTCATGGAAATAACATCTTTGGAATTTTTTCCTTATACAATGGTTTATGAATGTAAATCAATTGTGATCAATGGGTACATATTAACTATCACTGAACCATAAAAGAACACGAGAAGACAACGTGATGGTGTTATTATAACTGCCAAAATAGACTATTATGGAAATGCCTCAGATAATAGACCTCATTTTGAAAATTTAACTTATCATGGAGTTGTTGAAAAAATAACTATATTGGATTATTAATCTCATGATCGAAACACTATGAAGAAATTTTAGTGGTTTGATTCGATGACGAGTAAGGGAAACATTATTGCGGATTTTCGATTTTGAGTTTTTGACATGACTCTCAATATTGTTACCAATAAACCATGTTTGATGGCATCAATGGTGAAATAGGTATTTTATATTAGACATCTTCTTCATACAAGATTTAGTTTCATTAGTGAAGTAATACCAAGATAGATGTTTTTTGATGGTGATGATGGAATTGACACCATCCCTACTCTTATTGTCCATAATCCATTTACTACATTTGATGACATCAATACATCAATTAATTGAGTTTATTGTGTACCTAATATTATTTATATAAATATATAGAAACATTCAAATGTGATCTCAGTTCTATTGGTTTACCTAAACATGAGTTTTTTAGGCATGTAATATACTAATTGATTTACTATTGACTGCAAATATTTTGCACCCAACAAAACCTCCAGGTGCATTTAAAATATTTACTGGTTTAAATTATCTTTGAGTTGCAATTAATAATATTTAAGGGAATTGTATTTGGCCCTACCAATCAATACAAAAATTAAATAGTTAAATCGTAAGGGAAAACATGATGAATTAAATAGGATATATGAAACAAATTTATATGAAAAATGAAACCAATGAAAATTATGACCAAACAAAATAAAATATACTTTACCTAATCGAAAATATGATCCAAATATCATAATACTAATAAGAAATGTCTCATTTTTTTTGGTTACACAATAGATACAATTTTCTAATTACTTTCATATATGTTTTGAAATGAAGTAAATTAAACTTTATGATGAGCATTGAAGAAAAAAGAGAGTGGACAATAATCATCGAATTGTTGACATTATAATTACTCAATTAGTTCATGTTAGGAGTATTTTATTTCAAATATGTAAATATATATAACATATAATGTCACGTGATTAATTTTTTTAATATTTTATTCAGGCTCCACCGTATAGATGCCAATTATTGGACGACCATGTAATGTCCCAGTTCTGGAAGCCACCCAGAGGTGCCCTATACCTGATAGGTCACATGGCCTAAGGCGCATTTCCCCAAATACCAGAGGCTACTGACAAGCAGTGATGGCCTTGAGTGTGATAGTGGAGAAACTATGCCTTCATTGGTAGAATAAAAAAATGGAAGAAATCAAAAGAAAAAGAAGAAGAATGAATAATCTATACAAAAGTAAATAGCAGAAGACTAGAAAATAATAAATTGGACCCCATATATATACATATGAATGATGCACGACACATATTTCTAGGAAAGAAGCCAAAAACATTACAATTCTAGCATACAACATTACTAAACCAAAGAATAATTGAAAGAATGTAAACAACTCATCAGCATCACAATCCATATCATGGTCCCTTTCTCTCCTACTCCATAGAAAATCAAGTACCTGAAGTAGAAAGGTGTGTTCCCTTTTATATAACTGCTAAAATATAGTCTCTTTGGGCCCAAAAGAATGGCCCAAATAGGGTGTGATACTAAATCCTAGTTGGCAACCACCACAAGATCTGTGCCTAACAGTTAGCGAATATATGGCTGCTAAGGTACAAAAAGCAGTAAAAAAGGATGTACACAGTAGTAACAATCCAAAGTTCCAATTATCAAGCAACAGCTAATCAAAAAGATAATCTCAAAAGGTAACCTTATCTAAAGTACCCACATATTGTATCCTCTAGTCCTACCTAGATACAAAATAAAACAGGCAACACAATAGGTAACCCTCTAGAAAGTACTCACAACCTATACAATCTGGTCCTACATGAAAAGTACAAGCAACCCTATGGGAAGTACACTCAGTATAACCCTTCTAGTTCAGCTTAAGCATAGAATCTATGAGGAATCACTCTCCATCCAATTGTCTTGTATTGTAAATAAAGGAACTCTAGGGAAGCACTTATGCCACATTCCCTCGGTGGCCCGCATGGAGAAACTACAAACACTCTTAGGAAGAACATACATCAATTCGCCCTATGGTCTCACATTGTAAGTAAAACCGAGAGTCTAGAGAATACCTTTCATCCATTCTCCCTTTGGTCTACTACACCAAGTTCTCACGACCCTGTGTAAGTTCATTAGGTACATCAACAAGTATCATCCATTGTAACCCCCAAGAACTTCTTGGCTAGTAGTCCTTAGTATATCAACATATCAAAACAAACACGCCATCCTGCAACTAAGAATGGGAATGTAAATAGATGTCTAATAGGAAAACTAGACCAAATAGTCAAAACCGGAAATTAGGCATGGTAAAAAACTTCCAAATAATATAAATTAACTCTATTTATATTCAATTAAATTCCACTCAAGAATAAAAGAATAGTAGGATAACAATAGGTCTAAAACATTAAACGTGCAATACCCCGTTAATGGGTATTGGAGATTTTTCACATATAACTCAATGAAATTCAACATAACAACAAAAACCACCTACCATGGTGTTGTAGGATCAATATATTTGATCCTTAAGCCTTGAATCCTCCACGAACATGGTAGATCTAAACAAATTCTCAAAAAATTCAATCGAAGATAACGTGAGAAAGAGGAGTAATCAAGAGAAGGTGTTCAAGAAGAAGAGTAAAATCACTGATGCGATTCCAACTCAACTGACAGAGTTCAATTTGGAGAACAGATGCTCAATCAAGGGCTCGACGAAGATCTCCACCTTACGGACATATACTTGATTTTCATTACCCCACATTAGACGGCCTCCAGGTCACCCCCACTTGGACTTTTGTGTGGCCATTACACGGCCATCACACTGCTACCTATGGTAACAGAGTACACACCGTGTACTCAGAAAGTACACGTCGTGTAGTTTGAAAATTTCAAGAAATTCCCCTTTTTCTCAACAATTACCAGAATAATGAAAACATACCTAGAAAAGAATTTTTGGGTTCTTACAAACTTCCACCTTAAAGAAATCCATCCTCGAATTTCCCTTGCAATGAGGTGTAGAAGAAGAAACCCTTAGCTGCTCCATCCATAGTGATCTTATGTCTACCTCCCTCTCCCAAGTATTGTCCTGTACTCGTCTGTGATACCAAAGCACCCATACCAGAGGAACAGACCAGCCATAGAGAACGTTTGTATTTTGATCAAAAATATTGATGGGATGCTCCTCAAAATATGCATCCACTACCAACTCAACATCCTCGGGTTGGAAGACATGAGATAAGTCTAAGAATTAATGTCAAAGCGGAGAAAAGTGGAAGAAGTAGTGCATAGTCCAGTACCACTGAGGTAATTGAAAATGATAGGAAACCGGCCCAACACTATCCAATACCTCAAATGGCCTGACATACCTCAGTGAAAGAATACCCTATTTCCTAATCATGTAGTATCCCAACCTTGGTGTGACATGCATGAAAAACCGAATCCGTGACCTCGACCTCCAGAGGTCGTCTCCATTTATCAGCATAAGACATCTACCAAGATAGAATAGTGTCCATTATCTTCCGAATCAACTCGATCTTCTCTGTTGTCTCCTGAAAAAGATGAGGTCCCAGCATAGCTGCCTCTCTTTCCTCCATCCAACATAAGGGTGATCGGAATGGCCTACCGAAAAAAGTCTCGTAAGGTACCATCTAAATAGTATTCGAAAACTATTATTTTAGGAAAACTCCAAAAAAGGTATATGTGTAGAGACCTGTAGCCTGACGTACATGGACATTACATTACTTTTGCGGAATACTTAATACATAACAAAAATACACACACAAGGATCGTAATAGTTTAGTGTCTTTGGAAACTCGGAACGTAATCTTCTAATCCTGGTGAAAGATCTTCAAAATCTCCCATAAAGATCTTCTTTTTTTTACCTAAAACCTTTCTTTATATCCTGGGGAAAAGAAAACACAAAAGGGTGAGCTCAAATGCTCAGTAAGGGTAAACAAAAGAAATATCAATCACATAATTTTCATAAGAACATAACATTTTTGGAAATCTTAACCAGCAAAAGAGAGCATAATTTCATAACATGGGATAAATCATAGTAGTGAAAATGAAACCATAACTTAAAACATTACTCATTGTGGCATACACACATAATCATAGAGAATCATTTCTTGTTAGTCAAGACTCATTGCCAAGACTATCTTAGTGGACAAAGTCCCTTTCTGAATCGAGTAATCCTCGTTTCAGTCCTGTTTCACTGAACCGGTATAACCTACCATTCCAGCCATGTCTATCTCATGAGATATAAAATCTTTACCCAATGCATTGGAGGGAGATATAGGTCCCACCCATCTTATAATGAATCCTTTCTTATGTGTGCCACATAATCATAAAACATACATCATCGCATAACACATGTAACAAAAATGGGATTCTTGAAACATCATGACATCATAAATCAATTCATATAAGATAAAAGAATTCATAAACATAATTCCATCAATGTAAAAATATGGATAGAAACAGAACCCTTTATTATCTTAGATGTAAAATAATTTTGATAAAACACTTGAATTGAATTCTTGAGGAAAATATCCTTTCTTCTTCAAAATCAATTTCTTTTCAAAAAACATCATGCAATTTTAAAAGAAAGAGATTTTATTGAAAATAGTCATGAAATATTTTAGAGGAAGCTTCATGAAAATAAGGCTTTATAAAACAGTATAAATCCGTTCATGCCGTATAAGTTAAAAAAAACATTCTTCGTACTTTTGTCGGAAAAGTCAAAAAGTACCTCGTACGAAAAACGAAAAAAAGATTCCTTTCATATCCTTTACTAAAAACTCATAGAAGGGTAAAATTGGATTTAAAAAATTGTAGGTGGATGGAAATAACATTACATATTGAGTAAACATGGATGTGGATGATAAAATACACCCCAGTAAATACTTACGAATAAACAATCTCGGATAAAAATGAGATTGTGATATTTCCCTTACCTTAGGTCCGACTTGCTTTGTAAGTGTCCGAACCACCTGTATAATGATTTAAATCATGTTATTGACTTATTACAGAATCATATTCATTGTTATGATATCATATATGGTTCACTTATGACATTATATTACCCGTTCTTTTGTAAATTCCATGTTAAAGAAGCGTTTTGGGTAAAATCGTTTCATTTATCGTAGGTGTTTTGACTTGTTGTTCTTGACATCATTATTACTTATATCATGATTTAATTACTTCCAGAATATAAAATATGATTTATATATCATATATATTCAGTATATATATATATATAATAGGTAGATAAATAAAATGAAAAACACCGTTCATGGAGACGGTAGTCAGTACGTACGCATGAACGCTGTTTTCCTTTCCTTATTGTCTTGAAATGGAAGTAAGTAGATGACATACATATGTATATATATACATAAATCCAGTAGCTTTATAATGTTATATATTTCATTATTATTTCTTATATATACATTATAATCATTCTTAAATGGTTAACATGGAGAATGAATCTCATCGCGTCGTGGAGACGGTATTCCGTACGTACGCACGAGCGATGATATCATTTCTATAAATATTGAATTGAATTGGAGTGGATTATACAATATATCAGAATCAATATGATGTTGTAATAACTATGTATAGTTATTCTTTACACCATTATACCCATCCATGTAAGGTGGTGGTGGAAAATAGATTACACCACGGTGTGGAGACGGTATTCCGTACGTACGCACGCGCAGTGATTTCTTTTTCCGTAGGATGGATAGATGGTGAAATAGGGTTGTTTCATACTTATAATAACATATCAGTGTATGAGTGATACTGATGTTATTACTTCATAATGAAACAACCTAAGAAGAAGAAGTGGAAGAAGAAATAAAGATGAAAGAATTGGTAACGGTAATTACATCTTCTTTGAAGTGCCTCTTTGAGACCTCCTCTTAGGGCACTAAAATTGGTCTTTGAGGAAGACCAGAACCTCTAGGATGTTGCTAGGGAAGTGGAGAGGAGAAATTGGCAGGGGTTGGCCGAGCTTGAGTGCTCAAATTGGTGTGAGGAGGAGGGGGAGGAGGTGTCCTTTTATAGGGGAGGAGAGGGGCACCTTTGGAATATCTCAAAATATTATTTTATATTAAAGTCAAAATCGGTTTATAATGGTTCCAAAGGGTCTTATTTCGAAGCTAAAGTAAGGATGGGTCGAAATCCTATCAACCAATAGGATTTAGACAAGTTAGGGTATTATTTTAACCTTATCAATTAGATTTAACTCAAAGTTAAATAATTTAACTTTTACCGTGTCTTTTTGTTTTCTTTCACTATATGGTTAATAAACTTACTATAACATGCCAAACGAACCCCAAATTGTATATTATTAATACATATATCCTTATTTAAGTCATTTGGCCGAACCTAAGATTTTTAGGAATAAAATAACAATTAATAATATAATATTTGATTTAAAAACTATTTTGTGTCAATTTTGACACTATTTGATATATGATTTTTGTGAAAGTCATAACAGAATTATATTTTCTAACCAAGTTGATTAAATCAACACTAATATATCATGGTAACCTAGAAAATTAGTGGAATTCATAAAAAGTCTTAAATTACATTTATTTTGGTATTTATATTATCAATTATGTCAATATTTCATTAATAAGATAATTACTGCATCATTTTTGTGTCATAAATAAATTATATTATTTGATGTCTAAAAATTAAAAATAAAATACCATCATGTAGGAAATCGTTTTAGCTTTCTAATGAATATTTATAGTCGAATTTATCTTATGTATAACCCCATATTATAAATGATTTACTTATTAAACTTTGATTTTAACTATTTTAACCCTTCTTTAAATAAATTAATAATAAATGTCCTAATCTAATCCAAGTGGACCTAAATGGTCATATTTTATTCCTAAGTTTGTTTTTGGTCGAATTACACTTGTCCAATAGAATTAGGACATGTGTTAGGGTAATATTAATATCATATTTACCCTTAGTTACCCAATTTACTATTAACCGCGGTAAAAAAAGTAAAAAGTTACTATTCACCAAAAAATTATTTTCATCTCATTGAACCACATTTTAGACCTTGATATTAACCGCGTCTCTCGGATTTTTGAAATTCCATTCATAGAAGCGGTAAAATTAAGATTTATGAAGAAATTAATTTTTTTTAACTACCACTTAGTAGTTTCACTATTCATCAAAAATTGATGTTTTTCAGAACAATGCCAAAATTTCATCCTAAGCTATATTTCATATTCCGAATTCAAAAATGAAGTCTATTTTACCAAATTCATAACATAAAAGTTGCATTAATTAATTTTATAATTAAATCCCGCTGTTAAAACAAATAGCGTGTTTTTAAGAAACAATATCTATCAAAAGATTGACACTTGATTATGTCTGGTTTAAATGTGAAATTACATCCAATGACAAACATTGTATTAAATTGTAAAAATATATTCTAAATATACTTTAAAACCACTCAAATTAATAATTTATCACTATTAATTATTTCGATTAAAAAAGTTGTTTTTAATTATAATTTAGTAATTTTCACTATTCATCAGAATATGAAAGTTATCCGAAAAGTACCAAAATTTCACCTTAGGATAAATTCGATACTCTGAATCCAAAAATAAAGTTAATTTTGAAAAATAAGATTTACTGGATTTCAAAAAGTGGTTATTACTATTCATAACGGCTAGTTTTAATAATATTTTTATAGCATATCGTTGTTTAGTGAAACTCAGTATTGCGTATTACACACGCTATCGAGGAAGGTCGCGATTGCGTGTAATACAAGGCAAGTCAAGGATGTGTGTTGTGCAAGCTCCTTTTGGTGTAGCGTACAACACAAGACATTAATAAAATTAAAAAGAATATATTTTTTTATAAAATCTTGGGCTGTTACATTCTACCCCCCTTAAAATGAATTTTGCCCTCGAAATTCGTCGGGGTTATAAATGGTTTACTATTTGAATGTTTCTTTAATAGAAACCCACATCGTAAAAAGGGAATACCAAAACTTGGCATTAAAAACTAAAGTATGAAATGTAACAATTACCCAAATAAACTAATCACTGGGTTTCCACATAGGTGAAAATATGGATATGGAAGAGAAATCTAACCATCATGTTCTGATGGAGAGTGGTAGAGAACATGGCTATGGAAAAGCCAGTAATCACAAATCCATAGATTTGTGATGATATAAGGTACCATCTGATTCATCAGGTATAAGAGAACTAGGACAACATTTTTGGTTTTCAAGATCATTTCCCTAAAGTTAAAGAATTTGAATTAGAATAAATACTTACTTTATTTTGGTACAATCTCACTGTTGTTCGTGCCTTTAACAATTTCCACTTCATCTCTTAAATAAATGAAGTTGAATTTGTTATTCGTGAAGTGTTAGCAGATCATGTGATAGAATGACGGGTCATTCCATCTGTTTCAAAGAAAAGGTTAGCAAAATTATATACATAAGTCGATATATAGTGAGATTAATCACATATGGACTTATACTTCATATATCATACTGCTTAATATAATAAAACTAGTTTCTACTAAACAGGGACTTCCTGTAGGCTAGTGGTAGGCGATAAAGGCTAGTCGCACTTCGGTTGTGGGTTCGATTCCTACAGCCTTGTCCGAAGCGATGGGCTGTCGCCCGTCCTGTAGGTTGTCCCTTTTTCTAAAACTACGTTACTATAACATCCCATCAATAATATCGAAAATCTTCTATCCTTAAACAATACTAACTTATGTCCAACATAATCCAGTCTAATCTTTAGGCTTATACATAATACTGCAGTCCACTCACATAATATAGTGACATCGATTACCAGAGATTTAATACTGTCGTTGATCCCCACATATCATAAGATATGTCTTGTTGGTCCCATTCCAAACATTCAAAGTCCTTAATCATGTATTCTCTTGAATACCTTAGTGAAAACATGAGTGCAGTTAAAAGTTACCAAAATCCTCAAAATTCTATATACTCAAACCATGATATCACTTAGTCCTTATATCAATCATGAGCTCATGAATACTATCAAACATTTAATTTTCTCCTTATCCCTTCATTATGCGCATATCATCTACATTCCAAAAATATCTGAATAGCCTTTCATTGATACTGGTAACATTAATCATATACTTTCAAAACACAAGGAAAGACAGTAGTGTAACAATCCATAGATGTCTCTTTATTCCAAAATTACACATGATAAACATGTAATCATGCCACTACATTCTCAAACCATTGACCGAGCTTCAAAAATTATTTCATCTCACATATCATTTGTAGTCTCTTCATCATCATCCACATAAATACTACCCATATGACCATACTGATTCTCTTCATGAGTCTTTCCCTTAGGGCATTTGTTTGCATAATGCCCATACATTCCACATTTAAAACACTTAACCATTTTTGATGTCGTAGCAATTCCATTATCCTCATCCATGGTGTTAACCGACCCTTTTCCTTTGCACTTACTTGCTTTGTGTCCTTCTTTTCCACACCCAAAGCATCTTCCAGTTCCCTTGAAACATTCTCCTTGATGCCTCTTCCCACATGATTTACATAGGGGAAATTGAACTTTCTTTCCTCTATGATCATCATGGAACTCCATCTTTCTCTTATTAGTCGAGTCAGGAAACTTACCAAATTTTACTTTATTGATCATGTTGTGAGATTGCTGATTCGGCATAATAATGATGTTTGGACATCCAAATCCCATTTCATTTGGTTTCTCATGAAGAATATCATTCCATTGTCCATCATATCCTCCATTATTGTGAATCATCTTGTTTCCAGCCATTTTCTAAAACCCAAACAGAATAGTGTTAGATGCAAAAATCATAATAAAGGGGGAGTAACTTAAATATCTATCATCTTTGGTTTAATCTAATATCGTTACCATAGTTCTAGAACTATATCCTATACGTATACTTATCCATAGGGGCATCCCTAGACATACCTTAGAAATATCTCTAGGGATCTTACTAACGTTTTCGCGTCCTAGTTTCCAAAGGTTGACTAAACCTCCCTCTGATACCAACTGTAGAGACCTGTAGCCTGACGTACATGGACATTACATTACTTTTGCGGAATACTTAATACATAACAAAAATACACACACAAGGATCGTAATATTTTAGTGTCTTTGGAAACTCGGAACGTAATCTTCTAATCCTGGTGAAAGATCTTCAAAATCTCCCATAAAGATCTTCTTTTTTTTATACCTAAAACCTTTCTTTATATCCTGGGGAAAAGAAAACATAAAAGGGTGAGCTCAAATGCTCAGTAAGGGTAAACAAAAGAAATATCAATCACATAATTTTCATAAGAACATAACATTTTTGGAAATCTTAACCTGCAAAAGAGAGCATAATTTCATAACATGGGATAAATCATAGTAGTGAAAATGAAACCATAACTTAAAACATTACTCATTGTGGCATACACACATAATCATAGAGAATCATTTCTTGTTAGTCAAGACTCATTGCCAAGACTATCTTAGTGGACAAAGTCCCTTTCTGAATCGAGTAATCCTCGTTTCAGTCCTGTTTCACTGAACCGGTATAACCTACCATTCCAGCCATGTCTATCTCATGAGATATAAAATCTTTACCCAATGCATTGGAGGGAGATATAGGTCCCACCCATCTTATAATGAATCATTTCTTATGTGTGCCACATAATCATAAAACATACATCATCGCATAACACATGTAACAAAAATGGGATTCTTGAAACATCATGACATCATAAATCAATTCATATAAGATAAAAGAATTCATAAACATAATTCCATCAATGTAAAAATATGGATAGAAACAGAACCCTTTATTATCTTATATGGAAAATAATTTTGATAAAACACTTGAATTGAATTCTTGAGGAAAATATCCTTCCTTCTTCAAAATCAATTTCTTTTCAAAAAACATCATGCAATTTTAAAAGAAAGAGATTTTATTGAAAATAGTCATGAAATCTTTTAGAGGAAGCTTCATGAAAATAAGGCTTTATAAAACAGTATAAATCCGTTCGTGCCGTATAAGTTAAAAAAAACATTCTTCGTACTTTTGTCGGAAAAGTCAAAAAGTACCTCGTACGAAAAACGAAAAAAATATTCCTTTCATATCCTTTACTAAAAACTCATAGAAGGGTAAAATTGGATTTAAAAAATTGTAGGTGGATGGAAATAATATTACATATTGAGTAAACATGGATGTGGATGATAAAATACACCCCAGTAAATACTTACGAATAAACAATCTCGGATAAAAATGAGATTGTGATATTTCCCTTACATTAGGTCCGACTTGCTTTGTAAGTGTCCGAACCTCCTGTATAATGATTTAAATCATGTTATTGACTTATTACAGAATCATATTCATTGTTATGATATCATATATGGTTCACTTATGACATTATATTACCCGTTCTTTTGTAAATTCCATGTTAAAGAAGCGTTTTGGGTAAAATCGTTTCATTTATCGTAGGTGTTTTGACTTGTTGTTCTTGACATCATTATTACTTATATGATGATTTACTTACTTCCAGAATATAAAATATGATTTATATATCATATATATTCAGTATATATATATATATAATAGGTAGATAAATAAAATGAAAAACACCGTTCATGGAGACGGTAGTCCGTACGTACGCATGAACGCTGTTTTCCTTTCCTTATTGTCTTGAAATGGAAGTAAGTAGATGACATAGATATGTATATATATACATAAATCCAGTAGCTTTATAATGTTATATATTTCATTATTATTTCTTATATATACATTATAATCATTCTTAAATGGTTAACATGGAGAATGAATCTCATCGCGTCGTGGAGACGGTATTCCGTACGTACGCACGAGTGATGATATCATTTCTATAAATATTGAATTGAATTGGAGTGGATTATACAATATATCAGAATCAATATGATGTTGTAATAACTATGTATAGTTATTCTTTACACCATTATACCCATCCATGTAAGGTGGTGGTGGAAAATAGATTACACCACGGCGTGGAGACGGTATTCCGTACGTACGCACGCTCGGTGATTTATTTTTCCGTAGGATGGATAGATGGTGAAATAGGGTTGTTTCATACTTATAATAACATATAATTATATGAGTGATACTGATGTTATTACTTCATAATGAAACAACCTAAGAAGAAGAAGTGGAAGAAGAAATAAAGATGAAAGAATTGGTAACGGTAATTACCTCTTCTTTGAAGTGCCTCTTTGAGACATCCTCTTAGGGCACTAAAATTGGTCTTTGAGGAAGACCAGAACCTCTAGGATGTTGCTAGGGAAGTGGAGAGGAGAAATTGGCAGGGTTTGGCCGAGCTTGAGTGCTCAAATTGGTGTGAGGAGGAGGGGGAGGAGGTGTCCTTTTATAGGGGAGGAGAGGGGCACCTTAGGAATATCTCAAAATATTATTTTATATTAAAGTCAAAATCGGTTTATAATGGTTCCAAAGGGTCTTATTTCGAAGCTAAAGTGGGGATGGGTCGAAATCCTATCAACCAATAGGATTTAGACAAGTTTAGGGTATTATTTTAACCTTATCAATTAGATTTAACTCTAAGTTAAATAATTTAACTTTTACCGTGTCTTTTTGTTTTCTTTCACTATATGGTTAATAAACATACTATAACATGCCAAACGAACCCCAAATTGTATATTATTAATACAAATATCCTTGTTTAAGTCATTTGGCCGAACCTAAGATTTTTAGGAATAAAATAACAATTAATAATATAATATTTGATTTAAAAACTATTTTGTGTCAATTTTGACACTATTTGATATATGATTTTTGTGAAAGTCATAACAGAATTATATTTTCGAACCAAGTTGATTAAATCAACACTAATATATCATAGTAACCTATAAAATTAGTGGAATTCATAAAAAGTCTTAAATTACATTTATTTTGGTATTTATATTATCAATTATGTCAATATTTCATTAATAAGATAATTACTGCATCATTTTTGTGTCATAAATAAATTATATTATTTGATGTCTAAAAATTACAAATAAAATACCATCATGTAGGAAATCGTTTTAGCTTTCTAATGAATATTTATAGTCGAATTTATCTTATGTATAACCCCATATTATAAATGATTTACTTATTAAACTTTGATTTTAACTATTTTAACCCTTCTTTAAATAAATTAATAATAAATGTCCTAATCTAATCCAAGTGGACCTAAATGGTCATATTTTATTCCTAAGTTTGTTTTTGGTCGAATTACACTTGTCCAATAGAATTAGGACATGTGTTAGGGTAATATTAATATCATATTTACCCTTAGATACCCAATTTACTATTAACCGCGGTAAAAAAAGTAAAAAGTTACTATTCACCAAAAAATTATTTTCATCTCATTGAACCACATTTTAGTCCTTGATATTAACCGTGTCTATCGGATTTTTGAAATTCCATTCACAGAAGCGGTAAAATTACGATTTATGAAGAAATTAATTTTTTTTAACTACCACTTAGTAGTTTCACTATTCATCAAAAATTGATGTTTTTCAGAACAATGCCAAAATTTCATCCTAAGCTATATTTCATATTCCGTATTCAAAAATGAAGTCTATTTTACCAAATTCATAACATAAAAGTTGCATTAATTAATTTTATAATTAAATCCCGCTGTTAAAACAAATAGCGTGTTTTTAAGAAACAATATCTATCAAAAGATTGACACTTGATTATGTCTGGTTTAAATGTGAAATTACATCCAATGACCAACATTGTATTAAATTGTAAAAATATATTCTAAATATACTTGAAAACCACTCAAATTAATAATTTATCACTATTAATTATTTCGATTAAAAAAGTTGTTTTTAATTATAATTTAGTAATTTTCACTATTCATCAGAATATGAAAGTTATCCGAAAAGTACCAAAATTTCACCTTAGGATAAATTCGATACTCCGAATCCAAAAATAAAGTTAATTTTGAAAAATAAGATTTACTGGATTTCAAAAGTGGTTATTAGTATTCATAACGGCTAGTTTTAATAATATTTTTATAGCATATCGTTGTTTAGTGAAACTCAGTATTGCGTATTACACACGCTATCGAGGAAAGTCGCGATTGCGTGTAATGCAAGGCAAGTCAAGGATGTGTGTTGTGCAAGCTCCTTTTGGTGTAGCGTACAACACAAGAAATTAATAAAATTAAAAAGAATATATTTTTTTATAAAATCTTGGGCTGTTACAATATGCTTCTCCCAATAACCTCCAAAATCCAAAACGCATTCTCGGAGCATGTCCTCAAGAAACTGAATCGTACGATCAGACTATCCATCTGTCTGGGATGGAATGTTGTACTCAAAAGTAACTGTTTTCCCAATGCCTTATAAATCCCCTACTATACCCAAGAAGTAAAACGTGAATCTATGTCTGAAACAATGGAGTTTGGAAGACCATGTAAGCACACAATCTCTAAGATGTACACCCACCCGAGCTCTTCAACACAGATGGTCTCCTTGATTGGAAAGAAGTTAGAAACCTTATTGAGTCTGTCAATGACAACCCAAACTACATCATTCCTTCAAGGTGACCTCAGTAATGCAGTCACTAAATCTATTGAGTCATCATTCCACTTCCACCTGGGAATGGGTAACTAATGCAAAATCTCAGCTAGTCGCTGATGCTCTGCGTTCACCTGCTGATAGGTGGAACACATCCTGACAAAACCAGGAACATCTCTTTTCATACCTGGCCACCAATACTGATGGTGTAGATCATGATACATCTGGGTGAAACCAGAATGAACTGACCAATCTGAGGAATGAAAGTCCCACATCAACTCCTCGCGTATGTTTGCTGGCACCCATACGTGACCCTGGAAACGCATGATATCATCCTCACCTATGGTCCATCCTCGAATAGGGTCCTCTCATAACACACTCTTCTGAAGGGCTAGGGATTCTGAATATGATAGCTGCCTCATTCACACACGATCAAGAAGAGTAGAGGTAACAATAAAAGAAGAAAGAAATGTCCACCCTGTCTGTCGTGCACTTCCAAATGAATCTCAGAGAATAGATCCATAAGATGCCACTCACTTCATGTCTCTTGAACTGCCTATATCTGAGTCCTTCTATTCAACGCATCTGCCACTGTGTTTCCTTCACCAGGCATATAGGCAAGCTCAAAGTCAAACTATTGAAGGTACTCAACCCACATTCACTGTCTCATATTCAGATCACACTGAGTTATGATGTACGTGGGAATCATGTGGTTGGTGAAATCCACAAAAGTTTCTCTAAGAAGATAATGTCTCCAACATCATGAGGCATGAACAACTACAGCCAAATCGAGATTGTGTGTTGGGTAGTTCCTCTAATGTGGCCTCAACTGATGATACCCGTAAGAAATGAATCCTTCTCCCTTAATTACAAAAAACCGAGACTGATACTTGAAGCATCATAGTAAATAGTATTTCTCTTGCCCAGATTTGGAAACACCTGTATTAGTGATGAATTCATCCTCTCTTTCAGCTCCTAAAAGGATAAATCACATGAATCTGACAACAATAAATTGGCACCATTCTTATTCAACCAGTCAGTGATGATGCGGAGTGTGAGAAGTCTTGAATGAAGCATCTTTATTATCCAGCCATCCCTAGAAAACTATGTTCCTCAAAGATGTTCTTTGGCTGCTCCTAGAAAAGTTCTGCTCTCACTTTTTATGGGTCCACTAGTACAATTTTCTTTGAGATAACATAATCCACTAAGTTAATCTTGTCCATCCAAAAGTTGAATTTTTAGATCTTATCATATAACTTATTCTCACTCTTTCTACTCAAAACGATCTCAACTTGGGTAGAATGATCTGGTCATGTGTGATAATACACCAAGATATCATCCACGAAGAGCACCATGAACAAATCCATGTATGGATGGAACACTCGGTTCATTAATGCCATAAAAACTGTCGGCATGTTCGTGATACCAAATGACATAACCATGTACTCGTATAGACCATACCTGCTTTGGAAGGCTGTAAGAGGTATATTTGATGGTCTAACGTGCAATTGATGGTAACCGTACCTCAATTAAATATTTGAGAACACCCAGGATCCTCAAATATTAACAAAGAGAATGGAAATCATCATTAATGGATATCGGTTCCTGACCACCAACTTGTTCAACTTCTGATAATACATACAAATCCTGAGGGTACCATCCTCCTTCTTCGCAACAAAAGACAGGAAAACCCCAAGAGAAGTACTGGGTCAGATGAAACCCTTTTCCTACAACTACTCCAACTACTTCTTGAGCTACTATAACTCTGGTGTAGACATCATATAAGGAGGAATAGACACTGGTGTAAATCTTTTCACAAGATCAATAGAAAATTCTACTTCACACTCCAGAGGCAATCCTGAAAAGTTTTCAGGAAAGACATATCTGAAAGGATCCACCACTTGATGAAATTCTATCAGTGAAATCATCTTATCATCCAAATACAGACTAAAAATCTGGGTTGTAACTCCTCCTAAACCATGATGCTCGTGTCCTACTCTAATCGCTTGGACATCCCATTCATTATTATAATGAAAAGATCCACCCTCTTGTGATATGAAACTCACCCTATGGAGATAATAGTCGACAAATGCCTGGAAGGAAACTAGCTAGTCCATTCTGAGAATGAAATCATAGCTTGTCATCTCTAGGACATAGATGTACCATAAGAAGTGACACCCACCAACCTTTAGAGGTCACTCCTTAAACAGAATTGGAGTCTCCATTATTGTCCCTAATGGAGTTTCTAATGTCATGATATAAGTAGATGAAAAGATGTAGAGCCCAAGGTGGTCCACAATCGCAAACGATATAATGCTATGAGAATCCCATGTATCAAAAGGAGAAAAAGATAAAACTGTGGATACTATGATCGTACCTCGAAATGTAAACGGTCCATGACCCTGCTCTTGTTGGGTCTGCTTCACTGCAAAATTATGACCTGCACCATGGCCCTGTGACCCTGTCTGGCCACCTAGAGTAGATGCACCCAATTGTCACTGAAAACCGGGTGACTGGTTACCATGGCGATGACCTCCACCTCAGCCTGAATGGCCGGAAGTACTTCAGTTCCCATACTGTTGATAACTTGGCGATGTTTCTCCTAAACGAGGAGTCATAGAATAACCCTCGTCACCAGCTACTGGTGAGATGACGTGACAGAAGTAATGAAGATGACCCATCTTGCTTCAATATCGGCATTCCACTGGGTCTCTTGGGCAGTTTGGCCTTTTATGTTCACTCTTCCTGCACTGGTACCACACCAACGGACTACGAGATGAAGTACCTCACATCCTTGGATCCTTGTGTGTAGAATCTCTATGGAACTTCCTACTGTCAGTTGGAGGAATACTACCTCCAAATGCCATGCTTCCCTAGCTCACAAATCTAGAATCCCTCAGATACCGCTCAGTTATCATCGCTTGGTTAACTATAGAAGTGATAGATGTCAACCAAAAGATGTTAACTTGCAATCAGATGTCATGTCATAGACCATCCTTAAACTTCCTTTCCAAGAAAAACTGAATACCTCCCAAAATATGCATAAAATGTTATAGCTCAGTAATGAAAGAAAAAAACTCTATAACCAATAGTGTACCCTTCTCAAGACATATAATCTCTTAGGCTCGATCAGTCCTCAAAGTCTCTGGGTAGTAGTAGTCATAGAAGATACGCTGGAACTCCTCGATGTCATAACCTGCGGGTGTCCTGCCTATGAGATCACATCTAACCACCTCTTAGTAGAGTCCCGAAGCATATATGTAGCAATTTTGACCTGCCTCTTTGGAGGCATCTCTAGATTCTCAATGATCGTCAGCAAGGGATCCTTCCAGGACTCTGTAGCTTAGGGTCTTCCATCTGATGAGAAAGTGGGAGGATGCTGCTGCTAAAAGACCCATGTCAATTCTGTCATCGACAGGGTAGGAGGCAGTGCTCCCTAAAAGGTTTGCATCATCCTCATACATTCTTCCTTGAACTGTGCATCAACACCTGCATCTAGTATAATGGATGGTGCTAAGACAAGCACAATGGGAGGATCTACAAGAAGTCACTCATCAGCCATATCTGATGTCCGATCACTACCCTGCATCTGGCATACAACCGGGGGACATCTCGATGGAATTACTCTACACGGTCAAACACAAACCACAGATCAAGATTATCATAGACATGAAACTGAAAGCGTAATAAGTGAACATGATAAGGAAAACATTCACATTTTACAAAAACATGACTAAATGTCGTGTATAACTCATGCACGACATGTTCCCTTCAGCCACTCACAATGTCATGTATTCCAACCTGAACTAGTCATGTAATACCCCATACACACGACATGTTCACCTAACTCATGGCGTGTACTTGAATCATCTTCACTTGACCGAGTACTTCTACATGGCTAATCCACAAGGTTCTCCGTAGAATGAGACTACACGGTGGGTTATTTCCAAAAACGGTTTTTACTATTCGTACCTCACTAACACATGTTGTTAGTTACATGGTCGGGCATCTGGGTTACACCACACGGTGTGTTCCAAATGAACATGGTGTATACTAAGAAGATTTTTTTGAGCAGTGTTGTTAGTGACATAACCAGTTACACGGTTCTACAACACGGCGTGTACATCCCCTACACTGTGTGTATTACCAAGAATTCCAAACCCCGTACCAATGGTACATGACATGTACTTAAGAAAAATAGTTTCTTCCCGAACAGAAGAACACATGGAATTATGTCAAACTACAAATCGTGTATTAAGGGGTTTTTAGATATTAAGCCTCATGAACTATCCTAGAGCCTAGAAAACATTTAAATAAACTTTAAAGTGCCAAATTCTGATTCGTGATGGCCCATACTCTCCGTGAATCAAATAATGGCATCTAATACGTGTTATAAACAAGGATAACAGTGCTATGACTAACCAAATTCCAGCCCATGAGGGCCCATAACACCTCAAGAACCAAAGTTTGTGGTTCATTCATACAAAACATTACACAAATGATACCCTGTCAAAAACAGGAATTTTATCAAGGCAACTATCACAACATCATTCATTTATAGCACCACATCTATCACAACAACATGCAATAACTAATGCAAGCTATATTTCATGACTTGAATGCATGATATGTGTTTTCAAGAATGTGCCTAAATGATGTATGAGATGGCATACCCTCCTCTCATTGGGATGAAACTGAAATAGAACCTAATTACGTCAACAATATCTGCACTATACATGTGATTCAACCAATTGTTAATATCTGATCAAACGTAAACTAGAAAAACTATAAATATTTCAACAAATGAGGTAGAATGGCTTTTCCCTATAAATAGGTTAGCTACTCATGGGAACAAACTTTTACTAAGTATATATTACATCATATCCCCAACTATAGGCACCAAACAGTAAGTCAAGATGAAAAATAAATCCTCTGATACCACGTTGTAATGTTCCGGTACAGGATGCAACCTATAGGTGCCCCATACCCGGTTGTCCACATCGCCTCTAGAGAATTTCTACGAACGCAAGAGGCAACCAACTTGCGGTGAGGGAATTTGGTATGATAGTGGGGAAAATATGTCCTCATTGGTATAGCAACATAGTGGAAGAAAGCAATAGCACAAGCGGAAGGAGGAATAATCCATACAAATGTAAACTACAAAATAATGGAAAATTATAAACTGAAGCACACATATATATATGAATTATGCATGATACATATTTCTAGGAAATCTGCCAAACAAATAACAATGCAGGAATAAAACAGTAATAAACCCAAGTACAAAAGAAAGCAAGTAATCAACTCCTCAACATCACTATCCATAGCATGGTCCCATGCTCTACAGCTCCACAACAAATCCAGTACCTAGAGTTGAATGGTGCTTATCCTTATCTACATCTTCAATAATATAATCTGTTCGGGCCTAAATGAATGGCACAAACATGTTGTGAGACTAAATCCTAGTATGCAACCACCATAATTTCTATTCCTAATAGTCAGTTAATACATGGAAGGTAAGGTATAGAAAGTAGTAAAAAAGTAAGTACTAACCAGTAACGAACCATAGTTTCAAATATCATGAAACATCTAATCAAAGAAGATAATAAAAAAATCTAACCCTTAGGGAAGTACCCACATCATATCCCCTCTAGTACTACCTAAATACATAAGCAAACAGATAACACAACAGGTAACCCTATGGGATGTACTCACAACCTATCCCCTCTGGGCAAACCTAAAATGTACAAGCAATCCGTTAGGAAGTACACTTAGTTAAACCCCTTTTGTTCTCCTTAAGCATAGACTCTTGGAGGAGGAGCTCACCATCAGTACCTTTTATAGTCTCATATTGTCACTAAAGGCTCTCTAGGGAAGAACTGACATCAAATTCCCTCTATGGTCCACGTTGAGAAACTATAGACACTTTGAGGAATCAATTACGTCAATTCCCCCAATGGTCTCTCATCATAAGTAAAATAGACTCTCTGGAGAATCCCTTACATCCATTCTCACTATACTCTACAACACAAGGTTCTCATGGCCCTGTGTAAGTCAAGTAGATATAGAAACGTATATCGGCCAATGTAACCCCCAAGAACTAATTTTATTGTAGTCTACAACATATCAACATATCAGAACAAACACAACAACCAACAATTTTGAATGGGAATTTAAAAAGTATCCTAATAGGAAAACTAGACCCAATAGTCAAACCAATCAATCATGTAAGGGAAAAAAATTGACAGTATATCAATTAACCCTATCCACATTCAATTAAACTCTACACAATCATAAGAGAATAGCAAGAAACAAATAGGGGTAAAATAATAAACACACAATTCCCCATTCTTGGGTATTGTAAATTTTGCACATACAACTCAAATACATTCAACAGAAAGGCACAAACCACCTACCTCGAAGTTGTAAGATTGATATAAGTGAACCTTAATACTTGAATCTCCCTAAAACATGGTAGATTTAAAAAACGCTCAAAACATTTAACCAAATATTACTTGTGAATGAAGAGGAAAAAGAAGAAGGTGTTCAAGAAAAAGAGAGAACTCACCGATGCAATTCTAATGTATCCAATAGAGTTCTATTCAGAGAACAAATACTCAATCAGGGGCTCTACGAATATCAGTGTCGTACAGATGCTCTAGGTCGAGCTTGGCAGAGATGAAGACGCTTCTGTCGATTAGACATGACCCCGTTTTATTTAATTAATAAAAAAGAAAACACACAGTGTGTACTATGGAAGTACTTGGAGTGAATTTTCGATTTCTGTACCCCACATTAGGTGGCCTCCGAGTCACAACCAAATGGTCATGTGTGTGTTCATCACAGGGTCAGCACACGGCTACCTGCGGTAAACGAGTACACTATGTGTACTCAAAAAGTACATGGCATGTACTTCGAAAATTTCTAGAAATTCCCCTTTTTCTCTAAAAAATGACTAGAATAAAGAAAACATACCTGAAAAGAAGGTACGAGTTCTTACAGACTAGCCTAATAGTAGTCCCTATACTATGGATAGTGGTATGGTGGTGGTAGGAGATCTAGAAACTCCAGTAATTGTATCTATTACGACCATGTCCCTCCCATTGATGTAAAATCTTCGACACATTTTGATATCATTGTGTCATTATGGACACAGGACATATTTAAGCCTCCCATGTTTTTTTCACTGTTAATATATGAGCATACTCACCCATGTTTACCGCAAAACATGTTTATTCCCACTCCTCATCCATACTATGATGTTGGTGAGTCTTTTATTCCATCTTCTATACAATCTACTTCATTTTCTCTAGGATTCTATATTTTTTACTAAAAAACTTATCTGATATAGACTGTTCCTACAGAGAATAAAATGTGACCCACTCCACCGGTAAATATTAATTGTCCTTCAGTGGTAGTGAATCTAGAGGCACCCATTGAGACAACTATCGCATGTATATTTTATAACTCTAACAACAAAAAATTTCCATAATTTATTTTCATTATAACATATATTGATATAATAATATCAATTTATCATAATAGAAACATCTACTGATAGGACGCATGGGAATTGGAATATGGGCATGCGTTCATTGTGGAACAAACACACACAATAGATATAGGACTAAAATGAAGACAATCAAATGATAAAAACACAGGGTATCAAGGTCAGTGTTTTCCAATGACAGATCCTAAATACTCTGACTTCATTCCTGTCAGATCGATCTCATATATATAGTTTTCAAATAATGATAAGGATAATTCATGGGAATAGATATGTGTAAAAAATATATTTTATTTATGTAAATATTATTTTTCTATTTATTTTAATTAATATTTTGTTGTCATCTTTGGTTTAATTTCTGCGATGGTGAGGGTGCATGACCAGAACATCTAAAGGAGTTAGGTGAACATTGGAGAGACTATAAGAACAAGTTGTATGTTGGATAGAAAACAATAGTTGGAACATAGTTAGAAATAGTACCTTTCACGAATGATTATATAATATAATAGTATCAAAAAATTCATACTCTTTGGTTGGCTATCATGAAGAAGATGTTAATCATATTTGAGGTCATTAAATTAAAATTTTCATGCTTTTCAATAATAATATATTTTTTATTATTGATTTTTTTTCCGAATCATATGAAAAAAACTAAAAAAAAATTTATGCTAAAAAATACCTCCACACATTGGGATCTAATACGATGTCTGCTAATAAGAGGTAGAAGGTATGATAGTTGTTTATAATGTTTTATTAGGACTTTCACATTCTATTGTTTCTTTCATAATTTATTCAATTTCTATAGATTTCATATAACTTCTGTTATGAAATTATTTAATGGAAAGTTATTTTTAATTATGTATTATTATATTTAATTTCATTTTATAGCATGTATAGAATATTGAAGGATGTGTGGCATTAGAAAAATTGTTTTTCTCATGTGAATGGAAAAAATATGGCAGTACAACTAATGAACTGACACGACATCATACTTTAAGTTTTACTTTGTTGATTTCAAAATATAAAATATATTTGGTAACATTATAATCTATTTATATTTAAAATATTCTACTTTTGATTCCCATTATTTCTAGGAAGCTGGCAATTTTGGGCTAAATGATCACTTACATTAGGTGTTGGGAAATTTGAACCCTAGAAGAGTACACTACTGACTAGGGAAGTGTACAGTCCCAAAGAGGTATTTACCATATTCAGTTCCACGATGTAGTGCCACCATGTTTTAAAATGTTATAGAATGGGTAGAATTTGCTGAATAATGGGCTACCCATGTGAATGAACTATATTCATGGAAAAAACATAATTTTTGACTATTATGAATGTTTTATGACCAGCACTTCAACTAGAGTTCAACACATAATGTGATGAATATATGTCATCAATGATATCAATATATATTGAAACATATGTAAGATATAATGTTAGTTGACATGGTGACATTCTTTGCGACGACGATGGAGAGGAAGAGGCCGAGGAGCAGGATGATGTCGAGACTGAGGCCAATGACAAGGACGAGGCTAAGGGTGTGGTATAGGCAACATTGGAGTAAGAGGGTGAGGTTGAGGCCAAGGATGAGGCCTGGGATGTTGGGGGGATTATTAAGGAGACATTTATGGTGAAAATGATGAGGCTATTGAGGATTATGATGATAGTGAATTTAATGGTGATGGGGGGAAAATTGATCCTTTACATTTTATACTGATATTGTTGACATTTGACTTTTTACATATTTAGGTTACTGAATATATGTCTAATTAGGTAGGTAACATTATGTTCGTATCTATATTTAATTATCAATTATGGGATTCTATTAATTCACTTTTTTAAATTTTATTAATTCTATTTGACAACCCCACCAATACTTATCCATGACACCCTTTCTAATGCACTACCCTCCCTTCCAAAATCACACATGCCAATGGCCCCTCTTAGTATCCCTTTTTATTATTTTTCCATACCACCCTCTCAATGTTCCATGAAATATTTTCAGGCACGTGGTGTGGTGAAATATGCCACTACTCATTGAATTACATGTTGAAGTATCCATATTGTGATTCTGTATTATGCATTGTATTTTGTATTTTTTTTCTATGTAATTTCATTTGGAGGTCATTTTTGTTTTCTATTGGAGATCATTTTTTAATTTTTTTGCTCGTATATTTCAATTGTATTATATATTATGTTGAATATTCTATATTGTATTAGTTTTATTAACAATTCTTCATTAGTGTCATTTTTAATATTTTATTTTCTTCGTTAGGGACATTTTTTCAATTGTTGGTAATTGGAGAGCGGAGTCAGTTGTGGGCTATGATCCAAAGTTATAGAAAACTATCACAGTAGTTTATAAATTGTTTGTATAGATCTAAAAACCATATGTATAACGATTTTTTTTAAAACCATTGGTAAAACACTATACCAATATATACCAATGATATTAAACTGTCGGTAAAGATCTATTCCAACAATTTTCAAAAACCACTGGAATAGAGTCATAAATAGTTCTATATAACAACGGTTCATAAAGAACCATTATTGTTGAGCTATCCCCATTTACGGATTGGGAAACCATTGGTAAAGGGTATACCAATGGTTTTATGGATTTTCCCAATTCTATGAAACCATCGGCATACCCTGTTTTTTTGCAGTGAAATATGTGGGAATAAGAATGAAATTGTATAGATAGTGGAAAATAATTTTTTTAAATATTATAAAATATATTTAAATAAAATAGTAAAATATAAAACAACTAAACTGAAATAAAAAATGTGAGGCCTCTAGGAAGGCGCCACCTAGTGAGGGGGTTGACTTTCCAGAATTAATCAATACTTTGATGTATTAATTATATTTTTTAATAATAATAAATTCCATTGAGAGAATGAATTGTGGGTTGAGAAATGGGATAAAGGGGTGATTCAAGCATTACAATTTGGTGGACGGTAGTGTGAGTCCTCCTTCCATTTTTAAATTTTTATAATATTATTATCATTATTATCAGAACATTATTTTAACTGTATCTCCCTATTTTTATGTCTGATTAAATACCTGTCAATGGAATCATGACACTAGAATTTTAATGGTAATTTAAAAACCTATGTTTGAAAACTTATTCAGACACATTCGTCATCCAATGAAACACCTAATAATAATAAAATGATTTTTATTTTGGAAACATTAATCTAATATTAGTCATTTGTGCGATGTTAGATTGATAAAATTATAGCAATGTTTCAACCCAATAAATTAGGTGGACATTTTGATAGAAATTTACCTAATTTAATTTTTACTCCCGGATTGGGCCTATGATTAACCATTCATTCGTAATATGGTGATGTGTAACTATTTCAGTGGTAATACAATTGAGGAATGTGAATATCCAATATCTACCTTTTATCTATGAGGATCACAATTATGTGGTTTGTTTGGCCATATAAGGAAATTTTGAGAGACATATTAGTGAAATATAATTTGTAACCATTAATGCATTGATGAAACACGTGACTACATCAAGATTTTAGTCGAGACATGACATGTGATGTTGAGTACACAACCAGACAGTAGGGTGGTACTAGGAAACATGTGGGTCCTTGATATTCCATGTAACCCATTTTGAGGAAACATATAGGTTCTATATCTCCTTCATCTGAGAACATATTTTGGCCTGATAATATCATATTCTAATTATTTTTTCACCTATAATGTGATGGTTCCCTCAATTGTTCATTTTATATAATATTCAAAATGTTACAGTCTTGGAGATCAATATGGTGAAACTCGATGACTACAAAAATCATGTCTTATCAACATATATTTCTATGAATTACCCTTTTATAGGACTAGGAAGTGGAGTTTATTTACTATCATTTATAAGAATTACCATCCAATAGGTCTATACAGTGGAGGTCAATATTGAATTCCACTAGGTGTTACCCTATATAAGGGTTTCATAGTATAGTTCTTGGATGAAATGTTCCTTGTTTACCCTCTATAAGGTATTGGAAGTGGAGTTCACTAATGTATTATTCTGAAATTACCCTCAAATAGGGAACAAATGTGGTGTTCCATGACGACCTTTCCAATAATTACCCACATGTGGGACATGGTAGTAGAGTCCCCCTTTAAAATTACTGAGCATTACCCTTTATAAGGGTTTGGAAGTAGAGTATCCTCTATAACTATCAACATTGGACCTTCTTATTATACGAGCGAATGGGATCTTTACCTGTATATTGTGGCCCCTCGACTATGTGAAACAGTGATGATATTTGGTTTGATATAGATTAAGACTCATATGGTAGAGTTATGTATTCCCCAACATGATGTGTTTCTATGATGTGACATAAAACCATAAATGTGAGTTAGTGCCACCCGAAGTGGTTAACATCATGGTGTGGTGATATAGATCCTTAGAATTTTTTGTTCATGTAATAAACATGATATGTTGAAAATCATTAATTGATTATTTTAAATTTTTATATTCTATTATTCTTGGGTTAAGCTATGAGTTAAATATCCCCAATTCACTAATTTAGGTTTTTATGATGGGGATTATATATATATATATATATCATTCTTCGGAAGATACTTCTTTGGGGTTTTACTCATGTTATAGGATGGGTGAGGATGGGTGGGGAAGTCCATGTTCTTTCCATGTATATCTTCTCATGGTGGGATTTATATTCTCTCCTGTTATTGGTGGTGATGGATCAATGGTTTGTTTATCTAATCATCTTGTTAAGCTACTTATGTTCAGACGATCCTATATTCACTATTGTTGTGTTGTGTTGTACTCTTTCACTCTGGTATGTTCTATCTACTATCTTCTCATACTATTGTATCACTTACTGCTCCACCACCCTCATCTTTGAGGACATTTTACTAGGTTTTTAATACTCACCCCTTCAGAGTCCTTTCCTAATGATTCATTTCATATGAAGACAACCAATAAGATGATTGTGACTATAGAGGATCTTAGGGATACAGTCTTCTTGGGACACATATAGTTATCATAACTTGGGATTCAGGATCTATAATCTTTTATTTGTTTTTATTTTCAATTTTTCTATCTAGTAGAGACACATTTATGGTTGGGTATGTATTTTTTTCAATTTCATTTCTACTTTCAACTAAATACTTTTGGAATTCCTTGAGTTTCATGCATTATTAGTGATTTATTTCCACATAATATCTTCATATTTTAATGATTCCATAAACCATTTTTCACTTACTTTTTTATTTGGGTGTGTTCTGGTACTTAGGAAAAGGCCTCCCTATTTTAGTTATTCAATTAGAACTTCTCTCTACAACTTGTCCTGTAATTATAGTAATAGGGTTGTTGAAAATCCATGAACATATTGGGTCAAGTCATGATAGTAAACCCCCGTTTTGATATCTTTTTCCATCCAATGGTAAATGATTAAATGTCTTGTGGGTACATGTGGATTACACCTCCACGGAGTGATCTGTTTTATTTTTATTCACTAAAATAGAAAGATAATTATCATGATGGACTTCATGAATATATATGTTATTCTATAAATAATTATTATTCTGAAAACTGAATATATTGCATACCTTCATAACCTATTATTCATTTTAAAATGACAATGTCATTCTTGAATGACTCTAGAATAAAATTTAAAAAGTTAAAGCAATCAATTTTTCATCTATGTGCATTATATATAGTCATAAAATTTGATTTTTGGAATATGATTTCAATCATATAATAACTAATTCTGATGATATTATGTATCCATCAATTACTTTTTCTTTGAAAAGCTACAAATTTATTGGTAAATTAGAACCGAATGCAATCAAATCATTCATCATCAAATGAATTGATACAATAACAATATATGATATGTTGACAAATATTATAAATGGGTTCATGATAAGAAATAAAACATAAAATATGAATTATGAAATTAGATAATTAATATATGTCTATGTTTTTAGGGATAATAACTGTCTGTTTTGGGTTAGACCTGACATAAGGGATTTGATTTTTATCTTTTCCTTCATTGAGACATAATCAATATTAATCACATGTATTGTTTATTTGAGGTGTATATAGAAAAATATGTGAATATTTAATTTCATATTAAATTATATTATTTTTTTTAATAAAAGATTCATATTCATTCCAAAAATTTTATTTTAATTTGAAGGATATCAATGTGGAATGGTTTTATTAAAACATAATTTTAATTTATTCCCATAAAATATATTTATCCAGGACCACTAAAATCTAAATATTTTCAATAATATTAATATATTTTCATAAAACGCTGTTACATTTCAAATTACACTAATTTTTCATTCTATAAAATAGTATAAAAGCCTTTTTTGTAACTTTTTACATATGGGTCACATTTTACACTTTTTACTATAGAGATTTTTTTTCATTTATTAATATGGAATGGTGTAACATCATACCATAATATCCTTCCATCAATTTATATGATAATATTATTTTGTACATGGTTTTACAATTCATATTAAATTTAAATTGTTCTGTGGAATTCTACATCTTAACTCATTTTCAAATGAAATACGTAATTTCACCTTATTTACATAAAAAATGCTTGTTTCGTAACTAGAATTTTAAATATTTTATTTTGAAGGTTTGTGATTTAAAAGTTAAAAATTCAAAAATATATTTAATGATTTGATACATTGGTATTGTATGTGTGATCGATATAGTTAGAAATGGTCTCCAAAGAAAATTGGCAATGATTAACACTTCAATTCTTAAAAATGTGTGAGATATCCTAGTTTGATACTCATAAATAATTAATTTTAATTTTGTAACTATAAACAAATTTAAAAAAAAGTGATAAATGTTTAGGAATATAATTATTCATGATACAAATTTTATTCTCTTAAAATGATTTTATAGAATCATATGATTATATATGGGATTAATTATTTAATAAAATTTATATGTTAATGAATATTTTTTCAATGAAATTTTTTCATGTTGATTTAATGGTAATCTATTTAATATTAAATTTTTAAATACATTTAAATAGAAAAATGTTAATTTTCTTATATGGATGTCATTATATATTATTTTATTTTGTTTATTAGAAAAATGTAATAAATGTCATCTATTATATTATCATTTAATAGAAAAAAACTCATCTATTATTTATAATAAAAATAAATTATTATTTTCACTCGAAATATTTATATATTAAATTGGGATTTAGATGGTTAGGAAATGTAATGATGACTACCTCTAAATAAATTTAATTATCCTTGAACAAATGAAGTGTGTCATGAATTATACAAGACAATGACCTTATCAATCTTTTTTTTTTGGAAAAATGGAAACACATTTTTAGTGTTCTATATATAATGAAATGTTTTATCCCAATTCACTAATATATTAATCATATTATATAATGATAAAATAATAAATTATTCCCATTATCAATAAAAAATTAATAGTTGGGTGATTGTGAATCAAAGAATTATTGTTCCAACCAGAGAATGGGTTTAAATAATTTTGTATGTTATGATGTTTTAACATATGGATATTTTGGAATTTTATTTACCATCATGGGATATTATTTCAATCAACCATAACATCGTTATAGGAATATACACAAATTATATGGTTTTATGTTACTAGAATATATATGGAGTCATTTACTACAATTTTATTAATGTTTTAGGTATATGAAATACTGAATATAAATAACCGATATTGTGAAATTATTTTTTATAGAAGAGTGATTTTATATTTTCTGGAAATTTAAAATGAAGGTTTTCATAAACATTAGATTTGTGATAATCATTGATATTTACACAAATATATTTTATTGTCATATAATGGTCATTACATTTTAGGATTATAGGATTTATCATATATATTGAAAACATAATAAAATTTGAATTTTTACTAATTGAAAAAAAAATATTTTTTGCATATTTTCAAAATATAATTACAAGTATTTGAATAATACAAATGAAAATATTATTTTCTATGATGATATTTTATTTTTGATATAAATTTTCTACTATAATTTGAATGAATATTAGATTTTATTATGGCATCATACTGATTTTGGTCTTAATGGAATAGAATGAGATATATTTAAGATATTTTGTAAGTAAATATTAATTATTTAAATTTGAAAATATAATATTTTTAGAGATAAATGTATTTTTTATCAGGGAATAGTTTTTTATATTTTATATCTAATTTGTGAGATTTGGTTTTTTTGCAATTTTTCAGAATATTTTTTATATAAAATATTTTTGGAATGACATAACATGAAAATTATCTATTCTTCTAGAGGATATTGATGTTAATTTATTCTTTATCAATGATTTTTAATATCATAAAATATTATTGACATTATTTATTTGTAAAATGGATCTAAAGAGGATGAATTCAGTGATATGTTTTTTTATCATATGATTTATGGCATATTAATTTTTGACCTTCAGTAATGAAAAAGAAATATAAAATCTTCATCAAATGGAGTAATATAGTTTCTAGAAGTAGAAAAAAAGCAATAAAAAACTAAGGGAAAAAATTTACTTATTAATATATATTAAAAAAACAATATATATTCTGATAAAATCTCCATATTGATGTTATAACAATTTTTATAATATATTATTTAAATTGTTTAAAGTAACACTAAACTCTCATGTAGTGATATAAGTAATTAATTTATATTTATGTGTCTAATATAAGTACAATATTTTCCATATTTTAGGTGTCTTTTTTTAGAATTATAAATATAAATTAAGGAAAAAATCTATATCAAAATTTAATACCATGATTTTATAATTTGATTTTCGGAGAATAAAATTAAAATTACCTATAAAAAAATATCATTATACAAAATGTTGGTTACCCCATATTAATATTTTTTATATATATAATTCTATGATCAATTCTGTACCCCAAAATAAATACCATGCTTTAAAATAATGAAAATATATTTTAAAATATTATTCATCTCATATTATATTTATAATATAGTTTTTCACTAGGAATGAACTGGAGTAACTTAATTTTGAAATATATGAAGCGATGTTTTTAATAATACATATTTTAATAATATTATCTTGGAAAAAATAAGTCAATTTATAAAAAAATGTTTTTATATTATTAATGTACAATTCAAAGAGAACTAGTTATTTTATTTAAATAATTATTATCAATGAATATTATGTAAATAATCATATAAGAAATAATTGACCAAAAGTTTTATATAATATATTTTCAAAAATTATGAAACAATCCTATAGAGACCCTAATTTTTGTTACATTACTATTTCATACTTTTAAGGATAAACAATATAATAGCTTTACTAATCACGGATCTACAGTTTTAGTTTTTTGGAAAAATTAGTCCTATATATAAATTTTACATAATAGAACATAACCATTATTTAATTTCTGGTTCCCTATCATCATAGTGTACCACACTTTCTATTTAGTTAAACTAATAACCTTAAGATATACATCAATGAAAGTGGTGATCTAAAATATCGGTAAAAGGATTCATAATAAACACAAACCTATATAAAATTGGTGATTATAAACATAATCATCATATAAAAATAATGTGATATTCATCAACATTATGAGGGTAACACATTACAAATTCCATGTAATGTGGGAATTCATAAAAATTAATCATCATGTCATATAAGCCGAACACCACAAATTGATTCGAACAAACCTAGAATCATGTTCACACAAGACATATGTAAATAATCCTAACATCATTAGTGTGAAAAAATATAGCATCAAGTTCATTCATATTGAATAATATATTATGAGATTATTAACATTTCCTAATGTAATTTATGGATATATAATTTTAGTCCCACTCATCACATTATAACATTTACATAATCATGCACGACATATATGACAACTATTAATAAAATTTATGATATAAACTATAGTAATAGAATGTATTTCATAAGGATTTCCTAAAAAATTCATTCATTAATACTGCTTATGGTTCACATATGAATAATAGTAATATTTAATTAAAATATCACATCATTATTTTTGAGTGGAAAAGATACATTTGATGATGGGTAAAATGCAATGTTTTCGAAATTAAGGTCACATTGAAAAGAATGATTTTTCATAGAATTTTTTTCAACATGGAGGGAAAATGTATATCCCTGAATGAAATCAGATGGAATATTTGATGAACACAATATAAATATTTATTCCATTGAACAGAGAACCACCCAAAAAATATATTTGGTTTCAAGAATCCCATTACCGTAATTGAAGTCTTATTTTTTCACTTATTCTCCACCTGAATGGTATGCCTAGATTTATATAAAAAAATCAATAATTTAATAATAATCATTTATATTATTTTATCAGTTATATTCATTGGATTTTCTTTCTATATTTTTGTTAATGAAATTCAAGTATTCTAATTCCATGTTTTACATAAAAAAATTTAACCTTTTTTCATCTCTTTTGAAATATTATTAAATGAAATTTATAATTTAATATAATTAATTCCACATTATTATATTTAATATAACAAAATTTCATATAATATATATATTATATAATATACATCCATTATGATGGTTATATGTTTTTTCATTGGAATGTCTCTGTATGTGCTTAACCGACCTTGGCCAAGATAATGTTGAGAGAGATAGAATAGGAAGGTTAACATTTATATATATAGTTTTATGATGCTTATATAAGAATAAAATCATCAATAAAATGTTTTCTTACCACATAAAAAATTATATCAACATATTTTTGTGAAAGGATTTTTGGAACAAAGAATGATAAGATGAAGAATTAATAAAAAAGAGGAGCATTTCCAAATATACTTAATCCTCAGTGAGGCATATATTGTAGGACTCTATAAATATGTTGTGTTTTGAATTTCATTTCACTAGAACATACCTATATGTTATAAGGGTATTTATAGTGATTATTTCATAAAATACTGGGATTTGGAATGGTTGGGTGGAGTGATTTTCCCTAGGGAGGGAGACTGGTTATTTATACTTTAGGAGACGGGTATTTTTATAGTAATATATTGAACAATATAATATATCAATGGTAAAACAAGTAATAGTAATTATTGGAAAATATTTATCATATATAAATATACAATAATGAGTTAAATGATTTAAAAACCCTTCATATATTTAATTCAATATATTATTTAATAGTAATATGAAAATATTGATAAATTGTTATTTAAAAAATCCATTTTCGCTAGAGGATTTGGAAAGATATTTTTTTGGATTCGAAATTTATTTTATAATAATTTAATGAAAAATTTATGTTATTAAATATATAATGGATGACACTAATGTTATATAATTGGTTATTTCATTATTACACCTAGAATTATGTAATTTGAGTAACAAATTATATGTGAAAACCTATATTTTTGATACTCAAATTGAAATTGATGTATTTAAAAAAATCTCCAATTAAAACCCATATTAACAATTGAGACATGATATTTTTAAAAATGATAATATTTTTATAAAAATAAATTTTAATATAGCCAATATAAATTTATAATATATTTATTAATAAAATACATTGAAATATAGTTTATTAAAATTTTTCATATATATTATTAGAGTTTCTTAATCATGACATTTAATTATTGGCATTATAAAAATTATATATTCATTAAATAATATATATAATTAAAATTGTTTTTTAATTTATCACATACAATAAATTCACTATTTTAATGTAATGGTTATTATTTACAATGACTAGGTTATTATTTTCAACAGTCTAGTTATTATTCCAATGGGTACATAAAATTATAAAAATAAAACATTATTCATTCAATAAGTAATCAACTCATTTACTCATGTGGTTTTAAATTTAGACAAAATTTCTTAATTCAAAAATATTTTTCATTTACCCTATGGTGTTTACAGTGGGGTGATATTTATAGTAGATTGGGGAAATCCATATTATCCCAATATAGATGTTCGTTTCAATATTTTTTAACCAATTTTAATATTTTAAAATTTTAATTTGTTTCATTGCTGATTAATGTAATATTATTTAGTATTGAAACATGTTCGTTGTTTTTCTCTATATTTTGAAAGTGTATACTATTATATTATATAATATAATAGGAATTTAATAAAGAAAAAAATCTTACTAAAACACATTGTTTCTAGACTCATCCCCCTTTTATTATTTTTTCCCAGTAATTTTAACTCATATTATCAGTTGAGAATAGATAAGGGTACTTCTGTTTCATTATTTACTCAGGTTCCCATGTCCCATATTCATACTTATGGTTCCTCCAAAACACATTAACAATTAATTTCATCTTATTACATAGATCATTATCTCTATAATCCATGTTTTTCACTCGCTTCCCATCTTATGAGAGGTCACTATACAGTTGATTCACATATTGGTTCAATACATGTGAAGGATCATGTATGTATATCATCTATAATGATTCATGGAAGACATCATGAACATGATCCATACATTTTGTAATTAAAAAAAGATAGGAGAATACTCATATGGAGTAAACAATCATAAAGAGGCCAATGAACCTTTTCCTAAGTATCCATTTGGTTCCAAACCACTTGATTCCCTTCAATGCTGCCATTGAAATAAAAAAAATTGTCTCCAATATATAACTCAAAGCCCCTTCTATGGTTGTCAGTATATCTATTTTTCGACATTAAAAGATTTTATTTTTTTATGGATGGCTTGATCCTTGTTTTTCATCTCTTGGATAAGATAAAGTCCATGTATATTTCATTAACTAACATCATCCCAATGCATTGGATTTATACAACCCTCCTCATATAGATAATTATATGGAACAATTTATATACTCACATGGACATTATTTTTGTAATATAACTCAAACAATGAGATATGTTGATCCCACCATCCTTTATATTTCATTGAGCATGATCTTATAATGTACTCAAGATACTGAATTGTACTTTCTAATGTGACCATGGATTTTGGTGTGATAGGTCATGATGATTTTAAATTCAGTAACCCCATATAGCATCATAATGTCCTTCACATTGAACTTGTATTTTTTCCAATAATGAAATATTCCAGAATAGTAAAAATGTAGGATGAAATAGAGAGCTGATCCAAAAAAAACCATATCACAATGTTTCCATTGGGTGTTATTGGATGAATAATTAAAATTCCATAGTAAATTTATCCATTTACACTTGTGTATAGGTAACAGTTTCATCATCCCTTTTTATTTATGATTCCATTCTATAACATGATGACATAGAAGACACCATTATATGTAATCTGCAATCTCTATCATTATATTGTACCACTATATGTTTTCATGAAGAAAGTGATAAAACATGGTATATATAAGATTGATGGGGGAGGATGAGGTGTGTGTAGTATAAAATATCTCATAAATATTAGGTAACAACGTCACTCAAAGGCTCATTCCACACTAAATAATACTGTCATACTAAATTTGGAACTCATGTAGCTTCCCATCCATTAAATCATTGACTTTCTTTTGGTCATACATGTTAAACCATTATGCCTCATTGATCATCACATGGATTGATGGATTGAAAATAAATATTAAAAGGTAAAATTTATTCCATTATATTATGGTTTAATGATACATCCTTTTCAATTCATGTAATATAGGGTCATTCTCAATAATTTTCATTGATTGAGTGAAGTATATTTCCATCTAAGTGAGTCAGTTACATTGTTAAAATTTCATTTATGGTAATGAATAGAGAAATCATTGTCCTTAAATATCTCTAACTATCTCATTTTATTTATGATTAGCTCATTTATTATGAATATATACTTCGTGATTTGGTGATTAGTGAATATCTCACACTACACATAATTATATAGTGATTCTAGAATTTTAGGGGAAAATCAAGGCTAGTAGCTCTAAATCATATATCAGGTATTTCCTTTAATGGATCATCAAAATTAAAGAGTTGTAGGCTATCACTTTATTATTCTACAAGAGTTTCGAAATGAATATTTTCATTGAACAATATTTATATATTCCAAAAACAATTCCACTTGTTCGTAGTGTGAAAATATTTTCAGTGATAAACCATATATTTAACTCCATGATGAATTCCTATCATTCATCCATCCATAAATACTTTATTTATTTATAGGATATAAATTTTAGTGGGAAAGAAAATTGTGTGAATTATTTCACAAAACATATGTATGTCAAAGTTATTCTAAGAAAACTACATATTTTTGTGACACCAGTAGGTCTAGCCCATTGCAAATATTTTTATGTTTTCATAAAAATTCGCTTAATTGTGATAATGTTCCCCAAAACATGTGACCTACTGCGTCCAAAATTCATTCATTCTGAACATAGTAAACATTTTCTCCTTCATTAATGTCTCCTTAACAATCCATATATGATCTTAAAGACCCCCTTAATTCTAGAGTAAATGATAATATTTTCGATAAACACAAAAACATATTTTTCAACGTAGTCTCTAATTAACATATTCCAATGATCCATGATTATTGTAGGGGAATTAGTATGAATGAAGGGAATCCCAATGAACTCATAGTTCCAATAACATTAATGGAGTTCAATCTTCCAAATATATTCATTTTCACCCTCAAGTGATAATAGCATGACTGATGGCCCACCATTGAGAGGTATTGACCACTTATTTCTTGATTGACGATGTAATTGATCCTTTTTGGATGATAATTGGTTTTTATAGTGAATCTATTGAGATCTCAGCAATATATACCCAACCACATTGATTAATCCTTGTTCATGAATAAGGAAATTACCGCACCCCAAGGTTTTGATCAAATATATATGAACTCTATGTCCAAAGTCTTTTGAAGGAACTTCTTAAACTCATCCATTTCAACTGGGGCCATGCTTTATGTGTATTATGATATAGCTGTGGCTCTGAGTATGATATCTATTGAGAACTATACGTTATAACTTAGGGGATTTCTAGGTAACAATTTGGGAAATACATTACTGTATTCGTTAAAAATGAAAATTCAATGGTAGTTGATGCTTTCCATTGGCACAACCATTTGGGCCCTGTATGTTTCCTCGCATTGTATAAATAGCCACAGAATTATAAAATTTCCTAATGGAGAATCATGTTCATCATATGTTTTTATATAATCATTGGATGGTATGGAATTTGATCATAGATTTAATTTTCTATGTAGTTTATGAGTACAATATATACTGACATCCAATCCATGCCATGTATTCCATTATATTCTAATGAGAGTTGTAATGATATTCATCGGAAGAACATTCACATAGACTATATTATTAGAGGATTCCAATACATTAGTTGTAATTGATTCATCCATGAAGTGTGTTTATTGATATTTCTATATCAATATATCAGGTCTTCCATTTTAATGTTCTAAAAAAATTAGTCTATAAAGGATTGTGTAGAACCAGAATTGAATAAATAATTTTTGATTATTCATTGAATAGTATGTTTACCTTATAAAACATCATTTTATGTGCCACTTCAGTAGTAGTGATGGTATAAACATTCCCTTTCACCTTTGGCTATGATCGATACTAATGTTTATTTCCCTCAAATACGTACGGTTTAGTGAATGATATTTTATTGTGCCATCCTCCCTAAAATTAAAGTATTGAACCACAGGTGGTTCATTTAGAGGCTTTCTCCAATCATCCATTATGATGCCCTACAAAATTATTTATCTCCTATATTATAAATATTGGTGTCATTATATATTACACAAGAATAATTTCTCCTTCCCTTTGTTCCAATTACCATGAATCATATTCCCACATTTTTTTCGTTGTGAGTAATTGGATCCTCAATCTTCTTTTGTCATTTGACCCAACATCTTTAATCTCTACCATTATATTATAATAACCAATAAAAAAGGACCAATATGTAAACTACATCTATATATTGAGATCACATTAAAAAAATTCTATATAACTCAAAAACTAACAGATAGGAAAAGGTTATCAATGTTGTGTTTTTTAACCACTAATGAATTTATCAATTTTCAAATTTTTTATAATAAATACCAGGTCAGGTCTTTCCATCCTTGGGGTCTTTCCCTCATAATTCATGAAATTTTCTCATTTCATTGTCATTATCACTATGAAATAACTCTACAATATTTTTCGATGAGTTCTAGGGAAATATATGGTATGGTGTATTTTGATAAATTCTTTCAAATCTATATTGTAAATTTTATCCTTTTTGGTGTTATTAATTACTGACCCATTAACTGTGTTCTCCATAATAAGGATAAAACAGTAGAGTGAAATTCTCCTTCTCAAAATAAAGGACTATAGAAAAAATCTTCTCTAAGGATTTACCCCACTATTCTACAACATGTGTATTAGATGTTTCATTGGACATCAGTGTTTATCTTTGAAAAAGGGAAATAATGGATATTTGGACCTTTGATGGTGAACTGATACATTATTCATGTTTCAGGTTATTTTTCATACCTTGAGATAAAGGGGTAATAATCACCATGATGTTTTTAACTCCACCTCTAATAGAATTGGGGTTTCCATTTGTAAGAAAATTACATTTCCTCTCCCATGGGTTGTTGTCTTGGTTTCTCATCGTTCCCAACATTTTCTAAAATATAACATGGTTCCAAAAAATCTATGTCAAAAAATCACGAGTAAATATATTTTTCTATTCACCCCTTATCTTAAAAGTATTGTCTTATGGAATCCTTATGTTTAAAATATTTGTAAAATATTGTTTCATTGATATTATATATACAATGTAATATTCTATGGGATTCACTATTCTCCTCTAATTAATATTCCAAATTAAAATATACTATGCTCTGATACTAACTAAATAGACCATAACATTTCTTACAAAACTATCACATCATTTAAATATAAAAAATTTAACAGCATAAAAAATCTAGGATGAAAAGGTTTGTTTTCATTGGAAATTAGGATTACTCATAATCATTAGAGAATAATACATATATATAATTTAATTTATTCATAGCTATCATATTATTGTCCCCTTCATTGTTCCTAGTAATACTAATTAGCTAAAGATATACCTCAATTAAATGGATTCTCATTAATCCCAGTAATAGGATGAACATGGAACACAAATCAATATCACTAGGGTGAGCATAAATATCATCATCATATCATAATAATATTGTCTTAATAAATTACATGGGGGAACATGTGATAATGGAGCAGAATTGGACATGTATAAAATTTAATTATTATGTATTTGTGGTAAATGTGACACATAGCTATGAATAATGGTAAAATACAATTTAAAAATAACATATGTGATTAGTCATAACATCATCACTGTGAAAAAGAAGCCTAATATTCATACACATTGAACATTATATAATGAGATACATAAAATTAAAAAATTTATTTGCGAGGTATGTATTCCTGGGACCACCATCAGACCATAAAATTTACATATTCAGGTAATGCACATAAAATCTATATCAATAAATGTAATTAAGTAATCCTAATGAAGAGGATGTGTTTAATACGTATTTCATAAATCATATATTTTTGAGAAAAATTTTCATTTCCCTATTGAATAAGGTGGATCATACTTGAAGATAATACCACATTATTCTTCAAAGCACAAGATGTATTTTAGGTGGATTAAAATACGTTGTTTTGGAAATTAAAGCCACTTTAAAAAAATATTTTTTTTATCAAAATTATCCACACATTAGGAACATTTATATCCTTGAATTAATAGTGAATTATCTTTTTAATAACAATATATTAACATTCATACCATAGAAGAGAGAAATATCCAATGAAAGTGATTGGGATAGAGAATCACCCTACCCTAATTCCCACATTATTTCGTCAATTTTGTGACTCCAGAATAATAAACATAAATGTGTTAAAAATTAATCCAGATGTGAATTATAATCACTGAAATAATTATTATCATTTATAACAATTGAAATATATTTCAAATTTTTATTGATAATTTTGATTAATTTAACATAATTTTTAACATAAAACTATTTCCCATTTTCTTCGATTTTTCTATTTTAATATTTTTTATTTATAAAATATTATAATGATTTTATTAATAATATAATGAATATAATTATAATTTTTATATTATATATATATTTTTTATATTATCAATCCATAACAATGGTTATATGTGTTGATAAGAGAATGTCTCCACAGGTGGTAAACTGACCACTGACAAGACATTTTTTGGAGACATGGAAAGAGAAGTTTAAAATTAATATATATATATATATATATACACAAACAAAAGTATGATTCCTGTATAATGATAAAATAAATAATACAATTTTATCTTATTCCTAACTAATTATTTTTTTTGTGTGATTAGGGTTTTGGAAAAATTAAAGAGAAGAGGAAGAAGAAGAAAAAAACTTAGTAGACTAGTTAGAAATGAACTTTTTTGTTGTAGTATCTTGATATGGACAATGCTATAACATCATTGTGATTAGAATTGGATTTCTCCCTAAAATTCCTAGTTATTATAAGGATTTATAGAAGGGGTATTTTGGTTGAGCTTGGGGTTTATAATGGGTTGGAGGAGTTGTTTTTCATGGGGAGGAAGAAGAGTTATTTATACCTTCTGAGTGGGTTATTTTAAAAATAATATATTTTATTAAAACATTTAGCCAATGTAAAACATTTAATCATTATATTTTACAAAATTAATTATACATTAATGTTATGTAATGATTTTAATAAATTTAATCCAATTTATAATTCTATATATTATGATCATTAAAAATAAATGTTGTAATAAAAACAATGTGTTATTTTAAAGAGTCACATTTAACATTTGGTATGGGAATATCCAAATTTTTCTGAAATTTTAATTATTTTATTTTAATGGACCATTAATGAAATTAAATATAAAATGGTAGAACATGATGTTCCAAAAACGATTATTTTCTTACTATGTCATGAGTGATGAAATTTGAGTAATATATGTTATATAGAAGACACTATTTTTTAGATTCAATATAAAATGGATGTATTTTAAAAATTTTAAAAAAATCACCCTTCTGAAATTTAGAAATATTGATTTCCAAAAAGATAATATTTAATTTAAATAAATTTATAATATAGGGAATTTTAATTTGTAACAAAAAAATTAAGATCTTTACTAAATACTTTCAAATATCATGATTTATAAATGTGATTAAATTTTATTTTAGATTCTTATTCATGATAATTATTTTTTGGAATTACAAATTTTTTATTTAAATAAAATCATCTTGATAAAGAATATTAATTATTACCATTTTTTATTGAATGAATATTAATATTTCTATAGAAGGGTTACTATTACCAAAGGTTAAGCTACTATTTCAAACAGTTATCTTACTATTCCTATGGTCACATTACATTCTATACACACCAATTCATTTAATCAATAAATATTGAAAAAATTTAATGTTATATATCAATATTTCTGAAAGATTACATTTTTATTACAAATTTCTTCTTATATGTTGTGCTTTCAGTGGGGGATATTATTCAACTAGATTGGGAAATACATATTTTCCAATGTTGGCCATTTTATTTTATATTTCTTCCCTAGTTGTAATGTTTTACATTTAATTTCTTTCATTTATTAATAATGTAAAAATATCTACTAATGAAACATGGTATTTTATTCGATATATTTAATATCATTATAATATTATATAATATAATACATCATAATTTTTTTCAAGAAACAAATTTAACTAAAAACCATAGGTCGTTACATCAAACACCAATATTAATTTCACACCAAAAATTTAAACTAAATAATCTAATTAAGAATATATGAGGGTACTTATATTTCAATGATTCATTTAGTTCCTATGTTAGCTATTCAAACATAAGGTTCTACATCAACACTCTGATAAGTCTAGTTGTTAGGTTTCATTAAACATTTTCTCTAAAGGCAAATATTTTCATCAGTTTCCCTTCATATGACAGTTCATTCTACATTTTTACCACCACTTGGATCAAAAACAATGAGGGAATATTTAGGCACATAATAAAGAGTGATAAATTTATATCTTTATGGACCTGATCTATACATATTGATAGTTCAATTAGATAGGCTCGTGCTCCAAAGAAATCAAAGATCAAAAAGTGGATAATGTATATTGGGTTAAAGATAATTTTCATTCAAAACCAATTTACTATATTAAAATGTTATATACAATGTAAAATGTTGTATCCATCATCGAAACATGATTCTATTCAATAGTATTCATGGTAGCTAATTTCATGTCTCTGAGTAGATTTTATACATTTTGGATGGCTTGGACTATCTCTGTATTCTATTTCCCATGATCATGTACAAGTGTTTATCATAAAAAACAACACTCCCAAATTATGGACTTCTAAATATCTTCACATACAGATATTTATATGAATCCAATTAACACATTAGAATGTTATATACTGTTTTATGATAACTATGCCAATTGGATATGTTGATCACATCCTCCTATAAATTTCATTGAGTAGGATCTTAGCATGTCCTCAAGAATCTGAATTTTTCATTCAGACCAACCCACAATTTTGTGGTTATATAAAATATGGAAATTATGTTCATTACTCAAATCATGTGGAATAATTCTTTGGAATTATGATGTGAATCTTGTTTCACAATTAGATATAATCCAATGTGGAACCCCATGTAGCCACACCAGATCATTTAAAATTATCTTGGGAAGTTGTAAAAGCAATATTACATTTATAATATTGAAAAATTTTGATGTCTTGGTAATTATATCCACCACAAGCCATATTATATTTTTCCATTCGAAATTTATCTAGAGATTAGTGAAAATTTAACCAGTGAAATTCTCATATTTCTACATCTATATAGGGAATATTTTCGATATCCATTTCAACTTATGCCACAATGATTTATCTTGATGACATAGCAAACAACATGAGACAAACTCATTAATTTCCTCCATCATGTATCCCCAAAAAATGTTTTCAAAATGATCATGATGCATGTTGGTAAAAATAATATTGATGAATAAAGATGAGATATTTTCATTATACAATATATTCTTCCCAATCATAGATAGTGAATGGACACATAGCCTCATCCCAAACAAAATCACACCCTCATCATTGATTTGTAACCTATATAACAATAAATTCATTACCATATTCATATTATTTTGTATCTCTAGAACACCGCTTTGTGCATCCTTTATCATCAATTTGATTGATGTTTGGGAAATAATTCATGAATGGTAGGATGAATTCCTATCTGATATACTTTCCAGATCTATCCAATGCATTTCTTGGATGATAGGGTCATTATTAGTATGCATTATGGATAACATGGCATGTTTCTCCCTAATAATATTATACACAACCTTGTTCACCATTCCCAAATTGCTGTGAATAGATAAATATTAGTCATTGATTACCTCATACCATCTAATTTCACTCATGTCATTCTACTTTTATGAAAATATATACATTATGATATTGTGATCAGTATATATTTCACACTTCAAATTATTGAGGTAGTTCCACCAGATGTTCAGGGTAAACATCATAGGTTCTTGCTCCAAATCAAGTGGGGGTTTTTCTTAGGATTAATCTGACACTATTATGAAGACCAAGATATCACATTATAATTTATTCATGAGTATATAACATAATAGTTTATTTTATGAATCACTATATACCACAAAACATTTTATCCATTTTGGCAGTGTTAGTACATGTACAGTGAATGACCAAATCATGAGGAACAAGAATATTTACTCACATTCAGCCATCCAAACATACATTACCCCTTATTATGTTATCATTTATGATGGTATTGAAAATTATGATAAGTTTCTGACAACATATCGATAGTACCCATCCAAGAAATTAAAACTAATGATTTTTGTGAAACTAGTGGCTATATGCCATTCCACAATTACTTTTGTTTTTTAATGGTAAATATAAATCCCCCTACTTGTGATCATGACCCCCAAAAATTTGACATACTTCATCCAAAGTTCACACTTTATGAAAAAAGTGAAATATTTACCCATCATAAATTTCACCAACCCAACCCATAGATTTTATTCATACTCTTCCATTCCCTTGGGGTAAATGAGAATATCATTGATAATATATTGAAAAAATCATTTGTTTTAGTCCCTAAAGACAATATTAATAATGAATGAATCCATGTTTTTGAGGTGTCTTAGGATTGTTTGGGTCCATGAACCAAGTTCTTGTCTGAATATTTTTAGACACACAATTATTGAAAACCATGTGGGGTAGGCCACACTGTTTTACTAAACTATAGAGGGATGAATTGATGGGTGGTATTGGAAACACAGTTTCAGAATGCCATGTGTAAAGGGGTGCACGACTGTGTTTTCAGGTCTTCAGTTTTATCAAAATTGGGTATAGTGTTGGAGAACAGTTTCATTATGGTTTATAAACTATGTGTGTGCCGCTTCAATTGATAGGAACCATGCATGGATGGCATACAATTTTCAAAATCGTGTACCAAAACAATCAGTGCCCAAAACTTTTTTGTATTCTATAATTTTTATTATAATTACATATTTTAAACCAAAATTCAATTTTAACACCACTCACAGAACCTCACCTCCATTGAACCTGACTAGGGATTCAAATCATTGATATCCGATAAAAAATTTATCCAACCTATAATTTGAGCATATTTTTTCAAATTAGATATGAAATAGTATGATCGATATTCTTTTTAATCCTTTATTGATTATTATATATATCTTTTATAAATTTTTGATTTTTGTGCATCTGTTCAAATTTTTTGTTCTCTAACCATTCCTTATTTTTTCTTAATACGAGTCGAATCAAGACAAGATATTGGATGAGAACTCCAATACCTGGATAATGTGTGTGGGATATAATATTCTTTCATCTTTTGTTTATTTATAGAACTATGAGGAAATATGTCACCTACCAAACATTAAAGTATAACATGGGATTTGACATTTTAATTTTAACTATATGAAATGGGAATTGATAGGGATTCATATAGGTTCCTTGAGATGACTTGGGTGTTTTATTTCTAACCTGTAGCCACCCATTGGGTTCTCTATGGCATTAAACTGGTTTTTCAATTTCATCAACCACCCAAGGTGTCTGTCCTTGAGTATTCTTAGTATGTAGATGCTAAATAATAATTAAATGGGATTGAAATTCATGTTAGTAGATGTACTAATTCCTTTCCATGTGATAATTAGTTAATCATTGTATTTTTTGATCAGAAGGATTAAATGGAATTAATTTAATGGGTGGTTATACCCATGGGATATGAATAGTTATGAATGGTATTAAATAGGATTTTATACCAATGTATTATGATAATATGGAATTGAAAATAATTGGTTGGAATACCATGTGGGTTTTTAATAGAAAATTATGATAAATGGGTGGGTATAACCATGTGACATGATGAAATAATGATGGAATACATGAGTGGGTATACTCATGAGGTGTTTTGGATTGAAATGTTTTAACAATGATGGTAAACTAATTTAATGGATTTGAATGAAATTGATTATGTTATTGTGTAGAATGATATAGGTTTTAATTGTTAAATAGTATTAAATTGATACATGATTGGATTGATGCTATGGATGGATATCCTTAAATATGGATCTTTATTGTGGATATCTTGTTTAGTGATGATTATTGGTTCTTGATTTTTTGTAATGCCTCGCGTTTTCCCCATATATATAGCTTGATTAGACACCCATATGACATGTCGGTATATATCCTCAATGGACTCCAACCAGTGCGTACACCGTGTTTCCATCAAGATTCTCCTTGTACACGATTTTAATGCCTTGGTCTACTACACATTGGATCATGATCTTCATATTATAAAAATAATTATATGGAGTTGTCGTGGAATATATGACATGATTTTTTGAACAATGAGGTCATTGGATATTTGATATGGATTCATTATATGACATTTATATGTGAACATGATATGTATGGATGTATCGAGAGGCCCTATAAATTGTTATTTTTTTTATTTATACCTTGTTAGGATAAGAGAAACGTTTTGAGGAGACCTTAGAGGATGTTTGGAATTACATTTTTTTGTAGAAATATTCCTTTGTTAATCACACATAGAATAATATTTAAATACACTTTTTTAGCTTATAACATTGTATGATATAGATCTAAATATTCTTCTGGGTGGTTACCTACTGTGATGATATCTGACACCCTTTTTGGGCCTCCTTTAAGACCAACATAAATTATATGGTTGGAGGTTATGGTAAGGGAGGTCACAATAGAATTATTATATTGTTGGTTTGTAGCAGGATAGCATGGGACAATGCTACAGATTCTGATGACACTGGGATAACTTTTTTATCATTTGGGATTCTTTTTAAATTTATAATATATTTATCCCATGTACTTTTTTTGATATATTCTTGAAACATGTATCATATTCAATATTATTTCTGTGTTAGTACATGTATTTTTAGTTATTCTAATATTATTTACTCTTCAATTAACTAATTATTGTATATGATTCTACTATATTTATTTCAATGAATTCCACTATGATATAATTTGTTAATGAGGGCATAGTCCCCCCCAACTTACAAACCCTATCTATCGATACTAGTTGACAGCCTCTAGGATCTGAGGTGTTGTTATTGAGTCCACATGGCCAACCAGGGTCTAGTATCTATCTTTTCTTGTTTGATTTACTCTTTATCAATATTAGTCAAGGATATGAATGAAATTGTGTTTGTTAATAATTTGTGATTTGGAGTAGAAACCCCATGTATAGGGAAAAACCAAATTACTTTCAATTGAAAGGTTATTTTATTTATTTTGATGTTACCATTGATTTTATTTCATTGATTGATAAATAACATGATTTATTATTTTAATATTAATGAAATTAGGGGTTCATATTTATGTAGAATCCTAAACAGATGAGGTTATTCCTTCTCATGAATCATATTAGATTTTTTTAAATAATATGAAATTAATTATAGCATGCCAAATAGGACGCAATACATGACTCATGTGGTTTGGATATGTTCTTTGATAGATATATCTGTTTTTGGGAATGCTATTGTGTAGTGGGCAAAGATAGTGATCTCTGCATTCAATTTATAAGGTGTATGGGCACTTATTGTCTTGGAAATGATGAACCATTTTGAAAATCGTGTTTAATGCGGTCTAAATAAGATATGTTGAAAAATTTAAGGACATCAAATTTTTGTTCATGAGATGTTATGGGACCTTATGGTCTAGAATTTGGTGTACCGTCAATTTAATAATTTAAATAAATACCTATTAAATCAAATTGGAATCGAAAAAAATATATCATCAACATGACATGGTTATTGAGTGGGAAATTGGGAGTGTGTCTATCTGTATTTTTACTATTTCTTATATAGTCATGGTATTAGGATCGTATTGTGGATCGACATGGTTTTTAGAGGGTTATGACCCATCTTAAAATGTTAAGCTATGAGCATTGGTAACATTATTTCAAAGGCATGTGCTTCAAATTATAGATACAAACTACCCCAATTTTCTTCACATGAAATCCACAAGGCAGAAGATGACTATACATTAGATATAATGGTCCATGGGCTATTAGAAGATCCTCATTTAGATCCACCTATGGAACTAGTTTCTATTTTGGACATAGGTCCTGAGGAATAGTTCTGTAAAGAATTATTTCACTATTAGTGAACATTTTGAGGAGCACCGCAGGCTGTTGCGGCCATGGCAGAGTAGATGTGAGAGCTCTCTAAAAAGAAACCTCCCATGTTTTTGGAGGTTAGAGGTCATTAATAAACTGATATGTGGATTGAGACCATTATTGAATGTTATAAACATCTTGAGATGCCTCCAAAGGGGAGGGTTAATCTTGGAACGTACATGCTATATAGAGGAGGAACACACTATGTGGATGTTCTAGAAAAGGATGATGGGCTATGGGATATGGGTTGGGATGATTTCTAGAACTACATATATTACTATTTATACCCATTGACTCTATGTATAGAGCGGTCTAGTTAGTTTATTATAATGTATTAGGGATCTATGTTAGTTATGGATTACTTAAATTTTTTTCATAGTTATAATATTTGGCATATATGTTCCATAAAAATGAGATAACTAAAGTGAGATGCTTTTTTATGTTCTATAGAATGATATATAATATTAGGTCAACATTTTTACGTTCACCTAAAACATTATTAATGTAAATTATGCACTTATTAAATAGCGAAACTAGATGGAAGTAGTAGAATAAAGTAGGGTAGTAATATTTTTCAACCCAATGGTTCTTCATCATCAGGAAGGAAGATTCATTTTCCAGATTCCCACATGATGAGTTCCAGTTCGGCTATGAGTACTTGTAGATCTATGTTTTGTTATAAGTGTGTTATTTGAGGCCATAAGAAGATTCAGTGTACTACAACCCAATCGAAATCAATATTATGGTGGGATATGCCACATTAAATGTTTACACAGGACCTTCCATCATGTTGTGAGTGGTAGGGTTCAATATTAACAAAATGATCTGGAGTGGGTTCCTAAGCTCCACATCAAGAAAGGAGCTAGAGAAGTGATGGTTGATATGAATAAAGAAGTGGTGGTCATGTTAGAGGGATAGAGACACAAGCTACATAGATTCTTTAGATTATGCCTTATATGGGATGTGAGGTACTATCCTAGGGATGTGATGTAGAATAGTTCAATTTTGTACAACCTCCACCTGAGTTGTCGGGTGCTGGACCATCTTCGAGGATATATGATCCTATAGCCTCTACTATATAATCTTCTCTATTTTTTATGGTTTAATCACATTGTTTTTTATCTTCACTAGTGGCTAAAATCCATGGTCCTGTTTAGAAATCCTCAAAGTGTATGTTGATGTTGGGAACACCATTGGGAATCTTAATGGAGAATGTGCATCTATGAAGGGAGTGATCCTAATAGGTTAGTGGGTGATTCTTTGTCTGAGATTTTTATGTCCTCGAGATGATTGTGTATGATGTCATAGTAAGGATGGACTGGTTAATATCTTATCAATCCTATGAAGAATGATATCATCATCTAGTTACATTCCCATCACTATATGGTGTTGTGTATAAGAACAATGGTTACTTGGATGCCCAACTGAGTCGATCCCAACAACATCATTTTGGAATATGAGGATTGAAAACTTGACATTCTTGTTTGTATATGGATAAACAGGGAATGAGTCATGTAGACATTCTTCTAGTGATTATTCATTTTAGGGATTCCTTTCCCAATGAATTTTATAGTTTACTTTATATGATATAGGTGGAGTTATACATTGAGATAGTTCCCATATATTTTCTATTATCCATTACTCCATAAAGGATGTTTAAAAATTTGTTTGAGGACCTCAAGCCATAACTATTGGATTTTGGAGGAAACGGGGTTTATCAGACCCAATATTTTTCTATGGGGTACATTGATCATTTTTTAGAAAATGATTAATGGGTACCTTAGGCTACGCATGGATTATAAGAAGTTGAATAAAAATTTTTGTTAAGAAACAACATCCATTAAGACTTGTAGATGATCTGTTTGATCATCTTAGAGGATCTTGTGTATTCCAAAAAAAGATTTATGGTCTATGTGTCGCCATTTATTTGTTCAACCTTTATATATAACCTATAATACCCTTCATATGGTGCATGTTCTATATGATTATATGATAATTTTGTTCGGTCTCATAAATGCTTCATCAGTGTTCACAGCTTGGATAAACCAATTTTTCCGTCCTGAACTAGATTATTTTGTGTTGGTTTTCATGTATGTTATCATTGTGTATTCTTATAGTGGAAAAAAACTTTCCAATGTGTATATTTTGTTTTTGTATAAACGTGGATATAAGAAGTTATATTCTATGTTCAAAAAGTAATTTTATTATGAGTTAGATTCACATCATAGTTCACATCATCTCAAAGAGTAGAGTATCAAAATACGTAGATATGTTGAGAGATATTTATTCATTTAAAAATTCCAAGAATATTTTTGACATATGATGTTACATAGGGGCCCTTCGTTAATTTAAAATTCCATTCATGACTTCAGACACATTGGAGTGCCATTTATCGGATTGAATAAGATGGGAGAGAAGTTGGTATGCTCATATGCTTAGGAAGAAACTTATAAGGAGATAAATAGAGGCTAGATTGTAGAAAAGGACTTGATACTAATAGAATAGGGTAAGAGATATAATTCATATTGTGATGCCTCAGGTATTTTTCTTTCACCATTATAAATTTAGAAGTTTACAGTGATGCTGAAAAAGTCTCAGAAGCTAATGCAACAAGATAGTAATAACCCAACATATGATCTAGAGTTTGGTTGAGTTGTTTAGATATTTATATTTTGGATAAAATATTTACTTAGAGGGAATTTTGTGGTTTTCATGGAAAAAAATTGATGCAAGTATATATTTTACATAGCATGATAAAATTATTTCAAAGTAGATATGGGCGGATTACTTTAATTCTTTTTACATAGATATTTCTTACATGGAATTCAAATGAAATGTAGTGGTTGTTGCACTGAGTAGGATGACTCAAACAAAAGTTGTGTAGTTTTAATATAGTTAGTGGCATATTATGGGTTCATTCTCGGGTATGCAGTTGGAGGGGCATGTAATTCATATAAATATATACCTTTCATCATTTGATATGACTATTTTCATAATGGGAAAAGTGATGATGAGGAAACTATCAGATTTTGAGGGCCTACTTTAATTTTAGAGTAGGGAATTTGATGACCTAAATCCTAGTTGGACCATAGGAAAGGAAGCGATTATGCATATAAATGGTTTTGATTGGAGTTCCAGTGGACATGTGTGAGGAGTTGATCTGGGAGTTTCATTACTCGGAATGGGATATTCACCCCATAATCACCATGACGTAACGTGACATGCACTACAAATAATGGTGTCCAGGTTTGGAATGAGAGGTAGAAAGTTACATTACGATGTGTTGCACCTATAAAGAGATAAATGTATAACATTATAGTCCAACCCATATTTTACAATATTTACCTATAACGGTGTGAAAATTGGATGATGCATTGATGGATTTCTTAGCTGGTTTAATGAGGTATCAATGAGGTAATGATATATTGTGGGTTTTAATTGATAGTCACATGAAGGTTTATCATTTATTCCTGATAAATTAAGAATTTAGTATTGAATGCCTCGAAATATTGTACATCCGTGACATAGTAAAAATTCAAGGATTCTTATGCAATATTTGTGGTGATAGGGACAACCACATTACACCTAATTTCTTGAAGAGTATTCATTGGGAGTGGGGTACACAGGTTCATCTGAGAAGAACATACAACCCTCAGACTAAGAGATAGATATAGTATACAATATAGGTTCTAGAGTACATTTTTTGAGCATGTGTCATTGATTTATGGGTCTCTTGGAAGATGAATGTTTTCCTTGAAAAATAATCCAACAATAGTAGAAATCCAGTTACTAAATAGATGGAACATTATGATCCTTTTATAGTAGGCCGGGTTTATAGCCCCTGTTTTGTTTAAAGGCTTGTTTGGTCTCTTTACATAGGATTTTCGCCTTTTAGAGTAGACTTCTACGAATCCCTAGTTGATTTAGAAGTGGATGGTTACTACAATGTCTTGACTAAAATTAGACATCGATTGTCATAAATGAACTATATAGTTCAGGGGTTGTCGATTAGGTTTTATACCATGTTCCAACAGGTTTGGGATAATGAAGAATTAGGAGACTGGGTAAAAAATTCTTTGTGATGTGTTGGACCTTTCAAGATTTCAGATAGAGCCAGGTTGGTATCTTATTAGTAGAAGTATCCTCATAGCTACTGGTCCATGCATGAAATCTTTCACATATCACTAATGCCACTTCTATCATTCATAATAATCACATGATTATCATCCTGAGGAGATTGAGTTACAGGTTGATGCATCCATTGAGGAGAACAAGATTACTATAGACTTTAGGAACAAAAATGTTCTTTGAGGCTGATAAGTTTATCTAGTGTATGTTCTATGGTAGAAAAACTATTTACAAGACATGACATGGGAGTTGGAGGCTGAGGCATCTTCATTGTTTCTACAGTTGTTCAGATAAGACTATTGACCTCACATCCAAGAGAAATTCATGGATGAATTACTAAAAGGGTTGAAATATATACAAACCATGGGTTTTGAATGCAGTTCAAGTCCCTTATTATTTAATTTGAATTATAACATATGACATTATCTGAGTCCCTAACATGATCAAGAGTTTTTTGGAGGTGTGTGGGGATAGTTCAGAGCCCGAAACTAGGTTTTGGGATAAAAATGGCTTGGAACATAGTCTATGAAAACCTTGTGGGGATGACTATATGGATTGAATAAACTATGTGCAGGTTTATAAAGGGTGGAAATACCCAAAATGTTTCGCCAAACCATGAGGAAACGGGAACACAAATGTACTTCTTGGTATGTTGTTTTTATAGAGATGGATATTGGGTTACACCATGGTTTTTAAATCATGATGTTAATTCATGATAGTTCCCCTTTGGCCTACAACAACCGTGAATGTTTGGCACACAATTTAATAAACCATGCATGGTTGTCACAAAATTTATGAATCTATGTTCATAAACCATAAAAAATGGAATTTTCACAGTTTTGTCAATTTAATAACACTAAAATAATATTTTAAACATAACTTCAGTTTTTATTTGAAAAAAAACGCCATCTCTATTTAATCTCCCAAATGAGTCTAAATGTAATTTACATGTATACTGTACATCCGACCACTGATTTTAGTGCGGTTTTTTCTCATCAGATATAAGATCAGTAACATCTAAATTACTTTTTAACCATTATATATTATTCTTCATATTAATAATTATATTTGGATTTAGGCTAATATTCTTTAATTTATCTATCATTATCCATTATTAAAATTTCACCAAATCCGAGTTGGATCATGACTTGATATTGGATAGGAACTCCACTACCGAGATTTGTTAGGTACTATATACTTTTGTTTCTGATTCTTCTGATTTATAGGGCTATTATCCATTATAAATCAAGATAAATTTCTAACGAAATTCTAAAAGTGAAACATTATTTGGAAATATTTGAAATGGGTCATATTATAGATTCTCATTGGATTCTTGAGATGTTTTGGTGGTTTTTGACCAAATTTTGTCCTAAAAGTGGGTGCACCATGCATTTTCATTGGTATAGACCTTTGATGAACCTCCCAAGGTGTCTGTACTTGTGATTTCCTATTTAAAGGTTTCTGAATTATATTTCAATGGGATTGAATTTTATTTTAGGACAAATAGTACCTCCTTTCACAATATAAATTATTTATCCCTTGATTGTATTGATCTAATTGCTTAGATTGAACATTTCAATGTGTGGGTATACCCATGGGACATGCTTAATTGTAAATGGTTTTAAATTTATGGGTATACCCAATTAATATGTTAAATTCGAATTGATGCTAATGAGTTGGTTTACCACTGTGGTTTTTTTAATATAGAATTGTGATTTTTTTGCGTATACACCTGATACAATTAAAATGGGGATAGAATACGTGAGTAGTTATACTCAATAAATGTTTTTTACATTGTATGGTATTATGTGATTTGGTAAAATAATTTTATGGAATTTAGTGAAATTGATTATATGTGTGGGTAGACTCATATTGAATTGAATTGTTAAATGTAATGAAATGGATGAATGAATGGTCAAATTACATAGATGAATCTTCAACGATATGGAACACAGTAGTGGATTAATTGAGTAGTGATGCTTATTTGGTCCTGATTTTGTGGGATGCCCTGGGGTTTTCTACTCCAGGGATACAACAGACTATCTTCCACATAGGACATGTTGTTACAAATGCTCCTAAGACTCCATATAGTGCATAATCTAAGTCTCCACCGAGTTGCTACTAGGAAATGATGAATATTACTTAGTCTTATACACCTTGGGTCCATCCATTATTATTCTACACTTAATTGTACAAAAAAGCAATGGGATATATTGACATAGGGGTTATATAGAGATTCCATGGGATATTTGATATGGATTCATTATATGACAAGGTAGTGTGGAGAAGATTTGTATGGATGTATAGAGATGATGTGTTACTTGTTTATATTTCTTATGGCTTCCTTATTTGGATATGGTGGTTGTTTTATAGATCATGGATAAGATTCTTGGTATTACTTGTTGATGTGTTCATATGACTTGGACATTCACACATACATCACTATTTAATCACATATGTTTATTTTACTGTATTGTGATTCGTAGAACTGTATAGGCTTCTTGGTAGTTACATATTGGGTTTTTAACTCACCCCCTATTTGGGCCACCATGGGGAACCAGACATATTATATTGTTGTTGGTGATGGTAGGAGGAACAAATATAGAAAATGTTATTGATTATTTCTTTAGACTAGGCTTTCATGAGTCCAATATGAGGCTTTCGATATTACTGGTGTATTTTTTTTCATTTGGGATTTTTGGAAACTTGTACTGTATTGTATTTTCATATACTTTTTGGATGTTTTCAAGATATTTGTATTATATGCATCATTATATTAGAGACTCTTCATGTTTTTTATTTATTCTTACCTTCTTTACCATTAATGTATATTTTTGTTTAATCTTATTCCAATATCGATATGTTGTTGAGATCTGGTGGGATATAATATAGTAATGAGGGCATAGTCTCCCCACCAACATACCTATGACCTTCCTGCGAGTTAACAACCTATATTGTGAGAGAAGATGATTTTGAGGCCATGCTTTCAACCATGCTCAATGAACTATTCAGTTTCATCTAGGACTAGGATGTTAGAAAAAAATCCATGAATATTGATGGGGTATTAGTATGTTTTAAGTGCCTCACTATGAAATCATATTACCTATACCTAGAATGGAAATCATAATTTTGAATATCTAGATTATTATTATTCTATTGATGATATAAAAAAATATTATTCACCTATGAGATGAACTTAGCTCCTCTATTTGATTGAAAAAATTCATCAAATCATGTTAAACGACAATCCTTCATTATGGTGATAATATTTATTTCCCATAAATTGATAGTTCACAAGATTGATCTATCCTTCTTCTTCAAAAATTGAATTGGTACACCCCATGGTAATCCACTAGGGAATATGAACCATTTTCTCAAATTCTCTTACTCTTAAGTTAAATCGCAAGTTCAATCATGTTCATCCGATTGGGGCATTTTGAGATTGGTGTGGACATGGGTATGATATCTTTTGAGAAATATACCTCATGATTCTAGGGAAGTCGAGGTAACTATTTAAGAAATACAACCACTTATTACATATTATTGATAATTTCAGCATGATTGATTGTTTCCACTTATAAAAACATTTTGGGCATTTATTCATCGTAATAGGGAATAAAAACCAAAATTATTGTGGGATTTTCAAAATAAAAATTCCTGACCTTCCTTGAAATTGTAATGGAGCATTTCGAGGATTAAATTTTTAAACTATAATTTTTTTCTTAATATTTTATGTGTTCTAAATATAATGAGGGGTAGTATTTGGCTAGTATAGCTTCAAAATTTTCCAAGGAATGTATAAGAGGTTCACTAGAATAATTTTCCTACAAATCCATAAAGTATATGAGTACGTCAAATGGATTAAATTTATTTCAGTACTAGGTGTTATTATACATATCTCTACTTCAATGTAATAGGATTTCCATTTATCAAATATCGAAAACATGTATGATATAATGGATTCCATAGAACCTATGTAAATAATTTTCTCCCATTCATGAGATAATAGGATGTGCACATTGTAAAAATACATTTTCAAGGACCAATTTAGGTATATTGAAGGAATAATGTCTTCTTTTATCCTTTGAAATTAGTTGTTGTTGATGCTGATTATACTCAATGACTCGATGTTCAGTGCACTCTCATACACAATTCACTTTATATTTATAGATGAAATATTGAACCATATGGGATGCAATTAGAGGTTATATCCTTTCATCCATGATGTTGGTTAGCTTTTTCAAGTCTCATTAACATTATGAAGCTATGTGGACTTCTCTTGAGCAAGTGAATCATTTCTCCAACCCTTTGATAGAATTCAAATGATCGTTCTTCCAATATTTTTTAAATTTTGGAAGATAGTACATCTTTCCATATTTGTTATTTTCTCTATAGAAATGAATATCTATCCTTATATTCCTATCTCAATAACTATGGGACTATTTTTTGGACTCTATCAATTAATTTGGAGAGAATAAAAAATATTATTCATATCTCCAATAGTTACTGATAGTTATAGCATTTTATAGTTTATGGTTTTAAACCACTAATGAATATTTAAATTTGTCTATTGTTGTGGATGAAAAAATGGCACATTTCATGAAATCATGGTGATGTTTACCACTTAAGGTATGAATGATTCACCTTAAATTTGGTTCATTTATATAAATTATCACTCCATAACTATTTGAAGAGTTTGAGGCAAATACTATATAATAAATATTTTATTAAATTATTCTCACTCGACCTCTTATATTAATTATTTGTATTGGGGTTGTTAATCAATACCCACCATTGATCAGAATGTCCATCAAAACCATAAATTGTTTGAGTCACCATATATGTCCTAGAATAAAAAATAATATAAATTTTATTCTCCATATTTTTCATACAATGATCCATGATAAATATATATAATGTTATACTAAATGTTAGTGGTTGTTCTTTAATAAGGGACAATGTTTCTAGTTGATCCATCTTAGGTGAAGGTGGATATTCCACATGATTCATTTTACAGTTGATAACCTGATATAGATGTGTAAGAATTGAAATATTGTATTCAATACCACCTCTTAAGGTGTTGGGGTGTTTTTCAGAAAATATTTTCATTGTCCCTCACATGCATTTTGGGGTTTAATTCCCATAGTTCCAAAAATTTCCAAAAATAAAAAATGATTGAAAAAAATTTAGTCAAAAAACTACATGTAAATATATAATTATTTTTATCAAAATTTACTGTAATACAATATATAATGGGATACCTATGTTTTGAATTTTTCTAAAAAAAATGGACCTTGGTTGTTTATATATAATTCGACTTATCCTAACGGTTTTCAGTTATTAACTCTAATATTCATTCCCAAATTAATTGAATGTTGATCTATTGAAATCTATAGTGAACCTACATTTTCTTACTTGATTAATACATCATTTTAACAATAAAGAACATAATAATATTAAAAATATAGAATCAAAAGTTTTATCATCATTGAAAATTTGTATTATAAAGCACTTTTACATAATTAAATTTAACCATTATTTTATTCATTATTCTCTTAAATATTATTAGACGTCACGTTATCCTTAAAATAAGTATCGACAAGATGGTATAAATAAATGAAATCATTGATAGAAAATCTAAGTAAGATAATTAATATGGAAGATGAATCATTATAATATGGGTTTCTGTAAACATCATCATCATATCATAAGAATTGGGTCATCATCAATATGTTGAGGGAAACATGTTATAATGAATTGGAATTTTTTATTTTCTAAAAATTAAATATCATGTCTTTTTGGTCAAATTCCTTGAATAGTTACAAACCATACTGGAATCGAGTTCAAACATAACAAATTTTCGTAATTATAAAATCAATATTGTGAACAAATCTATCGTAATGTTCTTTTATATTGAACATTATCACATAAGGTACATCATGTTTTATAATTCATTGATGTTATATATAATTCTAGGCCCACCTGTCACATTATAACATTTACATAATCATGTATACCACATCGAACATGTATCTATCCAAGTCCTGAAGATGGCCTAAGGAATTGAATAGATATCATAATGATATAATGAATCATACCTTCAAGAATAAACCATTTTGTATCATAATGATTAAGGGAATTCATACATGAACATAATTCATCATTAACAATGAGTGGTTATGAAGTATTTTACAATTTTTAATGTACAATGTTTTTGAAATTTATGTCACATTGAATTTTTTTATTTTCTTCGAATATATTTTAACATGGTAGGAACATATATATCCCTAAATAAGAAGGGAAATGGAATTTTATGAACATTATACGAACATTTATTCCATTTATGATATAAAAACATATATAATGGAATTGGGTAGAGAGTCTCCTTACCATAAATATTATCTTATTTCATCTTTTTTGTGCCTCTTGAAAAAAAATGATTTATTAAAAGATAAATCCAGAATTCAATTATATTGATTTGTTCAATATTAAAAATAATTGGAATATATTTTTTAATTTTCTGTGATAAAATTGAACCATATTGATATAATGTTTTACATGAATTATATTCCTTTTTGGCATCAATTTTAAAAATTTAATAAATTTTTTTATACATTAGTATTACTAATTACTGAAGTATATAACGAATATAATTACATTTTAATATATAATACAGAGTTTATAATATCCCTAAATGGTTATGGTAATATGTTTTGACGTGTAAATTTATCCATAGGTGGTTATATGACCATTGACAAGAATATTTATAGAGAGTGGGGAAGAGAACATTCATATATATATATATATATAGTATGATACTTATAGTAGGTTAATATAAGTAATAAAATTTTATATTGCAATATAAATAATTATTTTATAGTTTTTTTGGGAATTGATTGTAAAAAAATTTAATAGATGATGAAATATAATAAAAATGAAAAGGAATGGTTCATAACATTCCAAATCCTCAGTGTATCATATCATGTACGACAATATTACTCTATGGTGTTTGGTATAGGATTTCTCTAAAGCATACCATGGTATTCAATGGGTATTTATTGGAAGAACGTTTTCAGGTCCGGGTATTTGTAATGGGTGGGAGGAATGGATTTCAAGGGCTGGGAGCAATTTTATTTATAAATGAGCAGTGTATTATTTTTTGAATAAAATAATGAATAAAATAATATATAAAATATAAAACATGTAATAATAGTTTTCTAAAAAAACAAATCATTTATTAATTTAATATAATCAGTTTATGTCTTTATAAACCATTTATAATTAAAATTTATTTCATTATTAGAAAGTTAATTGGAATCAAAAATAATATTATTTTAATTAATAACTTTTGAAATTAGGTTCTGGAATTTTTTTTTGTTATGAAAATTGAGTTAATTGTATTTTAATGAACTTTATATGAAATTAAATATAAAATATCCAAATACGATGTTCTAGAAATTATTATGTCATTATAAAGTCATGAGTGATGTAATCAGAGTCACACAATTATAGTGACAAATTTTCTTATTAAAATATACACGAAAATGAATTATTTTTAAAAATTATGAAAATAAATATCCATGTCAAAATTTCAACACGATGATATAAAAATTAATGTTCATTATCTCTAAATAAATTTATATTATATATATAGTTTTAAATTTTAATAAAAATTAAAATTTTATAATAAATACTTTAAAATTTCGTTTATTAAAAAACTTCTTATATTTTTGTTCATTATTTTATTCATTAAATTTGTATTTTTGTAATTATTACATTTATATATACATAAATGAGTGATGATAAATGATATATTTCATTACAATTTAATATTTTGAAAAAAATACTATTTCAGTGGTCATGTTACATTTGCTAACGGTCTGGTCACAATTCCCAATGGTCATGCTACTAATCTAGTATTCATATTAATTTCATTAAATACCACATAATTCATTCACTCAATATTCAAAAAAATTACACTAAATGTTTTAGGTTTTCATTATTTTTTATTATTTACTAATATGATTATTTTTCTCTATATTATCTGTTATAGGGTGATGATCTTAGAATATTTGGGCGATCTATATTATACTATTTAGTGTTTTCTATGTTAACTTTTTTCCATTTGTAATGTTTGGAATTCTAACCGGCTTATTGGATAACTAATTTAACATAATTTAGTGACATAGCATGGCCTTTTGTGTTTTATATAGATTTTTTATATATATTTTATTATATTTTATATTACAACACATACTTTTTTAATAAATAAATTTTACAAAATAATAAGGGTTAATATATCCTTCCCCAATTTATAAATTTCAAAACTGAAATTAAAACACATATTCTTAGTTTATAAGAGATGGGGGTACATATTATTCATTGTTTCGTATATTTACTGAGTAAAATCTACATAATAATGGTTTCTCGCTAAAAATATTACAAGGATACTTTTCCTACTATGTATAAAATTCCTTATACAGTCCATGATTTTTGAATACTTTCCGTCATATAAAACATCATTCTCTAGTTTTACCAAATCTGGGATCATTAAATGTGGTGAATAAGGGATTCAATTACTTCGGTGTGATACATGGAACACTTCATGAACTCAATCCAATTTTTTTACATGTTCACTGTAACATGGAAAAGGATTACCTCAAATTTTTAATAGCATGCATATATTCGATGGCAATTTTAAAAGAAAAACAATGTCGCTAATGTCGAACAGAAACTCCCTTCATCGATTGTTACTATATCCATTTTTACACTCTAAGATTATTTTATAATTCATTTTATGTATTAAACATTGTATTTCATCTCTTTTAGGAGATTAGGTCCACGTATATTTAGTTTCCCACCATCATCCCAACATGATGGAGTTCTAAATCACATTCCATTCCAAGTATCATATAAGGACATTTTAATACTCAAGTGGAATATTTTGTTGAATATGAAAAGAACCAATGGGGGATGATGATCTCACCAACCATTAAATTCCATTGAGTGGGATAATAGAATTTTTCCATAAAAATTAGTTGTCATTTCATACTGACCATCTGTTTGGGGATTGCAGTTCATAAGGAAATTTGATTCAGTACTCAAATCATGATGATGACTTATCTAGAATTTACAAGTGAACCATTAATAATTATTATAGAAAATAATAAGTTTATCCCCATTAAACCTCACTAATAACTTCACATATAGCTTGTAATATTGTTTTATGTGATTAATCTTACTTAATATCGATGATTTTTTAATGTCTTGGTGAGCCTATCCCCCACAACCCATATACCATTGTTTCTTTGGATGTTTTCAGGAGATGAGTGAAAATATAAATATTAACATTATCCCATTTTCATTATGGTATAATATATGTTTTCATCATTCAATTATACTTATTTCACTCTTTTTTAGCTTTATGGTATAATATTAACCTTGATATGTATTAAAAAATATCAGTCATCATATTTTTAAAGATTATTTTTTCTTGAATCTTGTGATACCTCTTGGTATATCTTGGATAGTTGAAGAATGATGGAATATGTTAATTATCCAATTTCTATTTCTTTATCACATGTGAAATAGAAAAAAATTCCAAATTCCATACGGAATCACAGAATAGTTCCAAACCCCTTTTACATCAGTGCCATTTTTACCTACCATTTCATTGGCATGATTATGAGGAATACATTACTGAATGACCGATGAGTTTATTAATCTTAGTAAACCCAATACATAAAAGAGTCATGTATTAATAATGAACACACCAACTAAAATAAAATTTTTCAAATCAAGGATAAGATCATTCTATATACCATATATTTTATATATATCTGATTTTACACTTCTTTAATTTTTGGGGAATATAATCAAAATAAAGGCGAACTCAAAATCATAATAAGGGATAAGTAAAATGGATGAAATAATGAAACAACGGGAATAATAAATATGAAAGGTAAATAAATGAATAAAAATTCCCTTTAATTAAACATTTTGAGTTTGTAAAGAATATAGAATATGTAATTATATGAACACATATTTCATTAAATATATCTCGATATGGAAAAACCAATAGGGCATGGTAAATAACTAACACCCATTTATTTTAATAAAGAAATTGATAATAAAATTAATTATAATATTATTTCATAAACAATATTTAATGGATAAAATTACTATATTAAAATCAATTTAATTCATGTTTATTGGTTTCTATGTTTCTCATATACATGATACAATTACTATCAAGACAGTTCACAAGCAGTTTTAAAACATACTAAATGAATCCCCAAATAAGGATAGAAAAATGACATATCCCTAGAGAATACAAATGTATTGAGGTGATAACAATGACTACCATCCACCTATGTAATAAATTTATAATTAATTCTTCATATACCAACAATAAATTTAAATCATGAATAATGTTCATTAATAAATATCCATATTTATTAAAGGAAATAGATTTTGGAATATTTCCTTAGTTAATAAAAAATCATCAAAGTACACACCATATGTAAAAAAGTATATTATGTATGAAATATTTTTATCCATGATAAATTATTTTGATATTTTTGGAGAAATTTAATATTCCATTATCATCAAAAGGTGAATAATTAAAGGGGTAGTTAATGAGGACTAAAATGATTTGGAGAAGTGAATTATGATATTCCACATGGTAATAACAAACATATTCGATACAAGGGAGTACTAATAATGATATAAATATGAAATATACCCATTTTAGTATTAATAATTGTTGTTTTTCATTGATTAAATAAAATATAGTCTTTAAAAGAATTATTGACAGAAATAATATTTTATCATTCCAATGTGTCTCACACAACATTAAATCATTTTAATCATTAGTCCCATAAAAATTTAACAAGGAATGAAACATTTAATATCGTGATAATAATGATATTTATTATATAACAAATCAATGTTTAATTACATACATGCCATGAAATATTATAAGAGTATGACATAAAAATGACTTAAGAAAAGAAAATTGTGACACAAATCCATTACCACATTAGAAACATTGAAACATTAAATTCTATGAAAGATATATCATAGAAATTATAATCAAATACACATCAATTGACATATAATGGTTATAAAATACATTCATTTTTACTTTTTACCCTTCAAAAAATAAATGCATATTGAATCTGGCATATTCCTATTTGAAATAAATGTGAAATTAAAAATCCCCCCATCATGCATTTATATTCATATGAAAATTCATTAAATACATGTATAATTCTATAAATAATTTTATTAAATTATCCATGAATAGTAATAATATTTATAATATCATATAGTATATTCTTATAAAATCTTATTAGGTTTTTTTAACAATGTTTCATTATTTTCATAATTTTTTTGTGTTAATTTCATTATTTTCGAAGTATGTAATGAATTTATAATTTTGATATTATTACATAGATAATAATATAATAATATCTATGATTTATAACATGATTTAAATGAAATAAATATTCAGTATATAGGTATTTCTAATAATCCTTATTTTTTGGAGATAAGAACTAAATTTCACCGTTCATGGAAATTTTAGACCGTACAAATGAATGAATTCTACTTCCATTTCAATTTTGTATTTAAATAATGATATTTAAATGATAAATATATATGTATATTATTATTAAATTACAATATAAACATCAAATATTTCCCATAGTTTTATTGAAAACTTTATTTAAACGTTTAATGTATAGCATGAACGAATCACATCGATTGGAGGAGGCAGTAGTCCACTGGCTCACAAATTATGTTTTGTTGTTCAAAAAAAATCAAAATATTGAATGTATTTATTTCATAAAAAGGAAAAAAGAATAAATAAATTATAAATAATATATATTAATTTAATTATAAATAAATAATTATTTCATACCATGGAATTTGGTAAATGGAAGAACAAACAACATCAGTTTGGGATGCACTAGTCTGTCATTTACAATAATGATTATTATGTATCACATTAGATGGATGTGTATGAATGTGTAGGTTACAAAAATATCATAACAACATCTTTATATATATATGATATTATGTTTATTTTAAAATAAATATATTAAGATAATTTAAGTGGGGAGAATTAAAAGAGACAAAAGTGTTTAATGAAGAATTCCACATATAATTTTGGTAACTATTGTTGGTTTATAGAAAAAGAATTACATGGTATATTTTCATCCCAAATTATGATCTCAAGGAATAGTAGATTGATATTTATATTTTATTTTAGAATTTTATGAATGATATAATTTAATTCATATGTGTGAATAAATTGGAGTTGTAAGTGCCTTTTTTATAGTGGTGTTTATGTGGCCTTCTTGTAAACAAAAATAGCGAACACTATTGAGACATCTCAATTACATTGTGTGACTGAAATAATGAAAAAATATATAAAATGGAATATATTTTTTAAATATGGACATCCAATATGTTTTGGATATGTTTCATTTTCATTTAGGCCATTATGTTCAAGGTTTAGTTCCCAATTAAGTGTAAATTTACCTTAATCACTATATTTAATTTAAACTATGTTCATTAAACATTTTGGTCAAAAACAATATTTTCCATATACTACATAATAAATTATTTTTATTCATAAAATTGGAATCCATGTTTCTAAATTCCAATAATAGAAGTGGAAGACATTAATTTATAATTAATCCCATTGATGAAATTAAAATGATGGTTTATAATGAAAAACTTTTGAAAAGTATGGAATTTTTTATATCTTCTCACAATTTGAAATTCATTACAATGACTGAAATTGAATAAATTTATTTATAATTAATATAATTTTACATTATAACGAGTTTAAAATATATTATATTTATAAAAATAAATTATATTAAAAAGTATTATTCAATTAGAATTCAGAATTTCTCACTATTCATTGAAAAATTAATCCCCACATATTAATAGAAAAATATCAATCTAAGATAATTTTTATGTGCCAATTTTATAAAATTAATCATTTTTACATGTTAAATTTAGAAAATTTCAAGAATGAAGATATTATTTAATAGGATAGAACACCATTGTGAATAGAAAAAATTTCTTAATATAAATTTGGTTTTTATAATCATTTCAAATTATTTGGAAACTAATGAATTAAATTATATGTATTGACATTATATTTAAAATTATTCATAACATTTAATATAATAGTAGGGTTAGATAATATTATATTAAATAATAATATTTAAATAATATATTGTTGTTCAGTAAAACATGGTCTTTCATGTAACACAAGATATCTAATAATTAATTTGTTCTATATGATAAAGGTAAAGTCAGTATTGTGTGTAATAAAATGAATAAATTATTTTAATTTGAGTTGAAACATTAAATATACCCAAAATTAATAATAGGTTACATTCCTTAATATTTTTATTATTGTGTGTATTTCACATTATTAGATAACATTTTATTATATTAGAATTTGGTGGTGTTATATTCTCTAAACCATAATTTTTTTTCCACTTAATATAAATTTTACCATCATAATCGTAGTTTTGATGTTTAAAATTTTCATTAATGTAATCTCATATCATTAAAAGAGTAAACAAATTATTTTCCTAATAATAATGAATATGATGTAAATGGTTTTGTGGAGTAAAATATATGTTTGTCTCAATATACGTGAAAATTATTTTCAGGTGTAAATATTTAGTTCGAGAAAAAGTGTAAATAGTACTAGGGATTGATTGAGGTTATGAATATAAAAAAATAAAATTATTAGTATAATTCTAAAGACATGATATCCATAATCACTTAACGATTTAAAATACTACCAGTTCAAAAAATGATGGTATTATGATAAAAATTTTGTTTTTAGATCTTTTTTATAATGTTGAGGAATTATTTAAGTGACCATGAATATAAAGATATATATTTACATCAAATGATTCAATTTAGAATTATAATATATATATATATATATATATATTATTCATAAATCAATTTCAAATTTTGTAATATTTCACCAATAGTCTAATACCCATTAATGAAAATTTTAGGCCAAAGGCACTAAAGTTATATTTTTGTTGATCAAAATAAAAATTAATGTCTTCTTTTTTATTTATATATCAAAATGGTTTCAAAATAAAATATATATAATATATCAGTATCTTAACCAAAAAATTGATCGTACTATTTCATAATTAATATGTATTCAAAAAAATTTATCAAAAATAAAAAAATATTAACCAACACATTATACAAGTTAGTGGTTTTCATTATACAATTATCTTCGTTCAGTGTGGGGTTTGAGATATATGTTGTAGCAGAATAAAATGGGTTTTCATCCAACATAAATGTTGAAATTTTTCTAAAATATATTACTACAATGTTCCCAAAAGTACGATGGATATACTGGAAATAAATTCAATCAATAAATATTCATTTCACCATGGGATTCAATAAAATTGTTTCAAAAAAATTTATATAATATTGTTTATTTGTCAACCCTATTTTTTATTTATAACATTAATCATTATTCTATAAAATGAGAATAATTATTCCCCATGAGACTTATTAATGAAAAATTTTACATTCCAAAACATGATTCAAAATGTCCTTACTCACATAAATCCTAATGGGATGTTTAAAAAATATAAAACATTGTTAAACACAATTTCGTAATCTCATGTTATAATCCCTAACTCATAATTTAATAAGGATATATGTTCTTATAATATTTTAATAAAATTCTAAAATATTTCATGAATATTATAACTATAATTGTATTGGAAAAAAATCATCTAAAGTTTAATTATAGATTAATAGTAAGTACTTCAACCATTTTTTCATCATATATAGTTCCCATGTATAATGTTTAACCTAGGTAAATCATTTTCATTTGCGATTCCAAAATTTATAAAGGATTTTTATAGAAAATTTAAATTATTTTATGGTTAAACATATGATTTTAAATAAATATATGAAGTATGGCCTGTTGTAATGCACTTGGTTAATCTTGAGTTGGGTCCAATAAACCTTTTGAGAGTATTAAACCTATGTATATCTATTCCATTACAAAATCAACATATAGAATCCAAAAATGGATTTATTTTTTTGGGAAACTTCACAATATCTATCCAATAAAAAATTTATAATATTATTCTATACTTTTCATAAATAATAAATAATGGATATGTTCTCAAATATTTTATTTCCAAAATATTCGTCCCATGTTCACTAATAAAAATCACTTGAAACTGATTGAATCACACAGACCCTATTATCATAGATCCAATTACAATTACCATTAAATTGACATGATTAAAAGATTTTAAATCATTAAGGAATTAAGAGTTTAATAATACTCGTAATCTAGATTCATGCATAATTCTTGTATAACCAATAAATTAAATATTTACAACATAATTTTTTTATTCGTTGTTAGCTTTGTTTTAAATATAATATAATTTAATATATCTATTAGTCAACTTTTTTTCATGGGGAAAGAGATCAAAGTAATGATGTGGTAAAATTCTATGTATTTTTTATATACAACTGAGAAAATAATAAACGAAAAATATTAATCAATATTTAATGTAAATTACTAAATAATCATTTCATATAATCATTATGTGGGTGCATGTAAATTATATATAATGGAATACAGCCCAAATAACATCCCATTTAAATTTAATGGACAATGAATAATCGATATAGAAGGTTAAATCCTAGAAAACTATTCAATTCAATAACAAAATATAAAATGAAATGATTTCAAAGATTTTCCCCTTGTGAAAAAAATCATGTTTAATAATAATTAAATCAAAATTATGTTAATGTGTATATATTTTAGTCCATCATTCCAAGGTACATGATACTGATATTGTCAAGACTATTCAACGGATAGTATAACAAATACTAGGTTACAGCCATAATATGTCTAGAAAAACGACATGTCCCATTACAATAATATCATTTCCTAGGGCAATCTATAACCAGTCACCACCTGTGTTTTACCTGTCCAATGCAATCCTCAAAAATAAACATATTGATTTAAATCATGATGAATATGCCTTAACAAATATTCATATTCGCTCTATAATAAATGTTTATCATAGTTCCCCATGTTTTGAAAATGAACTTCATGAACACAAAAAATTGAAAAATTGTTTATGGTTTCTGAAACAATCATATTCATGATAAATGAAATCGATATTTTGGGTATATTTGTGGTTCAATTATACAAGGAAGTAGAATAATTCCAGGAGATGTTAATGATTAAAAAATGATTCAGAGAAGTGAATTTATAGAATATTATTGTTCTAAATAATAATAATCCTTCTTGATAATAAATATATATGTTATCAATCTAAAATAAATTCATTGGATTAATATTAATGTTTTTTATATTGAGGATATAAAATAATATCTTTAAAAACATATTGTGGAAAATAATTTATAAACATTCCAAAGTGTCCCATACAAAATTAAAACAATATAATCATAATTACCGTGTGGAATAAAAATAAATTAACAATAAAATATAATGATAATAATTATATTTGTGAACTTAAATGTAAACTGAGAAGAATCTACACCTAAAAAACAAAGATATTTTTATGAAAAAAAGTTATATAAAACATGCCAAATGGTCACAAAAAATCATTATTATTTTGGTAACATTGAAGCCATAACCCACATGAAAGTGATATCATCTATTAGATATATTAATACCCATAAATCTAATGATAACTATCACAAAATACATTTATATTTAGTATATTCACCCCTAAAAAGAAAATGTGTGGAGAATAAAACATATATCCTATAGAAATAAAAGTGAGACTACAAATCCACCTTCAATGAATTTTATTTTTGGTGACCATGCATTAATATCAAATATAATGTCTTAAATCATGTTATTATATTTTTTAATAAAAATATTAATATTTATAATATCATATTTCATCCTCTTATAATTTATATTACAAATTTCTTAACAATCATTCATTATTTTCATCATTTTGGGTGTTAATTGCCTATTCTTTCGAGTTTATTTTTAATTTTTTTGATTCTTCATGCAATGATCATAATTTAATCATATAACAGATTCAATTAACGATTTAGATAACATATATATTCTGAATATATTTATTTATAATAACCATTCATGTTTTAGATAGGAAATGAGACACGCCATTCATGAAGCAAATATATCATATGTATGCATGAAATCAACATCCATTTCCATATTATATTTAAAATAATGACACATAAATGATACATAAATCTATATTTTTATATTAAAATAATATTTTAATATTATTATCATACTTTTAACAAATATTGTTTAAAACAGTATTTTATACATTCCCTGTATAACGTGAATGAATCACATCTCTTGGAGGAGGCGTTAGACCCCAAATCCACACACATTATTATATTTTTTCAAAAAATGCCAGGAATGAAGGAATACATTATATGAAAATAATTATAATAAATACAAAATTAATACCATATATATAATATATAAACTATAAATCCATCATTATATTCCACCATGGGATGTCATAAATTAAAGATCGAATGACATTTGTTTGGGCTGCCGTAGTTTTTTATACACACGATTGGTGATAAAATATCCAATTATATGGATATGTGTGAATATATATTTTTAAATATTAGCATGAAATAATACAATAATATGAATTTTACTGAAAATATTATATAAAATTAAATAAAATATATGTTAATTAGTTGATTTGTAAATGAAACAAAAGTGTTCATTGAAGAATATTACCTCTTATTTGGGGAAATCCTTTTGTTTTATATGATAACACATCATTTTATATCTTTATTACCATTATGAGGATTATAGTATTAGTAGATGGACATTGGGAGCTTATTTGGATAGGTTTTAGGGAACCAATTGGCCTGATAGGTGTGAACAATATTGAAGGGTGAGTTCCTTTTTATAGTGGAGGATGAGTGAAATTATTATAAATATAAAAAAGTAAATATTATCGTGAGGAATCCCAAAAATAATATCTCATATAATGAAAAAAATATTACAAAATGGATTATATAATGAAAATATATAAATATTATTGTTTTTGACTTGTGTCAAGGTCATTATAGACATAATGATTATGGTTTAGTCACTTTTCTCGCTAAATTTTACATCAATCACTAAAGTTTTATTAACAACATTCACAATTATTTTTCATAAAAAATAAGTTAAACTTATTTGATATTATAAAATATTATATATAAAAATTTCAAAGACATTTTCCAAATTTTTATCTGAAAATTGGAAGGAATTAGTTTAAAATTAATCCCATAGAAGGGACGTCCAACATGATTTTTTAGGTAAAATATTCAAAAGTGTGTAATATTTCCATATAATATATCAATTATAAATTGATTAATGTGGAAAGAATTATATTAATTGATGTACTAATGATATAATTTGAATTTAGAAAAAAATTATAATATATTTTTATGATAATAATAATATATATGAAAAAACATTTTAAATTAAGGATTTTTTAATATTAATTAAAAATTAAACATCACAGAAAAATAACAATTCATTACCCTAAAAAAATTTATTCGCCCAACTATATAAAACTATATTCGTTATGATATATAAAAGTTTTAAAATTTATAATATATAGGTTCAAATAATTTTCTCCATCAAATGGGAAAAAAGGCATTTAGATAAATACAATTATGTAGAAGAAAACTAGATTTATTTGAATCTTCATCATATCAAGTCTACTGAAAAAATTTAAATAATATGTGATTAATTATTTAACATATAGATTTCATTGTTATCATTAACAAGATTTAATGAAATTTTTTTATTAGGATAAAACTCTTTTGTTAGTATAAAAACATTTTCATTATGTACAATTGGTTTTTTAGTAATTTCTAATTATTGGTAACCAATTAATTCAGTCATATATATTAATAAATTATCCATTCCATATAATAAATTATAATTTAATATTTATATTTATTTTATTATATTAAATAAAAAAATTTAAGAATATATTTTAGTTTGTTAAACTTGTAATTTCAACTAACATATGATATTGAATAATGTCATCGTTGCGTGTGATGTAAGAAAAAATTGTATATCCTTAATTGAAATCAATATAATATGTAGAATTTATTTAATATAATAAATAATCAATTAATTATGTGATGGATATATTCAAAAATATGTTTGGTGTTATGTTTCATGCATTATAACAAATACATTGTTATTACTTTAGAAATTTGGGGTGTTATACCAACCTCATCGATTTGGAACTCATGTAGCTTCCCATCCAAAACCGCATTAACATTCTTTTATAGTTCCATATCATCCCATTATAACTCCGTTATCTCTTCTTGGATGTATGGTTGGAAATTTATTTGGAAATGTAGGATGAATTATACTCCCTTCTGATTTCTAAATCCATGTTTTTCATTTCTAGGAATATGTTGTGATTTTCAATCCACATCATAGATACTAATGAATGTTCATTTTTTTAATCACACAATCTACATTTTCCACCATTATTATAAGATAGTGAATTTGTAAATCATAGTTCATGATTATATATAACAATCTCATTTGATGTATGTTGAGCTCCTTTTTTGTTAATACATATTTTAGGATCTTTTCATAAGTATATATTTCACACATATTACCATATATGTTGTGCTGTAAGACATTTATGGAAAATAATCACACCTTCTAGCTCAAGATCATTCATTGAGTTGTTCATCTCATAGATCTTCATATTTTGTGAGGCATAAGCTATCACATTATATCAAAAAATCCTCTACACATGTTATTGTTGTGAAAATAGGTGCAGTGTCTTTACCCTTCATGTTCCTCTTGAAGCTTCCCTCACATTGTTCAATCCATACATACATTACCCATTTTCATGTTTTCTTAGATATCGGCCAATAAAATGAGGACAAATTTTACAGAAACATTTATTGGTACTAAGATATGAAATGAAAAATATAGATTAATGTGACACTAGTGGGTATGGGCCAATTCTCAATTTCAGTTTTTTGAAGGATCTATAGAAATTCCCAATCATTTTAACATGGGGGAATAAAATGAGACTGGTTGTATCCAAAATTCTAAAAAATAACCTAGAATATATTTTTTGTACAAAATTTCTACAGAACAATCCTCTGATGCTCACCATTTTCCTCAATACTATTGGAGTAAAATTGAATATCATCATTAAATACTACTTTTTTTTCAATGTAGTATCTGAAGATTATCTATCAAATACATAAACATTTCATGGTAATTAGTAAGTTTGAAAGGAATCACTATTAACCCAATGTTCCCATACAATGTATAATATCTTTTGTTATAAATATATTCCTTCTTCAACATCAATTGATAATATCCCGACTGATGATTCAAAATTTAGATGTACAGATCACTGTACAATTGATAAGAAAACTCATAAATCCATTATAGATAATAATTTTTCAATATGACGATCTTATTTTTCTACGGTTAATTGATACACAATATAATTGATCTATAATTATTTATGAAAAATTTCACTAGTGCACCCTTAGTATTTTTAGTATGGATTATGCTTCCCAAGTCAAAATGCTCAGGCAGCACCTTGAACTCAACTTATTCATTTGGTGACATCCTATATGGGAATTTTGAAATAGAAGTGGATCTTTGTATGAGCACTATTTAGAACACTACCTTTCGATCTTGGGACTGTATGGGTAAGTCTATGTGAAATAAATAATTATATTCCCCAATAATTATAATTTCCTCATTAATTTATTTTTCCCTTTGATAAACCCATTTATTCTATTTTAGATTCATTACATAGTATCAATAGCCACTATGTTTATGGATTTTCCAAAGGATATTTTTGATCATCCTTACATCTATATATGAGCATTTAATGATTTCAATATATAAATAGATTCTATTTTCTCAGAAAATTATGTGTTTTCACAATATTGTGTTCTAATCCATTCCATATAAATAATAAAATTCCACGAAGGGACGTATTTCAAGATTCTCTATAAGAATCATCCCGGTAACACTTAGAGGATAAGATTCAAAAATTTGGGTTTTATTTATTAAAAAACTAGGTGTTTTTATGGATATCAGTATATCACTATATCAGGCCATCCATTCAACAAATCTATTAAACATTAATGACATAAATTAAAGCATAAAACCATAATCTAATAAAATATATATCATTCTTGAGTGAATAAGAAGTGTACCATGTAATAATTCATTTTTATTCACTTGTATATTTGTGATGGAATAATATTTCCCTTTATTCATTATATTTGGATCTTGATGATGTTGGTAAACCTCAATGACTCACAGTTTAGACCACCAGCTTACAAAGTTCCATTTTTAAATATAGATGAAGCATGTGACTATATGTGGTCTATCAGAATTTTCCACATTCCATCCAAAATGATGGATGGATTATTCATGTCTATTCTATATTCTTAAGAATGGTGGCTTTATCTTCCACAAATGAAGTATTTCAGAACCCCTTTTAGAGAATTCTTATGAATATTTTCCCCACATTTTCACATGTGGGTTGTCTGATTATATTTAATTATATTTAAATTGATAAACCATCATAAAAATCCATATTTCTCTTTTATATCCAAAAAATGGGACCGTTCTACATAATTTATATTTACATTGATAAAACATCGAACACAATTATCATACCATAAATAATATATAATATCTAGATCCTTTCGAAGGGCTGTTTTTAGACAACTATTATATAAATAAGTTTTTATCATTATTGATAAATAATCCTAAGGTGTATCTTCTATGAATTGTGAAGATTTACTCATATGTTATGACATATTACCAATCATGTTTATTTAACTCTATGAATTCACAGTACATCTGAGTTTTGAAGACATCTAGGGAAATACACAGTGAAAAATATTTAATAATGTCTTTAAACTCTAGTAATCATTTTTCATCATTATGCTCGGTGTTATTAATCAATGACTAAGATTGATTGAATTATCATTCTTACAATTAAAGTAATGGAGTTACCCTTTACTTATGAGAAAAATGTATCATAGAAATTATATTCTCAATTGGGTTAACACATTGTTCTATAATAAGTGGATCTAATAGTCAAATAAACATCAGTGGTCATTGTCTCATAAAAGATTCAATGTCTAGTTTATTAATTTATATGATGTTTCACATTTACCGTGGTTTGGGGTTTTATTCATATCATGATATATATTTGTACTAATAACCATTATTTTGTTATGTCTACCTCACCAGGCACTGGGGATGTCATTTGGTAAATTTTGGAATTCTACCTGCCATAGAAGTTATGCAAGAATCTTTATCATTCCTAAAAATTTCTAAAATGAAAAAGGCTATAAAAAAGAATTTACTTAAATAATTAGTATATATTTTATTACTTTTGTTTCAATTAACTCTAAATCCTTATTTTATGGGGTTAAAAATATTAGACTTTCTCTAAATAATAGTTCATTTAATGTATATATATATATAGTTTTATCATTTTTGGATTTAATAATTTTATACAATCCTAATTCAAAAATTAACTATGTTAACCTCTAATATCAATTATATAGATCATAAATATCCATACATGATGGTTTCATGATTTTATTGATAAAAAAATAATGGAATTAAAAATATGGGATGAAACTATTTATTGTCATGGAAAATTTATTATTATACAAAGAATATACATAAAAAATATATATATTATTTAATTTCTTATTCACTACAATCATAGTGTCCCTCAAGTTATCCATAGTACAGGTAATATCTTGTGGACATACATTGAGGAATCGATTGAGCTAAATCACTAGTAAGAGAATGAATACAGAACAAAAATAAATATATCATCGGTGATGATAAAGAACATCGTCATATCATATTAAGAGGATAATAATCCTCATTAATATTTTAATATTTAAAAATAAAATGGAATGTAGAAATGCATAAAAATGAATTATAATTTAATTCTGGATGAATAAATCACCTATTTGTGAACAAAGCTAGTATCTTGTTCACACATAACATATGAAAATAATCAAAATATCATTATTTTTAAAAAAATATAGAATCATGTTTATTCTTATTGAAAATTATATCCAGAGATATATCATATTACATTATTTAGTGGAGGTATATATATTTTTGGGAAAACCTGTCACATCAAAACATTTACAAAAATATTTCATTCCACATTGTATGTATTTCAATAAATGTCATCATGTTAACTGATAGAGCGCTGTCGTGGGCTCCCTCAAATGATTAGTGTGATTTTGGGGTACTTAGGTGCAGCAGAGTGTCTGACCAAGTTCGTCTCTCAAAGGAGGAAGTGAATTAAAACAATTTTTAGAGGTATTCTAGACATAAAATAAAAGAGAATAAAAACACTACTTGAAAGGATGGGGGTGGTTGTTTAATGTTTATGAATCTAGAAGAAGTTTGCTGGAAGAAGATTGTATTTTTTTGTTTTTAGTTTTGAAATGAAGTTCGATTCAAATGTCAAAACAAGATGATGTTTTTTAGAAATCTATTTAAAAGGCGTAATCGATCTAACTCTACATCTTCACTTTATTATTAATCATTATCATTTAAATTAACATTCACTTAATTATGATCCCTTAATTTGTTAAATCCTGAACCCTACGAGAATTAACTTTACCACGAAGATGATGTGAATTTAACCCTAGGCTAACTTCAGAACATGCAATCGCAGCACCCTGCTTTGATTGATGTTCTAAGATTAGATTATGGTCAGTGGTAAATTATGGCACATATCCATTCTGGAAATGAGGATGAATTTTGTTTAGGGATTATATTTTAACTCTACAAATTTATCCCGTGTGGTCTTGTATTACCGATTAAGATCGCGCTATAACAATTTACACAAAATCCCGACCTCGTGTGTTTTTGTGTAAATTATTCAATTGTTTGCTTAGTTTATTAAAATTTAAAAACAAAATTCATGGATCATATTAAGGTAATTACAGTAGCTCATTGATTCAAAATAATTAATTGAAGAGGGTAGAAGATAGATCGATTACTAAAAGGCTACTCCTCCATTGGTGGCGTAATCATCGTAGAAGCGTTTTGCATGTGCAAAGGTTTAAAATGGGTATAACCCAATAACGCTTCTACTCAAGAATTCCATCCCAATTAGGAAGATTAATAGAAGAAGAAATTTAAACAAAACAGAAGAAAATAGAATAAATAAAAGAAGAAGAAATAAGTTTATTACATAAACAAAATCATTACAACATGAAGGAGAAGAAGAAGGCTTCGTCGAAAGGATCCTTGCTTCAAGAGCTACCCTTATTTAAATGGTTGGAGAATTGGAGTGGATCCACTTCTCCTCTTCCCTCCACCTCCCAATTCACGTCCCAACCCCTCCAAATGGGAAAAAACTCCAATTTATAGAGGGGAGGGGAGGAGAGGTTACAATTGGTTTCAAGTGTGAATGTGGAAATTCGGCCAAATATTTTATGCCAATTTTCACCGCCCATTTGACCACAAAAAACGCGTTAATTGGCCGGACTTCCAGTAGGATAAAATATTAGGACATGTGTCTTCTATCTCCTCTCCAAATTTGGGCTCAATACAGGCCCATATGAAGGAGTTATGGCCTAAATACAGAAGCTTCTCCATTCTGGCGAGCCCAGCCCAACTTTTACTTCATGGACCAATTTCGACAACCAAATGAACTCTTTAGCTCTAGTGTCCTGAATAAAAGTTGTAGATAATTAAGTTAGGAACACTGTTACAAAATTTCAATTTCAAATAATAAATAAAAAAATATTCCTATTCGAAATACTACAGTAAACTATAAAGGGTAAAACTGGAATTTTCATCAAATAATCAAATGAATGTTCTAATCCCAAATATTTTATAAATAAACATATTTAACACAATGTGAGGAAATTATATCATTTATTATCAATAAAATATTCAATAAAATAGTGTTTTATCAACTCCCCCACACTTACCCTTTTTCACACCTGGGCAAAACCTCATATCAAGTAAACATCAATATCAAATCAAAACCAATTTTAAAACACATATCCTTAAGATCAATAAATTTCACACCAAGAATAAAAAGATATCACGCCTCATAAAAACCCTTATTTCATGTTCTTAATTTATATCATTCAATATATTTCCACTTCATTTATCCTACCATGCACAAAACTCTTACCTCGCTTGAATTTTCTCTCATCACTCAAATATCAATTTTTTTTGCAATGTCTTTCTCATCCAAACTCATACAAGGGTCACCATAGGCTTGATAGATTCCTAAATCGCTACCCGATGTGAGTCAAGGACATATGTTTATCATGAGGACTTTTCAGGGTTGTTCTGTGGCTTTTGGTTGGTAGGATTAAGATGTGAAAAACTCTGAGGCTGAATGAGGAGGGCTTGACTCTTTTGAAGCAAAATTGCATTAATCTAATTTTCACTTAAAATATGGTCTTCTCTTCAATCCCCATAGTATCAATTCAGCTCCATCATCATGAAAAGTCATGAAAGCTTTACACAATTCATCATTTCAGCATCAAAAATGTCAGTCTTCTCAAACATGATTTTCTTGAAAGCTCCAGATGGGCACATCTTTCCTCCTCAATTAGAAGCTCCAGAAAAGGCACAACTTCACTTGTCATGAAAGCTCAAGAAAAGGAACATCTTTCAATATAATGACTTTCTTTAGCAGCAACACATCTCTTAAGAATTTAATTTTCCACCCAAAGTATCACAAAATGTGGTGGCAAAACCCAAGACAACTTCCCCCACACTTAAGCTCAACTAGATTATGAAATTTCACTTTAAGAGTTGGTTGGATAGGGAAAATTGGCTTGTAATGTGGCTTAACCTAATAGGCTGTGCATGGCTTCTAAGGGCTACAAGGATTAAATATTCAAGGTAGGCCATTATAAAAAAGGATTCTTTGAAATAGGGGCTTTAATACCAAACAAATGCCTCAATCATTTAAACATATGTTCCTCAAACTTCATGTTTTGACAGGAATAGATCAAATTCTGGTTAAATCAAGCATGGTTTGGTTCTCTCAAGAAGTGAGTTGAATGTAAAGAATATGAAAATAATGGTTTAGAAGCCTCAAAAGAAAGTGATTTCAAATATAAAGACAGTGAGATTGGCATGGGATTCAAAATTCAGCGTACTTTTCATGAAATTACTAAATATTTGAACTTGAAACAAAGTCATTTCAGCATTCATTTAAGCTTATTTTCAAGGGGTAAATTGTTTCACTTATTGATATGGATTTAAAAATGGTGATGAGAATCATTTTAGATCAAAATGTTTCAAAAAAAACACATAAAATTGTAAAATAAACACACAAAATTTGAAAAACACACTTTTTTTTTTGGTTTTTTTTAAACAGGAAAACAATTGAAATTACTAAACTAAAAGGTTCCCTCCCCCACACTTAAAATATTGCATTGTCCTCAATGTGAACCCGTGAGATGATATATGCACATGAAATGCAGAATTTTTAAATAGGACAAATAATATAAAAGTGAAAGGGTTAGGAACAGCCTGATGTGATCAAGTGATGATGGGGTCATGCAGTGTGACAAAATCCACTGCATCAGTAGGATGTCCCTCAATGTATCTCTTCAAACGTTGCCCATTGACTGTAAATCTCCTTCCAGTGTCCTCTTGTGTGATCTCCACTGCACCATAAGGAAAAACATTAGACACAATATAAGGACCTAACCATCTGGAACGCAACTTACCAGGCATCAACTTCAGTCGTGAACTATAGAGAAGGACTTTCTCTCCAACATGAAACTCCCTTTGTTGGATCATTTTGTCATGAGATGCTTTTGATCTTTCCTTGTAGAGCCTTGATTTCTCATATGATGACAGTCGAATCTCCTCAAGCTCTTGAATTTGCAACTTCCTTTGAATTCCAGCTTGGGCCAAATCCATGTTACATTTCTTTATAGCCCAATATGCCTGATGCTCGACTTCCACGGGGAGATGACATGCTTTCCCAAAAACAATCCGAAATGCGGACATACCAATGGGGTTCTTGTATGCTGTCCTATAAGCCCACAATACATTATCCAAGCGCTTTCTCCAATCCATCCTATTTGGCTTCACGGTTTTTTCCAAGATTTGTTTCAACTCACTATTTGAAACCTCAGCCTGGCCATTTGTTTGGGGGTGGTATGGTGTTGATGTTTTCTGTGTCACCCCATACTTTTGAAGGAGGGAAGCAAAATTCCTATTGCAAAAGTGTGTCCCTTGGTCACTGATGGTGGCCTTTGGTACTCCAAACCTGCAAAAAATCTGTGCTTTGACAAAGTCCACAACAACATGAGAATCATCAGTCCTGGTTGCCTTGGCCTCCACCCATTTACTCACATAATCAACAGCAACCAAAATATACAAAAATCCAAATGAACATGGAAAAGGACCCATAAAGTCGATGCCCCATACATAAAAAATCTCACAAAATAGTATGGGTTGTTGGGGCATCTCATGTCTCCTAGAAATGTTCCCAGTGTGTTGGCAATGAGATCATGACTTACAAAACAAATGGGCATCATGGAACAAGCTAGGCCAATATAATCCAGAGTCTAAAACCTTCCTAGCTGTCTGTTGGGGTCCAAAGTGTCCACCACAAGCAAGTGTATGACAAAAATGCAAAACAGACTCAAACTCATGATCGGGAACACACCTCCTAATGACTTGGTCACTACACATGCGCCATAGGTACGGATCATCCCACACATAATACCTAGACTCACTTTTTAATTTTTGGACTTGATGCTTCTTCAAATTTACTGGGATTTCAGAGCCAACAATGTAATTAACTAAATCAGCATACCAAGGATGCTTACCTAAGATGGTAAAGAGATTCTCATCGGGGAAAGTGTCCTGAAGTGGTACCTGGTCCAAGGTGTCACCCTCTAGTGTGTGAGTGAGCCTTCTCATGTGGTCTGCCACCAAATTCTCTGACACCTTCTTGTCCTTTATCTCAAGGTCAAACTCTTGAAGAAGGAGCATCCAACGGATAAGTCGTGGCTTTGCATCTGGCTTCTTTAGGAGGTACCTCAAAGCTGCATGGTCAGAAAAAACAACTACTTTAGAGCCCAATAAATATGAACGGAATTTATCTAAAGCAAATATGACAGCAAGAAACTCCTTTTCTATGGTAGTGTAGTTTGATTGGGCTGAATCTAGTGTCCTCGATGCATAGGGGATCACATGTGAACGTCCTTCCACTCTCTGGGATAAGACAGCTCCAACCGCGAAGTTGGAGGTGTCACACATAAGCTCAAAAGGAATCTCCCACCGTGGGGGCTGTATGATAGGTGGAGTGGTCAGACGTTGTTTTAGCTCATCAAATGAATTCCTGCAAGAAACATCAAACACAAAATCAGAATCCTTTTGAAGTAATCTTGATATAGGAAGAGCAATATTACAAAAATCTTTGATGAAGCGCCGATAAAATCATACATGCCCTAGGAAAGATCTAACATCACACACACATGAAGGATATGGTAAGGATGAAATAATGTCTATCTTAGATCTATCAACCTCTATCCCTTCTTTGGACACTACATGCCCTAAGACAATGCCATGCTCTACCATGAAATGACACTTTTCAATGTTCAGGACCAGATTCTTCTCAATACAACGATTCAACACCTTTCCCAAACTCTTTAGACATTCATCAAATGAGGATCCATACACTGTAAAATCATCCATAAATACCTCCATGCAGGTCTCAATAAAATCAGAAAAAATACTCACCATGAATCTCTGGAAGGTACCTGGGGCGTTGCAAAGTCCAAATGGCATCCTTCGGTAGGCAAAGGTACCGAATGGGAGGGTTAATGTCATATTCTCCTGGTCCTCCGGAGCTATAGGAACCTGAAAATATCCAGAAAATCCATCCAAGAAACAATAGTGTGTCTTCCCAGCTAGTCTCGCAAGCATCTGATCAATAAATTGGAGGGGGAATTGGTCCTTGCGAGTGGACTGATTTAGTTTCCTATAATCAATACACACACGCCAACTATTTTGCACCCTCATTAGAACTAACTCATCTTTCTCATTTTTAACAATAGTAACACCACTTTTCTTAGGCACAACCTGAATAGGACTTACCCACTGTGAATCTGAAATGGGAAAGATTATACCTGCCTCGAGTAATTTCTCAACTTCTTTTTTAACAAATTCTAGGAGGGTGGGATTGAGTCTCCTTTGTGGCTGTCTCACTGGTTTAGCCCCATCCTCCAAGAGAATCTTATGCATGCAAATGGAGGGGCTAATACCTGATATGTCAGCCAAGGTCCACCCAATCTCCCTAATGTTCTCCCTCAAAATATTCAAAAGCTTTTCTTCGTGTTCAAAAGGGAGATTGTTAGCAATGATAACAGGTAATCTCTCACCACTCAATAAGTATGAGTATTTTAGATTTGGTGGCAATGGCTTGAGTTCTAACGAAGGAGGGTGTAGTATGGATGGAGACGTTGAAGGAACAGAAATATGTGAACAAAGAACATCAATATCAGAATAGACATCATCAAAATCATAGAATAAAGCATCAAATCCATCAGCATACTCAACAGCCATTCCATAATCAGTGTGAATATGATCAAAATTAGAATATGAATCCACATCAAAATCAAATCCAAGAAAGGATTGTGTATCAGAAACATGTGCAGAAGTGCTCTTAGACATCAAACTCGAACCAATACTCATAATCTCCCTAAGAATAGGACAATCAAATTCTATGGAGTTTTTATTTTGTGGTTCAAATGGGAGATAACAAAAGCAGAATGGTCCTCAGAGGGGTACTTCATGGAATCCATAACATTAAATATCACAACTTCATCCCCAAATTCCATGGAAAGTGTACCCTCATTGACATTTATGATAGTTTTTGCAGTTTTGAGGAAGGTCCTACCTAAGATAATGGGGGCATGAGAACTTACCTGATCATCCTCCATGTTAAGAACATAGAAATATGCTGGAAAGATCATGTCTCTTACCCGGACAAGTACATCCTCAAGGACTCCTGCTGGATATGACGTAGCTCTATTCGCCAATTTCACCACTACTCTTGTTGGATTCAACTCACCAACCTGCAAGGAAGAGAATACAGAGTGAGGAATCACATTTATGGAAGCACCTAAATCACAAAGTGCATCAGAAAAGTGAAACTCCCCTATGGTGCAGGGGATGGTGAATGTCCCTGGATCCTTGCACTTTGTTGGCATTGCTAGAGTTGGTGAAATGAGTGCTGAGACATTCCTTCCAAGGTTGATCCTCTCATTTCCCTTGATCCCTCTTCGATTGGTGCAGAGTTCTTTTAAGAATTTGGCATACCTTGGGATTTGATTAATGGCTTCAAGTAGAGGAATGTTGATCTCCACATGCTTGAATGTGTCCAAAACCTCCTTTTTCATTGCTTCTTCAGCCATCTTCTTGTTTTGAACAACCCTGTTTGGAAAAGTAAGGGGTTTAGGAGGAACATCATCAATCATTTTCTTACCTTTATCTTTCTCTTTGATTTCTCATCAGTTGGTATGGAATGAGGCTTCTCTGAAGTTGAGGTGAATCCTGGTGGAATGGTAGGTGCAGATGTATCGTTCATTTACTTCCCACTTCTCAATGTGATGGCACTAACATTCCCCATTGGATTTGGAGTGGGTTGGGAAGGTAGATTTCCAGAATTTTTACTCACAAGTTCATGGAGGGCGGTGGCAATCTGGCTCATTTGAGTCTTCAACTCCCTCATCTCCGAACTTTGACTCTTCAGCTCATTCTGTTGAATAAGAACAATTTGCTTCAAAAGATCATCAGTATTAGAATCTACCTTTGTTTGATGATTCCCTTGTTGCTGACTTGTTGATGTTTGAGCTTCAAATCTCCTTTGGGATTGTTGGAAACCCTGCTGGTAAGGCGGAGGCTGCTGGAAGTTTTGTTGAAAGGGTGGCATTTGTTGTTGTCCAGAGCCATACCTCATGTTCGACTGATCTTTCCACCCTTGGTTGTATGTTGGATCAAACTTCTTTTGGGGATATGGTTGTTGTTGTTTCTGCTGAAATGGTCTCCCAGGGAACACTGCTGCACAATCTTCTGTTTCTTGGAGTTGTGGGCAATAGTCAGTTGGGTGGCTTGTCTCAGTGCAAATACCACAAGGCCTTGAAGGAGGGGGTAGAGATGTCTTTTGTGCCAAAGAAATTTGCCTCACCATAGTTGTCAATTCTTCTAACTTGGTATCAATCAAATGACTCTCAAGAGAAGAAGGACTTACCTGATGTACTCCCCTGACATGTGGTGTACCTCTATCACCAAATTGTTGGGAGTTTTGGGCCATCTTGTCGATCAACGCACGTGCAGCTACAGGTGTCTTGTCCACCAATGCTCCTCCAGCCACAACATCTACCATGCTTCTCTCCATAGGTGTGAGTCCTTCATAGAACTACTGAATGAGGAGTTGCTCACTGATTTGGTGATGTGGGCAGCTTGCACACAACTTCTTGAATCGCTCCCAGTACTCATACATTGACTCCCCATGTGCTTTCTTGATCCCCGATATCTCCTTTCAAATGGATGTGGTCCTTGATGCTGGAAAAAATCTTTGCAAGAAAAGATGTTTCAAATCATTCCAACATGTTACATCTTCAGGTTGGAAATAATACATCCAATCTTTTGCAGATCCATCAAGTGAGAATGGGAATGCTCTTAATTTAATTTGATCTTCAGAAACATTTCTCGGTTTTAAAGTTGAGAAAACTCCATTAAATTACTTAAGGTGTTTGTTGGGATCCTCACCAGATAAGCCATGAATCTTTGGAAGAAGGTGAACTAATCCAGATTTCAATTCAATGTCCGATTCGAGATTTGGGTATGCAATACAATTTGGTTGATAGTTAATATCAGGTGCAGCCAATTCTCGAATGGTTCTATTAAGTTCATTTCCATTGTGTTCAGCCATTGGTTCCTCTTTTATGTTTGAATTTGAATAGCTTCCAATTTCAATGTTTCCAGAAGAGAGGAATTCACCAACTGGTTGAATATTGAAACTTCCCGTAGATTGAGAATGTCTGATTCGTGCCCTAAGGCTACATTCAATCTCAGGGTCATGATCTAAGAGATCTTCGGGATTAGTTCGTGTCATAGATCAAATAAAAATGAAAAGAAAGAAAGTGGACCATAGTAAAATAAAAATGAGAAGTTTGAGTTGATGGTCCAAAAATATGTAGAAGAAAATAAAAGAAGAAGAAGAAAAATCAGATTGGGTAAAGACGGAAGATAGAAGAGAGGAAGATAATAAAATGTAAAATAAAATAAATACCTCTAATTGGTTGAAATAATTACTTGCCTCCCCGGAAACGGCGCCAATTTGATAGAGCGCTGTCATGGGCGCCCTCAAATGATTAGTGTGAATTTGGGGTACTTAGGTGCAGCAGAGTGGGTGACCAAAGTCGTCTCTCAAAGGAGGAAGTGAATTAAAACAATTTTTAGAGGTAATCTAGAAATAAAATAAAAGAGAATAAAAACACTACTTGAAAGGATGTGGGTTGTTGTTTATAGTTTATGAATCTAGAAGAAGTTTGCTGGAAGAAGATTGTATTTTTTTGTTTTTAGTTTTGAAATGAAGTTCGATTCAAATGTCACAACGAGATGATGTTTTTTTAGAAATCTATTTAAAAGGCGTAATCTATCTAACTCTACCTCTTCACTTTATTATTAATAATTATCATTTAAATTAACATTCACTTAATTATGATCCCTTAATTTGTTAAATCCCGAACCCTACGAGAATTAACTTTACCACGAAGATGATGTGAATTTAACCCTAGGCTAACTTCAGAACATGCAATCACAACACCCTGCTTTGATTGATGTTCTAAGATTAGCTTATGGTCAGTGGTAAATTAAGGCACATATCCATTCTAGAAATGAGGTTGAATTTTTTTTAGGGATTATATTTGAACTCTACAAATTTATCCCGTGTGGTCTTGTATTACTGATTAAGATCGCGCTCTAACAATTTACACAAAATCCCGACCTCGCGTGTTTTTGTGTAAATTATTCAATTGCTTGCTTAGTTTCTTAAAATTTAAAAACACAATTCATGGATCATATTAAGTGAATTACAGTAGCTCATTGATTCAAAATAATTAAATGAAGAGGGTAGAAGATAGATCGATTACTAAAAGACTACTCCTCCATGGGTGGCGTAATCATCGTAGAAGCGTTTTGCATGTGCAAAGGTTTAAAATGGGTATAACCCAATAACACTTCTACTCAAGAATTCCATCCCAATTAGGAAGATTAAGAGAAGAATAAATTTAAACAAAACAGAATAAAAGTGAAGAAATAAAAGAAGAACAAAGAAGTTTATTACATAAACAAAATCATTACAACATGAAGGAGAAGAATAAGGCTTCGTCGAAGGGATCCTTGCTTCAAGAGATACCCTTATTGAAATGGTTGGAGAATTGGAGTGGATCCACTTCTCCTCTGCCCTCAACTTCCCAATGCACGTCCCAACTCCTCAAAATGAGAAAAAAATCTCCAATTTATAGAGGGGAGGGGAGGAGAGGTTACAAGTGGTTTCAAGTGTGAATGTGGAAATTCGGCCAAATATTTTATGCAAACTTTCACCGCCCATTTGACCACCAAAACGCGTTAATTGGCCGGCATTCCAGAAGGATCAAATGTGAGGATATGTGTTTTCTATCTCCTCTCCACATTTGGGCTCAATACAGGCCCATATGAAGGAGTTATGGCCGAAATACAGAAGCTTCTCCATTCTGGCGAGCCCAGCCCAACTTTGACTTCATGGCCCTATTACAACAACCAAATGAACTCTTTAGCTCTAGTGTCCTGAATTAAAGATGTAGATAATTAAGTTAGGAACACTGTTACAAAATTTCAATTTCAAATAATAAATGTAAAAATATTTATATTCGAAATACTACAGTAAACTATAAAGGGTAAAACTGGAATTTTTATCAAATTTTCAAATGAATGATCTAATCTCAAATATTTTATAAATAAACATATTTAACACAATGTGAGGAAAGTATATCATTTATAATCAATAAAATATTCAATAAAATAGTGTTTTATCATATACCTAATAAATATGTTTTGTTTCAAAAATATTTAATTAAAAATAGTATCATGAATTTTTTTTTATTCCAAAATCAATTTGGGGAATCATTCATGAACAGAATAAATCAATATTTATAAGTGGATATGAAGAATTTATACATATGTAAAATTAATGTTTTTTAAATTGAAGCACTTTGAAAAAAATGGATATTTTAATTATGAAATTTTGTGTCATGGTAGGAACGTATATATCGTCAAAGGGAAATGTTAAACTACATTTTTGTAAAATAATATGAAAATTCATTTCATGTAAGAGAGTTTTATCCAAAGAAATGAATTAGGTTTGAGAATCCCCATTCATTAATTGTTTCCATAATTCAGTACTTTGGAACCTACAGAATAATATAATTTGATTTATTAAAACATTGATCTATAATATTTTTATATTTATTTATAAAAAATTTATAATCCTTTGTTTAAATAATTTTGAATTTTAATTTATGATAAATTGACACATTTTGATACCATGTTTTACTTAAAAAAATGGCTTGCATTTCACCAATTTACCCATATTATAGAATGTAATCATTAAATTCATACAATTAAATATAGAATATTATAATTAATATAAATATATTTTTTTCTAAATTTTATATTTTTTAGTAAATCCATCAAAAATGATTTCTCTATGTGTTGAAATAGTTATGTATCCTTATGTGGTCAACTTATCTTTGATAAAACATTATCAAGAAAGAATAGAGAGTCCTACACCACATCACTACCCTACATTCAAGGGATTACTAGATCCTAAGTAAACTATGAATCCTTTGTCTTTACATTATGGTTTCACCCACTAATTAATATTTCATGAGAGGACTAACTCCTTAACATGAATCCCATATAATCAGTGTAGGGTCTCATTGAACATAATTATGTTCAACAAGTGAAGGAGGACTTGATCAAATGGATGACCTTATCACCTTTTTTACTTGAAGACATGGGAGTTATACTCACTATGTTAGTACCCACACAATGGTATGATATGGGGAAACCACAATACTATCTGTATTAATATGGGGGACTTGTACCATGGTTTGTCAGGGGAGTACCAATCCAAAGATGGAGGACCCACTCCCTGGTATGACATTGGAGTTACAACTCTGTTGAGACAACATGTATGGAAGAACATCAACCATGAATGATAGTGAGTTCTGACACCAAGGATGGAGGACCCACACCCTATCATTGTAGGGGATTACCAACTCTATAGACAAAGAACCCATACACTAGTCCAACTATGGTATAAATACTCTATCCAGACAATATGGATGGATGGAATGATCCCTGGGTTGATAGGGGATAACTATTTTTAACTAAAATAATTATATGGGAAACTATTTCAGTGGTTTGATAGGGGAGTACCAACCCCTGGAGAACTACTACTTGTGTAGAAAACTCACACCATTGATGTGGGGAGTCCTGTATCAATCAATGAATAATAGTATGGGAAACCCTCACCCTAATGAAACATGGGTGTACATGTAACAACATATCTCTCTAATATCCACAATTATCTCTAACATCATCCAGGAGCCATTTAGTAGGGCCCAATCATATCATACCTTTCATCACAACACTAACAAGATGAAGGTAACCATGCCTTGGTTCATTCCTAAAACAACTCTCTACAAATAAAAACAGTTAACGGTTCCACATCTTAAGGTGAAAGGTATGGGTACCAAACCCTATCTCAACGCATTTATTCACTATTATCACTGCCCAATGTAATGAAATTCTAAATTTGTTCCATGGTCGAACCATGCCACTATATTTTTCGTAGTCCACAATAGAGTCCACCATCATGTTATATTTTAAAAAACATTCATGATAGGAAACTATGAATCCAAAATCTATGTTTTAGTGGAGGATTTAAAAAAGGAGTACAATATAATTAAGATATCAATGAGGTCATGACTTGAATAAGTGTTCACATAACATGGAAACCAAATTGATAACCTGGTTTTATATCCTATTTTCACATCTTTCTTTTCCATATAGGCATACATGACGTGTACAACCCAAAAAATGGTCAGTCCTACATCACCCACCCACATTTCATGTTATTCCTCCACATAGCTGAGATAGGAGTCTTCCTCACACATGATGCATCATATTCTATATAGAATGTCATGAATAAATGTTACTAGGCCTTGTATTTTATCCATGTTCGTTCTGGCCACCACTTTTCCATGTACTTTGGTTGTGTATTTAAACATGGTCATGTGTGATCACACAACTACTTAGTCCACTTACTCTTTCCACACAACATGATGTCACTACATAGGGTGTATCACTTGTAAACTGTTTTTATACCCCCAAATTTATCTCCCCCAAATAGTAAGAACACAAATTTTTTTTCTATATCATATTCATCCAATAAACAATAATTCCATATATGAATTACCAATATATTATACCAATTCACCCATTTTCCCTTAAACCCATTAGATCAACCTAGGAGGGACCTATTACATTCGTAATACGTCTATACAAATATAATAGAATTATATGAAAGTAGATTGATTCCAAAACTAAAATAAAATTAACTTGAGGGAAAAACACTAATGGTTTGGGTGAATGATGATATTGATATCATGTTTTTCCATGATATAATAATGATCAAAGTCATGATTGATGATCTGAAGCACGTTGTTGCATTGATTTGACACAGTTTCAGCCATTAGATAATATCGGAATGAGGTGGATAACAAACTACTTGTTTTATGACAAAAGGGTGGATCGTGGATGTTTAGGTTATATTTTTAATTAAATATCATTAAATAAACATGTCTATTAAATGAATATATGACAAATAACCTATGAATAAAACCCTAATGAAAACTAAAATGATGTCATGCCAAGGGTAAACCAGAAGTTAATAACTCAACAACAGTCTCATAAATCATATTTGAGCATTCTCTCTAGATATTTTCGACATTTGAAAATAAACAATTAATACATGAAAAAAAATATTTACTATTTTTAAATGACCAATACGAGGATCAATGGGCCCTAAAATTCTACAATGAAATAGTCCATGGAAATGGAAAAATTTCTACATTTAATCAAATATATTTAAATTCCAACCCAATGTAATTGAATATTCCCAGTCATAGTTATTTTCTTCCCCAAAAAGCGAAATCCTATAGAAAAGGATATAAAATTGATGTCTCCAATAGAACTCCCACACCACTCTATGACATGAAGCTATACTCACACTCATCTTATATCTCCCCATGCTTGGTGTGGTCTACCTGGTGGTTATGGTCGAAACACCTCAAGCTACCTTCCACCTCATGCATATCTACCAGCTACACTACCATGTTCATCAACATTCAATGCTACATGCTCTATGTTAATACATATTCCAAGGAGGTCCATTGACAAGATCCCAATTTGAAGCATGGAAGGTCTTATAATCTCTAGAAATATTTCACTATATCTCCAAATGTATCATCTCCTCAACTACAAATGATATGACCTTATACGTAAATCACATAACATAGGACCGCATGCCTATTTATAGGGATTATAATTCATCAAGATCTATGATCTTATTATCTACCCTCTACATGTTGTTGGATAGACTGTATCCTCATGACCCCCACTACCAACCACACCCACTTATTCCTACTACATAAATATCTCTACTACCATGTTTGTATTTACTACTACATCAACTTTGTAATTCACAAGGAAACCACACCTATTGGGACATATTTTTATATGAAATTATTAGAGGGATAGGATTTGACAAATAGGTCTCCATCAATTTCTAGGTGGTATCTTTACTATTCAGTGAACCTAGAATTGTAATCCTCCACAATCATGATATCCTACCAAATATGTAGATGCTCTTGGAAAAACATAGATCTCAATGTGGTTGGTTAAAAATCATCCTTAAAGATATACTCAAATTCTAGGCATGGGAGCATCACCACATCATGTGACAACGTCATTAGAATCCACCATATCTCTAATGAACCATATATAAGGCTCACCATTTGGACTATAATATAATAGTTAGGTTTCCTCAAAAGGATGAAAACATGGGTGACTACTTGAGTTCAATCATCATATGTATGGAAATCTCAATCACCCTAATTCCAAAGAGTTCACTGTATTCAGAATTCATGGAGTGAACTCATTCTTCATGCATCCTATGACTAAACAATCAACACAACCATCTAATAAAAAGTAAATGACTCAACTGGAAGACTACCAAGATGTACCGGCTCAAAACCAATGCCTTGAACTGATTCCTCATCATGGGGAATATTTTAAACATAATCAAGCCATACACCTATATCTGGATATCCCCGTAGTTCATTATTAAATATAATCCAATAGTTCCTCTATTAAATATTATATTATGGAAGATGAGTCAATTATGAAAAGTCAAAAACCAAAAACCATTCTTATATTATGTGTGTTCAATTATATTCCAAAGAATAGTGTATTACAGTATCGGGTAGGAATGAAAGGTATCAATGTTATCATGGATAGATTAATTGGCCACCACACCAAAAATTAATCCTCTAACACATGATCCAAAAATGATTCACCAAAACACTTTCATTATGAAACCCAGTCAAATCTCACAACAATGTGTTCCCAATGTGGAAAACATCTCTAAAACGACTATGTAATTACCCAACCCAATAGTTCAGGAGCTTCAACTCCCCAATATTGCCTATAATAGGACATTGTATGGTGACTAGAACCAATTATCCATATCACAGTGCCACCTCCATGTTTTATAACCAACAGTGTGATAATTAATCATGGATAAGGAATATATCAAGAGGTTTCAGACTACCTTGGTCCAGATACAATGTATAGATGACCCTGTCATACTCATCATGTCCTAGGAGAATTGTGATGGAAATATGGTAAGGCTTATAATAGAGTTTATGGTTCATGTTAATGGACCATGTACACTGCGATCCTATACTATTCAATTCCATGGGGTTGAAAGGCCCAACGTATCCCACAAAATCATGTCACATGGAGAAATCTCATCCAAGGTGTCAACCTCTTATACCATGACCAATTAGGTAGATCACCCCTAGAATCATGTGGAGTTATGATCCGAGATATACCCACCAAGACTTCCACTACCATCCTAATTAATGGAATTCATTCAATTCATTTCAAATTACAAAATATTTATCAATACTTGTGTTTACCCACTCATATAACAACAATAGATAACCGATTAACTCAAACCTGTGAATATGAAAACTAGGGAACCCATCACCTAAAAAAATTAATTACACTCATTATTAATTAGGAATATTCTTACTAGGAAATCTATGATCACACCCATTTTGTGGATTAACTATATGAAATTGAAAGGGAACACACCCAAGGAGGCCTCAATTGGGGTGAAAACCACCAAATGTCAAATTGAAATAAAGTTAATCCATAAAATACTCTAATATGTCAAATTTAATTATTCTCTTAATTATATAGGTGATATCATAATGTAAAATGCAATATAAAATTCCAACTAGCTTTATAAATAACAAAACCATGATGGAAAATCTATATTCCACATACAACATGTCCTTTGTACAAATCTCATCTAGTATCATCTCATTATTCGACTCATATCATGAGGGATATGAATAATGGAAGAAATCCCTGGAAATATAGTACATTATCTAAGACATAAAAAATTATGTTGATAAAATAAGAACAAATAAAAATAAAAAATAATGGATAACTCACCGGTATGAATACAATATGACCGATGGTGTTGATTCCAAATTAGGATTGATGAAAAGAGTTCAAAATCATGAATGTTCCATCAAATGATCCTCTATATGTGAGGTTATTCAAATAAATGATGAAAGAAAAATTATATAATTTATAATAGGTTGTAGAGGAAAATTAATAATTTTTCATGAAAATAATTGCCGACACAGTTCTCCTGAATGAGTGTCCAAACTGAACACCAACCATGCACCATATACTACATCACGGTGAACCTCACATGGTTTGTGGGAGAAAACTTTCAATCCATAAGAAAAATGTGACCCAAAAAAATATAAAAATTATATAGTATTTCTTATTGAAATGGGGTTGTGTTTTAATTATTACAATATAACTATGTGACCAGCATCACCCCATTGTCAAGCCTCACATGGGTAGGGGAAATATTGTATAATTCCCCACATTGTTTCTCATATCATGTGGTATATAAATGTTTTCCGTAAAGACATGATATTAGATTTGAACAAGCCCAAAACCCCACTAATTCTATATTCCTCACATTGGGTAAACAAAATATGATGGAAAAATTAATATTAAAAAAAATAACGTGATACATAACTAATAGGGAATCTCAAGATGTTACGTTTCATTATTAGGTATTCCATAAAAAAATTACCCATAATATGGGAATAGTTAATGTAATTGTAAAAATACTAAATCTAGTCCACCCATCAACCTTATAAATTTTTTAGATATTCTTGACAGAACATGTAAATGAATATTTCGTATCAACATGTATTATATTTTATTATATAAAAATAAAAATTCCACTATCTATTAAGAGTTCATGTCACACCATCGAGTTTGAGAGAAAATGTGGGATAGTTATTCTATTGCAGTCAAAACACTTGAGAACTATAATCCGCTATAATATCTCCATTAAATTGAAAATATCCAAAAGATAAACCTGATGCATCAAATAAGACCACATGGCATGTCAGGTCATTTGGATGAGTCACCACTACTACTAATGTACAATTATTCATTAACAAATTAAATAAATCCTAACATTCCATAAAAAAATTAATACATTCCAGGTGAAAATTCTTAACACAGATTCTTGATTTGAGAAGTATATTACACACATATGGTAATACAATAGTTTGAATAAAAAGATCCAAATATCAAAGTTGTTTCATTATTAATACCTTGTTAATACATTTTTTCACATATTTTTATAAAATGTGATACATTTTTAAAAAAAACACATGCCCTATGAAAATTACCTTTATAATCCATATGTTGACTTTATAAATCATGTTTTTATTTTGATGATATCCCATGATGTCTTGAACTACACTCAAATGCTGCCCATTGGCTTCCAATGTATTAATGTAAAATATGATGCAATCCAAAATTTCACTAATGAATGTTGCATGTGATAGTTTCAAATTCCATTTCCTCAATGAAAGGAACATATCAAGAGATCTAGTCAATCTAAAATAAATAACAGTGTACTCATAGAAGACATAACTACTTTAGAAAGACTTCTTAGTAATATTAGACTCCTTCATTTGGTGATTGTGGTAACTAGAAAAATGGTTATAATTTGAAAGTGACATCTCCAATATTTTCTCATTATTAAATTCATCAATATTAAAAAAAATATTTCTCATAGGCCATTACCTAGTTGATATTTTAGTAATCAGTACAAATTTTAGGGGTTACGACATTATTTTTTATAGAAAATTAATTTTTTATTACAAATTAAATTGACTTGATCCAATGAATCATTTGGATTTAATGTAATCCATTAGTTTCTATAACTCATTTAGGTCAATTAGTGGCATATTTGTAGAAGGAATAAAATTTCAATTAGTACTTGTTACCATTTTGATAGTAAGATCACCAATGGATGACTAGAAATGTCTTATGAAAAAACATCTAGAATGTAAAAATTCATAATTTAGAAGATAAACACATGAAAAATCCAACTCATACATAAAGGAAGACAATGATATAACACTAAGTAATTTGGTATGACAAGGCCTTTTATGGATTGGCCATTGGTACCATTTCCTTGAAGGAATTGGAAATACTCATCATGGGCAGTACCAAAGACCCATAATAGATAATTGGAAATTTGATCTTTGGGGGGAACTCCCTAATCCATATTAAGAATGATGTCAAGTGGTTTCATATATAGAAAACAAAATCCTCAAATAAATCAAATTTTTATGAATAGAATATAAATTTTAAAAAAAAAGTAACACAACTCTACCTTCATTCTTAGAGGTGTAGAAAACATCATGGTATAATGATGGAGCTTGAAAATAATATTCAATAATTCCACCATACAGTTAGATATGAAGGAATCATTAACACTAGTTTTAAATAAATAAATATCAAATAAAAAATAAATGTTAATGGCACATCTCTTTGATGTAGGCCCCGCATCAATAACCACTAGGGACTCATCAACTATGTCATGTAGATTTGTTCCTCATGCATATGGAGTGAACCCCATAAGATGTAAAATAACTTGTTTCTCAAAAGAAATATGGACCACTGTAAACATTACATAATATTTAGTTTTACTCTCTAAATTACATTCATTTAAACTGTGGATCATTTTAGGTCTACAATTTTTAATAAATAAGAAACAAATCACACATAAAAAACAATAAAATAAAATTATTACACTTCCAGTCAGTTTGAATTTAATTCCAAATTATATAATTCTGTAAATAATGCATGAACTATTTTTTGAAAAATCTTTTGGAAATTCATCTGGAAGGATTTAAATCCCTTACTCAACATCAAAACCTGTGAAAAAAATAAAAAATGCAGGATGAGATTAAAATTCATTGTAATAGATATACATGTTTGAAAACTATTATACCATCGATAAAAATTAAAACCCTTGAAAATTCCATTTCAAGAAATGAAATAAATTCATCCATATAAGGAAATATCACAACATAATAAATAGAAATTTTTTTCTTCAAAATAAATGATTACCACGAAATCTCATTATATATTATATAACAAACATGTTATTACCTTATGAAATAATCTCATTGAACCATTACATGATAATTACATTTTTGAATAACCATACAACCAACATACTATATAAATTTTCAAATAATATAATCATTACACAATTCATTAGAATAAAATATAGGTAAACCCTTCATTTATGTAATAATGGGATCACCAAGAGCTATCGGGGTTCACACATCATTTATAATGTATATGAACTAAAATATGAAATTTATATTTTCATGAATTAAAATACCATGTTAATGATTTATGAAAATCATTTTCACATATGAAAATAAAATTATATTTTAAAAATTCAATTTTCAATACAAAATACTCATTTATTTTGAAATAAAAACTATACCAAATACTTAAAAATGGAAACACAATTTTCTATAAAAAATAAGAATTCATGAAATGGAATCTAAAATTAAAATAATGTTCGCTATGGATGTAAAATTTGGTTCCACATAGTAGGATAAGAATATAACACTCCTTTTATAATTTATCAAAACATTCCATATAAAAAAAATAATTTGTTTTTGGAAACATTTCTATGAAACTAAAAATAGACAAAAAATTTTATTCATAATCAATTTATACAAATAAACATACTAAAGTATATCATGAATATTTAAATGGAGAAATTTTTTTAATATTTAAATATTTTACCCTTCAAAGTGTCCCATACCACATTAAATGTTTAAATAATATTCCACATGAAATATTATCATTTAAAAAATCTTATAATATTATTTTAATAGTTGAAATATGGATATAAAAAGTCAAGGTTAACATATATAAACCAAATAAAAGAATAACTATTTATATCATCATTAAATTCCTTTCTGAATGTAGATTGAGAAGAAATCTATCGCATTGAGTTCGAGTTTTCTATTTTGATTTTATCTTCCGGAATAATAAACATATTTTAGGTATTTAATTTATTTAGAAATATTAGTATTTTTATCATTTCTTTCATTTGACTTATTAATATTTTCTAAACAACCTCTTAATCAATTAGTTCTATTTTTGGTGTTTTGATGATATTGGGTTTATGTGTTAAAAACAAAGTTGGTAGGTCAAATATGTTCAAATGAGTCAATATATAAACATATATAGAATAATAATGATGACCTAATTATCATATTTATTGATAAATTATTTTTTAAAACAAATAATTAATGATGGATTCAAAAGAAATAACCAACATTAAAATGATGAGAATGTTATGTCATACATTAAATTGAATAATGATATCATTTTTCAATGATCATTATAGAATGAAGGTATGTAACATTTATCATTTAAATATCATAGTTATATTATAAATGAAAGATTTTTTATAATATTTACTTATATATAAATATTTTTTGATTAAATAAGAATCATAACAGTTCTAGGAGGTGGTAGTCCACATGTCCTCAAATGACATTATACCTTTTTAGTCTATGAATATGTAACAAATATATTTATATATTATATCATTAGAAAGGTAATTATTTCATAAATATCACATATATTATATTAATTTCATATATTTGTAATTAAACCCATTCTTAATACAATCTTATTAACGTGAGAACATATCACATCACTTTGAATAGGTGGTAGTCAACACGTCCGCAAAGTATGTTATCGTATTTACACAAAATAAAAGTTATAATGGTATGTGTATATAAAAATAAAGTAATAATTAATACAATATAAATACTATATAAAAATTTCAGATTATAATATTTTTTCCATTATAATTTCCTTCCATGATTGTTTATAAAGGAAAAAATAGATTATATTGTTACATGAGGAAGTAGTTCACCGAACATGAACAATAATTTGGATCCCATTTTAAATAAGGGTTTGTAGATATTGGTATAATTCATAACATAAAATTGTATAAATATATTTAGGATTCTTATTTTAATACTAATTAATTTAATAATAATTCATTAATAGTCTATACCGAAACAAAAAACAAATTCTCATTGAACAATGATTCCTTGTTCTACGATAATCATTTTGGATTGCACCAACTAGATTCCATTTGAGGATTTATGCCAAAATATATATCTTTGGTATCAATTTTTGGATTTTTTGAGCTTATTTGTTAAATATTTTACTGAAACAAAATGAGTTATATCTGTGTGGAAATGAAGAGGTTTAGTGAATTTTTTTAGTGAATGGGGAGTGGCATTGTTGAAAATATAAAAAGTAAAACATTGTTCAAATGTCCTCTATTAACTTTAATACATTAATGGTAAAAAATCAAAAACATATGTAATATTATCGACTCATTTCCAACATATTTTTTGTTAATTGTTTGAGGTCATTTGGACTCCTATGAATAATGTTTAACCAACAAGTAAACACGATATTACATTGATCACTATAATTAATTTAAATTGCATTCCCTTCTTTTTTATATAAAAACGTTTGTTGAACATTACAAAAAATATAAATAATCATTATTTCATTTCTTAAATCTATTTTAAAAAATTATGAACACATATTTTTTAGAAATAAATATTAATTTAACCTTTTATATGAGACAACAAATTGATTTTTACCGAAAAAATGATCAATATTATTGAAGGATATTATATCTAAATTAAATGAAAAATTTGTTCTAATATACTCTATTATTTTAAAAGATATATAATTTGTGTTATTTAAATATAAATCGAATTTAATTTCTTTTTATTCCTTAAAAACAAATTTAATGAAAATTTACTATTGAAAAAAATCAGTGGTATTCACTATTCATTAAAATATGAATGTTATCAAAATAATACCAAAAATTAACAAAATATATATTTTGATATTTAACAATAATAATAATTATTTTTTAACATAATTTTTTATAATTTTCAATAATTTTATTAAATATATGCATCATTAAAAGATGTTTAAATTTCATTTTAGAAAAATATCATTTTAAGGAATAAAAATATATGCATTCTTATATTTATCCTATAAAATTTATAATATGAAAGTAAAAAACATTTTACATGAATTTGTATTCATAATATAGTATATTCTATTTATACCCACCAATATAATATCTTGGAAATAAAAACCACAGAAAATAATAAATTTAATGGTATTGTTATTATTTTCTATAACTCAATCTTGAAAGCAAAAGAAGATTTTAGTGAATTTGATTATTTTGTTTCATGGGAACTATTGGTCATTTAGTATTTTTAATGTAAAATAACTATATAATTAAAAAAATACTATAATATATAAAGATTTTATTTTCTTCATTACATGGGATGTTAAAATAAATCCTCCATGGGATATCCTACAACTACTACTTAATTTTTTCGTAAAAATAATGAAATGTCTCTATTAGAGACCATGTAATCCATAAGATCTATATATCTTTAGCTAAATTATGCTTTAAATATTTGATTAATGAAATTTTCCACAGTATAATCATGTTAGTGGTATGTTTTCCAATATAATATTTACATTATTTATTATCTATATTTACACCACTATAATTTCCAATATGACCATAAATTAATGAGACAAAAAATGATGCAATTGGTAGTAAGAGGTACTCATGTAAACCCATACATAATATTTATGTTATTTTGTATCATAAAATCTATATATAGAACACGTTTTAATAAGAAATATTCATATTTTATATCTACTTAACGCCCACATTAAATAATTTAAAATTTATCATTACATTTTATTTGACTTTAGATAATAAAATTGAATGTTCAGACAAATAGTTGGCATAATATGTCATTGTTCATTTATCTTGATGGAGGTTAATATCATCATCTAAATTTTAAAAAATTATGATTATGGATATAAACTCCACATAAAAACACCATATATTATGTCCACACTAAGAGAACATTCTTAATGGAAAGAAACATTGAATCTAATGGCATACTACCATGCCCTTTATTATTGATGGTAACACATTTCATGTTAAAAAATATTGTTAAATTGATTATTAAAGAAGGTTTTTTTGCAATTCAATAAAATAATATACATGATAATAATCAATGTAACCCTATAAAATTGTTGTTTTAGACAAATAAACTATATTAAATAATCTCTATTATCATCCATCTTGTTTACGACTTCTGTAGCTCAAAATAGAGTATGTGGAACAACATAACCAAGAGAATGGAAAATACACACAATAACGACTAGATGGTTCTAATATTAATGAGGATTAGATAATGGTGTTTCATATATATATCTCACATGAGTATTTTCATGTATATTATTGGGTTCTTATTACTAAGAAACATCAATTGATAAAATGTAATATATAAGTAATGATACATTATAACATCAACTATATCAATATTATATCGATAGGTTAATAAATATCAACTGATATTTTAGAGACATGACTACTATGAAATAAACATACAATTCAATTTAACTTTTAAAAAATAGCCAATCGAAACTTATGAATATTAATTTTTTGGTTTTGTTAATAACTCACTCATATCATACCACTTAAATACTAATAATCCTATATCTGGTATAACATAAAATACTAAACATCATATCGATATCCAATAAAGGATATGACTATCACTAATACTAATATGTCATAAACTAACCCGTATAACACACCTTAATGGTACCTAAAGAAAATATGACATGAACTAAAGTGAATTATGAAACCCTACAGTTCAATAGATTGAAACTAATAAATAAAAATAGAGAATAAATATTATGAAATATTAATAATTATGAAAAATATATGGGACTGGATCAATAAATAGTCTATATAAAAAAATGCACAAGATAAATGTAATAATTTTGAGGGATTCATATATATAAAAAGGAACATTAGCCTATATAAATAAAAATAACCATTAAATAAAAACAAAACAATATTATCATGTTAAAATTTGATAATGTGATCCTATAGCCACTGTCAACATATAAGGTCCTTCTAATAAATTTTTTTTCCAACTCCAAGTTGATCAAATCCTTTTACAAGACCTAGAATAATAAATTAAACCAACGCCAATGTGAAAAAGTACACTATGGAGTGGAAGACCCCAAAAGATCTCATGATGTTTTCCATTGAAATTTGACATCATTTAAACCCAATATGCCCAATTTTAAATAACAAATTGAATGAAAATATATTCACAATTCATATAAAACATGAATTTTATAATATATCATTGGAAAGAATAAAAATATGTTTCAACATTAAATTCTATAGAATCTAGTAGACATAATTATATTTATAAAAACAATATTGAATAATCTATTTTTGAAAAATACTAAATGAATATTAATTTTAATCAATCACAAGAATGTATAGACATTCCTGGTAATAAATTGTTATAACAACGTGGTTTAGTAATTATCAAATACATGGTTACCCCCAATATTATTGAAATATTGCAATTTTTGTGCACTCAGACCCTAGATCCAAAGCATAAGGGAAATAATAATGAATCCAAATGAATAATCTATCTTCCTATATGATATTTTTATTCATCATCATGTATATAATAGATAAAATTTTTAATGTAATTATTATCCTTAATCATAACTAGAAATGATTTAATGCAACTTAGGGTAATCATTCATGAAAGGTTCTATTACTCGATTTGATCATTTTCATACCATTTAAATCATTTTTTCATTCAAACAAGGTATCATGTTCCAAAACATTCCATTTAGTTTCAAAAACCACATTGAAATCATTTTTATAAAAAAATATTTCCTTTAAAATTATATTATTCAAATTTCAAATCAGAATACAATTAATTATGTCACACCATTCCAATTATGTATAAGAGAATAAAATGTTTGAATAAGCTATATAGTAACATTAATTCTTCATGAAAATAAAATATTCTCACACTTTTTGATACATGTATAAAAAATTAGTCAATGAAACTCCATGTTTGGAGGGTAAAATTTAATGACCCACGACTATAAAAAATATATCTCATATAATAATATATGATTCCAATAGATTGTTCCACTTGTAATTACGACCAAAAAGAGAACCATGAAATAGTGTATTATGATCATTATAATAATAATAAAGTAATCTTTGAATAGGATGGTAAAAATTAATGTAATTGTAAGGACCCTTAAATTTCATGTAATTTTTTCTAAATATATGGGAATTTTACGAGTCCGCGAAATCTGATTGCGTGCGATTCCGATCCATGGGGTTCCCAGAATGATCCGTCGATGTATTAATAAGCTTATGTTAACTTGAGTAACCAATTTTCTAGAAAAAATGTAATAACTATTAAACGGTGACTCAGATCAAAAATCTGAGGGCACCATTGCACTTAGGATGGCGGGATTACCTAGGTGCGACTTAAGATTAGTCATCACAGGCCTCATGTGTGAGAACACAAAAAATGGAATAATCGTAAAGAAAATAATTAAAATAATTATTATTTTTTCCAAATGCTTATAACTCACAAACGGTAACTCGGATTAAAACTCTTAGACCACCGGTGAACTCATGAGGGAATGCTTTCTTAATGAAGTCACTGACTTTTTCTAGTGTGGGCCACCAGAAAATGTTAGTTTTTGGCAGCAAATAAAATAATTAAGTGACAATTATTTTAATTTAAATCTCATAACATCTAAACGGTAACGTGGATTGAAAATCTGAGAGATCTGTTGGGTTCGTTTGGGCGTGTTTCACATAGGCAGAGCCTAACCACGTCCAAAACGAGTCGAGGGTTATAGATAATAATTTTCCAAATTTTTTAAGGTACGTTCATTAAACACGCTAGCGGAATTTTATAACATTTGAACTGTTGCTAGAAATTGAAATCTGAGGGCACCATTGAACTCTCAACGCCCTTATTCACTTAAGGAAACTTTCTCCTCGATAGCAGTTAGTCGAGGGTGAATCTAATATTCTGGGTTTTTCTTGAAGTAATAAAATATAAATTAAATTGTGTAAACATTTTATTTTTATTTGAAGCACCCACGAGAATATTGTGGAGGTGGTAAAATAGGAGATTTATCTAACATTTGGAAGTTGAGAAGTGGGAAAACCCATACCTTAACCTCCCATGTGCTGTTAAGGTGGTGGGGACCACCTGAACCATAACCTCCAATGAGAGGTTATGGTGGTGGGGACCACCCAGGACTAAACCCCCATGAAACCCCCCATTAATTTGGAGAAAACCTAAACTCCCTCAATTAATTAGGGGGAGCATCTTGACCTTCTCCACCTTAACTGTGCCAGCGCAGATACCATTAATATTTCCAATGCAACACATCATTGCGCCATAGTAAATTAACTGTCTTTCCACTTTTATAATTAAGTAACAACGTTGTTTGAATTTAAGAAGGATCCTAATAAATGAACCATCATAAAATCCAACAATCATTACATACATCCCCTCTGTTATATATATGGAGCATCAGAGGAGGATTTGGGACGACTTCATCAAGTGACGAAGCGATGGTAATGTGACATGACGCCCAACACTTGGAGGATTACACTCTCCAACAATGAACATGTTCTCTCGACGAAGAACGCTCTCCCGAAGAAGAACGACATCGACTTACACATTCTTCCTTGGTACTTCCTCCGACGTAGGATGTCTTTGACTACGAAAAGCTGGCGTATAAACCGACACTCGAGGAAAATGACTATGACTCAGATGTCTATCTTTTTCCAACGATCTGTCTTCCTCCCCGCAACTCCATCAGTGCACAACGAACAAGGTAGGGGTTTGATTTTATTTATGTATGATATTATTCCCTAGTCACTTTTCTTCCAAAACAAATAACATGGACCAACTTATTATCAAGTTGATCCGCGAATGTTTTTCCTTGCTGGTTGGGAATATTTTGTTAATGAGGGATTATGGGAATTATTGTATTATAATATCTTCCATGATTGTTATTTCCTTTATTCATGGAAGCCAAATGATATTACCCTAAATTAAGAAGTTTTTAGACCAAATCAACATGGTCTGACCCCTCTGCCGATCTTCATCATGATGTTCTTCGGCATGGCGATGAGGCGACGAAGGCTGCGAAGGCAACCTGTGCAGCCCCCGTGACGCTCTGGCTCCCTGGGCCAAACCGCACCACCCTCCGGCTTCTGAGATACCCAGGCCATGCCACCCGCCAGCCGAACCTTCTGAGTCGTGCCGCACCCCAGCCCACTGCACACCAGCACACTGTTGTTGTGCCTCCTACGCCCCTTGTGACACCCTGCCGAGCCTCGGCCAAGCCGGCCTCCGCGCGCCCCACGGCTCCGCCGTCCGTGCACCCCGCATTCCCCATGCGCCATGAACCACCGGTAGCTGAACTAGCATGTCGGCCTCTGCGCACCCCACGCGCCCCGCGGATCCGCCGTCCGTGCACCCCGAAGGGCCCCAGTAGAGCCGACCTCCCATCCCCAGACTCGCCACCCCATCCACTGGCCGAGCCACTCCGAGCCGGCCCTTATAGCACCCTCCGGGCCGAGCCGCAACATCGTAGTGCCCTCCATGGCTGAGCCGCCCACGCGGTGCCCTCCGGGATGAACCACCCTCACGTTGATCTGCAGCCGGTCCGTGACCTTTTGACTAGTCTGTGCTCACGTGGCTCCAGGGCGGGGCCAAGCGTGCTGGGCCAAACCTAAATGGATGGCCCGACTAACAGGTCGGGTCAGACCCAACGGGTTAGGCAAGGGGGATCCAGACCAGGTTGGCCCAGACCGGGTCGGTCTAACTGGGACGGACCAGACCCATGACCACTATGACGCTTTACCTTATTCTGGTCATAAATTTGGCACCATATGTCCATTTGACAAACCGTCAATGACTATGGAAACCTTAGGTGGGACATTCCCTTTGAGTGATACTGCACAAGGTTTTGGATTGAGATTTGATACTGTCAGGTTTGATTGAGCATAAATCCAACCGGTCCCACAGGTCAAAAAAGACTAATAACTCAGAGACCGGGAGTCCGATTGACATGTCGTCTCTGGCGTTGAGACCTCTATGATGAGGCAGAGCATTGAGATACTTTTTCATTGGCTTCATGATAGTTGTAGTATCAACCAGTATCTTGTGGAGCAGATCATTGCAGAGACGAGCGAACAGAGTGCAGAGACATAGTAGTTGACTGAGACTTGACGACTGCTGACCGATTAACTAAGAGTGACTTGACTAGTCTAGTGGGGAGTGCCTGGTAGTGGAGGCAGACCCACGATGGAGGAGCTCTAGGGTGTGGTGGCATAACCACAATACTCAATAGGAGAAGTACCTCGGCAGGCGATTTGGGGGAGCGCATGGTTGTGCCGGTAGACCCATGTTGGGGAGCGTTTTGGTGACGGAGTAGACCCATGATACTCAGTAGTTGGAGTACCTCAGTAGTACAATATTATAGGGAAGCACCTTGTTGTCGCGGAAGAACCACTATAATTGACAAAGGATGAGTTCTCCAGCATCCATGGTTTCGATAATGTGAATAAAAATCATGGTGGAGCAACGTGAGTAACTTTTGTGTTTTCCTCATAATTGCGATGGATTACATGATAACATAGCTATATGTATGGGAATATACATAAGTGGGGTTATCTATTGATTTAAAACTTTGTGGTTTATCCTTATTTAATTTTGTGAGACAATGAGGGTCTCAGGGTCCCTACCGAGAATCGTTATTCTCACCCCTGCATGGGCAATGACCACACCTCGTTGTGTTGTTTGCAGATGACAGATAACATGGACTAAGGCTGAGAGTACCAATATTGGACGATTCCTAGAGGTGGACCTTATGGAATTTTGGTACATGGAGGAGATGGAATGACATGGAGTGCATAGGAGGCGATCTGTACCACCCTTTTTGGTAGGAACTTCGGAGGATGACCCAATGGATGTTTTACCTATATTCCTCAATTGAACTTTTTCTTTCAGTTTCTTGTACTCTCCAGTTGGGCTTGTATTCTGGCCCATTTTTACTTACTATACTAACTTATTAGTTATCCATTTTACTCATGATCATATCTACAGTGTGTGTTTAGAGGTTATAAATGCAATTCCTTCTTAGTTTTATTGAATTATGCCTTTGGTGCTAGTCGCCAGCCCTGGACTATAGAAGGTGGGTCTTGGTCAGTCACGACACAGGCCCCAGGGGATGGGTCTTGATAGTAATCTCATGGAGAAATATATGTTTATTGAAAATTATTAGTCACTTATAATGATAAGGAATTCACAAAATTAAATTAATATAGATAAAAACAAAAAACGATGATTTTATATGCGAATATGTTATTATTTAAAATATTAATAGATTTATATTCTAAATATTTTTTCGAATAAAAATTAAAATTTCATTGTAATTTATTTATTTTCATAATATAATATTAAAAATAATTTAATTTATATGAAATAAGAACAAGAATTTTTATTTTTTTAAAATTTTATTTATGAAATATGTTTTCATTATAAATTTTGATAAAAATTAAAATTTTCATTTATAAATTTATGAAATTTAATTTGGAAACATAAAATTAATTTTCTATTTAGTATATAAATATTATCATAGGATTAATTTACTCAGATTATTCAATAAATATTAATTAGTTATGTAAACAATGAAAATATCATTTTAACCAATACTGTGACTTTTATTTTATCATTATGATATAATGAAGTAAAAAAATGTAAATATACATTTTGAAAACTATATATTAATTTAATAATTTAAATTTTATGTAAAATAATTAATGTTTTATGAAAATAATTATTTTATATTTTTGAAAAAAAATACTCAATTCAAATTATTCATTAAAAAATTATTATTTTTGACTGATTTTTAACTATTTTAAATTTTTTATAACATGAAATATTTTTTCTTATTTCTATACTAATGTCCCAAAATTCCTTAAATCATTATTTTATTTTATTTATGAAAAATAATATTCTAACCATAATAAGTGTGAAGGTGTTAAAATAAAATTATGTTTTATAGTAAAAAATTATGGGTTGAAAGCCTAAAATAATCCAAATATTTCCATCAAAAAATTATGATGATAATATTATCCAAAAATATTTGATATGGGATTAGTGTCAAATTATGGAGCCATGTGCTTTGAATAGTGGATTATTCTATTATGATATTTCTGAAAATCCATCTTTCTCATTTATCAAAGAGATATTCAAACACAATATTACATAAGAAAAATTATACATGAAATTAAATATATAATGTTTTTACTTATCTAAGATATGTCTCCCTTGTTTTATAGTTCCTTTTTCCATTGAAAATATCTAAATTCACTATTTCAAATTAGTACTCAAAAAGAAATAAAAATAATATTTATATGTACCAACAAATTTGAAATATTATTTTTCTTTAAATTTAAAAAAAAATAAATTTACCATTTATATTTATTTAAATTAATATGAATAACATTCTGAAATTTAATTCTTTTAAAGATATAATTATTATAAACCCATCCAAGTTCTTTTGTGAGAATGTGAACATCATCTGTGAGAACTTGCATGTCACACCCTACAAAATCAATGTAGTTCATTATTTAATAACCAATTAACATAGACATTTATAAAAGAATATTTAATGAATGATTAAATAATTTTGTTTTTTATTCTATGAATATGAAATAGTTTTCATCTTTCTTCAATTATATTGAAAATAAAAAACATCATCTATGTGTGTGTGTGGACTACAGACTACATGGAATGAAATATTTATTTTTCATCACCACCATACTTGGATTATTCAATAAATATATAAAATTAATTAAAGGTTTTATTTTATGTTTTTATAAAGGCTTTGTTAATAGTATTTTAATGTTTATTCTAATTTTAATCAAAAAAAATTTAATGAAACATGGTTTCCATCGATTTCATCTTCATCAGTCATGGAAAAAATTATCATGAAATGAAATTTTATATTTATAAATAATTATCAATCATCTTTTATGCTACAATTTATAAAATATTAAGTAAAATATTTGTTTCAATTAAATGGGTTAAACATTGACACAATAAACAAGTGTAAAACTAGGGAAATTGAAAATATCATTTGATGAAGATAATATACCTATGCATATGATAAATGTATAATAATTTAATATTAATATTTTTTATATATCCTAAAATATATTTATAATGTTCATAAAGAAGTAATTTTGATTTTTATGATCATTATAATAGAGATTAAAGTTATTTCATTAATGTTTGGTTTAAATGGTGAGGGGTTATCATGAAACAAATTCTTTTCATGGTTCATAGCTATTCCTCTTTAACTATGGTTTTAAAATATGGTTTTCATCATTTTTATTATGATATTATAATAAATCTACTAAATTTTTTCTATTGAATAAAACGTTGTTATTTATTTCATCATATTATTTAATGACATTATGATTTATTACCCTTCAATCTGAAAAACATAATTTCACATACACCCATAATCAAAATTTCTTCCATTGTTCACCTTTTGTACAATGATTGAAAAATTGTTTTTTTCTATTTTTATCTCCACATTTTTCTTTAATTCATCCAGTATTTATTATTTTTCACAATATATACTATGTGGGATTCAATATATATATATATATATTTATAATATTTAAATGATTTTCTTCCATTCATAAAGGTACACATTATCTTCCACCGTACATTACTTTCCAATATTTGATATAAATTTTTAGAACCTCATTTTTATTTCTTCAAAAATATTTTTGGAAAAGTAAAAAATTCAATTATTTGTAAATGATTTTTTAATAGAGACCCAAAAAATATTTTTTTAATTCCAATGTATATTTATTTTTTTCAAAAGTTATTTTTATGTTTTCCTATTTATTTTTAGAGGATATATTAGTCTCACAACAATATCAAATATCTGGAAATTAGTTTTTATTATTTAATTTTTTTAAGTTAATATAATTTTTTAAGTTATATTATGTTTCTTTATTTTTAAATGTAGTGATAATCATTTTCCTAACAGGTGTTGCTCAATAGATAATGATAGATTTGATTCATATGGAATACTTGAGTATATACTAATACAGTTTGGGCTCTATATCTCCCACTAATTAATTATTAATGATTTTTGTCACATGATATAGTGAATCATGTTAATTTAACAATTTAAAATTATAAACTAAAGAGTGGATGTGCAAGGATTTTTTATTACATAAATAGAATAGAATTTTGGAATTTTTAGCAATAAATTAAAATAAAATTTATTTTTTAAAACACAAAGGTAAAAAATTATTGAAAATTTTAAGTACATAATTTATTGATTTATAGGAAATCATACTCAATATAATTTGTAGAAATTACAATATTATTAAAAAATATAAATGGCAGGCATGATTTTTGAAGACATAATGTTTCCCAGTGGTTATGTTTTGTTCCAATAATAATAATAATAAATTATTTAAATGAAATTATATATTTATTTGAAAATATAAAATGATTATGGAAATTGGATCATGCTTTTTCTCATTCACCCTTTATCTAGGGTACGTGTTTTACCATATTATATTATAAGGCCGACTATCCTAAATTACAGAAAACACTTTTTTATATTATAAGTATTTTGTTATATTTAAATCATTATAATTATTTATTACAATATTGTGATCTTACGAATGGAATTTTTTTGATATGTATTCATTCATGAATATTTTTTTTTCACATCCATTTATTTTGTTTCCAATCCATTGGTTTTGGGGATGTGTATTTGATAAATCTAGTTTAAAAGGGGGTTCATTGTATTTTTTATGGGGAAATTTTCAAATATATTGTTAAATAATTTTATTATATAGCTACAATTAAATGAAACGATTCCATTAATTTGTGTTATTCAAGGATATTGTTTTTCAAATAATGTATAACATATAAAGATATTGATAATTAATGAGACTATTATCATTGTTCACCTAATATCATATGTAATACTTTTATTAATAACATTCATAATGAAAAAATATGAATGACGATATCAGATTCTTAGTATGGGGTTCTGTATAAAAGATTTTATCGTTGGATAATCATGGAGTGCAAATAATGAATCAAACAAATTTATATACTAAAATAAATATAATTGATCACTTCATCATGAGATATATAAAATGATTATATTACATTGTAAAAAACATTTTTAATAATTATTTCGATTATAGTGACTGAATACATAATTCATTAAATAATATACATCTAATGTGTTACATCTTTGTATATATCATATATATTGAAAAGTACAGAATAATCTAAATATCTAATTCGATTGTATCCTAAGAAGTAATTTTGGATAAAATAATTATAAAATTACGAGAACTAAGTAACACTAATTTATTCTAATGAACTAATCATTTTATGGGATATATAAAATGCAATATACTTATAGAATGTATTATTAATCAATATTCATTTTCATAAAAACAATACGTATATATATTCTCAATGTTCTTTTATAAATAAATTAAATAACATTCTTCTACTAAACACATAAAAATAACTAATTATTATGTAATGTTTATTCATTCAAGTCCTGAAGAGAATACATAATAAATAATATGTTATAGTGGTCTAAAATATATCAATGACCTGATATAATAAGGTCATGATGGAGATAAATTATGTAAATAAATATATTAATGGGTGATAGAGATCAAAATTATTATGAATAAGTGAGTTTATGAAATATAAATTCATAAAACCATTTATAGGGTAATATATTAAACCTTACATAAATTGAGATATATCATTTTTTGTTAGATTTTAAAATTGATTCAAAATAATAAAATGAATATCGACAATTTTTTTATAACATGGTTGTAAAAAATACAAAATGCATTAAAAAATCCATTCCAGTGGGTTAAAAGAAAACCTAAAAATGAATTATTTTTACAATTCCAAACATAAAATCCAAAAAATAGTTTTATTTAAATATATTATTTGTGGAGTGGAATATAATAATTTAAATAAATTGAATGAAATAAATTATTTATTCAGGTAAATATTTAATATATATTTATAATATAAATAATTAATAGAATAATGGGATAAATAATTTAACTGGGAAAACATGGAAACTTGAAATTTATTATTGATAATTAAAAATAGACATAAAATAATTACATGTAGTTCTAAATAACACACCTATTTATGAAAAAAAGGAACCAAATTTTCAAAAATATCCTTATCATAACATTTTACCATAAACATAATTTCATAAAAACACATGAGAAAGTATATAATTTATATGTTAGAAACATGTTACAAAATGTTCCATTTAGATCATGAAAATGGAATAACCAATATGGTAAAAAAACATCTACATTGTAACTAATACATTGGTTTCTATAACATGACTACACATCAAGGTTTATCATGGAAGCACCCATCATTGGTTAATATTATGACCAACCATTATTGGGTTATCTAGAAACCATGCTTAATTGGTTTATAATTTTGGAAACCATTATAAAATAAAATACCCATTAACCATATTATAATAATAATAATTTATTTCATACAATATAAAAATATTTATAATTTAAAAAATATTTTCATTTTGAAATCACATATTTTTAGAAAAACTAATCACATACAAATAACTATAGTTTTTTAAAAATATAATTACAAAAATAAAAGTTATATAAAAATAAATATTTCATATGATTGTAGGAAATTATCCCCATTCAGTATTATTTAAAAAATTCCATATTTCATTTTCTATAAAATTGTTGTGGAACATTAAATAGTGATTTTTAAAAAGAATGTACCATACTGTTAGTATGACGTGTCATATACATGGATTATATTTATAATAACAAAATTTGGTCTATTATACACATACTTAAGAACAATTTCATACTTATTATTGAATTTATACTACTCATTTAGATGTAATATATATTTACTTAATCAGTTAATTTCCCATGACAATTTGATGATATACATCAGATATGTCAAAAACGAATTACGATTAATGAATATTTCCAATGTAGTTATTATTAAACCATATATAGACTGTTACTCTTTAGAAAATTATAATTTTTAAACATAAATTATACTATTCAATTACACAATTAAATATGTTTATGACAAATTATCTATGTTATAATCATGGAGACAGTAATTCATATATACACTTGAGTAACCATTCCATTTACAATGATCATTTTTTAATAAAGGTTTGTCTTATTTTATGGTCCCATAGAAATGATATTATAATATATATCAAATTAAATATTTAAATATATTTATTTGTATAATCCATTTGATATGGTGATAAAAAACGAATTAGTTCACTTTGTGTAGGTTGTAGTCCACAGGTACACATGAATGATGCAATCATTTATATATGTCTGTATTGGTAAGTATTTAAGTGATATATTATATTATAATAATGAAAAATAATTAAAAAATTTAACAAATAATCATTCATTCAATCATTATAAACTATATTTAGTGACTGCTATGAAACAAAATTATATCAAATCTAGAGGCGGTACTCTGGCACAGTCATGGATGATAAATTCATTTCACTGTCAATGGAAGAGTATATAAATATAGACCATGAATAAAAAAACATCTTAGTGTATAGTGGATAATGGTGTATTTATTTCCGGATGGATGAAAAATATTATTTGGAGGTGGAATAAGAAAAATAAAAATAAAATGTAGAGATGAAAAATAAAACATGTGTTGAAAATGATAATTTTAATTTGGATAACTTAAATTTATTAACACCATAAGACCAAAAATGTAAGAATTAAACATAACAAGATGCACATATAATGTATTTTGGGCATAATGGGAGGTATTTTTTCAGACAATAGACGATCCAACAAAATATTTTTAAGTGTAAATAAATTATAAGTTTAGTTTCTCTTTTATAAGATAGGGGAGGGGAACTCTTTGAATTTACTAATAAATTAAGTTAATATGAATTGATTTTAAATTTTAAACATATTTAAAGTGATTTAAATTATAAATATTTCTGTTTTTTTGTCAAAATAACCTATTAAATTTAATTAGGTATATTTTGAGTATTTTCCACCCTATGTTTTAGTTGCAACATTTATTTATTCCCTTTTACTCCTACAATTTCAACATGGGTTGTTGTTCATTGAGGGTCAGTGTAGTTAATATAATATTAATTTAGTCCAACAAATTTACTATTTCGGATATTTTTAACCATCTTATTTTCAAACATAATATATATATGTGTGTGTGTATTTACGAATTCCATATCATTAACTAAAATATTATTTATTATAGAATAACAATAATATCAATTCGTAGAACTATAAATTACATCAACATTAATAATATGAAAATAAAAATTTTCCTCGGAGAAACTATTTTATATTATATATAACATTTCATGGTAATATTTTATGTTTGTCTATGACAATATATATCCCAATTTTATTTTTTATATTATTTTTAATATAAATAATTTCATTTTCCTATAATATAAAATTTACTTGATCAGCAATATCATAATTTTTTTTGTATTTATTCAACAAGATTTTTATTAATATTAAAATATTATATTTAGGAATATCATTTTATAGTGGGACATATATTCTGGATTACAAAAGATTAAAAATATTAAACATATTATAAATAATAGTGGGACATGTGAGAACATTAGTTAAATAAACTATTAATATGGTCATAATCTAATCCATGCGGCCCTAAAAGATCACATGATTTTCCCTTGGAATATTATAGTTGAGATATAACAATCCAAAAATTTATAAGAATATATTATATTAATATTTTAGTGATTATCCTATTCTTTTTATCCTTTAAATATCTTATTTACCCTCTATAGTGCTAACCAAAATTACTAAACATGCTATTAATATTATCAAAAAATAAAATTATCCAATTTTTTAATTTTTTAATAATGATTCTAAATATATTTTTTTCCCAATTTTTGAAACCCATAATTTTAAGAATTTAATTTCATGCTAAATCCAAAAAATGTAATAAAACCCATTTTTTTGAAAAAAATCATATTTAATATATAATTTATGTACACTGAATTAATGTAAAAACCCAATTCAAAATCCATATATTAATTGTCATCAGTGAAATTTATGAAATGTAACAAATAATTAAAAAAATAATTTATCCTTTTACAATCATTAAATTAAAATACATTTTTATGTAAAATTTAGAATATTTCACTATTAATTGATAAATCCATATATTATAAATATTATAAACAATTAATCCGTAGTTAATTTGGATTTAATGAATTAAATAATGAAATTAATTTTGTTGTTAAAATATATTTTTTTAATTGTCATGAATTTATTTCTAATAATCAAGCAAAATAAATAAATTTTTAACGTAATATATGTTATACAGAATAAAATGAATATACTAAAAAATTATTTTATTATTATATAAAAACACTCAAATTAATTTATATTTTCTTATAATATTGTATTTATTTCATAATTCAGTTGTTACTATTCATATCAACCAATTATTGTCTTAAGGATAATGATCATATTTAAATAATGATATTTATTTGTTTGTTTAATTTAAATTTGGAATTCCAAAAAACTATCAAATATAGTGCTTTATTTAAAAATATTGGTATGTTACATCACCCCTACCTTTTGTAAATTTCATCCCCGATATTTTTATCTTGGGCTATGTAAAAAGGGTGCATCCATTCCAAATTACATTATTGAAATACAACAACATGATAAGAATATAATAAAAATTCCACTTTATATGAGTGAAAATAAACTGTGAAGGTTACATGAGATATGGCGAACTAATGTTCTATATAAGAAGAAATGTATATGTAAGGAACAAAAAAAATCCAAGGACTGGTAGAGTGTGGTATAAAACATGGTATTCAGAATGATAACAATCAAATAATTATAATTCATTGATGGGTCAAAAATTAATCTATATGTTGGTAAGAAAATAACAATGTTAATATTTTTGTATCAAGATCCTATTTAATAATTAGAAGAATTTTATTTCCAATTATACAATAATAATAGTGAAATATACTTATATAAAATGTACAATGTTATCCTTTAATCAAATTCCAAAACTTTCTCATGTTCTTCCACAAATAATCTTCATTAATGGTGAATTTTTTATTTCTAATGGATGATAATCAAAATCTCTGGATCATAATATCAGTAAAAGAATAAATACTATTTTTTGGTATCATTAGGCATTAATGTATATAAAATTGTTTGTATAATTTAAGAAAATTCACCAAAAATAATAATCATTTATATGAAATAATTTTCTTAATCTATAATATTTTATAGTAACACCTAAAGACGATCATAGATAATTCAATAAATATATAGGCCTGTTGTCATTCAATAATATTATATACTGATATCGAAACCAACATGTAATAAATTATTTGATTGCATAGTCATCCATGTTATATTTTAACATTTATCTCTAAATAACATCAATTAATCTTAATGTATCATATAAAAATGCAATTAACATAATTTTCAAATGTCTATCCAATTATATTCATTTAAATAAATAACTTGAATTACCAAAAAATCACAATAAGATCATATATTAATCCCAAATATCATTTAAAACGAATTTCTCATAAATTATCCCAGATTATTATTATTAACTAAATTATATAGAGTTTCCCAAATAGGAGTTGTCTTCTAAAATAAAATTTATTTCAAAATCACTTTCTAAAAAACCTATGTTTAAAAATTTTAACATCCCATAATTAACAAATTATTATCGATCATTTAAGCCATATAGGAAAAAGAAATGTTTTAAAATTATTTCTTCCAAAATAAAATGTGTCCTTCCTCAAAAATATAGTTTTTAATGTTGACCATATTGTCAATATATACCTCAATCATTTATCAAGGCTCTATAATTGACTCCAAAAATATTATAACCATTTTACTACACCTTTTTGGAAATGTAACGATTGTATCATATAATTGTTATATAATTTGGAAAACTAATAATACCCAAGAAAATTCACTAATTGTTTCATTATTTTATAATATGGATAAAAATTTTAATACAACATATTTCAAAATAAATGAGATACATTTACACATCTTTATGTCAACTTCCTTTTTAACCATTTAACCATTATTCATAACATTATTGCTTAATATATCATTATTACAGTCAATTTTATGAAAGATATCCATGTTATTAACCAATATACTACAAATAATGTTTCATATTTAAATATAAATAAAGTAATTCAGACCATAAATACATAAATTTTAATTTTATTAGATATTCCCTTTATCATACGACATTATAATGAACATAAAGAAATTAAATTTTCTATTGCATTTTGTAATGTCAAATTTTGTATCACTTGAAAAATATACCATGACCCATAATCATATTGGAGAAATAATATAGAGTTATGTAAGTAAAATAGTTTATTACAAGGTATTTCAATACTCAAAAATATATCAAATTAATTTGACCAAGATTGTCCAATAATAGTGATAATCCAATAAAAAGAAAGGAAAAATATGTTTGTGATAACATTAATTCCATAAATATTGATAAACAATCCTTCATATTCAAAAAAGGCTATTAAATGATGAAGTTATAGAATTCATTTGAAATTAAAATTGACCATAAAAATACAATAGTATTACATAATACGTAAAACGTTAACCTTCTTATCATTTATACCTATATTGATTACCATTCTACATAAAATCTCAAAATAATTTCATTAAAGACCTTAAAATTTCACAACAAAAAGTCTATAAAGAGGTTTCTATGAAATTTAAATTATGACCAGAGGTAAAATTATACACCCATGATGATATCATTAACAGTTAATAAAACCTCATATGAATAAAATATATTTTCTTTCTAAACCCTCCTAGGATACCAATTCTAAACAACAAATACTAATTATTATATATTATTTTCTTAACAATATTTCACAAACATATAATAATGGAGATCATTTTTTTTATAGTTCTATATAATTAGATAAAACTATAAAAAAGAAACCAATACATTTCTGGTGGGCCCATAAAATTAGATTCTATCCCCCCCAAACAAATCACTTTAAAATAAAACATGCATTATTTTCATTGAAATTCATTATTGTATCTCCTTGAACTCTTCATTTCAACTAGTCATCTTTAATAACATATTTTAAAATGTAAAAAAAAATTTAGGATAAAAATAATAATATAAATGCATAAAAAGGAAAAATGATTTGGTACTGAAAACCCATGCAACTATTTTCTTAAAAAATTCCATTTTAATCAGAAAATGAAACTATCATTTAGAAAATATCATCATCTTCTCTTTTGAAAATCAAATGGATTTCATTAAATATAATTTAAAAGAATAAATAAGTAGTATAGGTGGGAAATCAATTTCCATATCACAATAACAAATGGAACAACCAATACAGTCAACATCAATCTCCAAATTAAACAATTCTTTGATGGATATAATTTAACCACCCCTCCTTGGATTATCACATAACCACCCATCATTGGTTAATAATGTCCCTAATCATACATTGTTAATCATGGATCCACCCATCATTAGTTAATAATATAACCACTCTTATTTAAAAATTATTCCCAAAAACCATATCAACATAATAAAACAATAATTTAGGTATCATAAAAATATTCTCTTTCAAAATAAACAATTCATTATTAAATAACCTATTTTTAGAAAAAGTGTAAATAATCAACGGAAAAAAAAATATTTTTAAAAAATAAAAATTATAACTCAAAATGGAACTTCCAAATAATTATGGAATCATCATGGAATAAAAATAAAATCATTCCATATATTTTAAAAAAAATTATAAACATATTTTTTTAAAAAAATACAGAAACGTTATAATATGATTTCAAAATAGTAATCCACTAACCTAATGTTGGACATGTCATGTACATTCTTTATCAATAGAAATAATAAATTTATTTAAATTATTTCATTACATAATGACCTTTTGAAATTTATGATTCATTTTATATCACATGTTTCAATGTTATATACCACTACTTATTCACATAAGTCCACTTGATTCGTTTTAATAATTTTTTGTACTTTTGAAAATAATAACATTGGTATGTTGATAATAGTTAAGGTGTTAATTACTCCAAAGAAAAAATATACATGACATTTCTTTCATTTTTAATCATCATTTATTTTTTTAACAAAAACATTTCATATGGTTATGAGAAATTAACTGTGTTACAATCATGGTGATGGTAGGACGTAACTATGTAAGAATGAAATTTCCATTTTTTAATGTTCATTATATAAAAATTTAATTAATATTTTACCTTCACATCATGATCCAAATTTAATATATATATATAATATTAATTATTTAGATATACTTATATATATCATCATGTGATGCGGTGACGTAAAATGAATCATGTTGCTTCGTGGATGTGGTAGTCTACACATTTTCACAAATAACAATATAATTTTTATGTCCCTTGAAATTGTATTAATATATGTGATATATTATATTTTTAAAATTATAAAACATTCACAAATAAAATATATAAAACTATTAATTTCATCATAATATATAGTCTACAGAGATAATGATATAATGAAAATAACATCTATTCGTATGACAATAGTCCACCATAGACACAGTTGATGAATTATTTTCTCATTTGATAGAAGAGGTTGTAGATATGGGGAATGTAAAAGAATAATAACATCTTGGTATATTTTGGATACATGATATATTATGTTATCTGTGTTGATTATGATTTTAATGATAATGATTACGAAGAAAAACAAAAATTTGAAGTCAATAACTATACAACTTATTTTGAAAACCTCCTTTTCTAAAAAACATAATCTCTATTATATAGGTATTCAAACAATTAAATGTATACTAAAAATCGGAGTGAAACTATGTCACTACCCATCCCCCGAGGCCCGTGCTGTGAGTACCCCAAGCCCGTCTTCCATGGGCCAGGGGGTGGCGACTAGCACCAAAGTCGTAATTCCCTAATACTAGGAAGAAATTTCCATTATAACCTATAAATAGACATAACAAATACAATCACTAGTAAACTGAATAACCAACAATTGAGTAATGTAAGTAAAAAGGGGCCAAAATACAAGCCCAACGAGAGAGTATGAGAAGAAAAAGTACAAGTACAACGGAGGAAAATAAGTAAAACAGCCACGGGGTCATCCTCCGATGTTCCTACCTAAAGGGTAGGTAACGATCGCCTCCTCAGCACTCCATATCTGTCCATATCCTCCGTGTACCGACACGTCGTATGGTCCCCCTCCATGTACAATCCATTCCTAGTACTCTCAGCCTCGGTCGGCATTGTCTGTCGTCTGCAGTCAAGACAACGAGGTACAGGCATAGCCCGTATAGGGGTGAGTATAACGATAATCAGTTGGGACCCATAGACCCTCATGGTCTCACAAAATACAACAAAAATAAACCACAATTAATGATACCAATAGATATCCCAACTTAGGTGTATGCCAATACATATACCTATGTTATCAAGAAATCCATATCAATCATGAGGAAAATACAAAAGTTACTGACTCGGCTCAACCAGGATTTTTATTCACATTATTGAAACCATAGGTACTGGAGAAATCATCCTCTATTGAGTATAGTGGGCATGCTTCTGATACTAAGGCACATCCCACTAACCATGGACTGCTGAGGTACTCCTCTTTTCGAGTACCGTGGCTCTGCTGCGTCACCATGGAGCTCCCCACCGTGGGTCTGCTGCTACAACCAAGCACTTCCACTAATAGTCTATATAGGTACTCCTCCTATCGAGTATCGTGGGTATGCAGCTACAACCAGGCGCTCCCCCGCTGTGGTTCTGCCACTACAACCAGGTTCTCTTCACTAGGCTAGTCAAGTTACTCTGTGTCATACTGTTAGTCTTCCTCACGTATCAGCCAACTACTAGGTCTCTTCACCCTACTCGCTCATCATCGGAAGGACCCACTCCACAAGCTACTGGAAAAAACTCCAACTATCACGAAGTCCCACGAATATTTATCTCAATGATCTGCCACATCCAAGGGGTATCAATGCAATAGACGATGCGTTAATTGGATGCCCGATCTATTAGTTAAATGCCTCTTAGTCTCGGAGGACCAATTGAATTTGTGCATGATCCAACCTGTCTGTATCTTAACTATACCCCAAACTCTTGTGGGGTATACTCAAAGGGTCCATCATGCTCCATGATTATAAACTCCACTAACGGTTTGTGAAATGGACGTTCGGTGCCAATGATATAGCCAAAAGAAAGTAAGGGGTCATAGTGGGACCATATCTGGTCTGACCGGGTCTGACCGAACTGGCTAGAACTCGTCTGGGCCGAACTAGTTTGGGTCATCCCGGCCTGGCCGTTGGGTTCATCCCGGCCCCCTGGGCCTAGCCCAGCAGGCCGCGAGGGGCCACGGAGGGCCGCGAGGGCACTGACGAGTCACGAAGGCACGGATCGGTTGCGGGTTGGCGAAAGTCCAGTTCAGCCCAGAGTCTGCTGTGATGGGGCGGAGTTCGGGGCGGCTCGGCTTGGAGATGAGGGCCGGTTAGGACGGGGCACTATGAGGGGCCTGCTAGTTCGTGCAGTTGTGGCGGCTCAGGAATCCGGTGGGCCAATTCAGCAATCTGCGGTGCGGGGTGTGCGGGGCGTGCAGATGGTGGAGCCACATGGGGCACTCGGCACACGGGGCGCATGGGGCGCGATGAGCTGTTGGCTGATCAGGGCATGTGGATGGCGGAGCCGTGGGGGCGCTGGGTGCGCAAGTCACGTGGGTCGCAGGGGGTATGCAGAGCTACGTGTGGCTTGGCCGAGGGCTGAGGTGAGAGTGTGGGCGGCTCAACTAGGGCTGACATGAGGGCACGGTGGGGCAGCGGGGCTGCAGAGCGGTGTCATGCACCATTTCCTTTGTCGCGGCCAGCGGTGGTGCTGACTGTCAATGTTGTGCTCCTCCACGTTGGTTGCCATCATTCTCTATTGTGAAGAAAACCAATGGGGATCGACAAAGGGGTCAGACCATGTTATTTTGGCCCTCACCATCCACTTTTAGAGTCGTAGCAAGCAGATCTACGTTAATAATGATCCAAGAAGGAAGATAAAAATTGAAAAGATTCAAGAATTCGATAATAACCCCCAACCTTGTTCGTTGATCACTGACGGAGTCGTGGGGAAGAAGACAGATCGTTAGGAAAAGACAGACGTCGGTGTCATTGGCATTTTCCTTGATCGTCGGTTTTTTCAACAAGTCTTCATAGTCGAAGATGTCCTATATCGGAGGAAGTCCCTAGGAAGAAGGTTGAATTTGGGGTTGACGTTCTTCTTTAGTGGAGTGTTCTTCATCTGTGGAACACGTTCTTCATTGAGGAACATGTACTTCGTTGAAGAGTGTAATTCTCCAATTGTTGGGCACCACTTCACTTTACCAGCGCTTCTTCACTTGGTAAAGCCACTTCAAATCCTCCACCCAAGCTCCATATGTATATGAGAGGGGAAAGGTAGGTAATGATCGTTGTAATTTATGATGGTTCATTTATTAAGAACCTTCCTATATTCCAATGACATTGTTACTTAATTTAAAAAGGGGTTAAATCCAATTATTTTACATTGGCGCACAATAGTGGTGTGTTGGGATAAATAATGTTTGAGAATATCAAGAGGCTCATTCACATTAATGTGGGAGTTGATAGGTTTTTTCCTCATTAAGAGGGGAGTTGGGAGCTTTAGGCCTCGAGTGGTCCCCACCACCATAACCTCTCATGGGAGTTTAGGGTCTAGTGGTCCCCACAAAAATAAACTCTCATTAGAGGTTAAGGTCTAGTGGTCCCACCTTTCCAACTTCCACAAGAAGGATTAGTTCTGATGTATCCCCACCTCCCAACAAAAATGTGGGCAATGCAAATAAAAATAAAGTGTCACAGACTTTTATTTTTATTTTTATTCATTCACGAAAACCCCAAAAACTAACTTTAACCTTTGACCATCTATCATCGAGGTGAAAGTTTCCTTACGTGAATACCGGCACTACTAGTTCAATGGTGCCCTCAGATTTAAATTCCGAGCACCAGTTAAAAAGTTACAAAATGTCACTCGTGTGTTTGCTGAACGTAACTGAAAAAAATTACGAAATTATTATCAGTCACCCTCAACCCACGTCAGTCAAGGATAGGCTCTACCTAAGTGAAACACACCCCAAAAAACCCACCGGTACTCTCGGATTTTCAATCTGAGTTACCATTTAGAAGTTATTAATTTTATAATAAAATAAATTTCACTTAATTATTTTATTTTACGGCCAAAAACTAAATTAATTTGGTGGCTTACGCTGGCCAATGTTAGTATCTGCATAAATAAATAGTTCCCTCACGAGTTCAGCGGTGGTATTAGATTTTCAATCCGAGTTATTGTTAATGATTTAGAATCATTTGAAAAAGAAAATAATTTATTTAATTATTTCATTTAGTTTATTCCATTTTTGGGTTCTCTCACAGGAGGCCTGCACCGACTATTCATAAGTCGCGCCAAGGGTTAACCTGCCATACTTAGTGCAACAGTACACTCAAATTTATGATCTGAGTAACCGTTTAAGAGTTATTCCAATTTTTTAGGAAAACTGTTTACGCGTGTTAATGTAAAACATATCAAAACATAGATGGATCATTACAGGCACTCCAGGCCTTGGAATCACATGCCGTCTGATTTCGAGGACTCGTAAAATTCCCATATATTAAAAAAATTACGTGGAAATTGTGGGTCTTTAAATTCTCCCCATATCAAGTATTTACATACCCATATGCCACAACTCATAATCGAGGGAACATGTGGGGGTACTAAACACGCATCTGAGCCTTCCACTCCGATGTGCTCTCCTGAAGGTTCTCGTGCTGCTAGCGAATGCACAACAGAGGTATCGACCATCCATGAATGAACCGCTCATATCGATACTCAATCTCTACTGGAACCTCCATAAATGTTTCCCCATCGTCGACGTCAAGCTCTCCAAGGTCGATGTTGTGAGAAGGTTTGTGCACATATCTCCTCAGCTAGTATACGTGGAAGATGTCATGCACCCGGTGCAACTGAATTGGAAGAGATAAGGGGTATTCCTCCTCGCCATCTCTACTGAGGACATGAAATTGTTTGATTAACTGCAGATATAATTTTCTGCCATGACCAAATCTCCATAAACCTTGTCGAGGTGAGACCCAGAGAAAGAAGTGGTTGCTATCCTCTAACTCCAGAGGTCTCCGTCTCCTATCGGTATACAACTTCTGCAGCTCTTTGTAGTATTCATCCACTTCTGGATGATCTGAACCTTCATCATTATAGCTCGTACCATCTCTATTCCCACGTGTACTAACACCCCTGATTTAGTCCAGCACAAGGATGATATGCATGGTCACACGTACAATGCTTCGAAAGGTGCCATCCCAATGGTGGAGTGATATTTATTGTCGTGTGAAAACTCCACCAAAGTTAATTGATCCTCCCAGCTGGGATCTTAGTCGAGAAAACCAGCATGCAGCATGTCCTCAAGGGTCTTAATGGTCCGCTCTGTCGGGCCATCCATCATGGGATGGTAGGCTGTGCTTAAAAGAAGCTGTGTTCCGAAAGCCTCATGAAACCATTCCATATCTGGGAAGTAAATAATGCATCTAGATTGGAGACAATCATCAAAGGTACTCCATGTATCCACACAATCTTCTAAACCAAGAGGTGTCACAAACTATATACGGAACCCTGCTCTCTGTTCGGCAGGAAGTTGGCCGACTTGGGGAGTCAGTCGATGATCACCCAAATCGAGTTATGTCCCATTGATGTATGTTGAATTCATGTCATGAAGTCTATGGATATCCCATCATACTTCTACTATGGTACCACTAAAGGCTGAACCAAACTTTGTGGTACCTGATTCTACGCCTTCACTTGCTGACTAGTGAGGCACGGAGTGAAAAACTCTACAATTTCCTTCTTCATTCCTGACCACCAGTGTTTTCATCGGAGGTTCGGGTACATCTTTGCCACTCCTGGATGTTCCGCTAGAGGAGATGTGTGGAAATTCTTCAACACGTCCTCCAGAAGTGACACTGGTTCCATTGTATGTCCCCTAAAGTGAATGATATGCTCCCCACCTTCACAAAGTCCATAATTTTATTGTCAAATGGATATCTGAGCACATCATGTGTCGTAGTCAGTGTCCCCGGGTGGCACCTCCGTGGATAGATAAAAGAGTGGGGGATTGACTATAAGAAATAGAAGAAAATCTGATCCATCTCAATCCACAAATGGTATCTTCATGCAGCTAGTTACTCTTCCGCCTCACTCAGCAGATGCAGGCCAGACCTCATGCTGAGTGCATCTGCTACCATGTTCCCCTTCCCAAGGTAATAGAATATCATTAAGTCAAAATCCCGAATGAACTCCAGCTAATCCAATTCATATTTGAATACTCAAAATATCTGCTTCCATGAGGGTGAGGATGGATGATTCATGAGTGATCAGTTGTACCCTCCCATGCAAGAGTTTATCCTGTGCTGCCTGGGTTTTATTTTTCTCCGACAAAGGAAAACCTCATCCCATCGTTGTAGATAAAACAAAATCTTTTTTCCTAATACATTCAATATCTGTGTGAACTGTGGATAATCTCAAACCAGAACTAATTTCGTAAGGCCTCGATGCTACCACCAAGAGGTTCCAACTGAAACTCTCGCCTCAATGGTCAAATCACACCGTGGACGTAAGTGTGATTATCGAGTCTCCACCCGAAGGTATCTTCAGACATGAGGGTTAAGTCAATAGTTTACCCAGAAACACTTGGTCATGGACAAGATCCATGGATGGAAGGAATGATTGGCACCTATGTCTATTGATACGAAAGCTAATATTATTCAAAGACCATAACTCAAATCATTCTTAGAGCCCTAGGGTCACACTCATTTACCACATGAAGCTACTCTCTTCCCCCCATCCCCTAGCTCCCTGAGCTTGGTGGGGACCCCAAAGGGGGGGGGTGGTTGTAACATGTTGAAATGTACACCACCTCATACTGCTCCCCTATCTCTATATCCACAATTACAGCCCTGCAGATTCATCTGTTACTAACACATCTTCTTCCTGAAACATTTTAACATGACCAACTCTCTTAGACTGGTGCTCGTTTCATTCATTCCGATTACTAACAATCATTTGTTTCATCCGTTCAACCAAGGAATATCCAACCACAAAGGTTCTCTCTAGCACACAAACATAAGTAGGAAGGCATAGAGAAATAATGCTAGCTTAGATTTCCCTAATGACAAATACCTCCGAGGTCCGATCTCTGAAGCACTAATCGTATCGTATTCATCCAGTACCTGGAATGAACGTAATTCCTCGATAAATACCCAGCTTATGAAATGTCATCCTTTCAAATGGAGAGAATCTCAAGATAACTCTCAGGCACTTCCTCAAGGAAGTCCTCAGCAGCATGTGAGTTGGGCTCACCTCAGAACATGAGGGGTATATGACGTTGAAAAACGTTTAAGGCACTATTCCTACATGTGTTCTCTACCGATACCACCAGTTGTAACTGCTGACCAAGGGGTAGTGACATAGCAGGCACAGAACCTGAAGGTACTATCTCGGGCAATAGTTTATTTACCGAATCCTCATCACTAAGCAGGCAGTCCTCATGGTCACTAATTGTAAACAACTAGCTACTATGATCACAGTCTACTCTACTCGTGTCTGAAATAGACAAGTAACTCTACCAATCACCTCCATCCAGCCCTCAGCTGTGTGGGAATCTATCTCGCCTCGAAACCTTAGAGGACTCTGCAATTGGAACTCGTAAAATGCACTTAGTTGGCATCCACCATATGCTAGTGTGGCTGGTGGCATCTGTTGCCCAACTAGTAGTGGTGCTTCTGATACACCACCCGAAGATTCCAACATATTAAGAGGGCCCTAAAATAGAGCTTCATCGCTCGGTGGGCTATCAGTGCGTACAACACTCGGAACTCGATCCAACTGTCTGAGTGGAGGCATCCTGAAAAGAAACATGTGTGATACAATAAAAAGTGTATACCTGGTGAGCTAACCTGGTTGAGCTAACTTAAAGAAAAAATTTTAAAACACACATGCAATCAGTGTTTTCGTGCATTGAATTGGAAATCAGAAGTCAGGGTCTAGGTGTTCTAATACATCAGCTGTCGTACCAAACACAGGGCTCCCTAAACTGAAAACCACACTCCCTGTAAATACCATTATTTATTAATATAAATGAATGATCAATGTTCATTGTTCTGCAGTATAACTGATGCCTCTGATTCTAATTTCTCATGACTTGTGCCCGGCGACTCATGGTGTGACTACCCCATGCCCGCCTTCCACAGGCCAGGGGCTGGCGACTAGCACAAAAGACGTAACTCCCTATAACTAGGAAGGCATTGCCATTAAAACCTATAAACTTCCACAGATGATAGGATCACGAGTAAACTGAATAACCAATAAGTGGGTACAGTAAGTAAAAATGGGCCAAAATACAAGCCCAACTAGAGAGTAAAATAAACTGAAAGTACAAGTACAAGTGAGGAAACTAGGTAAAACAGCCACTGGTCGTCCTTAGAGGTTCCTACCTGATGGGCAGGGATAGATCGTCTCCTCATCACTCCACATCCGTCTGTATCCTCCATATACCAACACGCCGTAAGATCCCCCTCTGGGTACCATCCAGTCCTGGTACTCTTAGCCTCATTCAGCGTAGTTCGTCATCTGCATCCAACACAATAAGGTGCAGGCATAACCCGTGCAGGGGTGAGTATAACGATACTCAGTATGGAACCTGAGACCCTCAAGGTGTCACAAAATCCAAAATGATAATCCACAGAGTATGAAATCAATAGATATACCCACTTAGGTATATGCCCATACATATACCTATGTTATCAAGTAACCCATCTTAATCATGAAGAAAACAGAAAAATTACTAACTCAGCTCAACCTAGATTTTTATTCACATTATTGAAACCACGGCTGCTGGAAAACTCCTCCCATGTAGAGTATAGTGGGCCTACCATGACACCAAGGTGCTTCCCACTAACCATGTACTACTGAGGTACTCCTATTGAGTATCGTTGGTCTGTTGCATCACCAAGGCGTTCCCCACCGTGGGTCTGCCGCCACAACCCGTCGCTCCCTCTAATAACCTATAGACGTAATCCTACTATCGAGTACGGTGGGTCTACCACAACAACCAAACGCTCCTCCGCCATGGGTCTGCCACCACAATGAGGCGCTCCCCACTGGGCTAGTCGGGTCACTCCGAGTCAATCGTACAGTAGTCGCCAGGTCTCATCCAACTACTAGGTCTTCGCACTCTGCTCGTTCGTCACCGAAAGGATCCACTCCATGAGCTAATCGTAAAAATTCCAACTATCACAAAATCCAATGATGATGTATCTCAATGGTCCTCCACATCATAGGGGTCTCAATGCAACAAACAGTGCATCAATTAGACGCTTGGTCTGTGGGTTATTTTCCTTTTAGTCCCGGGGGCCCGGTTGGATTCGTGCACGATCCAACCAGTCCATCTCTCTACTATATCCCAATCTCTAGTGGGGTATACTCAAAGAGATGGTCATTCTCCTAGATTACCAGCACCGCTGACTATTTTTCAAACGGATGTCTGGTGCCAAAGATATAGAAAAAGACATTGAAGGGTCGTAGTGGGACTAGATCTGGTCCGACCCAATCTGACTGTCCCGACACATCCAGACTAGGCCGGCCTGGTTTGGGTCAACCCGGCCTACCCCGATAGGTTAAGCCCGGACCGCTGGGCCCATCCCTGCCAGTCGCGAGGGGCAGCAGAGGGCCGTGAGGTCGCGGACCGGTCACGAGGGTGTGGACCGGCCACTGGTCGACCCAAGGGAGGTTCCTCCTGGAGGACGCCGTGAGAAGGTGCGGCTCTGGGCAGTTTTGCCTAGAGGCTGGGGGGCAGCAAGGGCGTGGGACGGTTCATCCTGGGAGTCATGAAGGGCCGGTGGGCCGGTACGGCCGGGGCGTCCCGGGAGGCTGGTGGGTAGGTTCGACCAGCGTCGACATATGGAAAGTGGGGCGCCCGAACGGTAGAGCCACAAAGGGCGCGGCCGAATGGAGCACGCATGGCCACTGGGTGCATAGGGCGCGCGGAGCCGCGGGATGCACGGATGGCGGAGCCACAGGGTGCACGGGGCCAGCTGACGGCAGAGCTGCGGGGTCCACGGGGGGCGTGGGGTGCATGGAGCCTCAGGTGACTTGTCCGGGTGCTGCCGCGAGGGTGCGGGCGGCTCGACCGAGGCTGTCGTGAGGTCTCGGTAGGGCGGTGGTTCTGCGGAGTGGTGTCATACACCATTGCCATTGTCATGGCTAGCGGTGCTGCCGGTCGCCATTCTTGTGCTCCTCGACATTGGTTGTCTTCCTTCCATATCGCGAAGAAAACCAATGGAGATCGGCGAAGGGGTTGGGCCATGTTACTTTGGCCCTCACCCTCCACATTTAAAGTGGTAGCAAGTAGCTATACATTAATCATGAACCAAGAGGGAGGATAATAATAAAAAAGATTGAAGAATACGATAAAAACCCCTACCTTTTTGGTTTTTCACCGATAGAGTCATGGTGAAGAAGACGGATCATTGGGAAAATACTGATGTCGGTGTTGTCGGCATTTTACTCGATCGTCAGTTTGTGCGTCAGCTCGTCGTAGTCAAAGACGTACTATGTCTTAGGATATTACGAGGAAGAAGGTCAATGTTTGGCTTGACTTTTTTCATCGGTGGAGCGTTCTTCATCGGTGGAACGTGTTCTTTGTAGAAGAAAACATTCTTCGTTGGAGATCATAATCCTCCAAGTGTTGGGCGTCATGTCAATTTACTAGCACTTTTTCGCATGGTCAAGTCATCCCACATCCTCTTACCAAGAAGCATATATAAAAGACAATCGGGAGGTAGGTAATGATCTTTGGAATTTAGGACGGTTCATTTATTAGGAACCTTCCTAAATTAAATGATGTTGTAACTTAATTTAAAGAGGTGTTCAAGACAATTAATTTACGTTTGCACAAAATATAGACATGTTGGAATAATTACTGTGGAGGAAGCTCAAGAGGCTACTCCACATTAATGTGGGAGTTGAGAGGTTTATCCCCCATTAAGAGGGGTGTTGGGAGGTTTAGGGCTCGGGTGGTCCCCACCACCAAAACCTCCCATGGGGGGTTAATGTATAGTGGTCCCAACTTCCCAACATCCACAAAGAGGTTTAGTTCTGGTTGACCCCACCTCCCAACACCCACATGGGTGATGCAAATAAAAATAAAGTTTCACACACTTTTATTTTTATATTGATTCCTTCACAAAAATCCCAAAAACTAATTTTCACCCTTGACCATCTTTCGTCGAGGTGAAAGTCTCCATAAGTGAATAATGGTGTTGTGAGTTCAACGTTGCCCTCAGATTTTAATTCTGAGAATCGATTCAAATGTTACAAAACGCCACTTGCACGTTTAATGAACATACCCGAAAAAAAGTTTGGAAAATTATTATCAGTCACCCTCCACTCGTGATGGTCGAGGTTAGGATCTGCCTAGGTGAAACACACCCCAACGAACCTAATGGTACTCTTTTATTTTCAATGCAAGTTACCAATGTGAAGTTATAAATTTTACAATAAAATAATTATCACGTAATTATTTTATTTACGGTGGAAAACTAACTTTCTCTGGCGGCCTGCTCCTGCCAAAGTTAGTATCTGCTTAAATAAAGAATACCCTCATGAGTTCAGCGATGGTCTCAGATTTTCAATCCGAGGTACCATTTGTGAGTTATAAGCATTTTAAAATAAAATAATTTTTTTAATTATTCTATTTATAAATATACAATTTTTGGGTTTTCTTACAGGAGGCCTGCACCGACTATTCATAAGTAATGCCTAGGGTAAACACACCATCTTGAGGGCAACGATTCCCCCATATTTCAGATCAGACTAACCGTTTAAGAGTCATTTCACTTTTTTGATAAAATTGATTACATGCATTAACTTAAGCTTAACAAAACATCGACGGATCATTCCGGGCACTCTGGGCCTCAGAATCGCATGCCGTCTAATTTCGTAGACTCGTAAAATTCCCATATATTAAAAAATATTACATGGAAATTACCGGTCTCTACAAATTATTTGAAGTCAATTTGGATGGTATGGATTAATTCATGTTGTTATTTATGTTTTATGATATTAGAATAAGTGGATCCCTTTTATGTGAGAGGGGAGTGTAAGTCTAGAAATTTATTAAAATATTAATTTAATATACAATAATTTTAATATATAAATGTATCATATGTGTGATATTTAAAATATAACATTATATTTTTTCTAAAAACCATCAACAAATAAAAATTATATATTTTTTGACAATTTTTTTACCATTATCACTTATTTTCAGTATTATTTAACCCATTTACCTCTTATAGGGATAAAATGTGTTTTTTTTATTTGAGGATTAATGTACTTACTACCAAAACAAAATATTACCCTAAATGAAACAAAGATGGTATTTTAATTCGTATCTGAATAATTGGGAATAAAATAATATTAATTTGTATATTATGTTAATAAATAAAAAATATTTATTTTTATATATCAATTTTATCAATTTTTTAAACTACTAATTTCATTCACTTTAATAATATAAAAATAAAACATATAATGAAAAAAATATTATATTTAAAATAAGTCCTGGAAATATATTAAATTATTTTAGAACATTATTTTATTCAATGTATATTTATTTTAATGTTTTATTTATTATTTATTATATTTTTTAAAAATTCAAATATTTATTTCAGAAACATTATGCTAGAAATTATGCTGATTATATAATCCATTAAAATGTTAAATAAATTACCATGATTATGATTAATCAATTATATTTCAATATAAAATTTTTAGTCTAGAAAATATTTTTGATAATACCATATTAAAAATATTAAAAAAATTCAAAACTACAGCGTGATATGTTAGTGAATTGGTTAAATAAAAACCTATAATTGTCATAATATAATCTGAGTGACCTGAATGGTCATGAATGTTTCCATTGGTTGAATTGGGTAGATATATAATAAACAAATAGAATTCTCTGAACATTTAATTTAATATAATTTTCTGTTTCATTTAATATGTAACCCTTAATTACTTGATTTAGGCATTACTGTGATAAAAAAATCAAAAAATGCTAATAAGCATTGGGACAGAAATATGAAGAAAGTATTTAATAAATTTTTAACAACAGATTCTAAATATGAAATACATTTTATACAATTTATAATACATAAGTTACATAATTTAATTTCATATTAAACAATCAAAATACAAAGACATGTATTTTTTTAAAAAAATTATATTTTTAAGTATAATTTTATTAAACTAAATAATAATATAAAATAGTTATCAAAAATCATAAAAATAATATTTAAATAATATTTAACTAAATAATATTTACGTATAATGAAAAAATATTTTTCTATTTTATAGACTCTATAATAAAATTCTATTTTTAATAATAATCCATATTTGTCACAATTCTTAGAAAAAATAATATTTTATAAAAATTATGAATAATTCATCATAAGATAATATTATTTCAGTCCTAATTTTAAAAAATAAAATAAAATTATGAAAATAAAAATGTTAAAATATCATAAAATAAAATATAATAATCATGAAATAATGAACAAAAATCAAAATTTAAGAAAACATATTTTTTTAAAAATTATGTGAATATTCTAAAAATAATAAGATTATTTACTATGAATATACCAATACAGTCATATTGATTAATAAATTATATTTATTTCAAAAATAATTTATTCAAATCAATGAACTATAATTAAACATCTACACTATAACAATAAATTTAAATAATAATATATAGTTTATTAAGCATGTTGTGGTATATCTTGAATACTATCGAACGTAGTGTTTCCTATTAAAATATCAATATTTCATATTATCCTACACATTTTTAAATACTAAAAAATATGATATTGGGCTCATTATTAAGGGTTTGAACTTTCAAAATACCTTTATTAAATTCCTTTTTCATTACAAATATTCATAAAACATCAACATGATAGGGGAGAAAATAGCAAATGAAGGTAACTTGAGATAACTCATATTAGGTCTCAATATAGGAAAACATGGGAGTAGATGAAAAAAATAACTCCCATGTAATGAAAGGAAGTGATAGATAAAATGGTATTGAGAAAGGTAACCCTAAAAAATTCTAGAATTTGTAATGGAGTAAACACCCAATCATTTGTCAGCATGAAAATTAAATGACTATCATTTAAATTTCATAATCTATTTTTTAGAGTTGAGGAATTATTGAACACCTCGACCCCAGTTACCCAGAGTCGGTGCATTTTTTTAACACATTGGCATGATTACAAGGAATCAAGTCCCGAAGGACCTATCTGTTTAGCAGTCTTGAAAAAGAGATTTAATACATGAATGTCACATTAAACTTTATAACAAACAAAATCACATAAATAAACCTTTGTGAACACCATTATTTATTTGGCTTAACCCTACATAACAATCACAAATCACTTCTTGGAATCCTGGGAAAAATAAAACATAGAAATGGGTGAGCTCATATGCTCAGTAAGGATAACAATATAGTAGAAACATTCATAAAAAAGAATAAACATTTAAGTCAATGTATATCTAAAACAAAAGCCTTTTAAACTTTAACTTCAGCATAATATGTCAAAAATCAAATTAAATAATTCCATTTACTTATTCACATTGATATTCTACTAGTCGAATAATCACATGCAATATCACTAACCCCTTTCATAATAATAGAATTCATAATGCCAGTCTATCATAACCCCGTAGCCAAGGCCTCGTGCCAAGACTACAAATAAGATTCTGTCAAGGCCTCATGCCAAGACACTAGTTTGTCTCATTAGACCTACCGATGCATCGAGGAGCTATAGCAGGCTCCACCCATCATTTACTAAGTCCAATTCATTCCTCATATGAATAGGTTTAAACGTAATATACACATTCGTATTAAAACTAGCATACGAAATATCAATACTTTATCCATAAACCATGAATGGTATAAAAATAACACATCCACAGTAAAAAAATATATCACAAAACCTTTAATACTATATAGAAGTTCTGTATCGTAGTAAATCAACTGCATATAAGCTTAAAATCCATCCACGGTTGTTGACATAGATGAAAAATGATTTTTAAAATTCTTTGAGAGAAATATCCCTTTTTATGAAAACATTTCAAAGTCACACAATTTAAAAAGGAATAAATTTAAAGACATTTATGAATCAAAGCTTCCCATACCACATTGAAACTTCTGAAAAGAATTATCATTTTAAAAACATTCATGTCTATTTAAATAAATCCTTAAAACCTGTTTCGAAGACATGGACATTAATGAGAAAGATTTAGAAGAATAAGTATTTAAAAAATTTTAAATGATGTTTTAGTAAAAAATTCCCTTATAATAATCCCTTTTAAATCTCTTTCATGAAACATGGCCATGAATAATAAATATGTCCATGTATATACTTACGTTAAAACCACCTCGTATAATAAAGATATTGTGAAATTAACCCTTACCAATTTGGTATCTTATGAAACATACACCCCATGAAGGAGGTATAATACAATTAATATGTAAATAAACATAAATTAATGTTTATTATAAAAATAATACAATTATGGGTAGTATACAAACCACAGGAAAAGTAATAGTGGCAATATGGCACAAATGTCACGGGAATAAGGAGTGAGATGAAAACCCCTTACCTTGGACTTTTCCTAGGATGAGGGTAGGTTAACCTCCTCAATAATAGTTAAATAATTGTTATTAAATTATTCAAGAATCATATATAAAAATATTATATCATATATGATCTTTTAATATTGTTTTGTTAATAATATTTTAGTATTATCATCGTTTTGGGTGTTAACTGATTCGTTTTCCTTTATATGATTTGTTACGTAAGCCGTATTTGTTATGGATAAGTTGTATTTTATTGATATCCTGAATGATATCATGTCCTTAAAAATTACTTTTAATCATCATTTTAGAATTAGACTTGAATGGATATGATGGGGAAATGAATCTCATCACATTTGTGGAGACGGTAATCCGTACGTACGCACGAATGCTTCTTCAATTTAATTTTTCATTTTAAGAAGAATAAAAACCAAATTATAAATAGGTATATTATTATTCCAGTATAATATATTTTTTATATATTTTACATAAGTTCATTAACACCATCCTTTATATGTTCCATGTATGGTATAAAAGAGTTATATCACTATGAGGGGTCGGTAGTCCGCACATCCTCAAATGAAATTATCTTATATATATACAACATGAAAATAATAATGTAATTATAGAACATGATATATATAAAAAATATAAAAAATATTTTATTTAATTATAGTTCTATCATAATTTTTACCATGATATGTTTAGGAGATAATTGAACAATCATCGTTTCGTGAGGCGTTTGGTTTCCATCCACAGAAACATTATGTTCTTCACCCATTATATGAATTTCTGTGTATGTGTAGTTATAATAATTTCCAGTAAAATATACTAGTATATTTTTTATACTGTTTTTGTTACAAATGAAAATAATAATAAGAGTTTAGGGGTTTGAGAAGTAAAAAAAATAAAAGAAGCTAAGAGAAGTTGTTGCCTTTAATTTGGGTAACTCCCTTTGGGTTGAACCAAGAATGACTATTGAAGTGCCTTATTTCTAAGGTAAGGATTCTAGGAGAAGTATAGGGATGTAGGTATATTAATTGGGTATATTTTGGACAAGACAAAAGGCATGAGCAGTGTGAGGAATTGGTTAGAAGTGGGGTCCTTTAATAAGGGGTAGGAAGGGCTCCTTAGGAAAAACTTAAAGTATTATTTTATAATAAAATCATATTCAGATTTTAATGACTCCAAAGTAGATTATTAAAAGTATATGTTGGGTACAGATCGAATGATACTTAAAAAATAGGTTTTACATATGTTTGGGTCACATTATTAACCTTACCTTTTAGTTTTAACTCTTAGTTAATTTGTTTGACATTTACCATGTCTCTTTGTATTTTTATATTATATTGTTGATAAACATAATAAAAACTTCTAATCGACCACTAAGTTTTCCATTAATGATGAAAATATCATGATATAAGTCTTTTGGCCGAATCTTATATTTTTAGGAATAGAATATCGATTAATAATATAATATTTGGTTTAAAAACACTTTTATGTCAATTTTGGAACTATTGGGTATTTTGTTTTTGATAAATGTGTGACAACAATATTACTTAGAAAAAAATTCATATAACCAATCCTAAAATGTAATATTAACCAATAAAGTTATTGTAACACATAAAAAGTCTCAAATTACATTTATTTGGTTAATTATAATATCCATTATCTTAATATATCATTATTATGGTAATTGCTGCATCATCATTGTATCATAAATAAATTAAATTATTTAATGTCTACAGAATATTAATAAAATAAAATTCTTTAGGAAATAATTTTATCTTTATAATGAATATTTATAGTAAAAAATATTACTTATATAGCACCATATTAAAATTAATTACTAAATGATTAAGGTTTATGTCAATTTTGCCATTACATTTAATTAATTAATCTAAAATGTCATTATCAATCATAAGTGGCTCCATGGGGTCCCAAAATCGACCCATATATGACCATGGTCATCCATGAATCATCCATTAATGTTAGGAAATGTGTTATGGTAATTTTGAGTTATTACAATATTCCTTTTACCTTTAATTACACTATTTACCTTTAACCACGGTAAATAAAAGTAAAAAGTTACTATTCAAAAAAAATTATTTTTATCTAATTAAACCACAATTTAATCCTTTATATTAACTATGTCTCTCATATTTTCAAAATTCCACTCACAGAAGCGGTAAATTTATATTTTATGTGAATTTTCAAATTCTCTTAGGAGGAGGGTAAAAGCGGGTGAAAAGTTCAATAAAATTTTTATATATGTAAAATTATTATAAAATGAATCCAATGAATTAAATTGAACTTATATAGGTATTATGTATCTATTTTTACATAAAATAAATTTATATAAAATAAATAATTATTTAAATAAAATTTTGGTTTTAAACTATAACTCAGTGTTTTCCACTATTCATCAAAAACTAAAAGTTTTCAGAAAAATTCCAAAAATCTATCATAAGATAATTTTGATATTATGAATTCAATAATGAAGTATATTTTACCAAATTAGAAACATATAAGTTTCATTTATTAATTTAAAATTAATTCCCGCTTTCAAAACCAAAAGGTGTGTTTTTAAAAAATAATAACTACCAAAATTTTGACACATGTTTATGTCCAATTTCAAAATGAAATTACTTACAATGACCATCATTGGATTAAATGGTAAAAATATCATATATTAATACATCCAAAAAATTAAAATGTATAATTTATCAATAAAAGTTATTTTGATTTAAAAAGTTGTTTTAAGTTAAAATATAGTATTTTCACTATTCACCCAAATATGAATGTTATCCAAAAAACACCAAAACTTTATCAAACCCAAATTCATATGCCCCTATTCTAAAGTATAGGTTTATTTTGTCAAATTGAATATATAAAAGTTTCAAATATTGTATTTAAAAATTTTTCTCCATTAAAAGTTGGGAAAATTGCATTTTTTGAAAAATAATTCTTTTATCTGAAAAAATCTATTTGTTCTTACATTATGTCTAAGAAACTAAAATATGGATTCTAATATTATAAGTATTATATAAAGTTCAAAATTCAATTAATCCTATTCATAAATGCTTTTGAACGGCTTGTTTGAAAGTCATAGTGCACTAGAACTCGGTGTTGCTTGTAGTGCAAGTTATTAAATTACTTTGAAGAAATAACATACTCTTAAATATTGGGGTGTTACAAATTAAATTATAATATATAATGATAAAAAATTTAAATATACATTATTTTCAACTACAATTGTATCATTTAATCAATTATAACGTCAATCCCATTTTTTCCTTAGGATGACTACTCAAGATGAAATTTTGGGCCTTGAAGCATCATAATCTACATATAACGATAAAAAAAATTATCATATAAAGGACTGTATATTCCTCCTATTTATTGTAATTAACCAATACCCAAATTTATATTTATATATAAGACAATTCGATATAAATGATATTCCTTTATATGGTAAATATTGTCATTAGTCTCCATGGTTATATAGTTATAGCGAATATTTAATAAAAAGATATCCTTAAAATTTCTCATAAAATTTATAAACTATTACCAAAAACCAGAAATTAAATGGATTTTATCTCATATTATTATCTGATAAATTTGATCATTTATCACCAAATAATATCAATGATGCTTAATGTGTCATAAAAATTTAATTTTCTTATTCACATATTCATCCTGATATGATAAGCATTTATATAAAAACATGAATCACCATAAAATAAATTGAATATCAAATATTATTTGAAAATATAATTCATACTTTATTACTCAAAAAATCCCATGTAATTTTGTTATCCTGAATCATATAATATTCAAAAAATAATGAACATATTCTAAAAAACATTTCATATGAAATAAATTTTTGATAAAATAGATAATCCCAAATTCTAATAACCAATAATTACCTCAAAATTAGAGATCATATAAAAAATAATTGTTAAAAATAGAAATAAACATTGGTCCCCCAATAGAGAATGAAATATTATCCAAATATAGTTTTTTTCAAGTTAAAAATAATAGTTACATTTGAATAAATCATTTAAAAAATTTCAATAATTCTCCCAAAAAAAATTTATCATCATTTCACTACTTGTTTTTTAATTGTTTTAAATTTTATAATATACATATTTTTGAAATAGGAAAAATGATTATACTAGAGAATATTACATAAGTGTTTCATTATATATGTAATATATAATAAATACCACTATATTAGAATTATGAAAACATGTTAGAACAAAATGTAATTCATTAAACCTCTTTCTTAATCCTCTTAACATATTTTTTCATTTTATTTTTCAATAAATCACTCCTATAATCAATTATATGAATAATATACTTATTATTTATCAATATCAACAAAAATGTATCATAGATTGAGCATAAGAACATAATTAATACCATGAATTCAATTTTTAGGATTTAATTGACATTATCTTCATTATCCAATATGATTCCCAAATTCAAAAAGATTAATGTTAATATTTGTTATGGTAGTTCCATTTTCAAGTGATATAAAAATGTTTTCATTAAAATATAGGGGGATACCTCCATTTTATTGAACCCTAAAAACTACGCATCTATTATTCTGGTTAGAGGATACCCTCCATATATACTATAGACCCACTGGAAAATAATCCAAAAAATTTATAATCACATAGTCTTATATCCAAAACAAAACGTATGATGCTTCATGTAAGTCAACATCAGTATAAGAAGTTGTGAAGGATTTATCATCATCTTGATAAAGGATCCATAATCCATATAAATTGAAATCATTGAAAAAAAATGATGTGTTTCATATTAAAATTAAAAAACACCTTGAAAATGAAATAAACATAGAAATTCCCAAAGAAAAATTAATCTTTTAGTCCATTATGCCTATGATGAGTAACTTTACAAACTAAATATCTAGTAAAATATCATTAGTCATTTTATAATTTCATAACATAATTCAACAAAAGATGTTTTGAGATGTTGAATTTTTATATACTTTAAATTTATATAACCATGATGATATCCATATCTCATAATAAAACCTAACAATAAAATAAGCCTTATATCAAAATATTTATAAACCCTAATCTGATACAAGCATAAATGGAGGTGATATAATCCTTACCAGTTCTAGTGTTTTAGAAATAGAATTATCTTACATTAAATTATTAATTTCTTTTTTGTTTATTGTTTTAGATAATTAAGAATAACTATAACTTATTAACCCACACAATATCGATGGACACATATAATTAGTATTCATTTTATCCACCAATCCATACACATTAAAATATTACAATGTTTTTACATTATAAATCCTCACAATTTTTATATTTTCCATATCCTTGTATAAACACTTCCTTAAACCACTATGATTATTTTTAAAAACATATTATGGGTACAATTTAAGTAACCTAAATAAAATAATTGAATGAAATAATTCAATTAAAAACCCACAAAAACATTTTAAAACCCCTTATCTTTTTACCTATATAATAGAAAAATATTTTCAAAAACATCATTATAATCCATTTTAATAAAAAAATGTAAAAAATTATAATTAATTAGAAGCTATATTAATTTTTTGTAGGTATCACGGGAAATAATTTTATCTATCATTCTTAAAAATGGAATAACTAATATGGTCAACATCTATCATTGGAAATAAGACTGAATTTTAGTTTACAACGTAACCACCCACACATGGTTTCTCACAAAACTAGGCATCATTGGTTAATTAAATAACCACCCATTCTTGGAATATTATAGAACCACTCACCATTTGTTTACTATTTAACAACCCATGATCAGAAAAAATTCCCATTAACCATATAATAATCATAAAACCTAAATTCTTCCAACATAAAATATTGTTATGGAAAATATGCATTTCAATGCTAAATAAAATAATTTTGCAAGATCTTTGCACATGAAAATTAAAAAATTTCTTTTTGAAATTACAATATAAACTCAAAAAATGTAATGTCTTGGATTTTCTGTTTATTATTTTTAAATATTATATAGATTTATTTCGAGATAGGGCATGAAGATGACACATCATTCTGAGGTCCAGTGAGCCCAGAATGGTGGTTTGAACTTTTTTTATGTTAAGTGAGTCGGCACTTGTGCGCGGTTGTGGAAGTTTCCAAAAGGAAGCCTAGATAAAAAATCTGAGTGCACCATTCCGTCCTGGACAACATCTTTACCTAAGAATGAGGCTAACCTCGACCAGCGTGGGTCGAGGGAAAATGTTAATTTTCGGATGTTTTAAGTAAAATAAAATAAAAAAAATTAACATGTTTTTTTTAATTTCATTTAAGGAAACATCCGCTGCAGTGTGGAAACGGTGCAACTATTTCCTTAATTATTGGGGAGTCTTAGTGACTTCGAAATGGAAAGTCAACATCATTAATACTACCACATAATTAAATTCCAACATGTTTCCTCTTTTAGTGGGTTAACCGATTGTTGATCATCGGCAACGTAGAGAGAGGAACCTCTGCAGAATCCGCGGCATGTTGGGGAGAACTCTTGGCGAAGAACGACGAAAGATAAACATCAAGGATCATTGTTACGAAATTGAAGGATCTTGACAAAAATGGAAGCGTGAAGCCTTCATTAATGATCGATCCTTTTGAAAGTTAGGTGTTGTTATTTCAACTTCTTTTCCCCGTATTTGAGTTTAAAAAACGAACGCGGATCAACCACAAACAAGTTGATCCACGAATTCATACTTTCTTACGGGAGGGATTTTTCTTCGAGAATATTATGGGGAATTGATCCATGTTTTATGTGTTTGTTGATTCTTACTCCATTTAATCCTTTTAACAGGAGAGGATCAACTCCGTGACGAACGACGATGGAGGTTCGTTCTTCAATTTGTTTCTTTGGATTTCTTCCCACTTCTTTCCCCATGCATTCTTCGCGTTCTTCGCAGGGCGACGAACAACGGATTGTTGCGCATCTGTTCTGTGATGCAACGATCCCAAATCGAGGGTTTGACACCGCAATGACCTTGTGGATGTGTGACGATGATGGCAGATGAAAAATCGGACCAGATCTGGAAAGGGCGTTCTTCGAGCATTCTTCGTGCGGGAAGATAAAATCATGTTTTTGGAGCCGATCGGAGGCCCGAAAATGATGGAACCGGCTTCATGGTGTCAGTTCACCAAAACCTAGATGTTTTTTGGCCATCAGACAGTGAGATCGATGACCGGAGCACCACGGGAGGCACACTGGTGAAGGGATTTGTTTTTTGAAATTTCCCGAACACACGGCATGTACTTCTGAAGAACACGGTGTGATGTACTGGCAGTGACGGCTAGGGTTTCAGGTTCAGAGAAGAATCACACTATGTGTGACGCCAGTCACAGGGCGTGTTGGACTTTCCCCAAAGCTTGGCATGTACTTTGGGTATTACACGGACATGGGATTATCCATATGGCTTCAGGAGGCACGGCATGTATAACTCAGTAGAGGCAGCTACGCAGAGCTCAGTGTGTATCCCTGGGATACATGGACATGAGATGGAGTACACGACTGTGAACTCTATCACACATCTATGGAAGGCCAATATCATGGGTCATCCTGTGTGTATATTACACGGGTCGTAGTACACGAGTTGGTGACCGTGTACGGGCACATGGCCAGAGTACACGGAGCCAGCCCCAGTAACCCAGAAACGGCGTGTACTCCGTACTACATTTCATGTACTATCTTTTCTACCCGACCAGCCTCACGACATGGGCCATTGTAAACGGGTAGTACCCAGGGGCGGACAACACGGAATGTATCATTTCTACACGTCGTTTACTTTTTGGAAAATGGCTTCGTACTTTTGTTCACCATACCTTGGACATGATTCATTTGAGTTAGTGCCTCTTCTTATTGTTCACCAGAAGGTTAGTAGTCATTCCCTTACACAAGATTATGATCCCTTCAGCAGGACTTTCTGTGATAGAGTCAGGCATCCATCCGGGAGTCCCGGATCGATATCCTCTATCCATTCCCGACCCTAGGTAGAGTCAGGCATCGACGTGACCAACCTTACCAGGCGTTTATCCACTACCTAGCTGGTGTATCACATAATAGGTGAATCCGGATGAGTTGCGGTATCTGCAATGTCCATGGAAGTGATCCTCACATGTGTATTGTGATCTTTCCACTAAGGATTGTGTCTCCCTTAATGAGTACTTCTATCTACCGTAACCTTTACACTCAGGAGTGTGTCTCCTGTAATGAAAGTATCTACCTCTCGTGATGGTTCACAATGGATAGAACTTCTCATATGGATATCATCAGATCCATTAGACTCGTAAAGTGTGTTCCCCCGAAATGAGTGCATCACGGAATCTTCGAACAAAATCCCTTGCAGGGTATGCGGTTGTGTGACTTGTCACTAGACCACGGGTATGGGTTTTGAGTATATCCGGTTTGTTCTATATGATTTGTAGACACATACTGGGATTAGCTGACTATACATTTACATTGTGTAGTGCTTTGTGGTTTTCCAGGTCCTCTACTGAGTATTGTTATACTCAACCCTGCACGGGCTTCGCCCGCACATCTGGTGCCTTGTGCAGTCGAGCAGCCTTTCAACAGAGTCCAGGGCAGACCAAGACATGACCGAGTTTTCTGATTCCCCTATAGGTCTAGGAATTCCTACGGCTACGGGCGGCAGTCCCAGTACCTTGATGTGCTTACAGGTTGGACTTTGGAGTTTTTTTTTCAGACACTTGTTTTTGGTGGGCTTGTATTCTAGCCCAGTTTAATTTTTCAGTACTCTACCTTTCGTCGTACTCTGTTGGTTGGGTTTAGTTGTATGCATGCATTTTTTTCCTTAGTGTTTTACATTTTAGTATTTTTGGGCTTGGTGATGTGTGTGTTTGTACAGGTACTTAGGCAATGCCTCCCATGTTAGTGATTTGCCTACTCGGTGCTAGTCACCAGCCCCTAGCCTATTGAAGGTGGGAATGGGGAGTCATGGCATGGGCCCCACTAGGACGGGTCGTGACAAAGTGGTATCAGAGGTGGTCAGTTCTACAGTAGGACCAAGAGTTTGTGAGTTTGGTTTGGGGAAACAGTGTTGAGTGTTTCGGGTTTGGATTTTAATCCAGAGACCCCAGTGTTGGTGCGGAGGAAGAGGTATCCATACACTTGGACTATGATAACCTGTTTTTCGACTCGGTACACGAAAACACTGGTTGCGGGGGAAAGAAAAAGTACATGCATCATATAAGAATGGGTTTTGTTTTCCATGTCCTTTGTGTCCGCTATCCCGATATACTCAATGACCATAGTACATCTTGTTTGTTTACAGGATACCTCTGTGACTCATTCCCACTAGCATTCAGTAGCATGGTCATGAGGATGACTCCCTCAGTGACGAGGCTTCGATACAGGGACCAGCTCCCCAGGCGTTTCCACTAGGTGGTGCAGATGCTATACCAACACCAGTGGAGAAACTAGTGGTAACCACTGTACCGACCAGCGAGGATCGTAGGCTCAGAGTGCTCCACGAGTTTCAGAAAAAGATACCCCTCATGTTCTGATGCGATCCCGACCCTCAGGCGGCTGAGGACTAGATTGAGGCGGTGACCATAGTTTTCCGTCTATTGAGGACACTAGCAGAACAAATGGTGGTCCTAGGAGCGTGCCTTCTTCATGGATCGGCGAAACGATGGTGGATTCTGACCACGCAGATTCACAATGAGGAGACTCTCTCTTGGATGGAGTTTGAGTGACTCCTCAGGGAGGAGTTCTCTTCGGTTACGTTTAGATCTGTGCGATTCCCGGAGCTTCATCAGCTTCAGCAGGGCAGTATGACAGTAGCTGACTATTCATTGAGGTTCACCAACCTCGCCAGGTACTCGATGGATATGGTCCGGGATCATTACTTTAGAGCTCAGACATTTGAGCGAGGTCTACGACGAGACATCCGATCTAGTGTCATGCCTCTATGAATATCAACTTATGCTGGAGTGCTCGAGCGGGCCTTGGTGATCGAGAGTTTCTTGGAGGAGCAGAGATAGCCACCGGCAGTCAGCAGCAGGCAGATGGGTGCGGAGACACCGACAGCGGGGAGCCAACATCAGGCAGATGCATCTGCACGTGGGAAACGTCATAGGAGGACCCAGGATAGGGGATAGACAATCCAGGGATCTCAGGATGGATCCAGTCAACCGAGGGAGAAGCGATTCTACACATGCGATAGTAGGGAGCATCTCGCCAGTGATTGCCCGACACATCGAGCTGCTAACAGGGAATCAGTGGATTGACCACCGAGGCAGAGGCAGAGAACGGAGCAGGCAAACCCCCTAGGCGGTGGATGTGGAAGAGGAGCAGGGAGAGCAACAGGTGGTGACAGACGCTTCGAATTATTTCCACCACCACCCCCAGGAGGTCCGCACCAGGCTCAGGGAGCTGGGGGACAGGGGCGGGTACAACTACATGCGGTTGAGGCATGCGAACCAGGGGCTCCAGGTATGATTTGAGGTATGATCTGTGTTTTTTATACCTTAGCAGTCATACTCATAGAAATAGGTGCCATTCATTACCATATATCCACATGTATTGTACAAAACCTTGAGATTCCCATAGAATAGTTGACTCGATCATTACGCTTGGAGACACCAATGGGAGGAGACTCGACGATCATGCACCTTTGCATTCCATGTGATCTTACCGTTGGCGGCAATAGTTTTGGTTGGATCCTCTTGGTGGTAGAGTCGATGAATTAAGACGTCGTTCTGGATACATATTTGTTATCTTCAGTCCATTCCCAGATAAAATGATTTAGGCAACGAGTGTGGTGTGTCTCCCGAGATGGAATATGGTTTTCCATTGTCAGAGAAAAGGAAACACATGCATCACAAAATGGGCTCATGCATAGGAGGGTGCAGGCGATCACTCATGAGTTGGCTGGCCTTACCCTCGGAGTAGTATATGTTGTGAGCTCTCAGTTCCAAACAGTGGTGGCGGAGTACGACGACGCCTTTCCTGAAAATGTTCTTGGACAACCTCCCCATAGGGAAATCGGCATCTACATCGACTTACACCCCAGGACGACACTGATTTCCTCATCAACTTACCTGATGGCTCCAGCAGAGCTTCTCAAGCTGAGATTATAGTTGGATTATTTGTAGAGCAAGGGTTTTGTAAGACCCAGTGTCTCACCCTGGGCAGCCCCAGTCTTGTTTACTAAGAAGGAAGATGGGATTCTGAGGTTGTGCATGGATTACCGATGCCAGAACTAGGTGACATTGAATAACAAATATCCACTTCCATGCATCGATGACCTATTCGATCAGCTCATAGGGGAACAAGGGTTCTTGATGGTTGACCTTCGATCAGGCTATCACCAGCTACAAGTGCGGGACGAGGATATACCGAAGACGGCTTTCAGATGACACTACAATCACTATGAGTACATGGTGATGCCTTTTGGCACGACGCACACCCCTGTAGTGTTCATGGGTCTAACGAACCGGATCATCCAGCCGTACATGGACTAGTTTGTTTTGGTCTTCATAGAAGACATCTTTGTGTACCCAGTTTCAGAGGAGGATAACACGAGACACCTGTGGATGGTTCTGGACGTACTTCAGGAGAACCAGCTTTATGGGAATCTCTCGAAGTGTTAGTGATGGATTCAGAATTTCCACTTTCTAGGACATGTCATCTCAGAAAATGGAGTGGCTGTAGACCCAGCCAAGGTGGAGGCTGTGTTAGCATGGGAGCCACCTTAGAGAGTAATGGAGGTGCGTAGCTTCATTGGGTTGGCAGGATATTACCAGAGGTTCATTCATGACTTCTTCCGGATATCAGCACTGATGACGGCCTTGACCATGAAGGGGAAAACCTTTGTGTGGACAGAAATGTGCCAGCATGATTTTGAGCAGATGAGACAGAGTTTGACGATCACCATAGTCTTGATATTGTTGGGGGAGGGTGTCGGGTATGTAGTTTTCATCGCGCATCAGGGATCAGGCTTGGTTGTGTCCTGATGCAGAGGCATGCCATGATGGCTTATGGTTCGTTCCAGCTTAGTCCACATGAGCAGAACTATGCGACCCAGGATCTCGAGTTGGCAACGGTAGTCTTCACATTGATGATGTGGCGACACTACCTTATGGGTGAGCAGTTTATTGTCTACTCTTACCACAAGATACACAAGTACATCTTCTCAAAGAAGGATCTAAATCTATTGTGGAGGAATTGGCTTGAATTCCTCATGGACTATGATTTTAATATCATCTATACTCTTGGGAAGGGTAACAAGGTGGTGGATACTGTTAGCCTAAGGTCAAGCTCACAACTATTGAGTGAGGCGACATAAAATTTATCCACGTTACATTTATCCTTTATGGATGGAGAGGGTAAATCTTTCCTATAGTCAATGGTTGTAACCGCTCCACTCTTATAGTTCTTTTTGGAGGCACAACTTGGGGATGTTCACTGTGTGGACTTACGTGCTATGTTATTCATAGGACATTCTCTTGATGGATATTTAAAAGCTGGGGAGAAAGTACCTATTTTCATGGGACACACTGTTTTACTAGTGGCGTTGTAGGAGGAGATCCTAAGGGAGTTTCATATATCCCCTTTGGTGGTACATCTTGGAGTGGAAAAGATGTACCAGGATCTTGGATGACAGTTCTGGTGGTCAGGAATGAAGAAGGCAGTAGCAAAGTTCGTTTCTCAATGCCTCACATTCCAGCAGGTGAAGGCTGAGCACCAGGTTCCAACATGATTAGCTTTCCACCTAGAAGTCCCCGGGTGGAAGTGGGGTGGAATATCGATGGACTTCATGATAGGATTACCACAGAAGTCCAAGGGGCATGAATCTATCTAGGTGATCGTTGACTGACTCACCAAGTCAGCCCACTTCCTAGCTATCAGGGAGCAGAGTTCTATGGAGAGATTGGGGCGCCTCTACATACAGGAGATAGTTCAGCTTAATGGAATCCCATCGACTATAGTCTCACACCGAGACACCCGCTTCACATCCTGTTTGTGGAAGGGATTGAAGGAGGATTTTGGGATTCAGCTAAGCTTGAGCACAGTGTTTCATCCCCAAAAACATGGTCAGACGGATATGAACATTCAGGTTCTGGAGGATACGTTGAAGGCCTATATCTTGGGCATTGGTCGCAGCTAGGAGGACCAACTACCACTGTTGGAGTTTACGTACAACAACAGCTACCACTCCACCATCGGTATGGAACCGATCGAGGCCTTGTAAGGGAGACCCTTCCTTTTAACGCTTTGCTAGACCATCCTTGGAGAGTCAGCACTCACGGGTCCAGAGTTAGTTTGAGCTAACACAAAGAAGGTGCAAATCATCTGGGAGTAGATGAAGATTTCACATAGCTGGCAGAAGTCTTATGCTGACAGGCGACAAAGACCTCTGGAGTTCAAAGAGGGAGACCATGGCTTTCTTCGGGTCTCCCCTCGATGAGGGTTGCCGAGATTTGGCCGAGGCTGCAAGCTATCTCCGAGGTTCATCGGACCTTTCCAGATTCTATGTAGAGTTGGAATGGTGGCGTACATCCTAGCCCTACCGCAACAGTTACATCAGGTACATGATTTCATCCACGTGTCGCAGGTGAGGAGGGACGTGCATGACCCATCACACGTCCTCGACTGGGGTGAGCTGGACATCGAGGATGGATGGACCTTTGCTGAGTACCCGGGGGAGATCAAGGATCAGCAGGAGAGGATCCTTCGTGGTTGATCGATTCCCTTAGTGCGCGTCTGGTGGAAGCAGGAGAATCTTTAAGCGAGCACGTGGGAGCGAGAGGCCCAGATCTGTTCCCAGTACCCTCATCTTTTTGAGTAGCCTCTGTTTTCGCTTTCAGGGGACGTAAAGCCCCAAGGTGAGGAGAATGCAATGTCACATATTTTACTTTTATTATTTTTAAATATTATATGTAATTATTTCAAGAATGGGTGCAAAGACGGCACATATTTCTAAGGTCCAGTGAGCCCGGAATGGTGGTTTGAACGTTTTTTATGTTATGTGAGTAGGAACTTGTGCCTGGTTATGGCAGTTTCCAAAAAGATGCCCGGATTATAAATCTGAGCACACCATTGCGTCTGGAAAGACGAATTTACCTAAGAATGAGGCTAACCTCGATTGGTGAGGGTCGAAGGAAAAAAGTTAATTTTCAGACGTTTTAAGTAAAATAAAAAAATTTAAATTAACAAGTTTATTTTATTTCATTTAAGGAAACATCTGATGCAGCGCGGAAACAATGCAGTTGCTTCCTAAATCAATTGGGTGTCTTAATGACTTCGAAATGGAACGTCAACATCATTAATACTTCCACGTAATAAAATGCCAACACGTTTCCCCTTTTAATGGGTTAACCGATTGTTGATCGTTGAAAACATATAGAGTGGAACCATTGTAGAATCAACTGCACGATGGGGAAAACTCTTGGCGATGAATGATGATAGTTCAAAATCAAGGATTGTTGCATTGACGTTGATGGATCTCAACGACAGCGGTAGCTTGACACCTTCATCAACGATTGATCCATTCGAAAGGTAGGGGTTGTTATTTCGACTTCTTTTCTGCTAATTTGAGTTTAAACGATGAACACGGATCAACCACAAACAAGTTGATACACGGATTCATATGTTCATGCAGGAGGGATTTTTATTCAGGAAAATTATGGCCAATTGATACCTGTTTTATGTTATTGTTGATTCTTGCTCTGTTTAAGCCTATTAACGGGAGCGTATTCACACCGTGACGAATGACGACAGAGGTTCATTCCTCAATTTGTTTATTTGGATTTCTTCCCCCTTCTTTCCCCGCACATTATTCGTGTTCTTTTCGGGACGATGAACAACGGATCGTTGCACATCCATTCTGTGGTGCAACGATCACAAATCAAGGCTTCGACACGGTAATGACCTTGTGGAGGTACGGCGACGATGGCAGATGAAAAATCAGACCGGATCGAGAAAGGTCGTTCTTCGATCATTCTTTGTGAAGGAAGTTAAAATCATGTTTTTGGAGCCGATCGGAGGCCCAAAAATGATGTAACTAGATTCATGGTGTTGGGGTGACCTAAAACTGGAAGGTTTTCGATGATCAGATGGCCAGATCGATGACTGGAGCACCGCAGGAGGCGCACCAGCAAAGGGCATCATTTCTGTATATTTTCAGAACACACGACCTGTACTTCATAAGAACACATCGTTTAGTACTGGCGGTGGTGACTAGGGTTTCAGGGTCAGATAAGAATCACATGGCATGTGCCCCCGGTCACACGGCGTGTTGTACTTTCCTCGAAGCTCGTCGTGTACTTTGGGTAGTACACGAGCACCGGATGATCTACACAGCTTTAGGCGGCATGGCGTGTATAGCTCGACAGAGGCGGCTACGCGGAGCTCGGAATGTATCCTAGGGATACACAAACACGGGATGGAGTACACGACCATGTACTCCATCACACGGCCAGGCGAGGCCGACAGCGCGGGTTACCCCATGTGCAGATTACACGGGTCGGAGTACACGGGTTGTTGACCGTGTACAACCACATGGCCAGAGTACATGGATCCAAGCCCAGATACCAAGGCACATCGTGTACTCTATAATACACGTCGTGTACTACGTTTTCCTCACAACCAGCCACACGGCATGGTATGTTGTACACGGGCAGTACCAGGGGGTGGCCAACACAGCATGTATCATTTCTACATGCCGTGTTTTTTCTGGAAAATGGCTTGGTCATTTTGTTCACCGTACCTTGGACATATTTCTTTTAGGTTACTGCCTCTTCTTCTTATTTCTCTGAAGGTCATTCATCATTCCCTCATGCAGGACTATGATCCCTTCAGTATGACATTCTGTGATAGAGTCAGACATCCATCCGAGAGGCCCAGATCGAGATCTTTTATCCATTCCTGACCCTAGGTAGAGTCAGGCAACGATGTGACCAACCTTACCAGGCATTGATACTCTACCTAGCTAGTGTATCACCTAACTGGTGAATATGGATGAGTCACAGTATTCACCGTGGCCATGGCAGTGATCCTCATTTGTGTATCACGATCTTTCCACTCAGGAATGTGTCTACCATAATGAGTACTTCTATCTACTGTAACCTTTACACTCAAGTGTGTGTCTCCCGTAATGAGTGTAGCTACCTCTAGTGATGGTTCCTAATGAACAACACTTCTTGGACAGACATCATCAGATCCATTAGAGTCGTGGAGTGTTTTCTCCAGAAACGAGTGCATCACAGAATCTTCGAACAAAATCCCTTGCAGGGGTATGCGGTTCTATGACTTGTATCTAGACCATGGGTCTAGGTTTTGAGTATATCTGGTTTGTTCTATATATTATGTAGACATATACTGTTCTTAGATGACTGTACCTTTACTATGAGTATTGCTTTGTGGTTTTTGGGGTCCTCTACATAATATTGTTATACTCACCCCTGGACGGGCTTTGCCCGCACGTCCGGTGTCTTGTGCAGACGAGCAACCTTTCGACAGAGTCTAGGGAGAACCAGGACATGCCTGAGTTTTCTGAGTCCCCTATAGGCCGAGGTGTTCCTACGGCTAAGAGCAGTAGTACCAATACCTTCTTGTGCATACAGGTTGGACATTGCAGTTTTTTTTTTCAGACTCTTGTTTTTGGTGGGCTTGTATTCTGGCCCAGTTTAATTTTACAGTACTCCACATTTCGTCGTACTCTGTTGGTTGGGTTTAGTTTTATGCATTCATTTTTGTTCCTCAGTGTTTTAAATTTCATCATTTGTGGGATTGGAGATTTGTGCGTGTGTACAGGTACTTAGGCAATTCCTCCAATGTTAGTGATATGCCTACTCGGTGCTAGTCACTAGACCCTAGCCTATTAGAGGTGGGTTTGGGGAGTCACGACACAGGCCCCACTCAGATGGGTCATGAAAAAAAAGAAGATAAAAATATTTAGGGAATTTGGAAGGTGGTATAATATGTACAATTATTATTAGATAATAAAAATTAGTTTTTACATCTATAAAAAATTTTCATTGTTGATCATTAGAGGAAGATTTTTAAAATTAATTTACGTTACTTTTATTCTAACTTATCATGTACCTTAATTATCATCACAAATAATTATATTTAGAAATTATTAAATTCATTGAGAAACTCTTCTTGTTTATTATTATTTTTATAAAACTTATTTCATTATTATATACATTTAAATAATTACAAAGGTAAACAAAAATGTTTTTGTGATATTCGGGATATAAGTCCAAAATGAAATTGTTATGTTTATTATTATAAATGATATCATTAATACAACATATATTTAATAAAAGTAATTTTATTATTCACATTTTATAGATCAATTACAAATTTATATTCAATTAAAAAAATTATTTATTAAAAATAAATTACATTATAATAAAGGATATGTAGGACACATATATACATGACTGTCATTACAAAAAGTCAATGATCATTATTGAAATAAGGTAAGTATTATTTTATCATACCATATTGAATAAATTATCATTTAAATTAATATATATATCATATTAATTATTTAAATACAATTATATACATAACATATGTTTGTTGGTGATATAAAAAGAATCACATCACATTGTAGAGGTGTTCGGGCACATGTACGCAAAAATGATGTTATAATTTTTCAGTATATGGAAAGGTAAAAATGTTTGTGATATAATATTATATTAGAAATTAAAAAATTCCATTAATATTATATATAATAATTTATTATATTATTGTAATCAGTCTTGCAATATAATGTTGCAAAAAAAAATTCACCAGTTCATGAGGCGATAGTATGTTATACACATCGTGGAATAATTTTTTCCCATTTCATGTTAATAGATATTAATATAGATAATTACCCAAAAATTATATAATATATGTATATTTTGGATACCTTTGTTATTAAATTTTAATGGTTGAATAATATTTGAATGACGGGTATGAAGAAAAAAAATATAATGGTTTTTCTAAAAATATAAATCATTTTTGGAAAATCCACTTTGTTTAATAATTTATAACATATATAATTTTTATTAATTATCATATATACATTTATAATGTGTAAATTTTTTCTATGACTGTACTTGGTAACATATTTTATTAAACAATAAGGTTTTTATGTTTGATGAAAATTGAAGATGATATTCCCTTTTACATAAAAGTGTAGGCGCACTCTTTGCATTTATTAATGTATTGATATAATTTAAATACATTTTCAATTCCAAATGGTTCTAATGTCAGTTATTAACAAAAAAATATGATTAATGGTATAAATAAAATCATCCAATATATATTATACAGGTTGTAACATTATTTTTACTCTTATTTTACCCCTTTATCCCTCAACATGACAACATGGATTTGTGATACATGACTGTACAATTTATTTTCTATACAATGAAAACATTTGAATAATTAGACCATAATTTATATATTAAACAATTTAATAATAAGTTGATGTGATGAAATATATATAGGAGTTTTATATCATTTAATAAATTAATACTTATTATCTTATATATATATATAATAAAAAATTTAAGACTACCCATTAAATTGACATTAATAATATTCCCAGAATAATTATAAACCAATCTAATTAAAATATTATATAAATAACATGCCACATTCATCAATAAAAATCATTTATAATTATATTTATTTCATAGTATATTTTCTTTAATAATTTAAAAATCAGTTATTTAAATTTATAGTTAATTAATAGTTACTCCAAAAAACATTGTGCTTGCATTTAAGTTAGTTATTTTAATCTAAAAAATAAAAAAATTACCTGGATGATGATAAACCAAATATTATAGATAATTATACTTCATGTTAACATATTATTTTATATAACAACATATTAAAAATATTAAAGTTATTCAAACCAATAGTGTGACATGTTTGACATTTCATTATATAAAATGCAACAATGTTCATTATCTCATCAAAGTTGTACCAAAAATAACTAAATTTTACACTTGGATGACTATTATTTAAAATAAGTAAAAAAATATAATTTATGATACAGTTTCGTTAATTTTAGAGTCGTTAACATGTAACTTTTAACATTTGTTTACCTGATTTAACATTTACTATCATAACAAAAATTAACATTGATATTATTCATATTGATTAAAAATAAAATCAAAATATTTTTTCATATTGGTCCCAATTACTGAAAATATCAATTAAATTTTTCAATATTTAAAATGTAGAGATAAAATAATTTAATTTAGAATTAAATTTGATAAACACAAATAAATACACTTTTTAAGAAAAACACTATTTTAAAGATAATATGCTATTTTACTAAATTATCAAAATAAATGAATTTAAAACTCATAACTGAAATATGTTAATTGAAATTGAATAAATGAAAATTTAAAACTAGTTAAAAATATTATTTTTCCAGTAAAAAATTAAATAAAAATATATTTTTTTAATTAAAACATATTATTTTGTATATTCCATGAATAATCAATATTTTTATAAATATGTCCAAAATTCATCATAATGTAATTTTGAACTTATAAATTTGGAAACTAAATTAATTTTGTAGATAAATTTTATATATTTAATGATATTTATTTTATTAATCACATAAAAATAAATAAAAATCATTATAGGTGAAAAAATTGTTTTGAACATAACAATTGTATAGGGTTTCATGTATTTTAAAGAAAAAAATTTATTTAATCTTATACCAAAATGTGTTTAAAAGTGAATTTTATTTGTATACCTATTAACTGATTTATTTAATATAAAATAATAAAATTAAATTGTGGTATAAAAAAATTATGTTGCTGCTCCGCGGTAATGGTTATAATTGAATAAATGTAAATCTGGTTATCAACAACCCTTTTGATGAGTGTATTTTATATAAAATTGAAAATTAAATACGAGGATAATAAATTACTGTGAATCTTCCGATAATAAAATATTTAATATATAATAATTGAATAATGTTGTATTTACACCATATAAATGTAATTTGAGAAATAATAAGAATCACATCTAAAGTAATTAATATTTAGATAATTAACCATTAACATGTTTCCCCTTATTCAGGTTGCATTCCTATAATCTCCCAAATAGTGAAATTATGAATATTTAATACATTATTTAGAAACAGATAAATTATATTTAATATTTTATCATCCATTTATTATCATATGTCTTTCAAAAAGTGTATTTTTTACCCTCATTAGCAATATGGAATTCTTTATTAGATAACTCTGAATCTTCATTGGGTTATTCATTAGAGTGAAGGTAGATATAAAAAATATTACAATTTAAAAAATTATACCCATATACATTCATTAACATTCTTATAGAATAGTGTATCTAGTAATTAATAGGCTTCTAAAAATATTTTCAAACTAATGATGATGTCTGTTTAGGCTTATTTTAGAAGGTACAATTTATAATCACCATTTCCTTTCAATTTTAATAACTAATAGTCTATTATGAAAAAATATTATGAATTTAAATAATATCAATTTTAAATATTACGTTCATAATTAAACCCATCTATATATTGTGATTATGAATAATGAAATATTTCGTTCATCGAAACGGATATCCGACCACAACTATGATAGATTTTGGATTTTTCAAATTTACAGTGAGGAGGTGGATAATGGTTATAAAATAAATATAATGAAATTTTATTAAGTAATTATAATTATTTACTTATATAATAATGGTTATTGTTGATTTTCATAGGTTTATTGAGCAATGAACTTGAATGAATTCAGTTAAGAAAATTATATCTTCCATTGATATCAACCATGACTACATTGTAAGTCTCATTATATTGGTCTTATAGTGATGAAAATATATATATATCAAATGATATATTTGTTAATGCATTTTTAATAGATTTTGCATATATTTAAATTTAGATTAGAGGAGTGGTTGGGTGGTGATGGGATATTTTTTTTGGAATGGTGATTTACATTTTTATAAATTATATTTATTTATAAAAATATATTAATTAGTTAACGCATGTGGATCCAAAATATTTAATAATAAAATAAAATATATTTTATGATTACAAAACCCCTTATTCACGAATATAAAGAATATTTTTTGGATTTTTTTAGAAATTAACTATTGAATTAACATTTTCACCTAATTTTATCATTCACCAGGGTATCTATTTTTTATATTTGCAGTATTCATTTTTATTAAAAACATCATGGGATATTATTGACTAAAATGTTCAATTTCGATTTCAAATAAAAAACATATTTAACTTTATTCATTTTCAAAATGTGAAAAAATAAATTTTAAATCACGATCAATTATTTATATATTTATTATTTAAAAATATTTTCATTAATTCATATTTTTCAGTGATCAATTATATATATTAATTAAAATATAAATTTTAGAAGAAGAATTATAAAATTTAGTATATAGGCCTCTATAATAAAAAATTATTTTAAGAAAATATAATAAATTATTTATATTTTAATATTTAAAAATATTCAATTAATTACTATTATAAAACATCTAATTATTAATTTGAAAAAAACATTGAAAATTCATAAAATTAAAATTTTTTATTTTAATTAATAGAATATTTTCATTATTATTTACACATTTATTAATATTAGTAATGAAATTTAAAGTATTAATACTATTATGTGTAAATTTATATCTATTTTGGTAAAATAGAAGATGGTTTATTTTATATTATTTGTTTCCCTGTGGTAAGATTTTAATTATTTTTCAATAAAAAACAAAATAATATACTAGAATGTTAAAAATATTAAACCAAATCACCTAAAATTATTATAGAGTGAATATTATCATCAACTATTTAATTTTACAATAAATTATTATTGAGGTTATAATTGAGGAGTAAGAATATCAAAATTTTGTGAATTCTATTGATATGATTTTCATTAAAAACAAAACATTTTTTAGTGTGGAAAATGAGGTATATTTTTAATATATGAAAGTAATTAATTTGGATATTTTATTTTAAATTTTTTTGACATTTTTTTCATAATTATATAATATATTGTTGTTAGTTACTCAAAGTCAACCTATTATTAATATAATCTATTAGGTTATGAGAATTTAAAATTAAATAGGTTAATGATGCTTGTTGAACAATAAAAATAAATATAAAACATGCACATTTACTATAGACTTTAATAAAACTATGTATTGATATATTAAAACCCCTTTCCACATATAATGAACTGTGATTAGATACAATGACTATTAATAATAATATAATTGTGAATTATATAATTGTGTTTTTTATTACTGGTGAAAATTATTTATTGGAAATTATTCTAATTCTATAAGGAAAAAAATATAAACTATATGGGAATCCTTAAATAAAAAAATATAATGGGTATGGTCAAAACAAGAAGGTAAAATTCCTTAAAAAATGTTTTTTTAGTTGGAAATAAAAATATATTTAATAATATTTTCTTCTGTTATAATACATAAATATATAAGATTTTTTCATTATGTTGTATCCTATGAATAAAATAAATATATTTAATATATTTTTGGCCTACATTATTAAATGGATAACTTGGGGATAAAATCATTAATTATCTACCAAAATATGTCATAATTATAGTTCGTTGAACCATGGTATATATATTGGAGAAATATTTATATTGGATAAAAAATATACAAGAGCATGGCACTCTAAATTAGATAATTTCCAATCTACAACTAAACATAAATAATGAAAAACATGAAAATACCTATATTACAATGAATTTCTTGTTAGTATATCTATTTGAAATATTTTTGTTACTGAAAATATTTTTATAAGTGATGAAGAGTACAGTTTTGATGAATTTATAAATAAAATAAGAAATAAAAATTTTATGCTAATACATGAATAAGTGAGATAATTTTGTTTACTAAAATCTACCAAGATGTGAAACTAAACATTTATATGTCCTAAAAATATTACAATGAATTTTTTATTGAATATTTTAATATTGTATCCAATCCTATTAAATTTGGTTGAAATCTCAGTATTGATGATCTATGAAAAAATTCAATCAAATGGAGTTTATGAAAATTACAAGATTTTAATACTCTCTCAATTCATCTGGGCCTGATATAATTTATAGTGTATGATATGTGGTAGATTTCAATTTATCACTAAACAATCAATCAATTATTACTAAAATAGGGCCCTTAGATACATTAAATGAATGTCGTAAAATATAAAATTGTACTAATGATTTGGGGAGATGAATAATGTTTGGTAGAGATACCATGATTTGATTAAAGATTGTAGTGAAATAAAATCAACACTAGGTAGAAAATTCATTTTGATAAATTTGTGTATGATTGAATTGTATGGTGTACAAATCATTTACATTAAGGATATTTAATTAATATTGAATTGAAGATAAAAATCCATAAACATTGATGATTTTAGTGGAACAAATCTAACTGTACTAGAAGTTATATGTTGATAAAACCATTTGAATATAATGTTAAAAACTATTTGTAATTGATATCATCAAAAATCAAGTGTGTAACATCCATAACATGATCACTATATAAATAGTATTTAGACTAGTTGGTCAATTGTACACAAGAGTGACTGCCTACATTACATGGGATTTTTACAAATAATGAGGGTTTATGGGCTATAGAGTGGGGATATAATTCCCTGAAGATTATAAATTAATACAAATGATGAGATAATAGAAAAATTCAGTAGAGGATATAAAATGTATCACTAGTGGAAATCATTATCAGAAGGCACAATTAAATTAACATAAAACAACCATTCATAAATATTCAATAAAAATAAATAAAATTCATTTAATGAACAACAAGAAATGTATAATATACATCTACACTAACATGGATAAGATATGTAAAATATGCAACTATTTTAGTAAACCCACGTTCTTTCTTATCCCCCATTTCAATGTAATATCATTTTCCGTGTGGCGTGATAGAAATAAAGAATAATCTAATGACTTATCTAGAAACCAAGAGGTCTGATTATATACCAATAAGCTGCCCAAAATGTGTTTCAATAAACCATAATAGGACTCCTACAATGGTGTCTATAATAAATAAATCTAGTGAATATAAAATGAGCACTCTTTATGTATATATATCGATATGATGAAATTTAAATAAACACAAACCATGTAGATATCAGGTTTCCTTGGGACAGCTGACGAACCATACCAGTATTTTTTTCTAATAGGACGTATCCAAACAATGTAATAATACTTTAATAAAATACGTTATGGATAGGTGAGGAATTTATTCAGGGGACCCATGTGTTCTCAATATGATCTAATAGATAATTATATAATCCACGTCCTTGGTAGATTAATCGCACACACAATTTTCATCGATGTGATGAAGATGAGTAAAAACATGTTCATAATATGATTATATAATAATAAAAATTAGTAATATTATCATTATCCCTATTAAAATGTTAATTTTATTTCTAAATGGTAATATAAGTGTCTATCAATGAATATAATGATTTATTTAACCTATAAGAACATCCATGTCATCACTACCTAGAATATCTTATATCATTAAAGGTGTTTTATTGTTAATTTTACAATCATTCCCTTACAAGGTATTCCTACATGGGAATATATGTTTCTCTCATTGAATATCATGATTCATTAGATATTTTTGATCATCCAAAACATTCAACATTTGTAATCTAGGAATCTCTAAAGGCATAACATAATTCATATATTCCTACTAGAGAAACCTTGTATCATTAATGGAAAATATGATCCCTTTAAAAAAATTTGTTCCATTAAATTATTACATGGGAATATAGGTTTCCTGTAAGGCTTAACATGAACGAGTGTGCAGATTTTCTAAAATAATCTATAATAGATTTGGAAAATCATTCATTCAAACATAAAATTTCCTTAAAAACCATTAAAAATTTCACTTATAAGTTATAAATATGGACATGATTGTATACAAACACATTTATGATTAAATTAATTTAAATTCCCCTAGTACATTTGATTTATCAATTCGAAGTCAAAAATTATTATTTCAATGAGATATAGAAACAACTATTAATGGAAAAGAATACAATCATTCATAAGGAAATGTGTGATCCATGTATCACACCATGTAATTGTTTACCTAAATTAATTAGTGAGACTCAAACTCATTTGAAATATATACATATAGAGTAGTGGTATTATAATTTCCATTTATCCCCTCTTTAAGGGTTAAAAATCTTAATATGTATATTTTATTAATCAATGTGAGACAAACACACAACAGTGTTATTTAAGTTTTATGAAAAAAAATAAAAAATGTATGTGATGAAACACACAGATGGGGTGGTTTGGGATTAGGTATTCAACATCAATATATATATAGGATTTATATATCATTCCTAGTTCATTGTATAATTAATTATGTTCAGGTATTAAAAATTGAAGATTAACAATAGAGAATATGTTTCAAGAGAAGGATTTCAGAAAAATGTAACCCATGAGTGAAAATGTGTACACCACCTACCTCATGATTCAGAAACATAATGCATACATTTTTGGAAATTGAATTGAGTTTTAATGAGTAAAATTAGAGAAATATAAACACACCCTAAATATGAAATATAAAAATGAAATAGGTTGAAATGTGTGTATTATAATTGTCGTGAGGTTTTATACATAAATAATGAAAATAAAAATGGACAATGATCATATGATTTTTTCTAGTGGAAGTTGGTAGATGAGGTGGGAACACATGAAGGGATGTTAGGAGATGATAGGGTGTAAATGGGATAAAATACCATTAATTTCATAGAGGAAAATTATTTTTTACCATTTTAAGAGATGTAATTTTAGTTTACATAGTTATGAAAACCATGCACCAACATTGTGTTTCCATAGTAAAAGAACACCTCCAAGACAAAATGGTTTCTCACATTTTTAAAACTATATTCTTCAATCACATGGAGCTACTTCCCCCAAGGTATCCAAATCAATGTGGAAGCCACCAAATTTTATACAATCATTGGGAAATAAATTTTAGTCTCTTAGATAATATGAAAAATTGTGCATGGTTTTTTTTGTTTACCACAAAAGAAAAACAAAACCAGGATTCCATACAAACTAGTAGACATAGTTGAGTTTCAATGTGTTTTCTAACTATGCACAAACCCTGTAACCAAGGTTGTCCCTTTTGAAAACATTATTTATGGCCCAAATCTCAAAAACTAATTTGATCTTATGATTCACCAACTTTGACATAGACACCATAAAAAATAATATCGTTATTCCATCTAATACTATAAATTATATTATAATATTCCCTTTTTTATTTTCACATCCACTATATAAAAAAATAAATACCATTTAGAAACTGCATCTTGTCCAACAAAATGATGATAATATATCACCACTAGATATCTTTTTATAACTGATATTCCCCGTGGGAAAATGAATACCACACATATCATAATTAGGAAGAGAATTTCTGAATGAATATGAATTTTTTCCCAATATATAACGCACCTCCAGTTGTCACATTATGAATTATTTTTGAATATAATAAAATAGAATCCAAATCATATTAAAATTAATGAAAAATTAATATAATAAAAAAATGAGACCAAATAATCTGAGACACAATAATGTAATTTTTTCATTAATCATTATTCATATGGTGCATCAAAATATAGGATATATATTGAATTTATAAATTTATGAGTCCCCATACCATACCTAAAATAGCTCATATTTAATATTTTTTATGAATTCACAATGTCAATTGCTGAAAAACCTCTATAACAAAATATGAATTCCTTCACCAAAGGCATATCAATATCTTTATTTGTAAACTCAACGACTCCCATCACTAAATTAATTTTGTATCATTTAAGAATACTTATTACCATAACTTATAATGAATTTCAGGAAATTTCTAATTCATCCTCCTTGAATATTGAAATAGTAGTTGTATCAACTAAGGCTGATAGATGATTAGTGAACATTATAATTAATCAACCAGAATCCATGTAAATTCTCCATGGACGTCCAATATTATTAATAAAAAAATTAATGTTATCAAATCGATGATATTTACATATATAAAAATTATAACTATGGCCAAAATTGTTACTCAATATGGTTGTCATGTCAACAAATCGGGTGGTTCATATGAGTCCATTCATGTGATTCCTATCCATAAATCCACTGTCACATTTGATTTCCCAAAACACTTACTAGATCAATTACTATTACCATGATAAATGATATCCAATCATTATGTGTTATTGGGAACACTACACCAATGTGTGGAATTTAATTAGAAATCAATAATAGCACTCTTCTACAATCAACATTATTGAAATAGAAAAATGAGAGACCATGACAGGTACTTTAATTCAACGTCCCTTCCCACAAAATAGAAATAAACTATCAAACTATCATGTTTCCCCACATTATTTTTTCCTTACATTAATACTTGAGTATAAGTAGCATGGTGGCCCAAAATCAGATCATAAATGATATTTAACATAATCTTATCTGCATATAACCAACACTCCTTTAATGTACATTTATAGTTGCCAAGGGTATGGGTATGATCTTAATTATACTATTAGTATACAATGATACATCTAATTAGTGCATAATTATTCTCCGTAGATATAACCCTTTTAATATTGTCTAATTTTTTTATTCAATAATTGACACATCCTCTAAGGTTATAGTGCAACAAGGTAAAATCGTAGGAAAACATTATCATGGTAGCATTTTTACATTAAAATTATCCCTAATAATATAGGCACAAAATTTATATTTATCCATGATTTAGGTCACCATAGCATAATGTGTTAAATTTTATAATGGCAATCCTCATCTAGTACATAGAAACTAAACAATGTTCATTGTCATCAATTACTATGCACATATAAGAAAAACTATAGTCTAAAAAACTATGTTGTGTACAACCCCTACCAAAAAATTCAAGACCAAACACATGATACCATGTTCTTTCCATATACATTATTATGAATATTTTTAATCATGGCACGCTAGTCTCCGTTAAACCCCTTGGAGATCCTATTCAAAATCGGGGACCTACTAAAGACATGATATGTTTAATGATTCCCCCAATCAACATATTTTTTGAAAATAAAATCATCAACCACATATATACAATAAAAATGAGAGAATCAGTCAGATGATCATTCAAATCGAAGCTAGTATCGATATCGATCACCTAAGACAACATTCATAAAACAACATGAATCACTATGATGATTTCAAAGAACCCATGAACTATTTATCAATTAACATGGATATATGTGTTAAGGAATATCACCACCTAATTATGAATTAATAACCACCAAATAAACAACCATAATGGATTCCATTAATTATAAAAAAACACCCCTAACCTACATGGATTTGAGTAAAAATTAAAGGCCTCTATTTCTCAAACATCACTCTAAGGTCACTCACAAGAGAACCATAACCAGATAATAGAATCAATTACACTTCATATAATACACCACTATTATCTATCTAGAGGAATAATAATAAATGTTTTAAAAATGATCATTGGCCTATAGGGGTAAATAGATTCCACCATAGGTCTAGTATAATCTTCGAATAAGAATTGTTTTCTCGTCCCAAATACTCTATGAGAATCCCCATATAAGCCTACTCCTTGGATTATTATAATTTATTCATAAAAAGGATAAGGAGATGATTCACTCCTAGTATCAATATATAGTACTACCCCCCCAGTTGTTCAGGGTAGGGAAAACCACCCCCTACTCAGAGGGTTCAGTTAAAAAACATTGAGTCGAATATTGTGATGACCATAATGGTTATAAATAAGACATTCCTTCTGATTTATTTAAAATGTTTATTGTGTATAATGGATATATAAAATACATGAACATTTTTTGTTTTATTATATACATTCATATTTAAATGATTGTTTGGAATATGTATCATTCATGAAATATCCATTAATGAAGGATAATATGATTAGTATAAATATTGAGTTTCATCAAATCCTGTTGACTCGTAAAAATTAATGATTTCCTTAACTAATATGATCATATATTATAAATCAAATTTATAAGATCAATCAAGTGATGCCTCATCACTAATAGTTTCCCTCGATCAAGCATGGGTAAGATCGAAAAACAAAGACAAGAGATAAACAATTTATTGGAGAATTTCAAGATCATTGAGATAGAGACCAAAACCATGTATGTCGAAGAACCCAACGAATTTCCTTCATCCAAAAACATTAATCATAAGGAAGTTTCATTGTGTATTAATGGTATATTCATCAGTACCCTATAAAAATGAATATGTAAATTTTTTTATCGACTAATAACTATATTTTCATCATTTTATTATTATGTTATAAATTCTATTTATTTAGATAAAATAAAACACAAATAGAGTTCTTGGGTAATATTAAGATTCAGTAAATGATTTATTATGATGAATAAATTTATTACTGAATTTTTTATTAAAATTTTATTATTTAATAGTTCCAATTAATTATGAATGATCATATAATTTTAATGAAGTAAAATGTAATTTTTATATGGGATCGAATACTGTGATTTTAAAAAACATAGAATTTTAAATACATATTTGGATTTATTTTAAAATTTAAAATTCACATATTTATTAAGTTATCTAGTTTATATGAATATTAGTTTCAAAAATTATCTTTTAAACAATATGAGGTTGAATTTTTCATAATTATTTTAGGCAATCTATTTTTTGGCTAAAAAATAAATACTATATAAATATACAATGTTTATTATGACATCATAATAACCCAAATGTGGTGCAATAAATAATAAAAATGAGATCCATGGAAAAATCTATAATTTCACAGGAAAATAATTTTATTTCATTTTTTTGTTAATGTTATAATGACTTAATGAATTATTTAAAAACATTTATACATTATAAGGTCTTTAAATCATTTATTTAAGTTTTTGATTCAAATCCTTTGTGACAAAATTAATTTTATTATTAATTTTGTCCCTCAGTTTTAGAAAATAATGAAAACCACTCATATTTGGATGAAACTATATATAAAACCAAGGGAAAATTTTTGTTATGGTTTTATCATTATATATTGTACCAAACCATAGTTCACAATATATTAATGAAATCCCCACTCATTACCTATATGAACACATAATAGATTCTAGTTAACATCACTAAATATCTATGGAGAATTAACTTTCTCTTCCCCACCACTATAGAGTCCCCCTATTTCCATAAATCTCTCATGTTGCTGCTCCCAGTCTTTTTATGTCACGCACTCAAGTAATAGATCCCCATTTTTTATCATTATTCAAGTTCATTTATTTTCTTATGAATTCAATTTAAAATTCCTAATGTTTAAATATTTCTTTTTATGTCCCTGTTACATACCATGTGATTACTATATTATTAGATACCCAATTTTCTCTATCAAAATTTTTTTATGTGAAAAAATGACGGTACATAAATTTCCTCATGATTTTCCACTCCGAAAAAACTGTGTAGTGAATACAATACAAATTTCCAATCAAGGGTCTCCACCTTTAAACATTAATAGTTTTTTTAATTGGTAGATAAATGTATGAATTCAACACATCATTATCATGGAAAATGTTTGATGATAAACGATCCCATATTGTATGATTTATTTAGCACAGATATGCATGAGAACCAAATGATTGTGATGGGAGTGGTAATAGTTATATATTTCTCAAATGCATTGGGTAATTTATAGGCTCATGGGTCATCATCTAGGGATAAATAGTGAACCTAATTCTTTTATTGTAATTTTTTATATTTATTTATTTTTATTTATTCATGAAATAAGTTAATGATGAATTTTTTTTTATGTTTTTGACGCATTTCCCATGTTTCCTGTATGATTAAAATTGTACATCACATCTCATTATATGTGATTCTGATTCCCACTCCTTTTTTCCTCATCGATATTCCTATTATCTATCATTTATTATTACCATCAGATAATTCAATGTTTATTTATCTATTGGGATTTATATTTCGCCACTTTGTTAATTTTCCCTATGTTATCCCTTTCCATTTCAAGTAATATGTATTTTTAATAACATGTTATGGTGGTTTTCAATAAAGATGATACATTAAATTTTTTATGTTGTTTTTTAATGTAAATATTTTTCAAATAAAATGGAATTCACAATATTTTCGTCTTTATTATTTTTAATTTTATGTAATAAATCAATAAATAATTATAAATAAATAAAAGAGTTTTTATATTTTGTTTTAAATGGAATTTTTATTTATATTTAGGATTATGACTAAAAAAATCTAGAGAATGATTTTGAGATTGAACTATGGATATGAATAAATACCTAAACTTTTTAAGTATAGATTATGTGTTATATCATAAAAACATATCCATGTCTGGATATGACGGGTTTATTTGGTTACTGCACTAATGTATATAGGTGTAAAGCCTAAAAATACTATTTTGAGAGAGACTCACTCAAGAACGAGTGCACACAAATGGACCTTTCTTAAAACCTAATTTGATACTCTTTGGGGTTATACTTTATTAAATTCATAATCAAATTACGATATTCTATTAGAGGAAAGAAATAAACATCTAAATATTTGTTAATAAATAGATCACGTATAGCATATATTGATTCCTATAAATTCATAATTTAAGGAAATAATTTAAATTTTTTATTTTATCACCTTAATTTCATTGGATTCTCCTTTATGTGTTAAATATCATAAAATATAAACAAAAATATTTTTCTTTTGTTCATTCCAATGGCTGGAATTAAGAGGAATCTGGAAAACAATGAATGTAATGTGAAATGAGATGATGTCCCCAATGATATACCAACTATGATTGGATTTAAAATGATGAAAATTATGATTAAACACTACAACATAACTCAGGAAAAAAATAGTGGCCTAGATCAAGATGAGCATCGAAATCACCTTAAGAATGATCAACCATCTATTGTGTCATTAATCAGATATAATCCTCAAATATTCAATGGATCATCTTAACAAATAATCATCGAACAACGGATCAAAAACATTTAAAAAATATTATGAATCCTTCAATATTCTGATAAAGAGCAGGTTTTGCTGGTAGTTTATTACAAAGAGGGAGAAGATGATCAGTGGTAGACATTAATCAAAATATGAAACCTTCAGAATACATATAATTGATTTGGATTAATGAATTATATTAAAAAAATTCAATAAATACTTTACTCACACTCTATGACATAAATTGACAAGTATTCACTTACCTTAAATAAGAAATTTTATGAATCAATCATGTCATATGAGGAAACATTCTCCATACATTAGTAATATGAATCCATATTTTTTTAGTTAACCCCAAATGAATGATTACCGGCTACATTGGGGGAATATAACCTAGTATGTGAGTAGAACACGTGGTCCATGTCATTTTTTTCAATGAGTATATTTTCTAATGTTCCCTCAAAGTAGAAATGAAGGAAATATAATATTAATGGTTTCATGAGTGTAATATATTTAATGTAGATTTTAATTCGGATAGTTCAATGAAAAAATATAACAGTTCCCAGATAATTCATCATTCAACATGTCAAATGTGATGAAATAGGTATCCTGAATATTTATTAAGTGGATGAGGAAATGATTTAGGTGTGGGAAGGAAGGTAACCTAGAAATATATTTTTCTATAAAATAAACCCAATAATGTGATAGAGGAATGGATTTCACAAGTCAACTGTCAATGATTTTTTCATTGCTACATGTGGATGGTCCTGAAAAACATTAAAACCAATAAACAACGAAAATTGAACTCAAAGACAACCAAAAAACTATAAGGTGATAAGGGAGTTAATTTTTTGGTCACACCCATTGAGGTTCATCCAGACAATGAACTGGTGACATTTACTCCGGAAAATTGTTCACTAATGTAGAAAATACTTTTTTATTTTTGATACATTCATTCCTTTATATCATGAATGTTTAAAATAACTATTCAAATACAACCACAATAAACATAAATTTGGAAATAGATGAAAAATAATGTTGGGAAATTATTTCATTGTGAGTACATAGATCTTTCAGTGTCATAATTATTTGTTTTAACATCCTAATGATCCATTCCATGCTCCCTTTCTTTGAATTTTATGAAATTATAGTTATGGATTATCATCCCCTATATAGATTGAAAAAAAAATTACACATAAAGAAAATCACTCCCTGTATCACAAATCATCCAATGGTTCTATAAAATTGAATGGATTATGGTGAACCATATTTTCCACCATCATCTCAGGGATTAATATTATTACAGTAAGCGAAATCATCTATAGAAAAAAATATTTAATCTATGTAAAAAAGCATCCATAAAGACATGCCCATTATAATAGAATATAATCATTAGTTTTCCATCTAATTATCTCATATTCCTCTTAGTTGAGAGGTTTAATTTTTGGTTGAGCTTATATTGGGGGCATCATCATCACAAACGACTCTATGTAGAATCATTATGCTCTAATTCGAGGAGATTAAGAAATAAATAATGGACTATCATGTCAAAGGGTTTATACACACAAGTGATTCACCATGGTATACACCATTCAAGTTCGTAAAAATTAATGGTGGGTCAATGTATCATTGTTTTGGTTCTAATGTTCTCAACATGACACAAAACAATGATAAAAGTGTCCTCTTCCACAAATTGTTGATTTGTTTGATAAGCTAGTGAAGAATATTTCTTCTCCACGGTGGATCTTCATTTAGGATATTAATAAGTTAGGGTGAAGAAATAGAATATTTACAGGACTTATATTAATACATGGTACAAGAACTATGAGTTTATAATAATTACATTCAAACTCACTAGTTTCCTAGAAATCATCATGAACATAAAAAATTATGTGTCTTGAGATTACATGAACAAAATTTTTGTAGTCACTATAGATGATATAGTAGTATACAATGAATGAAATGAGGTTAATTTAGAGTATCTGCTAAATGTGATAAATACCTTACTAAAATATTTACTATATGATAAGAATATAGATTATGAGTTCTAGTTGACGGAAGTCCAATTCATGAGAAACATCATTACTAGTAATGAGATTTCTATAGACCCTTCAATGAAGGATAATATTAAACGATGGATGAGGCCGGCATACGTGATTGATATTTATAGTTTCATTAGATTAGATGGGTAATATTGTTGACTTCTGATAAATTAATCATGATTTCCAAACCCTCTAAAAAATCTAGAATGGAAGGGTTTTATGTTTTATTGGAATGATTAATCTCTTGGGAGATTCCAATAGAACGAAAAGAGGTTTTTCACTATCCCTGTAATAATCCAACCTCAATTGGATATGTTTTGTGGTATTCAGAATTTCCTCAATAAAGGTATTGGGAATATTTTTCATGCTTAATGAAATGTTAATAGTATACACATCATGGAAGTTTAATTCTCAGGAACAGATATACCTAACACATGATCTAGAGTTGACTGAAATAACATTATATTTCACAATATTTTGTAATTATCTCATTGAGGGTTAATTGTGAAATATTTATGGATCATAAAAATTTAAATATTTATTCACCTAGAAAAAGAATAATATGTGCCAATGAAGATGGTTAAGGATTATCAATGAACATGATATCTTAATCAACTACCATCCTTGTAAAGTGTATAATGTTTTGGCTGCTCTAAATATAGAGGATCTAGTTATTATTTAATTGATGAGAATTGAAGGGGATTTGATCATCATATATTTAAAATTGTTGGGTGATGGAATCATAAAGTAAAGAACATAATTAATATTTCACAACTAATTTCTCAACCATCCCTCATGGGAATAATAAGGATTTCTTAGAGAAATGAATTTGGTATTCAAAATAATGTCGAAACTACAAGAAAAGATAAATATGTGGAGATCACTATTAATGAATAAGGAGTTTTGAGATTTATATGAAGACTATATACATAATAAAATATTTAGATACAGAAGGATCTCATGGATGCTTCAAAAATCCCATCCTTCTCCATCCACCCAGGTTTCACAATGATATATTGGGATTTCTAGGAACACTGTTGTTGGGATAATCTGAATAAAGAGGGTGTGGATCATAAATCAATATGTATTTTATGTCATCAAGTAGAGAAGTAAATTAAAAACTTTAATGGGAGGATGAAACCACTTCCCATAACCATAGGGAAATCAGAAAACTCACGATGAATAGTGTTACTGGACCTCATAAGTCATAGAAAGAGAAAAATTCAGTATTGGTTTTGGTGGATCATCATACAATTACTAAAAACATCTTTGTGATTCGATATGACTTATAACAGGATCAACATTCACATATATACGATATATAAGTGGTAACCTTTCATGTAGTACCACTATCTGTTGTATCTCATTGTCATCTACAAGTCACATACATGTTGTGAAAATGTCATATAAATTATCTGCAAAATGGATTGTAATTTTTTTATGCCAAGTCATCCTCAAACTTTTGACCAATCCATGTGGAAAATATAAATATTATAAGACATGTTAAGATCAAGTTCTATAATAATTAATTTGAGTGGGAGCCACATATTATTATGGATGAGTTCTCATATAATAATGGTTTCCATGATAACATCCAAATGGATCCATGTAAATTCCATTATATGAATATTTGATGAACACTTGCATGTTGGGATGATTTAAGAAAATATAAACTAAAATGCCCTAAAATTGAGATGGAAATTTTGGAAATGATCAGTACCATTAGGAAGCACATCATCGATATATATAGTTGATAAAATAACAAATTTTACAATCATCGATGAGACCGAGAGTTTGTTGTTGGAGATATAGTTTTCCTATGGATATCTCTATTGATGAACACACAGAGTTTTGGGAATATGGGAAAGCCTAGTCAAACATACATCGACCCCTATGAGATTATTTATAACCTCACTATGATGGACCATAAACTATCACATCCACAAAAACTATCTCATAAACAAGATATATTCCATGTATCCCAGTTGATAATGTACATCTTAGATCCCTCACATTTAGTCAATCCAGAGGTGATGGCTCTAGATAATGATATACTATATGAGGAAAAATTGGTGTAGATCATAGATGGTAGAAAAAATATTCTACAATATAAGAAATTACTCCGGGTCTATATTTCACGGATAAACCAAATATTTGAAAAAGATATGTGAGAACTAGATGATGTGATTAAATATAGTTACCCTCATCCTTTTAAGTGTGATAAGTAAAACTTTTGATGGTGAATTATCTTAAGGGTGGATGATTGTAATGACATAAATGTTTATAAATGAAATTTTCTTTATAATATAAATAAATGTTTTTTTATATAAAAAGTATATAGAAATCACACGAACCTCAATGGTTTTATTATTTCATATCAAATTAAATGAACATTAAGCATATTTACCATCGTAAAAATAGTCATTGAATAGTGATCATTTGATTAATATTGATATAAGCGTTTTTAAATTCAAATTTACACATAAATAATAAATTTTCACCTCAACTAGTAGTATGATATAGTATGAAGCCAATTCATTATAGTTACAAAGGGTTATAACATCTCTTGGATTTTTATATGACCAATCCCATGATGAGATCAAATAATAAGAATTTGTGAAACCGTTTATAGGAGACGTTCATTATCCTCAAGATAATGAGACAAACCATGTATTCTAATGGACCTATTAATGTGTCACCATTAGACAAATTACTCATAATGATATTTCATGTGTAGTAAATAGATATGTATCACGACCCATTCCATATGAGAACTCGTAATATTTTTTGTTGAATAATGATGATATTTTTATCCTATTATTGATTCTTTATAATGAATTTTATTTTTATAAAGTAATAGGTTTATAAATAATACTTTAAATGGGATCCAAAACCAAATATATTTCATTCTCTTTAATATATTGTGATTAAATGTTTTTTAAATAAATGTTTTAGGGATACTCCCAAACCATAGATATATTTTATGTTTTTAATATTATATCTGTAAGAGTATGATTCACTTCAACATTAAAATGGTTATTATTTAAATTATTTCAGCCTTATTTGTGATAAAATATTGAAAACCACTCCCATTTGTATAAAACCCTGGGAAAACAATGGGAGATTTTTGGTTTATTGTAAATTTATTATATTGAGTAAAAAACAAATGTTTGAAAAATAATAATGAAACACCCAGTCATTTCAAATATAATACTACCTAGGATCCCATTTATATTCACTCAATTTCATTGGATCATGTCATTACAATTCACTCCCCACTCTATAGTCATCCCAATGTGCCCTAAGTTCTTAAGATGCACATCCCTAGCATTTGGAGTCATGCAATCAAGTAAGGGTTCCTCACCTTCTCTTATATATTCATAATTATTTATTTTCTTATGGCTTATATTTCAAATTATAAATGATGGAATATGTATTTACATTTATGTAATACTGTACAAATTATATCCAAATATTTGGCTAACCATTTCACATTCATCATCTTATTTTATAAATTTATATGTGACAGATATATGCTCCAAAATATTCATTTTGATTTTACTGACACAAACAATATATATTCGAATACCATAATAATTACCTACTATGGGTGTTTTCCTTTATAATCATATAATTTTTTCACTTTTTAAATAATTATATTTATTCCAAACTACATGAAAATGTACTAAAATGTTTTGATACATGATCCCATGTTTTATTATATATATTGAAAACTTATGCACGAGAATTTAATGAATCTGATTGGTGCACCGAATATTATATAGTGTTGCAATGCATTGGGTATGGTTTAGTTTCAAGAGAAAACATATAAGGATTGGGAGTGAACATAATTCATTTATAAGAAAATTTCATTCATGATTTGTTTAGAAAGTTTCAATCACCTATGTTTATGGTGCCATGTTTCTATAGATATATCACATGTTTCCTTTTTCTATTATCATGTTATATCTTGTTTCCTTGGTCATGTTTATGAATCCTACTCCATTAATACCCCACTAACGTTTCTATTCCCTAACATGTATTATTACCTTCATGTTATGCCATTTTTATTTCCTCACTAGGCTTTATTGGTCACCTCTTTCATTGGTATGTTTGGAGGTTATCACAATCAATTTAGAATATGAAGGAATATAAAGAACAAGTTAAGGAGGATTTAAAAAATGATGATGTATTCATTATTTTATTTTTCATATGTATTGTACCTAATTATTTATTTCACTAGAATTTTTAATGTTCCTGGTTCTATTATATGTAATCTTATGTAATATATCCATAATTAATGATTAATAAACCCATTTTTCTTATACACACAACATAAACTTTTCAACAAAAAATTAAATTTCCTTGGAACACGACCGAAATTATTTCGTCATATTACATGGTTACCCTTGTATCAATCATAAAATGTTATAATTATTTTAACCTCTAATACCAAAAATTTAAATCACAAATGGGAATCTAGTTATAGGTCATGAAATATCATTTTTTATTTTTCTTTCGAGGTCATCCATGGAATTCCTATATAGGAATAAATGTACCACTTGGGGAAGAACATATATCATAGGTCATATGATCCAATATAATTAATATACACTTTGGACCCCTTATAATTAAAAATTCATATTAGATTTATCATAACCTATATGACCATCATTCGTATTTCTATACTGGGATATGGGTATCACATAATTACTAACTTGAAGGAGTTGAAACATTACCCAAAATATATAGTCATATTCCATGTGAATCATTCATGATAAAATATTATTTCATAAAATCCATTAAACATTTCAATTTTATGTTATTAAGAATTCTATATGAGTAAAACATCTAGTATACAAATCATTTCTATTAAAAACCCATTTTTTGTTCCGTTCATTAATTTCATGTAACACCCAATTGTTTCATTTTCATGTAGAATTATGAACTATGATTATTAGATGTTATTATTTAAAATATAATTATTGGACCATGGTTTTCTCCATACCACATAAATATTCATTCAATTATATTAGGGTTAATAACTTTTTATTGATATATACACATATAAGGGATTTGTCTAAAAATGTCATATATTCCCTCTATAATGATTAATCAACTCAAGTGGATCTTTTATGTCAACAATGATATCCAAACACACCTTGGATCTATTTTATTCATAAGAAAAATATTTAATCAATGAATATGAATGAAATAAACCAAGCGCAATTTTTTGAGGTCATTAACATCTAACTCGGAATATGTGTCAAATATGATTCCAATTAAATGGTTTAATATTTTAATTTAATTTATTATATTTTTAAAGAGGAACATGTGAAATATCTATCATTTTGAACATTTTATAATTGATGTAAATATTGAGGGGAAATATAAATCTGACATACATTATGCTTTAGAATCACCCCTCTTCATTTATTAAAATTAAATTATAACTATATTGAGGGATATTAGAGACAGTTGAAATGGCCCAAATTACAATCAATGATAGCCACATGAATATAACACCATTTATTGAAGGTTAAAGTAAAAAAATGAAACTAGAGGCACCTTATATGTCTCATGACACTTCTATCATATCTTTTGGAGAAATAAATATATTACTTATCGATGAAATCAACCCAAATAAAATGGAAGATGAGGTGGATGTGTTTATAGGTATACATAGAGATTTAATGGTGATAATGGGGTAAAAACCAATTTCATGTCAATGGGGGAAATTGTTCATTTTAACATTATTACAATCCCCATAGTCAGAATTCATGATTAATAAATTCATGTCACAACCACACAGTTATACTATATATAGATCCACCAAGACAAATATTTTCCTCACAAAGGTTACATAACATGATCCAATCATGTAGAGATACTCCCCCATGAACTCCAACCCCACACTAATGCAACACACATTTAAATAAAATTTTCACTATTATAAAATTATATCAAAACCTCTATATAAATTTACATGATTTTTTGGGCAACCATTAATTGAATCAAAAAATGTGTTCCTAAAAATGTAGGACCCATGGTTCCACTGTTGTGTTATTCTTCACTCTATTTTAAATATATACCCCAGGATGACTATCGTGTATTTGTTTGTCAAGGACCAATTCTATGGAAACTCATTTGGACTTTAAATATTCCTGTTTATACACAATACTTATAAAAAGAAAACAATTTTATATATTTCAACTCATAGAACAACATTCCATTTCTCTGTTTAATATTTCCCTCATACACAAAATAAAAAACTCAACTTCCACAAAATGTTACAAACCTTCTAAAACACAACATGTTAAAATAAGAAAAACTATGAATATTATATTATTCAAATAAGATGTCGTTTTAAAAATGATATGTTTGAAAATATATCTGAGAATAGAATTTTTCTCTACAAAGTACATACATGTAGATATATTCAATAAGTCATTGTTAAGGATGTATTTTATCATTTCGAGATAAATTTTCATATTTAGATATCAGCAACACCTGAGGATCACTGTACAACACAAAATTTATTTCAATTACATTTTTTAATTGGGGTAAATTTACACATATCTTATGTATTCATATGTCGACTAAAATTTATTAAATATTTCTCAAATGCGGGATAATTATATATTTGGACTGAAAGGGAGAGTGTCAAAATAATTATCACCATTTTTCATTTCACTGAGTGGTTTAATTCTATAAAAATTAATAAATTATCTAGTATAGGTGATATATAATTATTTTATATAAAAATGGATGTTATTTCATGATATTGTTGTGGATTTATTATATTGGAAAAACATACAATTAGTTACATCGATGAACCCATGATATTGCTGTTGTTTTTTCAACTATGAGTGTAAACATTAGGTAGTTTTTAGAATGAATTTGAGATTATTTAAAAGAAAAATATATTATTGGTAGAGTTATATAGTTACATTTAGGATTTTATTATATTATATGATATATGATTAGGTACACACAAATCAGGGTTTTACTCCATATTTACATCAGATCGATTGAATTTATTTACAAATGATAATTTGTGAAAGTTAAATATGTGTGTGGATTTTTAATATAAATATGTTGGTAAATATTATTCTTCATAGTATTGAGAATCAATAAAATTATTCCTAAAAAATGAAACATAAAATATTTATGTGGAATATGGAAAAAACTATTGAATGGTTGAAATTACAATGTCTTGAAGTCTCAGAATGATATATATGACACGTGAAGGATAAAAATTATCCAATAAATTATAAAAATATTCAGATGGAATATAATTTATAAGAATACCTAATTTTTTTATGATATGTATTGATATATAGAATATTGAAATAAATATAAGGAATAATACAAAGGTCATATATATTAAATGTAGAGAACTAATGATTTGGAAATTACCCATAGAGTTTACCCTGATACATTATATCCTTATGAGTGATACAACTAATATTTATTATTCAATAAAATAAAATATAAAAGGAGAATCTCTGACAAGGAAGTGTAATTTTGATAATTTAGTAATAAATATTTAATATTTTTATATGTTGATGTCTTTTTGGATGATATATCTAATATTACATACATTCAATTATGAATTTTATCATGATTATATTTATAATACAAATAAAGTAAAATAACATTTATATGCATTTTCATTTATGATGGGAATAGTTATCTATATCATGTGGTGTTGGGCCAATCCATTAATATAATATGAAAAGAATTATAAGTGTTAAGATATTATTTATATTTCTCGTAGTATATCATTAAATACATAGAGATATTGAAATGACAAACAAACCATTTCACTAGTCATTGGTAATGCATATGTGGCTATAGAATTATGAGATTCCAAATAAATAATAATAATAGAGATTGATTTTGTTTTTAAATATATATTTCTAAAATTAATAGGTATAAAAAAATGTTTTAATATTTTAAAAACGTTTTTGAATATTTATTATAGGGTATTTTTATAATAAAATATAAATAATCGTTGAAAAAATAAATTTTTATTTTTATTTTTCATGGAGATGATGTTCTACATGGTAATTAATATAACATGTAGTCCTCATTATAAAATTTGGATTTGAAAAATAATTTGGATTATATTTCATTCTAGGGATGAATTATAATTCAATATAATGTTAACTATAGTTTTGTCATAGATAAAAGTGTTAAAATTCAATGGAATATATTTAAGAGTATGTGGAAAATAAAAAATTGGAATTTCACAAATATATTGTTAAAAAAATACAATACAATGAAATTAAAATAATTAATGTTTATTAATGTTGTATAAATTTAATGATATATTATTTTGATCCACTAAATTGATAATGTACAAATTTAGAGAAATTTTTCTATTTGATAAGAAATAAATCTCCAAATGATTACATATAATGATAATCCTTGAGGGACCCACCTTATGATATGATATAATGATAATAATATATAATTTATTAGTTTATTATTTTATAAAAAAAATATTTTTTTTGAAATTAGTTGGATTTGATAAAAACATTAAATAACGAATGTGATTGATTAGAGATATATTTTGTATTTCAACATTTTTGTTGGTTGAATTACAGTGTATTCAGAATATGTTATGCTATTTTTATAATCCAAAAATTTATATTTTTTATGAATATAGAATGATTATGTATTCTAGAATGAATATAAAATCATTAATGTCATGATCTTGAAAAGGTGAACATAAATTTATAATATTTTTTTAGAAGTTTCAGAAGAATATCATCAATGAATTATAAATAAATTTTAAACGGAATGTGATCATTCTTATCCTTTTCATTGATTAAATATAAACAGATGGTTGCTTCTAAAAATATCTACCATAATTTACAACGATTGTGAAATAATCTTGGGTGATTCTTGAATATTTCATAGACCCCATTAAAACAATATTTATATTAGTTTTTAAATATATGTTTTCTAAAGGATATGAACACAATGTGAAAATAGTAACCCATATTTATATTTATTTTCAATGAAATGTTATTTTCATTGTAATAATGCTAATTTAGTATTCATGAAGGTATGTTAGAGATATAATATTTTTGGGTGTTGTGATACTGAATGGTTATATGGGATTTATTAGTGAACATTTAAAAAAACATGCTAATAAATTTACACACCATGATATAAGGTTTTTTCATCCCCCCATTGAAGATAATGTCAAAATTTTCTCACTAACACATGTGTTTAAAAGTAATCTTGTAGGTATTTTCTTCCAATATATTGTTTATATGATTGGATGGAAGTCCACTTCCCCCTATGTGGAATTCAATATTCAACTTCATTTTTTGACACATTTGGTCACAATATTAAATTCTGTAACAAGTTAAACGATATGTTATGTCCATTAAAAATTCTAAAGGAATTCATGAAATCATTTTACTCAAAAACCTAATAAATAATAACTATAAAATTCATGGTAAATTATATTTTTCTTAACGTTTTTGTTATTTATCACAGGGAATTTGAAAAAAACATTAGAATATAATAGAAAATTATAAAAAAATTCAAAATTAATTTATAATCATTACAAATAATTCTTGTATTTTGTCATTAATTATTTAATTTAAAATTAAAACAACATTATAATAAATACTATTTTCAATTAAAATTATTTAAATTGTAATGGACCGGATCTCTCTAGTCCATTACATTGTGAAAAGGTGGTGTTAGAGGTGTTTTGGGAGGTTAAGGTGAATTTGGGTGCGTTTGGGTGGACTTTTAAGGGAAGCTAAATGGCTATATATTTCACATGAGAGGCGCACAGTTTGTCTAAACCGTGATACCAAACTGTGTGACGTTGGTGTCGGAGGAAGTGGCTAATGCACAGTTTGCGCATGGTTTGTCTAACCATGCAGCCTAACCGTGAGAGGAGTGTTTGACGAGGCAGTAGCGACAACACAGTTAGAGCACAGTTTGTCTAACCATGCGAGCAAAACATGCAGGCTCTTAAATTAGATCCTAAAATTGAGGATCTAAATTTTATTTAATCTAAATGGTTCGTTTAATCCTTTAAGTGGACATAAATCTATATTACCCTTCCTTAATGGTAGGAGAACCTATCCCAAGCATTTTAGAGGCGATTTGAAGGCTTCTATTGGTGCATCAAAGTCGGTTTCCTGAGGTACATGATCGTTCTAGTTTGGTTTCTTAGATCTACATAGATTCACACCTCTTCCTCTCTCATTTTCAAAGATCTAAACCCGTTATGGGTAGAAATATTACTCTGGATGTCAAATATGATGAGTTTTGGTCTTGGTTTTGTTAGGAGAAGAGATCTAAGGAGGATCCTTAGTGAATCGGACCGTTTTTCTATGGAGTTCATTAACCGTATTGGTTTTCATCCAAATCCTTTGAGGTAGGGGATTTGTTGCTTCTCTTTCTTTTACGTGCACTAAAATGCAAGCATGTTTTTGTCCCACTTGGTGATAATGGAAATGACATAATAAATATTTTGAACCGGATAAAGAAATTGAATTGATCATATGTTATTGCCACTTTTTTCTAGATAGTTTGATATCTATTCTTTCTTTGCATAGCTATTTTTCAGGATGGAAATCGATAAATAACGTAAACTGGGATTAATTTATAATTGTATGGATAATGATAAAGAGGCAGGAAAACGAATCTGGTTCTTTTGTTAATTTGATGTTAATCAAATTGGCATATTAAGCATGTTTAATCATTTGTGATAGCTTACTAGTTAGGTTTCCTGATATTGGAACTAACATATTATAAATCTGTTTATTCAAGATGGATTAGAGAATTTGATTGTTTAAAATTACTTGAAGGGTTCTGAGTTACCCCCTTGATTGTGAAAGGACCAACAGCCCAATTGATGTGATGTTTTCTTTCCTGCTGCTTGTGTTGTTATGTGATCTTGGATGGTTGTTGAGATATGTTGGGGCATCGAGGCCTTTTGGTTGAGGTAGAGGATGACGCCTAGAGTGGAGAGATTCATCGGTTTTTGCATATGGTTGTCGGGGAAGACACTAGGGATGATGAAATGGGTGGGATGTGATTGTTGGATGCTTGTGGTTTCTTTTGGTACATTGTCTGCTTAACTTTTCCCCACTACTCAAGGTAGCTGGTCTTTCTTACCATTCTTCTGAAAGAAGTGAAGACACCCCGGGGGATTTTGAGCCCTGGGGGGTTTTTTCCTCAACATTCCGGAGGGAGGATGAATGGATGACTACCCACTTTGGCCCCGCTCTCTTCTCTAGGTAGATACTTGTGCCGTTAGGCACAACAGTTCATTTTCCCCTTATATGTGTGTAGAGGTCTTTAATGTATTGTGGTTATTCACACACATATATTATAGATATATTATCCTATGTACTACTTTAGGTGTAATGTGTATAAGCTGTGATGGCTTGAGGATACTTAATCAGTGTATGGGCTGTAATGGTTTGAGGTATAATACCCATCATATGATACATGTTATGTGAGATGCGGTGGCTCCCGTAAACTACCTAGTTACTTCTAGATGTGATGATGGTGTGGTGCTTCGCCCGGGTTCCTGCATGAAATCCTTTTTGGTGCACGAGGTGGAGATTTTGGTGCTTCGCCTAGGTGTTTGCCAGTAAGCCTTTTTTGAGAGAGATTCTCAAGACGTGTGATGTTGGGGAAAAGAGGCAAACCAAGGATGAATTAGTAGCGGGGTACCCTTGATATTCGTTATTATATGATATATTATTGTATGCGTTACTTGGTGAGAGTATCCTTGGTGAGGCTGGGAACATAGTATACCTATTTAGGTGATGAGTTTGTTTCACTTGTTGTTCACTGTTCTTTAGAATGCAATCTTTACTTTTTCACTAGAGGATTCGGGGAGGATCCTACAAGGTATACTATTATACTCACCCTACATATATATAAATTGTTTCTCATGTCACTTGGAGCAGGTTGGAGATCATTCTTTATCCAACTAGCTTGGTGTTGCAAGAGATGTTCGGGCTTGTTGTTGTAGTTTTTTTACATTCTTTTCTGTACTTGTATTTTTCCCCCTATTTGTTGCATTACTTTTGCATGACATTCAATTTGTGCACTTGGGTTTCTTTTATATTTCCAGTTCTAACTTAGATTTGATTGGTGTCTATCTTATCTCTCTCTTCTGCATGTTTTCTCTTGGAGGGTACTGCCTCATATTTGTGTCTTTATTATACCCATAGTTCTAGTCGCCAACCTAGTGCCTACTAGAGGCAGGACTCAGGGGTCATTATATTCTTTTTCACATTTCCAACCCAAGTGGGGTACAAATTGTGGGGAGGGGGTTCTGACAGAGGGGTATCAGAGGTCTTGTTGAGGGATAAGATGGATTATGGAGTTATGAACATGTGAGGTTGCATGGTTTGGTAGGGAAACTGTGTCATTCATGTTTATCAAGTGAGTTAAACATTGGATACCATCTGATACATAGGCATTTAAGGCCCCCTATGATCTGATGTACAGACCTTTATGTTTACAATTGCTATTAAACAAGGTGATACTTATTGTAGTGTACTGACCTAGGAAAGGATCATGCATCATTCTTCATTGTGCCTATGTTCGAATGGGTAGACCTTGGGATAGGTTAACCTAAAATGTATAAAAGAAAATAATTAATTAATTAATGTTGAGTATTCCATATTTCAGGTTTATGATCTCTAACAGTTTTTTATTTTACAGGTATGGCTCCAGGTCAACGTCCTCATCAGGTTTGCGCAGAAAATGTCTAACAAGCTGTTCTAGTAGATCACCATAGGGTAGAGGATGACGACAAAGAAACATGGAGGAAGACACACTGAGATTTTTAGCGCCAGAGTCTGTAGAAGTATGGGGGAACAGTTTCAGATGTTGTGACTAATTCTTGGTTGGAGGAGGTCGAGATAGGCTTCAGTTCGATCCGTGCTCGGAAGGAGCACTAGGTGTCCTTAGTTTTGACGATGTTATGTAGAGTAGAAAGGAAGTGGTGGTTCTTGTTCCACAGGGATCTTGAGGAGTCAGTGATTTCAAGGGAGGAGTTCCAAGACAAGTTTAGAGTCGAGTTACTTTCTTTGACTACAAAGGCGTCTCGTCGCCAAGAGTGTCTTACCCTTAGACTGGGGAGCTCTACTGTTCGAGTGTTTGGAATCCATTTTAGGAACCTTTTAAAATATGCTTCAGACCTTTTACCATATGAGGAGGGTAGGGAAAGGCATTTCGTGGAGGCTTTGTGTCCAGAGATCTAGCGCCAGGTCACCCCATTTATGTTGAATACATATTTTGAGGTGCTGGTGAGGCAGCGGTTGTTGAGAGGACATTGGCTAAAACCAGATCATCATGAGAGGGGAATCAACAAGATTCCTCACGATGTGGAGCTGTGGTATGGGGTTCCTGGTTTTCAGGGCAGAAGAGTTTCCCTTCAGCCAGGGGTAGGTCCCAGCCCTTCACATCTCATTTCTCCCGAGGTAGAAACTCTCAAGGCTATGCCAGGGGATCATGCACTTGTTATTCATGTGGTGGTCATGGAAATCAACAGTGCGAGTGCCCGAACATTCAGAGAATTCATCGTACACCAGGTGTTAAACTTCAGGTTCCTCCATTGAGGCAGTTCCAACCGAGGCTGCAGTAGCCAGTGGCACCATCTTTAGATCACCATAGTGTTGATGGGGTAATCAGGGGACAACCCCATGACGCCCCCATCCTCAGAGAGCAGAGTGCGGCCGTGGTGGTGGTCGTCATCAGGGTTAGAGTTGTGGGGGAGATCGAGGTTAGATTCATGCACTAGTATTTCCAGCTCCAGGTGAGTCATATGTCATTTGAGGTACCCTTTTCTTATTTTCTACCTCAGTGTAGGCATTTTTTTATTTAGGAGTGACAAACTCCTTCATATCACCTACACTTTTCCATGCTTTGGAACTTGAGGTAGAGATGCTTCTAGTCCCCTTGAGTTGAATACACTAGTTGGAGGTTGAGCTGACTTGTATGAAGTATATAGAGATTGTGAGCTAGTGCTGTTGAAACACCTCTCTTGGGGAGATTTCGGATGTTTACGAATACAACCATATGATGTCATCATCAGCATGGATTAGTTGTATTCGGTGCTGGCTATCATGGATTGCTTCCTGAAAAAGGTCATTTTCTGTAGTGCAGATGGAGAACAAGTGGTGTTTGTTTGTGAGGGATATCCCCTTGGGGGTCATAGGCATGTCCCATACTTATCATCCATGTTGGATAAGATAATGCTGAGTTCATCATAGGCTCATCAGTTGGCGTTTACTAGGGTCTTAGAGGAGTACCCTGATGTCTTTTTAGAAGAGGTTGTAGCATTACCCCCTCAATGAGAGATTGGGTGTGGGATTGAGCTACAGCCAGGAGCATCTCCTATTTCTATGTCTACATATAGGATGCCCCCTTATGAGTTGTGAGAGCTGCGTATACAGCTCTATGGTCTACTACAATGTGGTTTTGTTCGGCCATGTGTGTCACAATGGGGTGCACCAGTTTTGTTCATGATGAAGGCCGATGGAAATTTATGGTTGTGTGTTGATTATCGTCACTTAGAAAAAGTGACCATAAAGAATCACTATCCTCTTCCGCGTATTGATGACTTATTCGATCAACTAAATGGGACAAGTTGGTTATCCAAGATCGACTTGCGGTCAAGATATCATCAGATTTGTGTGAAGGATGAGGATATCCCGAAGACTGATTTCCGCTATCGTTATGGGCATTATGAGTATGTTGTAATGCTGTTTGGCATAACGAATGCTCCAACTGTATTCATGGGATAGATGAATGTTGTGTTCCATGTGTTCCGGGACTATTTCGTGGTAGTTTTCATCGATGAAATCCTCATGTACTACACATCTGAAGAGGAGCATACAGAGAATCTATGAGCTGTTTTGGGAGTTCTTCGCCAACATCACCTGTACGATAAGTTTTCTATGTGTGAGATTTGGGCTCGAGAAGTCCATTTCTTAGGGTATGTTTTGTCCCAACAAGGATTAGTTGTGGATCCATGGATGATTGAAGCAGTTGTGTCTTGGGAAGCCCCCAAGATAGTGTTAGAGGTGTAATGTTTTCTTTGGTCTCGCAGGCTACTACAAGAGGTTCGTATCCAATTTCACATGAGTTTCGAATCCTCTAACTACTTTTACTAGGAATGATTAGGCATTCATATGGACTGATCAGTGTCAGATAGATTTCGAGTATCTAATGGAGAAGTTAGTATGTGCTTCAGTCCTTTGTCTTCCTGGTGAGGGAGTTCAGTTTGATGTCTTCTATGATGATTCACATCTGGGGTTAGGTTGTGTCCTCATACATGAGAGGTCTGTTGTTTCTTATGGGTCTCAACAGTTAAGTCCCCATGAATGCAACTATGCCACCTATAGTCTTGTGTTTGCAGCCTTGGTGTTTCCACTAAAGATGTGGATACATTACCACATTGGTGAGCGCTTTGGTGTTTTCATCGATCATAATAGTATGAGGTATATTTTCTCCCTACATGACTTGAACTTATGATAGCATTGGTGGATGACATTCTTACAGAAATACTACTTCGAAATATCGTATACACATAAGAATGGGAATGTTGTAGCTGATGCGCTGAGCCTAAAGTCACGTAGCGATGTTGTGCATGAATCCGGTGATTCCTGGAGAGTAATGGAAGAACTGTAAGAATTACATCTTGATGTGGGAGAAGTTGGGGGTAAAGGATATCTTTTTCAGATGACGGTACAGTCATCCCTGATGCAGAATATGGAAGAGTCCCAGTTGGGAGATCTAGAGGAGGATTTCTGGAGAGACTGAGTTGTTTGTGATGAGGCCCCTGATGGTTGGTCTGAGGATGAACAACACAATGTGTTGTATCACAGGAGGATTTTTGTTCCTTTGATGATGTGAGATACGGTCCTCAGATAATTCCATAGTTCAACTTTAGTGGTACATCCTGGTATGAAAAAGATGTTCTGATCCTTGAGGAGTCAGTTTTGGTGGCCTAGGCTGAAGCGTGCGGTTGTGGAGTTTGTGTCTCGATGTTTAGTCTGCCAGAAGTTGAATATCGAAAACCGTGTTCCAAGTGGTCTTATTAATCCATTAGATATTCATATGTGGAAGTGGGAGGACATATCAATGTACTTCATTACTGGTTTACCTCGAGCTCCTGGAGGACATGATGCAATTTGGGTGGTAGTGAACCGTTTAACAAAATCGTCCCACATCATAGTGATCAAGTATTCGAGCTCAGTGGTAGTTCTGTCGAGGTAGTATCTAGAGGAGGTGGTGAGTCTTCATGGAGTCCCTAGGATGATCATTTCTGATCGAGATCCATGTTTTACCTCCAGGGTGTGGAGAGGTCTCCAACATGCATTTGGTTCTCAGCTATGCCTTAGCAATGATTTTCTTCCTCAAATGGATGGTCAGACGGAGCGAACCATCCAGACTCTTGAAGAAATGTTACGCTCTTGTGTTCTTGATTTGGAAGGTAAATGGATGAGGCACATACCCTTGGTGGAGTTCACTTACAATAATAGTTTTCATTCCACCATCGGTATGGAACCGTTTGAATCCTTGTATGGTCGGCCTTACTATTCTCTATTGTGCTGGACTGGGGATGGAGAGTCATCAATTCATGGACCGAAACTAGTATAGAATACAATAGAGATGGTTCAGGTGATTCATTAGAGAATGAAGATAGGACAATATTGTAAAAATCATATGCCGATCAAAGAAGGATACCCTTAGAGTTTAATGTTGGGGATCATGTGTTTCTAAAGGATACTCCTTATCATGGCCAGTGATGGTTTGGACGTGGATGTAAGCTTTATCCCTGGTTTGTTGGGCATTTCTAGGTGTTAGCACATGTTGGAGATGTGTCATATCGAGTTGAACTTCCCCCTTAGAAGAGTCAGATACATGATGTTTTCAATGTATCCCAACTTCATCGTTATCTTCATGATGACTCTCACGTCATTGATTGGGGAGAGATCGATATTGATGATGATGAAACCATTTTGGAGCGAACTATGGAGATACAAGACAGCAAGGAGAAGGTGTTCCACGTGCATTTTATTCCTTTAGTTCGTGTCTTGTGGCAACACGGTGGCTTGGAGGAGAGTACTTGGGAACGTTATTCAGAGATACGTGCTCAGTACCTATAGTTGTTTGATGTTTAACTCTTTTCATGTATCATGGTATTTGATGTGGTTATGAAACATTCCTATTTATGTGATGGCTTCCTTTGTTGTTTTGGTGGATTTCTCTCTTTTGAGAGGTATCTCAATGGGTGGTTGATCAGACCCTGTTTAGTTTTCTCATTAGGTGGGTTTTGGATTCTTGAGGAAGAGAATGTTTTGAGAGGTATCTGATGTAATGGCCCAGATCTCTCCAGTCCATTACTTTGTGAAAAGGTGGTTTTAGAGGTGTTCTGAAAGGTTAAGGTGACATGGGTTTCCTTTGGCTAGCCTTTTAAGTGAAACTAAAGGGTTACATCTTTCGCATTGGAGGCGCACAGTTTCTCTAAACCATGCGGGAAAACTATGTGAGGTTGGTGTTGAAGGTAGTGGCTAACACATGGTTAGGGCATAGTTTGTCTAAATGTATGGCATAACCATGAGAGTAGTGTTTTATGAGGTAGTAGTGACCGTACAGTTAGCGCACATTTTTTCTAACCGTGCGACCAAACCGTGCAGGAACTTAAATTAGATCCTAAAAGTTTCGATCTAACTTTTGTTCCACTAAATGGTTCTTTTAAGCCCCTATGCAGTCATAACTCAAGATTACCCTCCCTTTAATGCATTAGAACCTCTCCCAATCATTTTATAGGCGATCCGAAGGGTTATCTTATTGAATCGAAACAGGTTTCTTCCGGTATGGTATAGATCATGTTTGGTTTCTTAGATCTACATAGATATAATCCTCCTCTTCCCTCAGTTTCTTATATCTACTCCCTTTATGGGTAGATCTATGTGTGTGGATATCAAATATGATGATTTTTTGTCATTGTTGTCTTATGATAAGATATGTAAGGTGGATCCTTGGTGAATCGGCCCAGTTTTCTTGGGCGTTCTTCGACCGTTGTGTTTTTCATCGAAAACCTTTGAGGTAGGGGATTCATTGCTGCTCTTTATTTTATGTGCAACTATAATGTTAGCATGTTTTATCCATCTCGATGAAAATGGAATTAACATAATAAATATTTTGAACCGGATAAAGAAATTTTATCGATCGTATGTTATTGTCTCTTTTTTCCCTAGATAGTGTGATATCTATGCTTGGTTTTCCTAGTTGTTTTTCTTGATTGAAATCAGTAAAGAACCTAAATCGGGATTAATTGATAAATCTTTGGCTAAAAATAAAGTGGCATGAAAATGAATATGGTTGTTATGGTAATTTTATGTTAATCAAATTTTCCTAGTAGGGATGTTTAATCATTTGTGATAGCTTACTTGTTAGGTTTCCAGATGTTGGAACCAACAAATTATTAATCTGTTAATTCAAGATAGATTAAAGAATTTTATTGTTTGAAATTCCTTGAGGGGTTCTGATTTACCCTCTTCATTGTTAAAGGTATAAGAGCCCAATTGATGTGATGTTTTCTTTCATGCTGCTTGTGTTGTGATGTGATCCTGGATGGTTGTTGTGATATGTGGGGGCATAGAGGCCTTTTGGTTGCGGAAGTGGATGATGCCTATAGTGGCAAGATTCATTGGTTTCTGCATATGGGTGTTGGGGAGGACACCAGGGATGATTGAATGGGATGGATGTGATTGTTGTATGCTTGCTATTTCTTCTGGTAGATTGTATGCTTTACTTTTCCCCACTGCATAAGGCAGATGATCTTGATTACCCTTCATCTGAAAAAGGCGAAGACATGTGGGGTTTTCCAGGTGCTTTCCGTGTTTAGATTCTCAAGGGACAATGGGTCTACGCTTTTGCTATAGGTGAAAAACAATCAACGAGTAGTACTTTTACTCACTGTGTTGAGCCACATTTTTTTAGTAGCAGAGAATGATTTTCGAGAATTCCTGGGAATATTGGAAAGTGTTTATGTAATGAATTTTTGATTAAATGGTGTTAACCCATAGGGTTGGGGTTCAATGGAACATAGTGATGAGGTTGTAATCTTTTTACGGAACAATTGACATTGGGTGTGATTCTGATAGAATTTAATGCGGATTTGTTCATGGTTAATTAATGTTTAAGGAATTAATTAACGTACAATGGAATTGATAAATATGGAATGAAGTAATATATTAATTCTCATTAAATGGTTGTATTCTTATAGGATACCTAGTCTTAGAAGTGGCGGCTAGAAGTCTGAGAGATGTCAAATGCAGTTGTGTCAAAGACTAGGTTATGCCCATAGTGTGGTTGTGAGTTATAATACATTTTATACCTTTTGTGTTTCAATACGCTACTCCACCCTGTCAGTAAGGGCAACTGACACCCCTGGGATTCTGAGCCCTGGGGGGGGGGTTCCCTCAACATTCCAGTGGGAGGATGAATGGATGACTACACCCTTTTACCCCAATCTCTTCTCTAGGTAGATACTTTGGCCGTTAGGCACAACGGTTATGTTTCCACATATATGTGTGTAGTGGGCTGTAATGGATTGTGGTTATTCACACACATAGTATAACGACCCATACTTTACATACATTGTTAATACTTCAAAATTGAAGCACACTTATTACAACATATGACAAAACCACAAAGGACCGTATAGGTATAGTGTCTTTAGAAACTGGGAAACATAAACAACTGGTTCATAAATCTTCTACAGTGTCTCCCATTTATTTCATCATATCTAGGGTCCTTTTGGCATATTCTACTTAATATCCATCTTCCTGACTTGGGGAAAAGAAAACATAAAAGGGTGAGCTCAAATGCTCAGCAAGGGCAAATAAAGGAAATAAAAATCATATCATATCTTTATCAAAACCTGCAAAAGAGATCCTAATATCTTAACATGGAATAAATCATAGAAGTGAAAATGAGATACCCATAATCATAACATAAAACTTGAAACTTTGTGGCATGCACACATAATCATGGAAATCATTTCTTGTTAGTCATGACTCATTGCCAAGACTATCTTAGTGGACAAAGTCCCTTTCTGAACCGAGTTCACTCCTCGTTTCAGTCCTGTATCACTGAACCGAAATAACCTTCCGTTCCAGCCATGTCTATCTCATGAGATATAAAATCATCACCCAATGCATTGGAGGGAGATATAGGTCCCACCCATCTTATAATGAATCCTTTCTTATGTGTGCCACATAATCATAAAACATACATCATCGCATAACACATATAACAAAAATGGGATTCTTGAAACATCATGACATCATAAATCAATTCATATATGATAAAGGAATTCATAAACATAATTCCATCACAACAAAGTCAAACCAATGTAAAAATATGGATAGAAACAGAACCCTTTATTATCTTATATGGAAAATAATTTTGATAAAACACTTGAATTGAATTCTTGAGGAAAATATCCTTTCTTCTTCAAAAACGTTTTTCCTTTCATAACATGTCATACAACTTTAAAATAAAATAAGTTGATTAAAAATAAACTTGAAAACTTGTAAAGGAAGCTTCTTGGAAATAATGTTTTAAAAATCCATTCATGTCGTATAAGTTAAAAAAAACATTCTTCGTACTTTTGTCGGAAAAGTCAAAAAGTACCTCGTACGGAAAAACGACAAAAGATTCCTTTCATATTCTTTACTAAAAACTCACCTAAGGGTAAAATTGGATTTAAAATATTGCAAGTGGATGGAAACAATATTACATATTGAGGGAACATGGATGTGGATAATAAAATACACCCCAGTAAATACTTACGAATAAACAATCTCGGATAAAAATGAGATTGTGATATTTCCCTTACCTTAGGTCCGATTTGCTTTGTACGTGTCCGAAGCTCCTGTATAATGGTTTAAATAATGTTATTGACTTATTCCAGAATCATACATATTGATATGAGATCATATATGGTCATATTATTAGCTTCTTGTTAGTAATATTTCATTGTTACTTGTTACTCGGGTCTTTATAACTTTTTGTTCTTATGCGTGTTTTGTCGAATAAATTCTTATTATTATCTTTAGGTTATAGATAATTCATTTCCAGAATGGTATTAGTGTAGTATATACCATATTCATTCATTCAATTCATTTATATAATCATTATGAAATGAAGATCATGTAGAACGAGTCGCATCACATCGTGGAGATGGTTTTCCGTACGTACGCACGAGTGATGATATCGTTCCTATGATCGTGGAATTGTATTGGAGTATATATATATATATTATTTCAGTATCAATATTACTTAATAATAATCATATATAGTTACTCACTACACCATTATACCCATCCTTGTAAGGTGATGGTGGAAAATAGATTACACCACGGCGTGGAGACGGTATTCCGTACGTACGCACGCGCGGTGATTTCATTTTTCTGTAGGATGGATAGAAGGTGAATTAGGTTTGTTTAATATTTATAATAACATATCAGTATGTAATTAATACTGATGTTATTACTTTATCATGAAACAACTAAAGAAGAAGAAGTTGAAGAAGAAAGAAATTGAAAAGATCGGTAATGGATATTACCTCCTCTTTGGAACGCCTCTTTGAATCCTCCACTTAAGGAACTAAGATTGGTCTTTGGAGAAGACCAGGACCTCTAGGATTATTCTATGGAAGTGGAGAGGAGAAAATGGCAGGGGTTGGCCGAGCTTGAGTGCTCAATTTGGTGTGAGGAGGAGGGGGAGGAGGTGCCCTTTTATAAGGGAGGAGAGGGGTACCTTAGGAATATCTCAAAATATTATTTTATATTAAAGTCAAAATCGGTTTATAATGGTTCAAAAGGGTCTTATTTCGAAGCTAAAGTGGGGATGGGTCGAAATCCTATCAACCAATAGGATTTAGACAAGTTTAGGGTATTATTTTAACCTTATCAATTAGATTTAACTCTAAGTTAATTAATTTAACTTTTACCGTGCCTTTTTGTTTTCTTTCACTATATGGTTAATACACTTACTATAACATGCCAAACGAACCCCAAATTGTTTATTATTAATATATTTATCCTTATCTAAGTCATTTGGCCGAACCTTAGATTTTTAGGAATAACATAACAATTAATAATATAATATTTTATTTAAAAACTATTTTGTGTCAATTTTGACACTATTTGATATATGATTTTTGTGAAAGTCATAACAGAATTATATGTTCGAACAAAGTTGATTAAATCAACAATAATATATCATAGTAACCTAGAAAATTAGTGGAATTCATAAAAAGTCTAAAATTACATTTATTTTGGTATTTATATTATCAATTTTGTCAATATTTCATTAATACGATAATTACTGCATCATCTTTGTGTCAAAAATAAATTAAATTATTTGATGTCTAAAAATTACAAATAAAATACCATCATGTAGGAAATCTTTTTAGCTTTCTAATGAATATTTAAAATCGAATTTATCTTATGTATAACCCTATATTAAAAATGATTTACTTATTAAACTTTGATTTTAACTATTTTAACCCTTCTTTAAATAAATTAATAATAAATGTCCTAATCTAATCCAAGTGGGCCTAAATGGTCATATTTTATTCCTAAGTTTGTTTTTGGTCGAATTACACTTGTCCAATAGAATTAGGACATGTGTTAGGGTAATATTAATATCATATTTACCCTTAGTTACCCTATTTACTATTAACCGTGGTAAAAATAGTAAAAAGTTACTATTCACCAAAAAATTATTTTCATCTCATTGAACCACATTTTAGTCCTTGATATTAACCGTGTCTCTCGGATTTTTGAAATTCCATTCACAGAAGCGGTAAAATTAAGTTTTATGCAAAATTCGGTTTTTAACCTACCACTTAGTGGTTTCACTATTCATCAAAAATTGAAAGTTTTCAGAAAAATACCAAAATTTCACCCTAGGATAATTTAGATATTCTAAGTCCAAAAATGAAGTCCATTTTGAAAAAAAAAATTTATAAAATTTCAAAAAGTGGTTATTACTATTCATAACGGCTAGTTTTAATAGCATATTGTTGTTTAGTGAAACTCGGTATTGCGTACGACGCAAGCTATCGAGGAAGGTCGCGATTGCGTGTAAAGCAAGCCAAGCAAGTGTTGTGTAGAAAAAGATTCCTTTGATGATTTATATAACATAAAAGTCTCGGGTGTTACATTCTACCCCCCTTAAAAAGAATTTCGCTCTCGAAATTCGTCACTTTGCAACAAACAAATGAGGATACTTCTCCCTCATCATATCCTCAAGCTCCCATGTAGCTTCTTCAAGTTGGTGGTTTCTCCATAAAACTTTCACCAAGCGAGTGGTCTTGTTTCGTAGGACTTTTTCGCTACGATCCAGTATCTCTATCGGCTGTTCTTCATAAGAAAGATCTTGCTCCAGCGGTACAACTTCTGAGATGAGTACATGTGAAGGATCTGGTATGTACTTTCTCAGGAGAGATACATGGAACACATCGTGAACTTGAGAGAGATTCGGTGGAAGCGCCAATCGGTAAGCTACCTTCCCAACACGATCCAGTATTTCGAAAGGACCGATATATCTAGGGCTCAACTTCCCCTTCTTTCCAAATCTCATAACCCTCTTCCAGGGAGATATTCGTAAGAACACTTTATCACCCACTTCAAACTCTAGGTCTTTTCTTCGGTTGTCGGCATAACTTTTCTGTCGACTCTGAGCTGCTCTTATGTGTTGTTGAATAGATCTAACCTTTTCTGCCATTTCATCAACGAGATCAGGTCCTAATAGCTTTCTTTCCCCAACTTCATCCCAGCAAGTTGGAGTCCTGCATTTCTTTCCATAGAGAGCTTCATAAGGAGCCATCTGAATACTGGAGTGAAAGCTATTATTATAAGAAAATTCCACCAAAGGTAGGTGTTGATCCCAACCTCCTTTTAAATCCATAGAGCAAGCTCTCAACATATCTTCTAGGGTTTGAATTGTTCTCTCAGACTGACCGTCTGTCTGGGGATGATAAGCAGTGCTGAAACTCACCTCTGTATCCAGAGTATGCTGAAGACTTCGCCAGAACTTCGAGGTAAATCTCGGATCTCGATCAGATATAATAGAAAGTGGTACTCCATGCAATCTTACCACTTCCTTTACATATATTCTGGCAAGCTGATCTAGAGAGAAATCCTCTCTAATAGCAATGAAGTGTGCAGACTTTGTAAGACGATCAACTATGACCCAGATAGCATTATTGCCTTTGGATGTTTTAGGAAGTCCTGTGACAAAGTCCATAGTGATGTTTTCCCATTTCCATTCGGGTATGGGTAATGGTTGTAACATCCCCTTAGACTTCTGTCTCTCAGCTTTAACTTGTTGACAAACCAAGCATCGAGAGACATATTCAGCAACATCTCTTTTCATGCCATCCCACCAGAAGTACTCTTTCAGGTCCCTATACATCTTCGTGCTTCCAGGATGAATATAGAATGAAGAACTATGAGCCTCATCCAGCAGCTCTTTCTTTAATTCGGGGATGGGAGGAACACAAACCCGATTCCTGAACTTTATTATCCCATCATAATCAAGGTTGAATTCAGGAACATTTCTCACCTTCTTTTGAAACTCGTCATCTTCTTTCTGTGCCTCTTTAATCTTCACATGTATAGATGGTTGAACATTCATTTGAGAAAGATAAGATTTTTCCCCTTCCATTATAATTCCAAGATCCATCCTTTGTAAATCCATAAATATTGGATCTTTTGTGATCCTCATCATGGATAAACTAGCATGGTCTTGTCGACTTAATGCATCGGCCACCTTGTTTGCTTTCCCAGGGTGGTAATGGATTGAGCAGTCATAATCCTTAATCAGCTCCAACCATCTTCTTTGACGCATATTCAACTCCTTTTGTGTGAAAATATACTTTAAACTTTTATGATCAGTATAAATATCACACCTTTCACCATAAAGGTAATGCCTCCAAATCTTTAATGCAAAAATTACCGCAGCCAACCCCAAATCATGTGTTGGGTAATTTTGCTCATGGATTTTCAACTGTCGTGAGGCATAAGCTATCACCATATCATTTTGCATAAGAACACACCCCAATCCCTTCTTGGATGCATCACTGTAGATTACAAACCTTTCTCCACTACAAGGCAGTGTGAGCACAGGTGCACTGGATAACCTTCTTTTCAACTCCTTGAAATTCTCTTCACATTCCTCTGTCCAGACAAACTTAACTCCCTTCCGAGTCAACTTGGTGATTGGATTAGATAATCGTGAAAAATCTTTTACAAAACGTCGATAATATCCAGCCAAACCAAGAAAACTTCGGATCTCAGTTACTGTTGTTGGTCTTGACCATCTTTCGATAACCTCTGTTTTTGCTGGATCCACAGATATCCCCTCTTTTGAGATTATATGACCCAAAAATGCAACTTTTTGAAGCCAAAATTCACACTTGGTAAATTTGGCATAAAGCTTCTCCTTTCTCAGGGTCTTCAAAATAATTCTCAAGTGATCTTCATGCTCTTCCTTGCTCTTTGAATAGACAAGAATATCATCTATAAAGACTACCACAAATTGATCAAGATAGTCTCTAAAGACTCTATTCATTAGATCCATGAAGATAGCAGGGGCATTAGTAAGACCAAATGGCATCACTATAAATTCATAGTGTCCATACCTTGTACGGAAAGCCGTCTTTGGTATATCCTCCCTTTTGACCCTTAATTGATGATACCCTGAACGAAGATCAATCTTGGAAAAGTATTGAGCTCCGCGTAGTTGGTCAAATAAGTCATCAATGCGTGGGAGAGGATATTTGTTCTTGATAGTGATCTTGTTAAGTTCTCGATAATCAATGCAGAGTCTCATTGATCCATCTTTCTTCTTAACAAATAGAACAGGTGCTCCACAAGGTGACGCACTAGGGCGTATGAATCCCTTATCAAGATTCTCTTGGAGTTGCTTCTTCAATTCCTGCAACTCAATTGGGGCCATTCTATAAGGTGTCTTTGAAATAGGCAAAGCACCCGGTACGAGTTCTATTGAAAACTCAACTTCACGATTTGGTGGAAGACCCGGCAATTCCTCCGGAAAGACATCATCAAACTCCCGTACAATGGGCATATTCTTAATCGTGAGTTTCTCACCAACCATTTGAGATAAATAACCTTCATTTAGTGGAATCAATACCCATAAGATGGAAGAAATTTCCACTGGAAGGTTATGTTCATCCTTGCATTGGTATACGATCGTAGATTGATCTGGAATATGAAATGTGACTTCCCTTCTTTGGCAATTGATATGAGCTCCATGTAGAGAAAGCCAATCCATGCCAAGAATCACATCAAATTCCACTAAAGGAAGGATCACAAGATTTTCAGGAAGCACTTTCCCACAAACATCGATCGGAGAAGAATTATAAACTTCTGATGCGACTGATGTGCCATTAGGTGTTGTCACAGCTAACTCAACATCTAATTGTTGAGGTAATATGGTGATACCCTTAGAAAATTTTTCAGAAATAAAAGAGTGGGTGGATCCAGAATCAAATAAAACATTTGCTACTTTAGAGTGGATGGTAAGTGTACCTTTCACCACATCGTTATCGTACTCCACCTCGCTGATAGAAATTGCATGTGACTTTCCTTTGTCTTTAGCCTTAAGAGTTTGTTGACGTCGACCATCATCTTCAACCCTTGGATTTGGGCATTGATTGGCATAATGCCCCATCTCATTGCACATGAAACATTGAAGTGTAGCAGGTTCATTCTGTGTATCCCTTCCTTTGTTTGCATCATTAGACATCTTCTTCCCATTATCACGGCATTCAAATGCCCGATGACCTTCCTTTCCACATTTAAAACATTTACTTGTCCCTTTAAGACAAATCCCTCCATGTTTCTTTCCACACTTTGAGCATAAGGGAAAGTTCATCTTCTTTTCCGTGTGCTCTTTAGATTTTTCTTTGAATTCCATCTTCCTCTTCTTATCAAACCCATGTGACTGATGGGTTACTCCAATCTCCATCTCGACTTTGAGAGCACATCGAACGATTTCCTCGTAGCTATTGAAGTCCCTTATGGCTAACGCCCTTCGAAGACTTGGTTTTAAGCCACTAAAGAATCGATCGATCTTACTCTCAGGTTGGATAATAATACCAGAAGCGTACCTTGCAAGTCTTGTAAAATTTGCTTCATAGGTACTAACAGATTCATCATCCCTTTGCTTCAGTTCAAGGAACTCTTTCTCCATCTTTGTTCGGAGAATACGAGGGAAGTACTTATTGAAAAATAAGTTCTTGAACTCGTCCCATTCCATAGACTCAATTTCATCCCTTTGCCTCGTATTCTTAACAAGATTCCAACATTGATCCGCATCTCCTTCCAAACGATACACTGCTAGGATGACTTTATCATGCTCAGAACATTGAAGAACTGAAAATATCTTTTCAGTAGTACTAATCCATTGTTCAGCAACTAATGGATCAGTAGACCTGCTGAAAGATGGTGGACGTTGCCTCATGAAGGATTCAACAGAATGTTGATCCCTCCTTTGTTCGTTTGGAAATCCTGCATGATTCATAGCTAGAGAAAGTTGTGTGAGCATGGCTACAAGATTTTGCATTCCAGCTCCCATATCGTTTGGTTGCTCAGGGGGACAATCATTGCATTGTCCACCGCATTCCGCATTAACACGGTTCCTTCGGGTTCCAGCCATTGACTAAAACCAAGAAGAATAGTGTGAGCAACACTAATTATAATAGGAAACCACATAATTCAAGAATAAAATTTTCATGCTTAAGGTCTTATCCTAGGTTATTCAAGGCCATTTCTAAAACACTAAGATTGTGTTCTATGCTTAGACTTATCCTTAGGGTTCTTACTAAGGCTTTCACATCCTAGTTTCCAAAGGTTGACTATACATTTCCTCTGATACCAACTATAACGACCCATACTTTACATACATTGTTAATACTTCAAAATTGAAGCACACTTATTACAACATATGACAAAACCACAAAGGACCGTATAGGTATAGTGTCTTTAGAAACTGGGAAACATAAACAACTGGTTCATAAATCTTCTACAGTGTCTCCCATTTATTTCATCATATCTAGGGTCCCTTTTAGCATATTCTACTTAATATCCATCTTCCTGACCTGGGGAAAAGAAAACATAAAAGGGTGAGCTCAAATGCTCAGCAAGGGCAAATAAAGGAAATAAAAATCATATCATATCTTTATCAAAACCTGCAAAAGAGATCATAATATCTTAACATGGAATAAATCATAGAAGTGAAAATGAGATCCCCATAATCATAACATAAAACTTGAAACTTTGTGGCATGCACACATAATCATGGAAATCATTTCTTGTTAGTCATGACTCATTGCCAAGACTATCTTAGTGGACAAAGTCCCTTTCTGAAACGAGTTCACTCCTCGTTTCAGTCCTGTATCACTGAACCAAAATAACCTTCCGTTCCAGCCATGTCTATCTCATGAGATATAAAATCATTACCCAATGCATTGGAGGGAGGTATAGGTCCCACCCATCTTATAATGAATCCTTTCTTATGTGTGCCACATAATCATAAAACATACATCATCGCATAACACATATAACAAAAATGGGATTCTTGAAACATCATGACATCATAAATCAATTCATATATGATAAAGGAATTCATAAACATAATTCCATCACAACATAGTCAAACCAATGTAAAAATATGGATAGAAACAGAACCCTTTATTATCTTAGATGGAAAATAATTTTGATAAAACACTTGAATTGAATTCTTGAGGAAAATGTCCTTTCTTCTTCAAAAACATTTTTCCTTTCATAACATGTCATACAACTTTAAAATAAAAGAAGTTGATTAAAAATAAACTTGAAAACTTGTAAAGGAAGCTTCTTGGAAATAATGTTTTAAAAATCCATTCATGTCGTATAAGTTAAAAAAACATTCTTCGTACTTTTGTCGGAAAAGTCAAAAAGTACCTCGTACGGAAAAACGACAAAAGATTCCTTTCATATTCTTTACTAAAAACTCACCTAAGGGTAAAACTGGTTTTAAACTATTGCAAGTGGATGGAAACAATATTACATATTGAGGGAACATGGATGTGGATAATAAAATACACCCCAGTAAATACTTACGAATAAACAATCTCGGATAAAAATGAGATTGTGATATTTCCCTTACCTTAGGTCCGATTTGCTTTGTACGTGTCCGAAGCTCCTGTATAATGGTTTAAATAATGTTATTGACTTATTCCAGAATCATACATATTGATATGAGATCATATACGGTCATATTATTAGCTTCTTGTTAGTAATATTTCATTGTTACTTGTTACTCGGGTCTTTATAACTTTTTGTTCTTATGCGTGTTTTGTCGAATAAATTCTTATTATTATCTTTAGGTTATAGATAATTCATTTCCAGAATGGTATTAGTGTAGTATATACCATATTCATTCATTCAATTCATTTATATAATCATTATGAAATGAAGATCATGTAGAACGAGTCGCATCACATCGTGGAGACGGTATTCCGTACGTACGCACGAGTGATGATATCGTTCCTATGATCGTGGAATTGTATTGGAGTATATATATATATATATTATTTCAGTATCCATATTACTTAATAATAATCATATATAGTTACTCAATACACCATTATACCCATCCTTGTAAGGTGATGGTGGAAAATAGATTACACCACGGCGTGGAGACGGTATTCCGTACGTACGCACGCGCGGTGATTTCATTTTTCCGTAGGATGGATAGAATGTGAATTAGGGTTGTTTCATATTTATAATAACATATCAGTATGTAATTAATACTGATGTTATTACTTTATCATGAAACAACTAAAGAAGAAGAAGTTGAAGAAGAAAGAAATTGAAAAGATCGGTAATGGATATTACCTCTTCTTTGGAACGCCTCTTTGAATCCTCCACTTAAGGAACTAAGATTGGTCTTTGGAGAAGACCAGGACCTCTAGGATTATTCTAGGGAAGTGGAGAGGGGAAAATGGCAGGGGTTGTCCGAGCTTGAGTACTCAATTTGGTGTGAGGAGGAGGGGGAGGAGGTGCCCTTTTATAAGGGAGGAGAGGGGCACCTTAGGAATATCTCAAAATATTATTTTATATTAAAGTCAAAATCGGTTTATAATGGTTCCAAAGGGTCTTATTTCGAAGCTAAAGTGGGGATGGGTCGAAATCCTATCAACCAATAGGATTTATACAAGTTTAGGGTATTATTTTAACCTTATCAATTAGATTTAACTCTAAGTTAATTAATTTAACTTTTACCGTGTCTTTTTGTTTTCTTTCACTATATGGTTAATACACTTACTATAACATGCCAAACGAACCCCAAATTGTTTATTATTAATATATATATCCTTATCTAAGTCATTTGGCCGAACCTTAGATTTTTAGGAATAAAATAACAATTAATAATATAATATTTTATTTAAAAACTATTTTGTGTCAATTTTGACACTATTTGATATATGATTTTTGTGAAAGTCATAACAGAATTATATGTTCGAACCAAGTTGATTAAATCAACAATAATATATCATAGTAATCTAGAAAATTAGTGGAATTCATAAAAAGTCTAAAATTACATTTATTTTGGTATTTATATTATCAATTTTGTCAATATTTCATTAATAAGATAATTACTGCATCATCTTTGTGTCATAAATAAATTAAATTATTTGATGTCTAAAAATTACAAATAAAATACCATCATGTAGGAAATCTTTTTAGATTTCTAATGAATATTTAAAATCGAATTTATCTTATGTATAACCCTATATTAAAAATGATTTACTTATTAAACTTTGATTTTAACTATTTTAACCCTTCTTTAAATAAATTAATAATAAATGTCCTAATCTAATCCATGTGGGCCTAAATGGTCATATTTTATTCCTAAGTTTGTTTTTGGTCGAATTACACTTGTCCAATAGAATTAGGACATGTGTTAGGGTAATATTAATATCATATTTACCCTTAGTTACCCTATTTACTATTAACCGTGGTAAAAATAGTAAAAAGTTACTATTCACCAAAAAATTATTTTCATCTCATTGAACCACATTTTAGTCCTTGATATTAACCGTGTCTCTCGGATTTTTGAAATTCCATTCACAGAAGCGGTAAAATTAAGTTTTATGCAAAATTCGGGTTTTCACCTACCACTTAGTGGTTTCACTATTCATCAAAAATTGACAGTTTTCAGAAAAATACCAAAATTTCACCCTAGGCTAATTTCGATATTCTAAGTCCAAAAATGAAGTCCATTTTGAAAAATAAAATTTATAAAATTTCAAAAAGTGGTTATTACTATTCATAACGGCTAGTTTTAATAGCATATTGTTGTTTAGTGAAACTCGGTATTGCGTACGACACAATCTATCGAGGAAGGTCGCGATTGCGTGTAAAGCAAGCCAAGCAAGTGTTGTGTAGAAAAAGATTCCTTTGATGATTTATATAACATAAAAGTCTCGGGTGTTACACATAGATTCTGGATATAGTATCCTATAGGCTACTATAGGTGTAATATGTATTGGATGTGTTGGCTTGAGGATCCTTACTCAATGTATGGGCTGTAATGGCTTGAGGTATAATACCCGATGTATGATACACATTATGCGAGTTGTGGTGGATCCTAGAAACTACCTGGTTTCTTTTGGTTGTGTGGACAGTGTTGTGATTCACCCTGGTGTCTGTGGGCAGGCCTTTGTGGTGCACGAGGTTAAAATTGTGGTTCTTCGCCCATGTGTCTGTGGGAAAGCCTTTTTGGAGAGGGATACTGAGGAGGTGCGACGGTGGGTCAAATCTGCAAACCAGTGGGGAAGTAGTAGTGGGGTACCATTGATATTCATTTTATATGATATATTCTTGTATGCGTTACTTGGTGAGAGTAGCCATGGTGAGGTTGGGAACGTAGTATACCTATTTAGGCAATGAGTTTGTTTCACTTATTATTCATTGTCATTTAGCATGCTTTATTTACCTTGGCATGACATGCTTCGGGGAGGATCCTACTGAGTATACTATTATACTCACCCTACGTATATATAAAATGTTTTCAGGTCACTTGGAGCAGGTTGGAGATCAAGCTAGATTATACTAGCTGGGGGTTGGAGGAGCTATTCGGGCTTTTGGTTGCAGCAGTTTTACTTTATTTTGGGTACTTCTAGTTTTTCCCCTTTTTATTGTATTACGTTGGAATTAAATTCCATTTTTTAACTTGGGTTTCTTTTATATTTTTAGTTCTGAGATGCAGTTGATTGGTGTCTATCTTATCTCTCTCTTCCGCGTGTTTTCTCTTAGAGGGTAATCCCTCGCATTTGTATGTTTATTATACCCTCGGTGCTAGTCACCAACCCAGGGCATACTGGAGGTGGGACTCGGGGTTCATTATCTCCCTTTTCACATTGCCGAACCAGGAGGGGTAAACTTTGTGGGGGGTTGTCGTGACATAAATCATGTTTCTTACACTTTAAATGTGTTGGGTAAAAATATGATTTAATTAATGTGTGGAATTAATTAAATCATTTTTACACTCAACTATTATCATTATTAAACTACTAATTTTATTTATTAATTTAATATTTTATATGTATAATAATGTTGTTGATTGGAGCATTCAAATTTCTGTATTGGAAAAATAATATATGAATTCTATTACTTATAAAACACATTTACATATGAATGTTTATATTAAATTTGATAGGTAACTCCACAGAAAAATGAATATTTTATTTATAATTTCAATTAAATATTTTCATTATGATATATACATAAAACATAATGAGTTTGCAATAAATTATAAAAAAATAATTATAATTTCAATTTAAATTATTTATTTCAACACAATGTTCTTACAACAACATCCATGGTGTATTTTTATGGTATGATTTGTATTATTATTTTTAATTTTTATATTTTCAGATTATTGTCAATTTTTACTCTTTTGGTATTTTTGAAAAAGTATAACAAGGATAATCTATACTATTTTTATTTGGATAGTTCTAACCATGTTCCAAGACCAAGTCAAGGGGGTGAAATCCAACTGGTTAATTTTTTATGGTCACTTAATATTTCTCTAAACCATGGAAAATTGATTCATAAATATGATTCTCAAATAATGTAATCGATATCCATAAAAATTATGTTTAATAATCTCATAAGTGCATTTCACCAAAACATATGAATGAAATGATCCAAAATCATGAGTTCATGATCATGGCCATACTAATTGGAAAACTATTAGTTATGGGTATCTCCATCAAAATTCCTTTTACATGTTTTGGTTCATGTTTTCATGAACTATACATCTGATGTATTCATATATTCTTATATATTAGGATAGGGGGTCTACATAAGGTCATCTACATGTCTGTCAATATGTTTCTTATGTATTGTGGAAATAAATGTGATATAAAAATAAATAAAAAATGTGATATTATATCACTTCCCTTTCCGGATTTCACCCATTATATTTGTAACACCCCAAACTTCCACGATACGCTTCTCTTTTAATAATGTTATAGCATGAATTGTACCCAAGTTTGAGATTCTAACACACCGTGACCAATCACGGTAGCTGTTATGAATAGTAATAACCACTTTCTGAAATTATATAAATTTTATATTTCAAAATGGACTTCATTTTTGGATTCGTAATATCGAAATTAACCTATGTTGATTTTTTGGTATTTTTTTGAGAATGTCCAATTTTTGATGAATAGTGAAAAATACTTAAAAAAACTTTTTTTAATCTAAATAATTTATAGTGATAAATTATACTATTGAGTGGTTTTAAAGTATAATTAGAATATATTTTTACCATTTTATCCAATAGTGGACATTAGAATTAGTTTCACTTTGGAATTGGACAAAAACAATTGTTAATCTTTTGATACATATTGTTTCTTAAAAACACTCTATCTGTTGTGACAACGGGAATTAATTAATAAATTAATTAATTCAACATATATGTTTTTAATTTTGTAAAATAGAAAACATTTTTGAATTTGGAATATCAAATATCTCTTAGTGTGAATTTTTGGTATTTTTCTAAAAAACATCAATTTTTGATGAGTAGTTAAACCACTAAGTGGTAGTTTAAAAACTAATTTTTCGTATAAATGAAACAATACCTCTTCTGTGTATTGAATTTCAAAACTACGACATACATGGTTGTCATTAGGAAGAAAAATATTGGTCAATGAGATGAAAATAAATTTTGGTGAATAGTAACTTTTAAGTTTAATTAATCGTGATTAAAGATAATTAGTGAAATTTAAGGTAAAAATGATGTTATAATAATATGAAATTACCATGACACATGTCATACACTTATTTTTTGAGTCATGGCCGACCATGAAAATCCATGGGTCAACTTGGGGACCTCATTGAGCCACTTGGGTAAGAAAATGACCTTAATATCATTTTATTTAAAGTAAAAATAAAATTTCCACAAACATGTATTGTTTTACAAAAAAATTATTACATGGGGTTATATAAGGTAAATTTTAGACTATAAATATTAATTGGAAAGCTAAAACGATTTCCTACATCATGATATTTTTATTATAATTTTTTGACTTTAAATAAATATAATATTTTATGGCACCATGATGATGTAGTGATTACGTCATTAATTAATGATTTAAATAAAATGAAAAGATAATGTAAAATCTAAGACATAAACTTGTCAAAAACCTATTGGATGGATATATTTCGAATCCTTATCACCTTAGACTCGAAATATATAATTTTGGGACCTTTGAAATCCGAAAAGCACTTCATAATAATGTAACATTTCATTACTTTACAAGAGTGCCCCTCCTCTCCTCTTATAAAAGGCCCCCACCACTACAACCTTATTCCCACCTTCAAGCCATTTGGATCGGCCAGACACTGCCCAAATAATCTCTCAACATCACTCTCTTACTCCTAGAAGCCTGACTTTGGGCAGAATTCTTTCGAAGAAAGCCATTGTCTCAAATCAAAAAGAGTTACCTGATTTTAAGGTAATGTCTTCTCTTATGTTATTTTGTTTTATTTTGCTTCTCCAACCCATTAATATATTTTTATTAATTTTTTTTGTAACAAAACAAGTATCTTCAATATACTAGGATGTTGTTATGAGAAGGATTTGATTTAAACATTCACATACCTTCGTCTAATGGTTAAAGAACATATTGTTTATGTGGTTGGAAAATTTCTGCCTCATGAAACGATGATTGTTCAATCTTCTTTTAACACCTCTAATGGTGGACATTATGATGACACTATTTTTATATATGATATATATTATGTTTTTTTCCTTATGATTCTGTATTTTTCATTTGTGGCATACCTTTACAATTCCCAATATGGGTAAACGCGATAATTTCATTTTAGGAAGTGCGGACTACCGCCCCCTCAAAGTGATTTGAATCGTTAATGCCATATGTGGGATGTATAAAGGATGGATTAAATGATACTATATATTATATTATACTGTAATTATATTATAACTTTATATAATTATAATAACATTCCTTTAATTATGAAATATAAATGAAAGTAGCGTTCATGCGTACGTACGGCTTACCGTCTCCATGAACGGTGCATTTCATTTCATACCTCTAAATGTTATTTAATATTATAAAGAAATGTATATACTGGATATATATGATACATATGATACCTACATCATGAATACAATTCTGGATATAATGGATATTTTTCCACATGAACAACTTGTAATTATAAGAAGTTTATTTTTGACTCAAGTGCCAAAGATCGACAAAATGACAGTTATGAACATAAATAATTAAATAATGTTCATAACATGGTAATTAGTGATATAAAAGGAATAATGTACATTAAAAAGTTTATTAAGCAAGTATAAATTAACTCTAGTTTATTATTCAGGAGGTTAAAGAATGATCGAGTCAATCCAGACACGAGGTAAAGGAACTTCTTAACCCAATTTCTATTCTTTGGGTTAATCTCCTACTTTCAAATTATGTCATGATATTATTATGTCCAATATTTTATTTTTACTTTATTTATGTGTAATTATAGTGAATACACATTATATATTTATTTTCTTTTAAAAAAAATGATCTTTTTAAGGGACTTCATCTCGATCTCCATACATTAAGGCATATTTTGTTTTATACTCAAATTTCTTCTATACGGTGTAAATACCCCTTTGACTTTTACCTTTATTCAAAAGTAATATTTTTATATGATGTGTTTTACTAAACAACAAAAAGTAATGTTTTTCTTTTCATACGTATGCGGCGACAACGGCTTCTCCGCTGCCATGACCATTATTTTTGTTTCGGCTTCCTCGACAAGCCATAAATTATTTTAAATGAAAAATAAATACCAAGTTTTAATTTTATTTTATTTTGGTATTGAAAATGGTATTGATAATGTTTTTATTATATCAGTGTGTTGTATTCATATTTGGTGATTGAAATGTGGAAATGTTATGTTTCATTTAAGCATGATTTATGTGATACGATTATGTTATGGTTCATGATATGATTAAACCTGTTCATATGATGAATGCATTGGACTTAATAAGTGACGGGTGAAGCCTGCTATAGCACCTCGATGCATCGGCATGTCTAATGAGACAAACTAGTGTCTTGGCATTAGGCCTTGACAAAATCTTATTTTTATTCTTGGCACGAGGCCTTGGCTATGTGGTTATAACAGTCTGGCATTATACATTCCATCATTATGAAAGTGGTTATTGATATTGTATGTGATTATTCGACTAGTACAATATACATGTGAATAAGTAAATGGAAATATTTTATTTTACTTCTTCCATATTCTGCTGAGGTTCAAGTTTAAAAGGCTTTTGTTTTAGTTATACATTTCCTTAAATGATAGTGTCTATTTATGGAATCTTCTGCTATATTGTTATCCTTATTGAGCATCTGAGCTCACCCCTTTCAATGTTTTAATATTTTTCAGGATGTGAAGAAGTATTTTATGAATGACCTTTAGGGATAGTCAAAAGGGGATATGAGTGTGGACTATAGAGACCATGTTATTTTAGTTTTTCAATTTATGATGTAATGTAACATTTATGAATGTATCTTGTATTTCCAAGGCTACAAAACTAATCGGTCTTTCGAGACGTGGTCTTTGTGATCATGCCAATGTTACGCAATAATGCACCGACTCTGGGTAACTGGGGTCGGGGTGTTAAAGTTGGTATTTGAAGCAGTTCAGTACAAACCTTTGAAGATAGATTTAGAAAAAATCTGATTATAGCACGTAGCCCTAAGATAAAATTTGAGGATTAGTATAGAAGAACATCCTAGAATTTTGGTATTATAGAGATTTTGTGAGTTTTCCGAGCAATAAATCTCTGTCTGGATACGAGCAGGTAGAGGCGGCTCTGGCACAGATGTACCTAGCGGTAAAACCTGAAAACACTTCTTCGAGCTAGACTCAAATGGGAACTGTTGCACGACAGTGGGCCTTGCTGCACTCTTGGTTATGACACTCCTGGGGAATATTCTTATGATAATTCATATTTTCTTTACAAAGCACTATGAAGGTTTATGAGTATATACGTCCTTAGAGAATTTTTATTATTATTATGGATTACACCCATAAACCATTCAATTTACTTTAAGTATTTTACAAGTTTGGAATTATTCATTGCAATTCATAAACTAAACTATTTTATCCCATTATATAGAAATTGCACCCAGTAGAAGGAATGTGAACTCCAGAAATACGTATGATCCAATGAGTAAGAAGGATCGTATCTTCCATGGTATTAAGCCAAATTTTAGAAAGAAAAGAGTCTCCCATGTGTTATTAACATATGAAGAGATAATATCATGTGTTAATAAGATAAGTAAATAATTCTCTGAGTCTTATGGCTTTGAGGTGAAGCAAGAGAAGAAAAGGATTGAAGAAAGAATGATGGATAAAGGGACGAGGGGAAAAAATAATTTTCTAATATGTGATAACTGTGGGAAGAAACACCTTGGAACTTTCCTGAAGGGAATGGGAGTTTGTTATAAATGTAGAGAAAAAAGACACCAATTGCATGAATGAAAGGGTAAGAAAATGCTTTCAAATGTACAATGGTTTATCTGCAAGGAGTGGGGACACTACACAAACCAATGTCCAAATCATCAAAGTATGTTTCAATTGATGTTATTGGATAATAATCAAGTTATGAAACTACCACAGATGGGGAGGTATGATTAGAGTTCTTATGTTATTATTAAATAATTATGTCATTTGAGTGTTGTATCAATGATGTACTGGTTATAATAATTATGGTGTATATAAGGATTTTACTGCAGTACTATTTCATCAAGGACTTGAGATTGTGTGGAACCAAGAAAAGTGACTCAATAGAAGGTTAATTTTTTTAAAAATATATGGATGAGAGAAAGATAAACCATAATATGGTTCTAATACTGATATAGTGATTTTTGAATAATAGAAGGTTGATTTGGATAAATTATATTGGATATTCTTGACTCCCTTCAAACTGATTAATGATTTTCATACATTTTTGGATAGAAGGAGTATATATAGTATTCTATAAGGAATAAGGGATCATGAATGTAATCAAAAATGTTTTATGGTAATTCAGGATGTTTCAGTGTTTTAAATGAATACATGATGTAGGTGTTCACATGTTATTACGTGACAAAAATGATCTTCATTGTGTTTACATTCCTTATATAATTTGGACTGTGAGTTTGGATAGAAGTATTTTGGATAACTATAAAGGTTGGAATGAATTGTTTTCAACTTTGGATAGTATTTTTTAAGGTTAAAACATTTCGAAGATTATTTTTGTAATATTATAATACTATAGATTTATTAAAATGACAACATGCAGGTTGGGGGACAACCCGTCCTGTCGGACAAAGCTGCAGGAATCGAACCCACAACCATAGTGTGATATGCCTTTATTACCTACCTCTAGCCTACATGAAGTCCCTATTTATTACAAAATAGTTTTCTGAATCTTAATTATATGTTTTAATATTTTGAACCTTGTACTATTAGGAAAATATAATATTTTTGAGTTCTATAATCTTTTTGAGTGAAGGATGAGTTTGTGGTAGAAATTAGTTGAAGGTTGAAAGTCTACTTTTCAAGCATATATATATATACCTATCTCATATTATATGAATAAATTAATTCAGGAACTACAGGAAAGGGATATTAATACAAAAAATGTGTTCTCCTAATACCTTATGTTTTGTTGAACTGATGATATTTTAAATCACCATAGATTGAAGGCTTTGAGGCCCTCAAATTTACACTTGTTTGTGATTGATGAACTCAATAACTTCCTACAAATATTTACATTTTTCATCCGATTATATGTCTCTAATTACCACCAATGTTCTCCTAATTGATATCATAATTTGGTGGTGACTTTTTCCATTTCCCTTTCCCACTTATTAAGGCTAAATTTTATTAACCTTATTTTCAATGTGGGTTTTCCACAATGGTATTTTCTATTTTCATCCTTTTATTTTTGAAGAACATTTTCAAATTTTGAGGATGCAATTTATTGAAGGAGGTGAAAATGTAACACCCCAAGCTTCCACGATATACTTCTCTTTCAATAATGCTATAGCTTGCATTGTAGCCAAGTTCGAGATTCTTACACACCGCGGCCAATCAAGGTAGACGTTATGAATAGTAATAACCACTTTCTATAATTATATAAATTTTATATTTAAAAATGGACTTCATTTTTTGATTTTTAATATCGAAATTAGCCTATGTTGAATTTTTTGTATTTTTCTACGAACGTCCAATTTTCGTTGAATAGTAAAAAATACTTAAAAGTGTTTTTTTAATCAAAATAATTTATAGTGATAAGTTATAAGTGGTTTTAATGTATAATTTGAATATATTTTAACCATTTTATCCAATGTTGTTCATTAGAATTAATTTTACTTTGAAATTGGACATAAACAATTGTCAATCTTTTGATACATTTTATTTTTTAAAAACATGCTATTTGTTGTGCCAGCTGAAATTAATTATTAATTAATTAATAAAAATTATATGTTTTTAATTTTTTAAAATAGACAACATTTTTGAATTTGGAATATCAAATATTGATTAGAGTGAATTTTTGGTATTTTTCTGATAAACTTCAATTTTTGATCAATAGTGAAACCACTAAGTGGTAGTTTAAAAACTAATTTTTCGTATAAATGAATCATTACCACTTCTGTGTATTGAATTTTGAAAATCCGACATACATGGTTTTTATTAGGAAGAAAAATTTGGTTCAATGAGATGAAAATATTTTTTGGTGAATAGTAACTTTTATGATTTATTAATCGTGATTAAAGGTAATTAGAGGAATTTAAGGTAAAAATGATGTTATAATGATATGAAATTACCTTAAAACCTGTCCTACCATTATTGGATGAGTGATGGGCGACCAATACAATCCATGGGTCAACTTGGGGACCCCATGGAGCCACTTTGGTAAGAAAATGACATTAATATATTTTTATTTAAAGTAAAAATAAAATTGTCACAAACATGTGTTGTTTTACTAAAACAATTATTACATGGGGTTATATAAGGTAAATTTTAGACTATAAATATTCCATGGAAAGATAAAACGATTTCCTACATTATATTTTTCTTTTATAATTTTTTCAAATTAAATAAATTAAATATTTTATGACACCATGATGATGTAGTGATTACATCATTAATTAACGATTTAAATAAAATGAAAATATAATGTAAAATATAAGACTTACACATGTCAAAAACCTATTGGATGGATATATTTCGAACCCTTATCAACTTATACTCGAAATATATAATTTTTTGACCTTTGAAATCCGAAAATCACTTCATAATAATGTAACATTTAATTACTTTCCAAGAGTGCCCCACCTCTCCTCTTATAAAAGGACCCCACCACTACCACCTTATTCACTCCATAAAGCCATTTGCCTCAACCAAAATCTGCTCAAATACTCTATAAACTTCCCTCTCTTACTCCTCTAAGCCTCACTTTGGGCATAATTCTTATCTAGGAAGCCTTTGTCTCAAATCAAAAAGAGTTACCCGATTTTAAGGTAATGTCTTCTCTTATGTTATTTTGTTTTATTTTGCTTCTCCAACCCCTTAAACTCTATTTATTCCTTTATTTTGTAACAAAACCAGTATCTTCAATATACTAGTATGTTTTTATGAGAATTATTTGATTTAAACTTACACACACATTCGTCTAATGGTTTAAGAACATAATGTTTCTGTGGTTGGAAAATTTATGCCTCAGGAAACGATGAATGTTCAATATTCTTTTAACAACTCTCATGGTGGCCATTATGATGGCACTGTTTTTATATATGATATATATGGTTTTTTGTTTCCTTATTATTATGTATTTTGCATTTATGGCATACCTTTATGACTTCCATTATGGGTAAACGTGATAATTTCAATTTAGGAAGGGCGGACTACCGCCCCCTCAAAGTGATTTGAATCGTTAATTCCATATGAGGGATGTATAAAGGATGATGTAAATGGTATTATACATTATATTATACTGAATTATAGTATACCTTTTTATAATTATAATTTCATTCCATTAAATATGAAATATAAATGAAAGTAGCGTTCATGCGTACGTATGGCTTACCGTCTCTATGAACGGTGTATTTCATTTCTTACCTCTAAATGTTATGTAATATTATAAATGAATGTATATAATAGATATATATGATAAATATGATACCTAAATCAGGAATATAATTATGGATATAATGGATATTTTTCCACTTGAACAACTTTTAATTATAAGAAGTTTATTTTTGACTCAAGTGCCAAAGATTGACAAAACGACAGTTATTAACTTAAATAATTACAAAATGTTCATAACATGTTAATATGTTATATAAAAGGAATAGTGAAAATGAAATAGGTTCTTAAGAAAGTAAAAATTAACTCCAGATTATTATTCATGAGGTTATATAAAGATCGAGTCAAGTCAGACACGAGGTAAGGAAACTTCTTAACCCAATTTCTATTCTTTGGGGTAATCTCCAACTTTCAAATTATGTCATGATATTATTATGTCCTATCATGTATTTTTACTTTCTTTATGTGTAATTATAGTTAATACACATAATATATTTATTTTATTTTTAAAAAATGATCTTTGTAAGGTACTTTGTCTCAATATCAATACATTGACGCATATTTTGTTTTATACAAAAATTTCTTATATACGGTGTATAAACCCATTTTACTTTTACGTTTATTTAAAAGGAATAGTTTTATACAATTAGTTTTATTAAACGAAAAAAGGAATGTTTTTCTTGTCATATGTATGTGGTGACAATGACTTCTCTGTCATCGTGACCATTATTTTAGTTTCGGCTTCCTCTACAAGCCATAATTTTTTTTAAATGAAAAATAAATACCATGTTTTTAATTTTCTTTAATTTTGGAATTTAAAATGGTTTTGATAATGTTTTTATTATATATGTGTGTTGTATTGATATGTTGTGATTGAAATGTGGAAATGTTATTTTTCCTTTATGCATGTTTTATGTGATATGATTATGTTATGGTTTATGAAATGATTAAACCTGTTTAGATGAGGAATGCATTGGAATTAATAACCGATGGGTAGAGCCCTCTATAGCTCATCGATGCATCGGAAGGTCTCATGAGTCAAACTGGTATCTTGTCATGAGGCCTTGTAAAAATATTATTTGTAGTCTTGGCATGAGGCCTTGGCTACGTGGTTATGATACTCTCGAATTACGCATATCATTATGAAAGTGGTTATTGATATTTCATGTGATTATTCGACTAGTACAATATCCATGTGAATTAGTAAATGGAATTATTTCATTTCATTTTACCATATTATACTTAAGTTCATGTTTAAAAGGCTTTTGTGTAGTTATACATTGCCTTAAATGTTAATTTTTAGTTATGAAAGCTTCTTCTATATTGTTATCCTTACTGAGCATATGAGCTCACCCCTTTCAATGTTTTAATATTTTACATGTTGTGAAGAAGTATTTTATGAATGTCCTACATGGATAGTCAGAAGGGGATATGAGTGTGGACTATGGAGACTATGTTATTGTAGTTTTTCACATTACGATGTAATGTAACTTTAATGAATGTTTCTAGTGTTTCTAAGGATACTAAACTAATCGGTCTTTCAAGACATGATCTTTGTGATCATTCTAATGTTACGCAATAATGCACCGACTCTGGGGAACGGGGGTCGGGGCGTTACAATATTCTCCATAATTTCATCTTTTAAACAATAAATTTTTTATGAAAACAAATATGATTCTCAACTCTTTGTACAAGATTCTAATATAATTTTAACATGTATTTGTCATGTAATCATGATGTGGTTCACCTTATCTTTTGTAGTAATATTCAAATCATCATCAACAAACATTACATTCATTTGGACCATAGTCACATGATATTGTTGTTGTATGTTTCATATAATATGGATTCTTAATATTAATTGATTTCATACTAATATTTACTGTACTCTCTCAATATTTTAGTAGTTTCAATGGTGTGTTATTGTTGTTACATTTAATTACCATGAATTGATATACTATCGATGCTTTAATTTTTAAAATGAATATATGAACTATTTTATAATAATTTGATAAAATTATTGAGGAATAATGTGTTTATTATAAGAGTGTTTCCAATATTATTATTATTATATTAGTAAATATTTTTTCATTGATGTTATGTTTTATTATATAGAAATAATAATTGCCTTCTTATATTTGAAAAAATTCATAATCTCAGGGAATGTTTTTTGTTGAAATCACAATCCATTGATTTGATTTTCACACAATCTATCCTGAACTGATATATAATAAACATAAAAAATCTATTACAAAGAGACCAAAACACATTATGTAGTTTTATCCATAATTTTTATAAAACTATATATGGTGTTTATGAATATAGATGTTTATTTTACATTAGCATGAAACCAATTTATAAATTAATATGTTTTGTTTTGTATTAGTATGTGGATCCTTATATTCATTTACTATAGTTAACATATTGTATATACCATGATTCATGGATTTATTTACATGTTAAAATGAAATAACAATTTTATTTGAAAATGTAATATATATTGATACATTTAAATTATTATTTCATTTGTATCTTCATTAGATAATTCCCAATTTGGCAAGCCTGGATTATCTAGATGTAAAATCTCATGGATCACAGAGTGGATCCTACTATAATTTTAATAAATTGATACTAAATAAACATGTTGGATATATATAGGCATTGTTTTTTCTGATACATGTATTATAATAAAACCACTTTGAAGATATAGATACTCATGTATTATATGATCAATTTTTTTTGGAGTTGAAATGGTGGGATATATCCATCAATATATATAAATAGGGGTATTAATTATTTTACTGGATGTGTTAATAGATTTTATTATAAACTAATTCTTAAAATACACATATTGCTTAACCCCATGACTTTTCCTCATTATTACAATTTTTTTAACTAATTATATATTCATGTTTAGCTTTTTTATAATGTTATTGAAGATAAATTTTTTATTTTTTATTATTATTTCCACAAGATCTAATTTGTAATAATCATTTTTTATTTGTCGATTTTTTATTTTAATTTTCTCACCAAAACATAGCATGACCATTATGGGATCCCAGTTAGGATACTCTAATTAAGGGATTGATATCTTGTGGAAAACCATTAAAAAATTTATGTCTATTATTTTAACATACTTGTTACTATTCTAAGGGAATTTAGAACTCTATTCAGGACCATATGTGGGACAAATAAATTTCAATTTATTGTATACCCAATGATTGTTCATTAATAAATGGTACAACACCTAATATTTGTTAATTTTAATTGAGAATGATTTTGTATACAGAGAATGTATATCAAAAATATGAGGGTTTGGCTAATTGTATGTATATAGACAACACTCATTAAATACATCCATATGAAAAAACTGGTATAATGTTCTTTTTTTAAGAATATAACATCATATATTTTGTGATGTTGAGATATATTATTTAAAAAAATATATGATTATAAAAATGTTATGGTGCAAATAGTTGGGGAAAATGAGATTCACATTGGCTATAAAATCATGTGTCCCATAATAGTGGATACCAGTAGTGTTCTCTAATATCGTAGTAAATTATTTTTAAAATAGTATGGTTAATATAGATATCCACAACTCATTCAAACATGGATACCATTACATTTTTGAAAATATTATATATTACTTGTATCATTGTGTAATTTGATGTATTGTATTTTTCATCCTCTAAATTATATATTTTAATTCAAAATTATTTTGAATTATTTTATTTGGATTCAATTGACAAAATTTTGTTATTTTAATTTCATATCATTTAAGGTAATATTACAATCAATACAATTCTCAAAAAGACATTCATTTTACATTTAAGGCAAATATATTTTAAAATCTAAACGATCTCCTTCTTTAGTGAATTATTATTTGAAAAAGATGGTACTGAGTTCAATTTTTATACAGAACAAAGTGGTATTATTTTTTCTATACCATACTTCAGACGCTTTTTCATGTATAGGTTGATAAAATTACTAGGATACAATGATTTACTACTAAAATCTTATGTCTTATTGATGTAGTGACAGTCTTTGAAAGGTAAAGGATTAGTTAAGGAATATTGAAATGTTTTTTTACATCATTGAGACTGCATATTCCCACAAATATATTTTTATGACATCAATTATTTATGATCAAATTTCAAAATATTGGAAGATAATATAATATCATATTAATTAAAGATTTTATAGTTTAAATAGTTCATAGTTATGGTCATCGAATAATAAATAATGATATTCTCCACAAATAAATTTTTCAAGGTAGTATTTCCTATAAAAATTTAATAATATATTATTGCTGTATTAAATCATATTTCATGAGATCATCCATTTATATATTGATAGGGTGTCAAATGATAGGTTTAAATCATAAATATTTGAAATATTCTTTTAACAGGATATTTGTACATTGAAATTATCATTGATTCTTCACACCTATGGGAATGTGTTTGAAAAATACTTATTAGTCCAGAAAGATCATGAAAAGGTGTCAAGATTTATTTTTTATCCATAAATGCAATGATTATGTTATGGTATCCTTTAAATAATATGTGAAACTATGATTAATTTATATGGGGGTAGTAGTGGTTCCTCATTAAATACATTATAGTTGGATTACACTAACTGTGATAGGATAACACTTCCTCACATACATCACTATTAGAGGTTATGTAATATAAGGACATCATTTACATAGATCATTAATAATTTTAAGTATCATTGGTGTATAATACCATTATTATGTTTTTATATATTAATACTCAAGTCCGGAAGAGGTACAGTTTCATCTTCTATAAGAGGAGTCACATTCCAATGATGTTTATAATATTTTAAGGTTTTTTTGAGGGACGTTCCTCTAGTGTCTAGTGGTTGTTTGTGGCATCCTGAAATACAGAACATTTCTAGTAATATATTAAGTGCGGGAGAAATCCTTTAAATGCACAAAATCCACGTGTGTTAAAATTATAACTACATCATATTTTGATACCACATTAATATATATGGCTTCCAAAAACTAATTTATATATAATAAAGCAGGTACATGTAAACTATTACTTCAAAAATTATATTTTATGTTATCGAGATATCCTCACCTCTTAGGAAGATCTAAGAGAAATAAATATTATTTACATCATGAATTATATTAATATTTTCAAAGGATATATATGTGTGGAAATTTTTTTTCACATGAATAACTTATTGTATATTCTTATATATATGTAACACATAACTAATTTTGTAGTATCTATCATTTTAAATCATCAAATAGTTACTATACAAACCCCAATAGATTCTCTAATTTATTTCACGAAGAATTTTATTCATATTATTGTCGAGCGGTGCATTCTTTAACTGTGTTTGGATGTTTTACATGTTCGATTTTATATCATCATATATTGTCCAAGGAATGGTACATTTTTTAATAGATTAGTCAAATGGAAATAGAATATCATAATGTGTTCCTCATAGAAAATTTTCAGTCACATCATGACTGAGAAATCTATTATATATTAATTAATTACCAATAATATTGTGGATATCATATATCTAATATAAAATGGTATAATTTGAACATTGGGAATTGAAAATTTTAATGCGATTTGATTTAAATTGTCATTATTCTAACTATTGTTTCTACATGGGCATCTATGGGTACTTTATAAAAAATATGATGAAAAAATATTTGGTGCATATATAACATATTTCTTAATTTTTTTGAATATCAAGAATAGAAACCACATTCATAAGATTTATGAACACTCTAATCAATTATTGTTTGTTAATGAGGTTCTCAAGGATAGAAATATAGTCCTGGTATCATCATTACAAGGTTTATGATCATAATATTTCATAGACCACTTTTATTGGATGATACAACTGATACAGTGGAATGAATTATATTTTGAATACTTTTAGTAAAATAAATTATCCTATTATATTTACTAACATTTAATTAATAAATTGATGTAATTTTCATGGTATTCATTGATAAAATATCGATTAATTTTACAAATAATTTTGAGAAATATAATATCTTTACTATTTCATCTGAACTCCCTATATACATAATTATTATTAAATATCATCATGTAATAGATTTAATATTGATGAAGTAATGTTCATGAGAATTGTGTTTTAGAATGGTTCATTTAATTTGATACTGAGCGGTAAAGGATGTTATTTTTTATAATTAATAGTTGAATGTATTTGGGATATGTATATTCAATGTTCAATAAGGATAATACAATTTTATTCAAGGATTATTGTAATATGACATCATGATTAACCCCATTAACATAGAAATGGGTGACTGTTGTATAGATATATACATGTTTAGCCACATTGGAAGAATTCAAATTACAATCTATGTTAGCATAAAACTTATTTTTATAATATAATATACATGGATTTTTTATGAATGAAATATTAGGTATAAAATTGGGTTATGTGATTATGCAGTGTGAACACATGGTAGAATATGTTCCTGATTAGGTATATACACTTGAATTTTATTATTTGAAAAATATCATCGAGTTAGTAGTGGTTATTAATGTTCTCGTTTATTAGATGAACTATTTATTCATTGGGAAATTAACAGTTCATATATTATTTATATTCAATGTTTATATCTTTTTTCTAAAATGGAATTGAACCATTGGTAATGGTGTTGGGTGTAATACATTATGAATTTTTTATCTTAAATATACACAATGAAAATTGAATTTGGTTAGGTATGATCATAGTAATAAATTCCCATAAAATTAATAAAAATAGTATATTGAAAGGTGGAACCATAAGAGAAAATATTATTACATACACATATAATGGAAAAAAGAGAATGACATTATGATTATTGAGATAATCTAATAGACATAACCCCTTCTTGAAAATATTCGACAAGAAATATGGAGAGTAAATGGTTTCATTATATTATTATAAATATATATTTCATCAATATAACTAATAATTAATATCTTTCTCCTTAGTGTATTCAATATTTCATAAATCCTAATGTAGTTAAACCCATTAGGAGGAGAGCGGTGATAAATAATAACAATCCCTCTTTTTGGGAAGACTATCAAGGAGGCACAATAATGTATTATAGAATGATATATCTATATTTTCATCTTAGTAAGATATTTTATATTAGATATTTCCTTCAATTATTATTTGATTTTTAGATTCTGATATTTAATAATTATACACAAGCTATTACACATTACCCACTTTTTCCACCTATGAAATTGGATAATATATTCATTTATATAAATATTTGTTTAAATAATAACAGAAAAATAATTAAATATATCGTTGTTTTTTATATAATAATTATATAAAACAATTTCATTGCAATGATTTATATAATGAATGTAAAGGATGATGTAATTTCATATATAAAATTGGTTGTGGAACTATGTGGTGTACCTTGAGATATCATGTATAATAAAGATTGTTAATTATCCTACTAATTTTTAATTAAATTAAAATGTTTATGTAGTCCATGTTATGTTGAGTATCACATATCATCTATAAAAAGAAATGTATATGGACTTGGTGGTCATGATAATATATGATGTCATATGTTATTATTTCTAAATATTAAAGGATAATGGGATTCCCATATACTATTAGATGATATATATTATAATAATATATACTTATTAATTATACTAATAAATTATTAAGAGGATAGATATAGGAAAAAAATATAATATACCATATATTGTATTATGGTGGATTTGAATTTATTTGTGGGATTGAACATTGTTTAGGAATAATTGATAATATCTATATATGAATATATGACTTAGGATCCATCAAATCCAATATAAAATTATCACTATGTTTTTCACTATCATTTTCAATTATTAATTAGAGATTAGGTGTTGTTAAAGGAATAACATCCTTTATTTCATCAACTAATCAGTATTTATGGGATTATTAGACTAAGGAATGTGAGACCCTTTAATATTTCTAAATGAATTAGACTGGTTGGAAATTATTTAGAATTTCCCCTTAAAATGAAATAAAATAATAATGAATTGTATATCTAATAGTTATGTTTGTTCTATCTTATTATGTAACAACATTATTATTTATGAAATATTTTCCTCCAATAAATTTTACTTCTATTGATTACATGATGTAAACACAACACCATATTTTAAAGAATTGTTATATACTATAATTATTATTATATATTGAATATTATTGTAAACATGACATAAAATATGGTGTTATAAACATGAATAATATAATTTTTATAAATAAATAACAATTTTTGAGATAAATAATATTAATTTATAAATACTTACTTAGTTTTTTTTATGTTCAATATGTTTTTAAGAATATATTTTTCAAAAAAAAGTATTAATTTTTTTTGAAAAAACTAAAAAATTATTTTCTATAAAATTTCGAAAATTTAGTATAAAAAATGAACTAGATTATATGAATAATAATGTAAATAACATAATTGGTTGAATATTATTGATAGTTATGAAATAATATTTTATATTATGAATAATTAAAATTACTAATTTTTATTAAAACAAACCTTTTCATTTATGTAATTTACCAGTTTAATGTTGATGTAAAGTGGTTTAAAAATAATAATTGTTCATTTATATCACAATTATTTAAATTTAGTTCATTTAAATAAAGTTTATATTAAATTTTAATATCACAAATGTCCATAATTAATAAATTTTTCTCTTCGTAAAAATGATTTTTTTCTTCCTATTTGTGCATTAAATTTAAATTTAAATCATATTCTTCAATGAATTGACTTTTAAAAACTTACATATATATTCTTAATCATAAAAATTTATAGTATATAATATTTTAAAATTAATTTTGGGCATAATAAATTGTAAATTAATTTAATATTTTTGTTGGAGATAAGGATAAGACTATGATTTCTGTGATACTCATGCATCTGAATAAATTATTATTCAACAAAAAAAGTTGTTTTTTTTAAAAATTTTAAAAATTATATAAAATATTTTCTAAAAAATTACATAATAAATAATATTATATTATTATTATTAATTGATGAACTACCAACTTAAATAAAATAGTCTTCTCACCATGGTAAAAATTAAAAAAGAAAAAGTGAGTAAATTGGTAGGATAATGGAATAACATGTGTAAAATATTTTTTTCATTTTTTGAAGGTGTTTCATGAAAATATAATCCTTCCAAAAATTTATTTATCAATTTTGATGAACATTTATTGAGAGTGACATCCAATTATTGAATATTTTTAGGAATTTACAATATTTCATGTCCTCCTAGATTATTAAAGAGGGCTCTTACACTCACACATTCAATCCTCTAATTCTATTTTTCACAAAAATAATATTCTAAAATCATTCCAAAAATACGCAGCATAGTGATTGAGATTAATTTCTTCAAAAAAATAACAACCCCATTTTCCTCAAAAAGGCATCTAAATTTGGTTTTTGAATCAGAAGTTATTTTTCCTCAAAAAAATATTATTTTTAACATAGTCACATGCAACATTAATTCACTAATTAATAAACAGGTTACATTAAAAATAATTTATAAAAAATAATTTTATATTTTGCATATAAATTAATAAACTATATATATATATCATACTCCATCAAATATGAAAGGAAATCGATGACATAGTGTTCAACTAACTACCATCACATGAAGTGATGTGATATTGTTTCCACCACCACTGATCACATGTGTATATAATGTGGTATTTAATGTATATATATTATATTTATGAAATAATATTAATAATATGATTATAATATGGTTTCATTGATTCTTACCATTAAGTCCACTTAGAAATGATTACATTACTCTTATATATTTGGGGATTATCGCCTCCACAGAGCAATGTGATACATATTTTATATTATATTGACAGGGAAGTTAATATGGAAAGATTTAATTAATATATATGATATCTAGGAAATAAAATTATTTTTGGAATGGTGAAATATAATTTTACATTTTGTTTTTTTGTATGTTGATAAAAGTAAAACAATATTCATCTATACATACATGCTACCATCATTACGAATAGTGCAATTCTTCTTCTCTATATTAATTTTTTAAAATACTCTGAATACATAAAAAATATTATTTTTTAGTTTTATAATTATTATAATTTTTGATATTATTGAATGGTGATCATTTTAAATGTATTGAAAATATAAAACCCAAACGTAAATGAATATTGAAGAAGTTATTACATAGAACATGATTTTATCAAAAAAAATTTAATAAACTGGAAGAAAAAGAACAGAAGAAAGAAATATATGGTAATATATATAATTTTCTCATTCTATAATATATTTATAATTACATATATTTTATATAAATTAATTTTCATCTTGTGTGGTGATTGTTGGGTCTTGAGGTGTGTAATTAATCTCTCAAATTCTACTATTGAAAACATATTTTTTTGGGAGATATATTCTTTTATGTGGTTTATATATAGACACAATGATAATTTTTATCCTAGTTATATTTATTAATATGTCCTTTAAGGATTCATTTAATGTTATTTTATCATGGTTATTGTTATTCAAAAATTACCAAATAAGTATGGGGAATCTCTTTTCACTATTATTCTAATGGCACACATAACTTATACAACACTTTTTTCTTTAATGTGGTGTATATATACTTCCATCGATTATATTTTATTTTTATTATCATCCAAATTATGGGACATTAAAATCTATATATGATTATTTATTTAGAGTGTATTATCATTCATATGGTACTAGTGTATTAAATGTTTTTTTTTGTGAAAATCATATTATATATAGAGATTCGTAATTAATATATTTTTATGATGAAATCATATGATCTATCTCTGAAAAGTGTCAGGAAATTCTGAAACAAAATTTTATTTCATAAAAATTAATTTATTCGTTACACTTCTTCCCAATATTAACTCAATTGTATAAATTATGGTTTAAAAAAACATACATTATTTCTTACTTTGGATGAAATTTAGTTCTTCCAAGTCTATTATTTTCAAAAGTGTTTAATGTAAAATTTCAATATTATAAAAAAATTAATAAATACATTTTTTACCATTATGGGTTTTCTATATATTTTTTTGTAAGGGTAAATTTATATTCTTTTAAGATGTTACATTAAATTTTTCACTATAAATATAAATTTTAGATGTTTTTTAATATATTTTGAATGAATAATGTTATTCTCCTTGTCAATAAAATTATTTAAAACAAAACATACCTGGTTACAATGTTATACTGACATAAATGTTTTTACATTATTATTTTTTAAATTTATAGATTATAATTCATTGATTTGGATATGATATAAATATTATCTTTAATAAGTTTATCATTTGTTCTTTCCAATTCACATCCCATATAATCTAACATTCATGGATTTCACATAGACATTATTGGAGTTATGTTCCAATAGTTCTATCCTTTTTATTTATATATATTGGATACTTTGTGATGTCCTGAATTTTATTTTAATTGATTATAAGAAATCATATATAAGATTTTACAATGATCAAATTTTTATCAAAATGATTTCCTATACACGAGTTACATTATTGTGAAATGAAGAAATATTTACAAAAACGGTATCCTATACATGGGCTATAGTATAATGAAATGATTAAATTTTATTGAATCACCATTCATATTATTATTTTAAACCATGAATAATGAAATAAATTTTTATAAAAAGTATTTAATTTCCATTTGTTTTGTTATGTTCAAATATTTTTGAAATCTATTTATTTATTTGTGTTCTGATATGATTTATATTTTAATATGTTTCCAAAAAATATGTTTTATATTATACAGTAAATTTTAGTAGTCATTTCTCCATCAAATTAATTGGGTAATTTTCTATATCTCAAATGATAAAAAATAATGGAATTGTTTTTAAAACTAGTATAGTATGAGAGTTTATCCACTATAATTACTAGGGTAGTGGTAAATGACTACTATGATCATTTTTTGGAGTGAAACCAATCCACTGTTACAATATATAGAGTCAACATTGAACACTATAATGGTTTGGGGTGTGAACCTAATATTGTATTATAGTTTTGGAATTCATAACTGACTACTGCAATTATTTGGGTGGTAAACTCAATCTGTAATGATTGAATTGTTTGTGAAAACTTGAATACTAAGGAAATGATTGTCTGCACTTTTTCGGTATCCCACCGTCCAATGTCAAAATTTTAATGTTATTTTTTTTCCTTATGCTATTCAAATAAATTTTAATTCATTTTACATTAATGTATATTTCCTCTCTATGAACATATGTTATTATCATTTATATGAATGGTATTGTTTTTAAAAGTTATTCTCATTATATTATAACTATATGATAATTATATATATATATATATATCACTATTCTACCATTAGTGGGAATATGTTATCTTCGGTTCTTATGTTTTCATTCCTATAGATTTTTATTGAGGATTATATGTATGAAATTTTTATTATGGGTTCTAGTTATGATGAAACTAGTGGGAGATGGTGTAGTTTATGTAACATCCAAATCCATATGAAACTGAAATAGTTCTCTCTACCGATTGGATACTAGGCCTTTAGCGCACATCTGAAACTGAAGAGGGAACGAATATGAATTGGGGGCCTAGTGTGTGATAGTGGGTATAGTGTTTACTCATATTAGTGTAAGAAAATATTTGAGGGAACTGACTATAATGCACAGAGGTGTCCAACTAGAGTGTGAAAGCATAATATAACTGAAATAGAACATGATTAAATAAAATATGCAAAGCAACAGAAGACCAAAAATCTATTTCATACAATACATAACTGGTCATACACAGGGCTGACCATGTAGATATAAGATATAAAAGGTAACCAACTATAAATGTACCCGAATCAATTACTAACTATGATCTAGAACACAAACCCAACCTCTAGACACTATCGAACTGCCCCAACCCATTTGGAAGAACAACATGAGAAGCTCCACTCGAAAAAGAAAATCCTTGCATCATCTCTATCATCCCTATAAATTACGATCAACATGAAAAGTTGACATAAGGTATACACATACACCTATGATCATGATTGTGGGTGATAAATAATCACAGTAGGCCACCTCTACAAGAAACCTATAAATGTTATGATATAAGTATATGAAAAAAACTGCTCATCCTCACTAAGTCAAAACTAATAAATGAATGTACACTAATACATGAATCTAAATTCAAGCCCGATGTCTATAATTCCAGTCAACTTGGTAGGTTCCACCATGGATTTTTATTTCTATATTCGTAAACACGTGTTGTCCCATACCTAAAGATACATACATAAATAGTAAATTTATGAGTAACTAAATTAAATCCCGTAGAACCCATCAATATGGGATCATATGGTTTGTCATCCTAATCTGATAGACATCCAATGAAATGGAATTGAACTATACCTCATTCCACCCATGAAATTTACAATTAATGTGATCTTTGGGTGCATAATAACAATCGACGAATACCTACATTGGCCAATGTTATAATAGTATATCTGAGCATGTTGTGTTGCTATAGGTGGATACTCATCCTACACATGGGATCACACATACTCACATATAATCACTAGAAATGATACCATATACCAATGTTCAATTGTATAAAAAGATACAGCATTTCTTCTGGTAAATCATTTAAATAAGGTTTCAAGAGAGTATATCCAAACATCCTGTAATGGTTATCTTAGCCTATCATCATGTTGAATGGGTCTGTATATCCAGTCCAAATTTCTCTGTGATAGGTCTTGGTTTACAGTATGTGAAGACATTTAGAACATTTATAATCGTTATGTGTCTTACAATTATGTGATATTTATAGAAAACTCACTAGTTAAATTCTATAATACACCCCAAAAGTCTTGTAACTGGTCAGGTAGATCATAACCATCCCGATCATAGGCTGAGGATATTATAATAATCCCCACCACTATGGATAATATAATCACCCACATGTCATGGGTCCCTATGATTGTATAATGTGAACTCACTAGTGAGAGACCATGAATCACCCCTTGACTCTCATAAATATCTTGGGAGGGTGTAATTATTCCTTTCATAGGCCAAAGAGATCATAATTATCATAATAAAGTAACATTGGGGTTTACATTACAATATAGAGGAGAGAGTAATCAACCTCATCTATTATCAAATGATGGGGATAGCATAATCATCCCCACCACATATCACTAGCTTATATGTCCATCCATTTCATTTTTACAATTGTAAATCTATGTATTACTCAAATCATACAAGTCAACACATAAGGGTAAATAGTAGAAAACAAGGAAAAACCTATGGATATTTGATATATATATATATATCAAAACAAATACAAAAATCTATGATAAAAATCTATTTCCCAAGAACTAAGTATGAGTATACTAATAAATATCAGAAAATTCATGTATCCGATGAAAATAAATAGAGAGAAAATTTGGTAATCTTGAAAAGCATAACGGATCCCAGTATTAATTTATTAGAATCTGCAAATATAGAAATACACCTCATGCCAGAATTTGTAGCCACATTCTAGCATGCAATTTTGGTAAATATCACTGCATTAATAATATCAATGTCAATGATATAAACAATTAGTAAGGTTTCCCAGAATTCCTAACCCAACACTACTTCCATATCACCAATGACATACTGGTTTGGAAAGGGTTCTAGGCAGACACATAAACAACATATATAATGAAACCCAATGTTAAACATAGGATTTATAAGGATACTATGTACCCATTAGGTCCGTCATTTCAAACATTTAATTTGAATGATACAAGGGATCCTCTAAGGTAAAAACAAGATGAAGAAACCTACATGGGATCGTAATATAAAAAATATAAAGAGGAATCCTTAACATGATCCTCAAACAGGTAAAAAATATTGAGTAATCATACATGGGATCCTCAGAATGATACACAATACAGGGATCCTTCACGAGAATCCCTAGATAGGAATATAAATAATTCCTTGCTTCATGGGATCCTCATTAAACCAATAGAAGGTAGAGGATTCCAACACTAGATCATATAGGTCTAAACAAATGAAATTGAATCCTATTGGGGATCCTCGAAAAAAACTAGTTTCACAGCCTTATAGGATAGAAGGTAATATCTCCAAAGGGAGAGGTCCTCAAAGGGAAATCTACAAAGAATATTTCAAGGGAAATATCTCATGGACCATTTTAGAATAGAATCTCAACTTGGTTGGTCCATACACCAAACATGTAATTCATGTTCAATTCTATAACAATCCAAATATTTATGAAAACAAATCCTCTTTCTTTTAATATCTTATGGATATAGAATAAACATTCAATTTTTTATCATTCGGTTTATATGATATTTAAGTTTCATTACCAATTATAAAATATACATTATACAATGATCACATAACTGATATAAATATATGGTTTGAACAAATCATTTCAACATAGAAAAAGGAGAGGATGGACACATCTTGTAGATTCGGGCTGAATGAAGCACATTTCTCATGGGCTGTAAACGAGGTAGCATCGCTGGGCTTCATGAATGACCAATAAAAATATGAGATTCAACACATTATTCTTGAATGGAATCACTAATGTGATATGTTCATGTTAATATAGATTTTCCCATGGGAGATGATATCCATGCTACCACAAGACTCTTTCCCAATCACACAATTTATCATTATGTCGTATGATTTCATTATGAGGGGTTATGTAACAAGGGTTTCTTTACATATTATGTAACTCATTTTTAAAAATGAAATCATTATTCCATCAGTTCCTTTAAAAAATGTTTATTCATAAAAAATGAAGAATTTGATAAGTTGATTTATCAGGTAAAAAGGAATTTTTATGAAATATATAAATCATTATATTAAACTAGGGTTGAAATTATTTATGTTATTATAATTTTATAATTTATTATTATTTCAATCTTATAGTCTTAAATTATTATGTATCTAGTTTGATATGAATTAGATGATAAAAATAAATTTATGAATGTTTTTATTTTAAGGAATTTATGAATATTTTATATAAACAATATATCAATAAAATATTATTTTCAAATTAATTCTCTTAATAATTAATGATTATAAAATTTTCTAATGTATTTTTATTGTGGTTTAAAGCCTATTTTTCCAAAACTATTCAATATTCAATAATTGCCAATTTTAATTTAAAAATTAAAAATTCACATATTTAGAAAATATTTAGATAAAATTAAGATTACATTTTTAATGAAGACATCAAAATTTTTGAAGGATGATTTTGTTATAATTTTTTGATACATTCAAATTTTGTAGAAAAATTAAACAATATATTAATATAGTATGTTATATGACATCGTAATAACCCGATTGTGATTTAATAAATAGCATAAATGAGATAATAGACCAAATATTTTTAAAAAATTAAAATAAATTGATTATATATTTATTTGAATTATTTTATAATTCCTTAGTGAATCTTTAATAATGGAAAATATATTTTATGATTTTGATGTAATTTCCTTGAGGTTGGGACTCACCACATCAAAAGCATGGAACATATTTTAATATCATTGACTCATGTAATTATAAAATAATATTTTTTAATCCCCTTGTCAAGAAAACACTTTCAAAAACCAGGGTTTGGATTGTGGATATGAATATTTTATTGTGTAGTGTTCGAACCGTAAATAATAAAGAATTTCCTCTCATTTCCAACATAAACCCACACAAGATCCCACATCATTTCACTAAAAATTTTTGTATCACATCCCTACTATATCATCTATTCTTAATAAACCTCCAAAGGTTCCCCAATCACTAATTAAGACCCACTTCAACCTTTTGAAGCCACAAATCAAGTAAGGGATTCCTTCCTTTTTCTTTTTTATCCATGATTCCTTATATTGATACACTGTTTTATTTTCCATTTAAAATATGGGGCATGCTACATCCCCTCCCCAAAAATTCCCTTATGTTTTTTTATTAAGGGAGGACCATTTCTCCCTCATTAAGACATCCCATTAAGACATGTTACAATGAATAAATTTCATAAGAGTTATTATATTTTTCCTTAATCTTTAAATTTCATTATTATGTTATAACTTCAATCTCAAAATTCACTATGTTGGGACATGTATCTATATAAATGTATTTCTTTCCATTTCATTTATATAAGATTATATATTCCTTTCCCTCTCATCAATAATTTTTATCAATTTTTATGTCAGGTCGTTAGGCTGCCGATATTGCATTGTGATTCTCAATGCCAAAATCATCGTGTAGTGAATACCATAAACATATCTCTATTAAGGTTATTCACCATTATAAACATATGCATATTTATTATAGTATTTAATTAATTTTTTAGACATTCCTTTATCATGTAAGAAATGATAATATTTATGAATCCAAATTATATGATCTATGTGGTATACATAAGAGTGATATTGAATTTATTATGAAGGGTGCACCCAAATATCTCTCCAATGTATTGCGTAATGTTTAGTATCCTGATGTGTCATGTTGCGAGAGAGGTTTAACTGATTAATTTTAGGAAAGTTTTCCACTATGTTGGTATTGGGTTTTCCCATATTCCTTCATTTTAATGATTCAATGTTTTATGTTGATTCCACATTCCCATGTTACGAGGATCATGTTATATTGTGCCATTATGTTCATGTTTCTCTTAGGATCCATTGACATATCAATATCCTGAAATGTATTTTATTATTCAATTTACAAGTTTGTTTTCTCACTTACAGGTCTTTATAGATTACCATTTTCTTATGTATGTCCTCAGGTTATCCTATTAAATTCAATGTATGACGGATTTTTGGGGATATATAAATGATTTTTTTCTAAATATGTATAATTTTAGGTCTTAAGATGTCTTGAAATATTTCTAACCCTCAATGAAACTAGAACTATTGATCTTAAGGGTTATAGAAAGTGCATGTTTATGTATTAAATCATTATTATGTTGGTGATAATGATTACTATTGTTACAAATAGTATCTGAGGATAGGTTTAGTTATTTTTCAATTCGGATTAGAAAACAATAGTGAAATTCTTAGGGATAAGACTAAGTATATGAAAATAATCTCAAAAATTATGTGATTATAGAGTAAGTGGTTTTTCAAAAAAATACTTCCATGCATGTATATGAACATGTTTAGGATTCTCGAGCATATATGTATCTAAGGGTGAAACCTGAAAACAATACATTGAGATAAAATGGAAAGTAAACGAGTGTACAAAAACAAGTCTTGTTTCACTCTTAGTTCTACACTCCTATGGGATATTCTTTAGTAAATTCATAATCATAGTACGTACCATTATTAAGGGATCAAAAAAATACCCTTATTAATATATGTTTGGAAATAGATCCGGGATATCATATATTGAATCCTTGAAATTATTATGTTTAGGAGATGCAATTAATTTATAATGGATCACTTTCACCATTGGATTCAACATTATGTGTTTAATAGTTTAGAATACTTACCCTTAATTTTCAATTTATTATTTCATATGGATGCTAATAGGAGGACTCAGGAAAATAACTGATATGATGATCAATGTGATGATTGTTCTAATGAGAAACCCATTCTTATGTTATTTTTATTCAAGAACATTTTCATGATAAACTCTCATTTAACTACTGTGTTGAATAAAAACATTGGTTAAAAATAATGTTCAACCCCCCTCTCCCTAATAAAGAATAATTTAAAATCTTCATCTTAATGAGACAAAGGAATCTTTAATTCAATGGATTGTATGATCTCTCAATCATCGAACAATAGATCTAATCCATTGATAAGATCTTCTTTATTATTCAATATTAAAAATAAGATATATTTCTTATATTTTTTTATCTTATGTATGGTAATGCTATTTAATGGTGGATATTGATCAAAAATAAGAATCCGTAGGAATTTATTGAGGAAATCGGTTGGAATTATATTTGGAAATTATTTTTTAATAAATATTTTCCCCAAATGCTCCCTCTTAAGATGGAAAGAAATTTCCTTGAACTATAGATAAATGAAGACGAATTTGATGAGGTGTATGAAGAAAATTTTCCAAAAATTGCATGATATTCCTTTTATTTTGTCTTCACCACTGAATAAAAGGTTCAACACTTCATTGGTCGGATAATAACTAGCCTACCAAAGGCCCTGGTGATCTGAAAAATTGACAGCTATCAGGAGATTTTCTGATGTATCCCCAAAGATGGGATGGCGATCGATGAATCTCAGGGGTATCATGGGGATAAGAAGAGGGAAGTGGAGATTAATTTTGTAGGTCATAAGGAGAAATCCAATGGTAATATTAAATTCAATCTTCCCACTTTTCAAAGGTGTGGAATGATGTACCGTTTAATTTTCTTAATGGGATCAGGAAATTTGTTTGGTGCAGGAAGGTCACCAAGCCATCGATTGCTTATATGAATAACCAGCTACTATGATAGAATAAAGTAACGATCTGTTCAATCCTCAATGAATTTTTTATTTCTAAAACCGGAAATAAAAAAGGGATTTTTATAAACCAATTCCCTAATACATTTTATTGTAGAGGCAACCAACATATTAAAAGTCCTCAACATTGATATTTTTCCAACAATACCACAAATGAGAATCTCAACAACAAAGTGGTGGCTATTACATGAGTTATTCATTCAAGAACATTGAATGCAATTTTTGATTATGGTTCTACACATTATTTTGTATCCCAATAGTTTAGTTGATCAATCCAAACATCCCCATAAATAATGGATGTAGAGATGTTGATGATAATAAAAAATGGGGGATCTATTGAATCCCTTGAATATAACTCATCCCATGTCATAATTTTGGGTCTGAACATCCTAGTGAACCTCATCATACTTCCCTTTCTAGAATTTGATGCAATTGATTTCATGAATTGATTTTCCCTATATAGATCCAATAATCGTTTTCGTGAGAGGGAAATCACTCTCTATTTGGGGAATGGACCACCGATTCAATACATGTGCATGGAGGTGGATAAATATTATTTGTCACCATCTTCTCGTGAATTTATATTACTTCACTATGGTCACACATATCATTCCAAGATGATATAGGCTACAAATGGATACATCTTTTTAGAAATGCCTATAGTTATGGAATTAAGTTATGTGTTTCCCATGGAATTTCAAGGTCTTCCTCTAAGAGGTTATGTTTCGTTATTGATTGATCTTAATCCTAGGGTGTTTCCAATATCCACGAATCCATGTAGAATGGTTGTAGTGGACCTGACAGTGCTAATGAAACAACTACACTAGATTCTTGATAAAGGGTTTATATGCGCATGTGCATCACCATGGGTTGCTCTAGTAATCTTCTTCAAGAAGAATGATGGTAATAAAAAATCCATTTATTATGCTTCAAGGGAAATGAATTTTGATGAGAAGAACTACCCAACACATAAACAAAAGTTGGCTTTAGTTATCTTCTCTTTGAAATTTTTTTGACATTGCCTCTTTGGAGAAAAGTGTAAAATATATATGGATTATATAATCCTCATGTATAAATACACATAGAAAGAGTTTAATATACACCAATAAAGATTGTTATAGACGATCAATGACTATGAAAACTCAATTCACAACCATCCAGGGAAGCCTAATATAGTAGCAGATGCTCTAAATAGAAATGATTCATTAACATTATCATTTAATAGAATTAAACAATATCTAATCATATTAGATTTGCTGATGATGGAAATGTGAATCATAAAAAATTGAATATAATCAATCCATTCGCAAATTCATTATCAACTGTATATTTTGAAAAAGGTTAATGGTTGATAAAAAGGATTATATGGTAATTCAGATGGAAATGGAAACTATCAGAAAAGGGAAATACATGATGTTCAATGTTAATTAAGATGGAATTTTGAGGTTTTTGTCATGACTATTTGTTCTATCAAATCAAGAGTTATGAAATAACTTTTAGATGATGATTTTTTTTGAATTTTTTGAATAACCCAGGAAGCAAAAATATATATTGAGAACAATGATATTATTATTGGTGAGATATCATTATATAAGAGATAACTGAGTATACATCAATGTTCTTGGTATGTTAGAAAGTTATGGCTGAGAGGATGACGTCTAAGGGTATGATGCAACCAGTATCCATAGCAACATGGAAATGGGAAACCATCATCATTGACTTTTTCTTTAGACATCTGATGATATCCAAAGGAAATAATTCATTCTAGGTTGTTGTGGATTATCATATAAACACTAAAAGCTTCATTCCAGTTTGGAAAGATTTTCTATTGGATCGACTAGAAGAAATATTCGCCATCGATGTGGTATGTCTGCATGGAGTACCAATATAGATTTTTTCTTATCTAGATCCAAGATTCACCTCTAGGTTTGGGAGAAGTATCCAACATGCTCTGAATATTGAGATGAAATTCTAGTTGACTTATCATCCTAAAAATGATTTCCAATATTAGTAGTTTATCTAATCACTATAATACATGTTGATAACATTCTTAATGGACTTCAAAGGATTATGGGATCAATATCTTAATATGGTTTAGTTCTCATAAAACAATAGTTTCCACTCATGAATCCAAATGGTTCCTTATGAAGCCCTATATGGGAAGAGGTGAAAAACAACGACATGTTGGGACGAAGTTGTGAACCAATAACTTTTTGGTCCATAAATAGATGGAGAACTAGTAGAGAAGGTTAATACCATCCAATAGCACATCAAAGATGCCCGTATTCAACAAAATATATATTCTTACAACCTTCGACTTGACGTAGAGGTTTATGTTGGAGGCATAGTTTTCCTTCACATTTATACATTTAAGTGATTTTTGAGATTTTGGAATAAGAGAAATCTTAGTCCAAGGAACATTTGTTATTTTGAGATCCTTGATCACATTAGAGCAGTGTCTTATCGATGAGAACTCCCACCGAACATATCTCAAGTACATGATGTATTCCAATTTATCACTATTGTGGAAATACATACCTTACCCATCAAATATAATAAATACAAAGTTATTACCATTAGAGAAGGACCATTACAATTAAGATAAACTAGTGAAGATAATAGATTATATGGAAAAGTTTCTTTTAAATGATACAATTCCCCTCTTCATGGTGTCGTCGAGAAATCACATGATTGAAGAAGCTACATGGGAACCAGAGAAAGTGACAAGGAAGAGTTACCCTAATTTGTTTTAGTTTGTGAAATAGAAATTTGAAGGAAAACTTTTCTTAAGGGGGGAATGATGTTATGAACCAACCATTAAAGTATAATATTTCCTTTATTTTATTATCATATGGATATAGAAATAACATTAACTTTTTTAATATTACTTTTAAATGACAATTATGTATCATTACCATTGATAATATAGCTATTGAATTTTTATCACCAAACTATTATAAATATATGGTTTTATTATATCCTTTTGACACCGAAAAAAGAAGTGGATGGACTCATCCAATCTACCCAGGTAGTACGTAGCACATTTTTTAGAGTTCAAAAAATAGGTTGAATCATTGGGCTTCACTCTTGACCAAGCCCATTCAATGCTTCAAGATATTAACCATGAATAGAGTCATTTATGGGATATGTTAATGTTAATAGAGATTACCGCCTGAGCTATGTTATCTGAGATACTCAGAGAGTATTTCAAAATCACAAACCATAAACATAGGGCTTATGGGGGTGTTATAAGGGGTTATGTAATAAAGTATTAGTTACTTATTTTGTAATCCTTTTTACAAAAATTTTTATTCAAACAATTCCGTTAGGAAAATAGTATTTTTTTAAATGAATAATTTGAAAATTTTATTTTTCATGTAATAAATGGAACTTTAAATAAAAATATATGTTATTATATTATATTAGGTTTTAATTAATAATATTATTTTCATTAAATAATGTACTATTAAATCAATTCCATAGACATAAATGATTATATAAACCGTTTTACAATAATTATATGACACAAAAAAAGTATATTAATGAATTTATTTTGTTGAACTAATGAATTTTTGAAATAATGTATATTTTATTATAATATTTTTGTTAAATATATTTTATCAATAGTAAATAATTATATAATTTTTATGAAGTCAAATGTAATTTTTATTATGGTTTAAAAACATTATTGGTCCAAACCTGTCAATTTTCAATAAATGAAAATTATTATTTTAAAATTAAAAATAAAAATCATTAGAAATTTATTTGTTAAAATATATATAATAATTGGAATCTGGATGTGGAAATTATCAAATGGTGAATTTTCAAAATTTACAAAGACATTCAAATTTTTAGGTAAAATGTAAATAATATAAAAAACCTATATTGTGTCTTATAACATCTTAATAACCCAATAGTGATATAATAAATACCATAAAAGTGATATTTAAACAAATATATTTTTTAAAATTAAAATAATTTCATTTTGGATTTATTTGACTTATTTCATAATGTCTTAGTGAATCCTCCAAAATGTATAATATGTATTATGATTTTAAATTAATTTCCTTGAGGGTGTGACTAAAATCCACATAATAAAGGCTAATAATTTAATGTTTTTCCTTTTTTATTTTCAAATTTTTTTTAAAAGAAACCCTTTTATGAAATATTGCGAATAAACCTTTGTTTGGTTTGTTGTTTTCAATTTTTTCATGTGTAGGGTCAAAAATCTAAATACTAAAGAATTCCTACTAATTTCCTATATAAATACACCGAGGCTCCAACTTATCTTCACTCAAATTCATGGAGCATGTCTCTACTCTATATTACCCTCTCAAAAATCCTCTCTTGGTTCCCCAGGCTCTCATGAATCACCTCTTCATGCTTTCGATGACTCACACTCATGTATGGGTTTCCTTCCTTTCTCATTTTTTTCCATGTTTCCCTATATTGATACACCATTTTTTCCATTACAAATTATGAGGTATATTTTTGAAACACCCCCATACATCTATTATTATGTTTTTATGATGGGATATATCTTTCTCGCTCATTAATACCCCCATGTACACATAGTATGATGCCAAACTTTTGTAAGAGTTGTTCCATTTCTCCTCTGTCATCATAATTCATTATTATGTTACGCCTTATATTTCCTAATTCCTTGTGTTGAGATATGTATACATATAAAAAGCATCCTATAAATTTCAGGTATATAAGATGAGATACCAATTTATCTAAAATCCACCATCTTTTTATTTTTTATGTTAAGCTGCGTTGCTGCCGAAATTCCACTGTGATTTTCAATGCCAAAATCATCATGTATTGAATACCATCCCCATTTTTATTTAAAGTGTATTCATATTTACGAACATTTAATTTTTTATAATTGAATTTCATTATGTATAACCCATTCATTTATAATGGAATAAATGATTCTGTTGAAGGAATCCAGGTTTTATGATCTATGTGACAAACTTAAGCCTCTGATTGAAATGGATATAATGGGTGCACCCTGACAACCCCCAAATGAAGTAGGTAATATTTAGTATCAGGATATATCATGTTGGGACATGAGATTACCTGATTCCTTTTAAGACATTTTACAATAGTTTTGGGACATGGGTTTATCTAATTTATTTTTGTTAATCATGCAATGTTTTATGTTCTTTCCACATCCCCAAGTTATGATGATCATATTATATCATGACATTATGTTCATGTTTTTCTTATGCTACATTGATGGGTGTATTTATTATCATGTATTGTATTCTTCATGATATGTCATGTTTACTCCCTTATTGGGCTTTATAGATCCCCATTTTCATATTTATGTCCTCATGTTATCCCATATAATTATATATATGAAGGAATTTGCACGTAATGTAAATGAGGTTTTCAATATAGATGTTGTATTTTATATCTTTTGTTTTCATGTAATGTTCCTAATACCAAAATACACCAGAACAGTGAATCTTATAGGTTTTAATATGAGCACGTTTATGTAATAAATCATGATTATGCGTGTAATGAATATCATGGTTTTTATAAATTATCTCCCTTAGAATATCAATGATTGCATATATTATAAGAAGAACATATCAAATTAGGTAGATTCCACAACACCACCGTTAAGAGTCCTCAGAACTCACCATGGGTTTCACCATCATGATCATCAAGGAATGAAACTATGAATGTAATAATCATACATACAGGTCTGATTCCATTGAAAAAGATAATAAATTACCCTTGAGGGGTGCTAAAGGAGAACTACATGGCAGGTAGACACCATACACGATGAGTACCCTTAAGCCACCACATGGGTTGGTACTCGTATAGGCTTGGGCATGTAAGCTCTCAATGTACAAGGTGTGTATGATGGGTACACAACATGTACCAATCATGGAGAACCATCCCTATTCCCTCATCCATCTTTGATGGGTACCTGTGTAGAGTGTGTACTCACATAGTGTGTGTGACCCACACGTGGTTCATTTATTCACTCCATATGGTGATGTATGTTTACATGGGTTTACATGGCCGGGTATTTGGATACAAGTAAATTTTCATGTACCATTCATGTAAAAACATATACATAGATTTAACTCCTTAATCATCAACTTCCCTTCACTAGAAGAACACATACAATGATCACCCAAAACCAGACGTCATATTATTTTCTATTCCTAAATAAAAAACCTTCCAGATCACCCAAAACCTATTTTTAAACCCCTAAATCAATAAATCCAATATCTAAAGGGCCGAAGAAAGAATGAAAAAAAATTAAAAAGTTGATACAAAAACTATAATGGGGTTTCTTGGTAAAAACATTAAAATTTCGACCTTTGGATGAAATCCACAATAAATTCAAACAATTTCATGGTCCAAGGTTGTTTCATGTCAATAAATTTCATCGATGGATTCATAGTAGAAGATCTTTTCCCCCTTCTTTATCTTTCTCTCTCCATATAAAATTTCTATCAAACTTCATGAGTAGGGTATGCTGCATGGAAGGCATGAAATTTACTAAATAAATAAAATAATGAAATGAATATCTAATGAAAAAATGAATTAACGAAATGAAATGAAATTGTGTACCTGGGATGTCTTTGATTAAGAACATGAGTTTAGGCATAATGTAGGATAAAATACCCCTTATAAAATCACCTATAGTGAAAATATCTCAACATGATTATCTATTCAATATTTTTATCACATGAAACTTCATGAATACATTAATTTTTATTTTAATAAAAATAAAATATTAATTATTCTTGTAAAATTAAAATGACACGTTATTTTACAAAACACCATTCCTAGTGTAAAAACCCATTTTGGGACTAATTTAGTATTTATAAAAATTATCAAATATCACATTCTTGTGGGAAAGTCCCTTTTACAACTTGACAAGTATTTGAATGACCAAAAAAAATTGGCCTAAATTTTAGTCTATAAAAACATGATTCCTTAAACAATATGCACCATAATCATTTACAACCCTGACAATGAGAGAAAAAATAAACTGAAGACATTATATCAACTCCATAATCAACACTACCAAGCTATATGAACTATCCAATGACCATCCTCCTTGTGTTAATAATTTTATCCTATATGAATGATGTTTAACTATGACCGATATAATAATCCCCACCATAGGAGTACCCTTACCATCTTGTTAAAAAAATGCGGATCCAAATGGAACACCTAAAATTCCATTTTTCAACTAAAAATATGTGTATCAACCACCAAAAAGCCAATGGTGTACACCCCATCATGTGGATTACCATGCACCACTCATCAAGTGTGACCCCAATCGGTTTCTTCCACAATAAGGAATAACATTTATAATGAAATGGAGCTTAGATTAGTGCCAAAACTATATGAGATTACTCGAGACAAAGCCATGAAATATCATTATCATCTATATTATGATTACATTAAGATTACACCATAGGAATGCACAACTCCCTCTGAGTCAGGCTCAAATCCTATCAAAACCTGCCCAGAATTCAGCAATGGGACAATATTCTCATTGTAAAACATTTACTCTTAAATTCACCTCTTTCATGAGAGGACACTCATCAATTAACCACAAATCCCATGTACCCATTCTAGGAAATGTCATTGAAACCACCAGTCATTGGCTCACACTCGACTAATCAACGATTCAGATTCATATGATACGATATGAACAGGTCTGTACCTATACAACCTAACTCCTACTCTAACTAGTTATCCAAAAAAATGCTATGTCAACCATTCTACCCATCACATCAGTTTCATTTTATAGAATCACCCTTTATCAGCTTCAAAATTAGACACCTCATATATGACATGATTGATTCCACAATACCCCATAACACAACATCATTGTACTCATGATTGCTTACTATTTACCTGAATACATTAGGAACAATGATAATACATGTTTACTGGGTTAGGATCCTGAATAGTCCCACCCATCAAATCCAGTATCAGTACAAAAACACCCTTTTTGCTTTATCAAAAGATGATGGAATAAATATTCCTATAATGTACAACTCAATCACCATGAATTACTTCATATGAAATGAGAGTAATACCGAGATCAATGAAAAAAAATCACCAAAAAACTCAACAAAACCTCTCACACATAAGTCAAAAAAGAAAAAAAAATTAAATGCACGACAACATGGGTCCGAGTCAAAACTAAGGCATCTAGGTCTTCCACCCATCCATAAAGAAAACTCCCCACAACTAGGTCAAATGATCGATCCACCTATCAAAAAAGATCAAACATCTCTAAAGAAGGTTTGATAAAATTGATAAATGAATTTCAATACTAAAAACACATCGTACATGGGACTTACCTCATGGAGACTACTTAGAAATAACTACACGTTGGGGGACACTATTCCAACACATGTGATAAACTAAATCCACATTTACTAGATATTTGTATATATAAATAACCATTATTTTCTAGTTCTCATGAAATTTTTTGGTTTCTATCATCACAATACATTGTGATCTTACTAGATAACCACAATACTCATAAACAGCACACTACATTGGGTACAACAGAAAGGATTCATAATATACAAAATAATATGTGATTATCTCATGGAGACAATAATATACAACTATAGAAAAATAGATTGATGAATCCATCAAATCCATTTGAAAATATAACTTTTTACGAGAATAAGTGTTCTCAACACATTAGTCTAATATTTAAATGATGTTCTGAATGAATCAAAATACTATTTTCTACAACATCCACAAATATATGACTTGGAAATGAACCGTTTTATACCACTTTTCAATTTCTTGAACTGGAATCCCCTGAAATGATTCCCTGAACAGATTTCTTACAATGCATTAATAGTGCATCCCCATAAGATAGACACTACCGACCAACACTGATGGCCTAGAGTGTGATAGGGTTAGTCTATGACCTTATATAAGACTAAAAAATACTACAAACAACTATGTATCATATTCCATAGTAAAAAATTGTATTTAATGTGAAATTATCTAAAATAGAACATGGTGACATATTTAATGAAAAAGATACAATTGATCGAACAAATATGTCCAAAAATAAAACACTGGTCATGCACTAGGATAACTATTTAGATATGTGAGTACAAAAGAAAATGAATTTCAAAGATATATTTATAATACTAACCCCAATACAGACCACATACCTAGTCTCCATAAACTATTGAACTTCCCCAGCCTGATCAGAAGAACCACATGAGCATCTCAACTTGAAAAAGAAATTGTGGGCCTATGAATTATCCACACTAACTACGGTGATCACCCTAAATATCATATATAATTTCTAAAAATACATTGAGTTTCACATGAAGGGGTGATAAATAATCTTAATTGGACACCCATAAAAGAAACTAATACATGAGATGATATCAGTGTATGAATGAGAAACCACTGAACTTCACCGAGACACAACATAAATGTAAGTAAAACTAATACATGAAACTCGAGTTATACCATTGTTCGGTAACCTCATTCTACTGGGAATGAACCACCATGGATCTCCATATCTATATACATACAAATCAGTTGCCCCATACCTATGAACACATATTTCAAAATGACATTAATGGGTAAATTAATAAAATAAAATAAAAACCAACTATATAAGATCCTTCGGTACATAATCCTAATCGCCTAAACATCCTTTAAAAGGGAATTGATCTAGAAGTGATCTACTCATGTTTTATTGCATCAAGTAGGTCTATGTTTCAATAATCCTAGGGAACATATACCCATGTCACCCATGAAAACAATTATATCTACGAGAAATGCATGCCACAATAGGGGGATACTCATCATACTCATGGGTTCTTATATATGTTTCTTTAATTACTTTTAAGGTTGCCATATATAGATTTTAAATATAATAATTAGGGATCCCACATATTTATTGTTAGTCCTATAAAGAAGAATTCTAGAATGTACATCAAAAAACATTTAAATGGATACATAATTAGTCCTTATGCCTAATAATACTTTAAATCTATTCTAATGACTAGTCCCTAGGTATCAGTCTATAGGGATTCATGAAATTTATAACATGTATAATCCATAAGGGTCTTACCAATTTGCAATTTGAAAGAAGAACTCCCTAGTGAGATTCCATGCTACTCCCCTTGGGTCTTGTATCAATTATAGGAGAGTGTAATCATCCCATCCCATGGTTGATGATATTTTAATCTTCCCCACAACTTTTTCAAGTGTATTATTTCATGATTCTAGGTTTTCCATTCCTGTATAATGTGAACTCACCAGTAAAACATTGTTCTAACCCCCTCCAGTCTCATAATTGACCCTATATAGTGTAATCATCATAATCATTGCCGAAGAGCTCATAATCATCAACACAAAATGACATTAGATATTCCATGATGATATCGAGGTGAGTGTAATTACCCTAATCATGTATCAATGGTGAAGGATGGAGTAATAATCACTAAAATATAGCACTAGCCAATTATTACATCAAAGGATTTCCTATAACACGTAATATATGAATCACTCGGGGAATAAAGTTCAAAAGAGAATAATAAATAGTATGATGCCAAGAAACAACTCATTTCATACATAAAAATTCATATTATAATATAAATATAAATACAAGATCAAAGACTATGTCCTTGGTTGTATATCCTCTTATACTAGTTAAAACAAGAAATATCATGTCTTAGAATCCCAATATATATAATGAATCCTAGAAAAAATATTTGTTCATCCCAAAATAATGAAAAATGCCACATGTTAGTATCAAAAGATACTCACCAGTAAAATCCTACTGTAAATATCGTTGCATCAACTATAAAAAAGTCAACGATATTATAATGTACGTAGGGTGGCCCAAATGCCCAAACTAGCATTATTTTCCAAACCCCATAGTGAAAAACAATTTTGTACAAGTTATATGGTTAACATTGACCACCATATATACCCAATCACAATGTATAAATCGTGGTCAATCAAGAAATGGATAACCCACTTTGTCCCTCATGTCAAACACTGAAGAGGAATCCTACAAGGTGTCGTCAAAGGTCAACCCAAGCACATATTTCCTACATGGGATCCTTTTCTGTAAAAGGTAAAGGATGAATAATACATGGGATAGTCAAAATAGTAAGCATGACTGGGAATCCTACTTGGGATCCTCAGAAATATACATGATAGAGGGATCCTACATGGGTCTCCATATATCGACATATAAAAAAATGTATTCATCAAGGAACCTTGATAACCCAATAAGATGTAAGAGAAACATACAAGATATACTAAATGATGAAATACAAGATTAGGAATCTAATAGGGGTTCCTTGATAACAATAATTCTCATTTTTTTAAAAGTGATGACATGAACTTGTTTCCCAGTTCATGTTATCAAGGGAATTTATTAAAATCAAAATGTTGCAGTACAAGCACGAGGTGTAATTCATTTACACCAGTGGGGATTTAAAGAGAGAACATTGGAAATCATGCAAAATAAACAAAAACATAGATACATATCTGTCGAGATGAAATCCTTAAAAGTGTAGTGGTATGCAACCTCCATAAGAGTACAGAAAACTTCCAGATACAACCATCCATGTTATTCACATCAAGCGCATAAAAAGAATGATCCAGCCAGAATAAAAACCTCAGTGTCTTCAGAAAAAACTAACAGCCAAACAGAATGAAGGATTCTCCAACAATGAAACATCATGATGCTCTCTAAAATAATGTTTTTCCAGAATCCACAGAGAACCTAAAACTCAGACTTCTGAATAAGTTTATAGCAGATTAAACATGCCCCAACCTGTTACTAAGACAAATAATCAAAAAAAATCAGGAGAATCAGAACCTAACTTCCAAAGTACAGGAAAAATGAAGATGAATCTGTCATTCAATTCAAGAAGGATCCAACAGAAGTAGAGATCCATCCAACCAAATTCTTCACATCAAGCGAAAAAGAAAACTAGCCTGATTATAGCTTCTAAAAATGCATCAATAAAGCAGACTAAAATGACCTTTAAAAATCACCAGATTGAAGCTAAAACACAAAACATCATATTCCATCAATACCCCTCCAAACCAGTCTAGAGGTAGATTTTCAAAGCACGGAAATAAAAATCAAAACAACCAGATTTAGATCAGTCCAGTTGTAGTCTTAAAGCATACTAAAGACAACCTTCAAGCAGTTACACATTCAGACAAGAGATCCCCAAACCTCATTTGAAACAGAGATACTGGTTGAATGTAGAAAACATAACTATATTTAAAACATCCATCATCAAACAAATTCATAAAATCAAGAGAGTTGTATCCATCATAGGTTATAATGTAACATATCCCATGGGATACATCCTCAAATAAAATGCTACAATGAATATGTCAAGTGGGATAGTTAATGGATATTGTCTGAACAAAATCTCAAGTAGGATGGTAAAAACACCCAACATATTATTCATGATCAAGAATATATCTCATGAAATTATATCTTTTGATTACTGAAGGATGAACCTCACTATTTTCATATAAGCTCCCAAAACAATCATTCAGTTTCCTCAAAATGATCAAAGAGTATTAAAATCCTTGTCTATGTGGAAAACTAATAGGGATGGACTAATCATAAATCCATTTTTTGTCTGAAAAAATGCAGTAAGAGACTCTAAAATATAATTTAAGGGGAGTACAATACATGTATAGACTATACATGAAATTTACCCTCAATCAACAACATGGTAATAATTTCCCACTATTTTGGATTTTTAAATTCCCAAGGTACATGACATGTACAAAGAGAGAATAGCATGGACCCCACTAAGGGTACCTACTTATGTCCCTCCTCATGTTTGTCAAGATACATGGCTAGTTTGTGTACTCATACATAGTGTGTGACCCTAATGTGATGTGGTATGGTACACAACATGTCCCTTTACCCCTATACAGGTTCACCTAGCTAGTTACATTGCTACACGGTTGAGTGCCCATACATAGAATGTACTACCATATACATGAAATTGAATCCTTAATCTGCATCTTCTCCAAACATGAATATACATTTTTTGTTCCCCTTAACCACCAACCATTTTATCGGGTTTTCTTGAATAGAAATAGCTTTACATAACTCAAAACCCATGTTTAAACAAACAAAAGAATTAGATCAAGACATTATGGTCCATAATAAAGCATAAAATCCCTCTATAAAATGAAACAAAAAACTTACTTGGTTTTAATGATTAAAACATAATCCTTACTAACTTTGGGAGGAAACCACTAGGATTTGTTTGATTTTTTGGTCCACAGTTACTACACAATGATCCAGCACATCGAGGGATTCACATAAATAACTCTATTACTCCCTCTCCATCTTTCTCTCTCCCTCTCTATATTCTCACTTTGGTCATATGATGTGGGAAGAGAAAATGGATGCATGACAAAGATGATGGAAGAAAAATAATTAAAATAAAAATAAAAAAGTTTTATAAAAGAAATGAAATTAAAAACGGGCCCCCGCTCAATCCCATCCCCCAACTAGAGCTTATTCTTTACAATGGATAAACTCTTAGTTCCAAACTCAACACATGAGACTAGATCTCAATCAAATGAACAATTCAAATATTCAAGATGTATATGTTTTAGAAATTTTCAAATCTCTGTTAGCCATAATGAGTTATTATGTTAGATGATGATTATTAATTAACTTAGTAAAAAAAATGTTGTAATATATTTAAAATAAAGTTTATTATTTTATAAATACAATGAATTATTAACAACTATGATAAATGATATACAATGTTCATGCGGTCTAATTATTTTTTTAAGGTTCTAAGGATAATACAATTAGGTCATAGAGGTGATTAGTATGATAAAATATTGAAATAATGTATTTTATATTGGTAATATAAATTCTATTATATCATGAAAAGTGTCTAGAAACGATATATTATATCCCCATTGATTAAATGGCAAATATTTTGTTAAACCCCATAATGGTACAATGATCACATTCCAATTCTGTGAATCCTTTCTAGTTAACGTATAAGATCATTAACTTCTCTATATATGTATTTCTTAAATTTATAGAAACCCGAATTTCATATTTTTTGTATATATTTATTTGTTTTTTATTAATATAGTTTTTGGGTGAAATTAGAGAAATGTTTAATGAATATGAAATTTTCATTATCGCAAAACATTTTTCCCAAACCTTGCACATATGATTTAAAATATTTTGAACCAAATGATAGGGGATTCCCATGGTTCAAACATATTTTTTTCAAAATATGCACCCCAAGTTTTAATCATGTTACCACTATGAGGATGTTCATCTTTACATGAGAAATTATAAAATAATTGTTCACCCCATACTAGAAATTTATCATGTGGAACCATAAACAACTAAAAGTTTATAAAAAATTCAAACCTCCCATTGTATATCACTAAACATATTAGATCGACCCAAACACATTAATCTCATTATTAGAGCCTCTAAAATGGATTTCAACAGCTTCAAAAATCTGTTAATGGAGATTTTTCAACCAGATTGACAGATCTGTACCTCTCATAGTATGTTAATTTCATCAGGTTCAAATTACTCTTTCTTCTATCTTTATTTTCAGAAAATGATGAATGTTTAATTATCCACTAGAATGAGAATACATATAGGTTATTGTTTTTCTAAATCTGATTTATATAGGTTCTATATTTTGGATCTATATCTCATTTTGGGTATTGATTTTGGTTATTTTTCTTCAATTGGAAATTCTGTTGGCATGTGTTGTTTATTCAACATGGGGTAGGAGGAATAAACTGAAAATATCATAGTAATTATTCAATTATGTTTTTGTAATTTTGAAATTTAATATTCAATTATTTGGAATATTTTTCTAAATATTAATTGGTTAATTTAAATTATCATGTGATATTAAATTGGATCTATTTGGGGATAATTGAAATTGGTGGACTTATGTATATTAAATTAATGTGGTTATAGGATTGTGGACATGGTCAATTAATTGGGATTGTGAAATTAGTAAAATCATGATATATAAAATAAAGTGTTTATGGAAATAACGCCATTATTTTCCTAACCATAATGGTTTAACAATTTGACTGAATATTGAATATCGGATTAATGATTAATTTCACATGGTACTCCTTATGAGTGAAATAATAATTTATTAGTATTTTGATATACAGAATTAGGAAAATTTAATGAGAATGTTTGATTTGATGGTTAAAGATGGATAAACTTTACAGATTTGAAAATAATGAAATGAAAATGTGATGAAAAAGTGAATAAATGAAAAGAAAAGAAATAGTCTGCCTGGGATGTCCTGGATTAAGAACATGAGTTTAGGCCTCATGTAGGCTAAAATACCCATTATAAAATCACCTATAGTGAAAATAACTCAACATGATTCTCTATTAAATATTTTTATCATGTGAAACTTCTTGAATAAATTAATATTTATTTTAATATATATCAAATATTTATTATTCTTGTAATTTTCAAATGACACGTTATTTCACAAAACACCATTCCTAGTGTAAAGATCCCGTTTGGGACTAATGTATTATTCATAAAAATTATAAAATATCATATTCGTGTGGGAAATTACCTTTTACCACTTTACAAGTATATGAATGACAAAAAACAAATTTTTGTCCAAAATTTTAGCCCATAAATACATGATTCTTTAAAAAATCTGCACCATAATCATTTAGAACCCTGACAATGACAGAAAAATAACATGAAGCCATTATATCAACTGCATAATAAACAAAACCAAGATATATGCACTATCCAATGACCATCATCCTAGGGTTAAGAATTTTATCATATATGAATGATGTTTAACTATGACCGATATAATACTCCCCACCATATGAATACCCTTACCATCTTGTTAAAAAACACCGATCCAAATGGAATACCTAAAATTCCTTTTTTCAACTAAAAATGTGTGTATCCACAACAAAAAAGACAATAGTGTACACCCCATCATGTGGATTAATATGCACCACTCATCAAGTGCGACCCCAATAGGTTTCTTCCACAATAAGGAATAACATTTATAATGAAATTGAGCTTAGTTTAGTGCCAAAACACTCTGAGATTACTCGAGACAAAGCCATAAAATATAATGATCATCTATAATATGATTACACTAATATTACACCATATGAATGTACAACTCCCTCTAAGCCAGGCTCAAATCCTGTCAAAACCTGGCCAGAATTAATCAATGGGACAATATTCTCATTGTAAAACATTTAATCCTAATTTCACCTCTACCATGAGAGGACACTCATCTATTGACCACAGATCCCATGTACCCATTCAAGGAAATGTCTTTGAAACCCCCAGTCATTAGATCACAATCGACTAATAAACGATTCAAATTCGTATGATACGATATGAGTAGGTGTGTACCTATACAACCTAACTCCTACTCTAACTAGTTATCCAACAAAATGCTATGTCAACCATTCTACCAAGCACATCAGTTTCATTATATAGAAACACCCTTTATCTACTTCAAAATTAAACACCTCATATATGACATGATTTATTCCCCAATACCCCATAACACAACATCATTGTACTCATGAATGTTTACCATTTCCCTGACTACATTAGCAACAATGATAACACATGTTGACTGGGTCAGGATCCTAAATAGTCCCACCCATCAAACCCAGTATCGGTACAAAACGACCCTTTATGCTTCATCAAAAATGATGGAATAAATATTCCTATAATGTAGAACACAATCACCATGAATTACTTCATAAGAAATTAGTGTAATACCAAGATCAATGATAATAAATTCATAAAAAACTCAAAAATAAACTCTCACACATATGTCAAACAAGAAAAAAAATTAAATGCATGACAACATGGGTTCGAGTCAAAACTAAGGCCTCTAGGTCTGCCACACGACCATAAAGAAAACTCCCCACGACTAGGTCATAGTATCTATCCACCTATCAAAAAATATCTAACATCTCTAAAGAAGGTTTCATAAAAATGATCAATGAATTTGAATACTAAAAACACATCGTACAAGGGACTTACCTCTTTGAGATTACTCAGAAATAACTACTCGTTGGGGGACACTATTCCAATACATGTGATATACTACACCCACATTCACTGGATATCTGTATATATAAATAACCATTCTTTTCTAGTTCTCATGAAATTTTCTGGTTTCTATCATCACAATACATTGTGATCTGACTTGATAACCACAATACTCATAAACAACACACTACATTTGGTATAACAGAAAGGAATCATAATATCCACACAAAATATGTGATTATATCAGGGAGACAATAATATAAAACTATAACAACAATGATTGATAAATCAATAAAATCCTTTTGAAAATATGACTTTTTACTAGAATAATTTTTCTCAACACATTAGTATGATATTTAAATGATGTTCTGAAAGAATCATAATACTCTTGTCTACAACATCCAAAAATATATGACTTGGAAATAAACCCTTTTATACCACTTTTCAATTTCTTGAACTGGAATCCCCTGAAACGATTCCCTGAGATACTTTGTTAGAATGTATTAATAGTACATCACCATACGATAGACACTACCAACCGACACTGATGGCCTAGAGTGTGATAGGGGTTAGTCTATGAACTTATATAATATAAAAAATAATTCAAACAACTATTTATCATATTATGTAGTAAAAACATTGTATTTAAGGTGAAATTATCTAAAATAGAACGTGGGGACATATTTAATGAAAAAGATACAATAGATCGAACAAATATGTCCAAAAATACAGCACGGGTCATCCACTGGGATTACTATATAGATATGTTCGTGCAAAAGAAAATGAATTTCAAAGACTTATTTCTAATACTAACCCCAATACAGACCACATACATAGTCTCCATAAACTATTGAACTTCCCCAGCCTGATCAGATGAACCATATGAGCATCTCAACTTGAAAAAGAAAATGTGGGCCTACGAATTATCCCCACTAACTATGGTGATCAACCTGAAAATCATACATATTGTCTACACATACATTGAGTTTCACTTGAAGGGGTGATAAATAATCTTAAGGGGACACCCATAAAAGAAATTAATACATGAGATGCTATAAGTGTATGGATAAGAAACTATTGAACTTCACTGAGACACAACATAAATGGAAGTAAAACAAATACATGAAATTGGAGTAATACCATAGGTCGGTAACCTTATTCCAATGGGAATGTACCTCCATGGATTTCCATATCTATATACATAAAAATCAGTTGACCCATACCTATGAACACATACTTAAATATGACATTAATGGGTAAATTAATAAAATAAAATAAAATCCAACTATATAATATCATTTGGTACATAATCCTAATTGCCTAAACATAATTTAAAAGGGCATTGATCTAGAAGTGATCTACTCATGTTTTATAGAATCATGTAGGTCTATGTTTCCATAATCCTTGGGAACATATTCCGATGTCATCCATGACCAAAATTTTATCTCTGAGAAATACATGCCACAATAGGGGGATACTTATCCTACTCATGGGTTCTCATATATTTTCCTTTAATTACTTATAAGGATGCCATATAGAGATTTTCAATCTAATAAATAGGGATTCCACATATTGATTGTCAATCCTATAAAGAATAATTCTAAGTTGTACATCAAAAAAAATATTTAAATGGCATCATAATTAGTCATTATGCCTAGTATTACTATAAATCTATTCTAATGACTAATCCCTAGGTCTTAGTCTATAGGGGTTCATGAAATTTATAAGATGTATAATCCTTAAGGGTCTTACTCATATGCAATTTGTTAGAAGAACTCCCTAGTGAGATTACATGCTACTCCCCATGAGTATTGTATCAATTATAGGAGAGCGTAATCATCCCAACCCATGGTTGATGATATTGTAATCTTCCCCACAACTTTTTCAAGTTTATTATTTCATGATTCTGGGTTTTCCATTCCCATATAATGTGAACTCACTAGTAAAACATCGTTCTAACCCCCTCTAGTCTCATAATTGACCCTATATAGTGTAATCATTTTACTCATTGCCAAAGAGATCATAATCATCAACACAAAATGACATTAGGAATTCAATAATGATATCAAGGTGAGGGTAATTACCCTAATCACTTATCAATGGTGAAGGATGGAGTAATAATCACTAAAATATACCACTATCCAATTATTACATCCAAGGATTTCTTATAACAAGTAATATATGAATCCTTGAGGGAATAAAAGTCAAAAGAGAAAAATCAATAAAAAGATTCCAGGAAACAACTCATGTCATACCTAAAAATTTATATTATAATATAAATATAAATACAAGATCAATTACTATGTCCTCAGTAGTACATCTTGTTATACTAGTGAAAACCAGAAATATCATGTCTCAGAACCCCAATATATATAATGCATCCCCGAAAAAATATATGGTCATTCCAAAATAATGAAATTTGCCGCATGTTAGTCTCAAAAGTTTCTCACCAGTAAGGTCCTATTGTAAATATCGTTTCATCAACTATAACAAAGTCAAAGATATTATAATGTACAGAGGGTGGCCCAGACGCCTAATCTATCATTATTTTCCAAAACCCAAAGTGATTAACAGTTTGGTACAAGTTATATGGTGAACATTGAACACCATATACACCCAAAAACAATGTATAAATCATGGTCAATCAAGAAATGGATAACCCACTTGGTCCCTCATGTCAAACACTAAAGAGGAATCCTACAAGTTGTCCTCAAAGGTATACCTATGCACATAAATCCCACATGGGATCCTTAGCTGTAAATGTAAAGGATGAATCATACATGGGATAGTCAAAATAGTAAGCATGACTGGGAATCCTACATGGGATCCTCGGAAATATACATGATATAGAGATCCTACATGGGTCTCCCTATATCAACATATAAAAAAATGTATTCATCAAAGAACCATGATAACCCAATAAGAGGTAGAAGAAACATACACGGTATACTAAATGATGAAATACATGATTATGAATCCAATAGGGGGTCCTTGATAACAATCATTCTCATGTTATCATAGGTTATAATGGAACATATCCCATGGGATACATCCCCAAGTATAATTCTACAATGAATATGTCAAGAGGGATAGTTAATGGATACTGTCTAAACAGAATCTCAAGTAGGATGGTAATAACACCCAACATATTATTCATGTTCAAGAATATCTCTCATGAAATTATATCTTTTGATTACTAGGGGATGAACCTCGCTATTTTCATATAAGCTCCCAAAACACTCATTTAGATTCTTCAAAATGATCAAAGAGTTTTAAAATCACTATCTATGTGGAAAACAAATCGGAATGGACTAATCATAAATCCATTTTTTGTCTGAAAAAATGCAGTAAGAGACTCTCAAAGAGGATTTAAGAGGAGTACAATATATGTATAAACTATACATGAAATATACCCTCAATCAACTACATGGTACTAATTTCCCACTATTTTGGATTTTTAAACGCCCAAGGTACACGACATGTATAGAGGGATCATAGCATGGACCCCACTAAGGGTACATACTTATGTCCCCCCACATGTTTTTCAGGATACATGGCCAGTTTTTGTACTCATACATAGTGTGTGACCCCCATGTGATGTGGTATAGTACTCAACATGACCCTTTAACCCTATACGGGTTCACCTAGAAAGTTACATTGCTACACGGTTGAGTGCCCTTACATAGAATGTACTACAATATACATGAAATTTAATCCTCAATCTGCATCTTTCCCAAACATGAATACAAATTTTTTGTTCCCCATAACCACTAACCATTTTATCGTGTTTTGTGTTCCACATAACCACCAACTAGAGCTTATTCATCACTATGGATAACCTCTTAGTTCCAAACTCAACAAAGGAAACCATATCTCAATCAAATACAGAATTCGAATATTCATGATGTATATATTTCCGAAATTTTCAAATCTCTCTTAACCATCATGAGTTATTATGTTAGATGATTGCTATTAATAAACATAGTGAAAACAATGTTGTAATATATTTAAAATAATGTTTATGCTTTTATATATACAAAGAATTATTTATAACTATGATAAATGATATACGATGGTCTTGCGGTCTAATTATTTTTTGTAAGGTTTTAAAGATAATACAATTAGGTCTTGGTGGTGATTAGTATGATAAAATATTGAAATACTGTATTTTATATTGGTAATATAAATTATATAATATCATGAAAAGTGTCTAGGAACCTTATATTATATTTCCAATGATTAAATTCCAAATATTTTGTTAAACCCCATAATGGTACAATGATCACATTCCAATTCTGTGAAACCTTTCTGGTTGATGAATAAGATCATTAACTTCTCTATATATGTATTTGGTAAATTTATAGAAACCCAAATTTCATATTTTTTTATATATTTTTTGTTTTTTCTTAATATAGTTTTTGGGTGAAATTAGAGAAATTTTTAATGAATATGAAATTTTCATTATTGAAAAACATTTTTATCAAACCTTGCACATATGATTTAAAATCTTATGAACCCAATGATAGGGGATTCACATGGTTCAAAAAAAATTTCAAACTATGAACCCGCTAGTTATAAGAATGTTACCACTATGAGGATAGTCATTATTACGTGAGAAATTATAAAATAATTGTTCACCCCATACTAGAAACTGAGCATGTGGAACCATAAACCACTAAATGTTTATAAAAAATTAGAACCTCCCATCGTATATCCCTAAACATCCCAAATCGTCCCAAACACATTAATCTCATTATTATAGCTTCTAAAATGGATTTCAACAGCTTCTAAACACTTTTAATGGAAATTTTTCGACCCGATTGATAGATCTATACATCTCATAGAAAGTTATTTTCATTAGGTTCAAATTCCTTTTTCTTCCATATTTATTTCCAGAAAATTTTTAATGTTTAATTATCCACTAGAATGATAATGAATATAGGTTATTATTTTTCTAAATATGATTTATTTAGGTTCTATATTTTGTATATATATCACATTTTGGGTATTGGTTTTAGTTATTTTGCTTCAATTGGAAATTCTATTGGCATGTGTTCTTTATCCAACATGGGGTAGGAGGAATGAATTGAAAATATAATAGTAATTATTCAATTATGTTTATGCAATTTGTAAATTTCATTTTCCATTATTGGGAAAAAAATTTCTAAATTTTAATTGGTTAATTTATATTTTAATGTGATATTAAATTGGGTCTATTTGGGGATAATTTAAATTGGTAGACTTGTGCTTATAAAATCGATGGGGTTATAGGATTGTGGACATGGTTAATTAATTGGGATTGTGAAAATAGTAAAATCTTGATATATAGAATTATTTTTTTATGGAAATAACACCATTATTTTCCTAACCATAATGGTTTTACAATTTGACTAAATATTGAATATTGGATTAAAGATTAATTTTTTATGGTACTCCTTATGAGTGAAATAATAATTAATTAGTATTTAGATAAATAGAATTTGGAAAATTTAATGAAAATGTTTGATTTTATGGTTAAAGATGGATAACCTTTATAGATTTGAAATATTGATTTTTTTAATATTATAATATTTTATATATATTGGATTTTGAGGTTTTGGATAGGTGCTAAGCAACCAAATACCAATATGTTTTGGTGTGTGAGAGTAGGGGAATGAGTCTCTCAATGCCCATTTGATGTTTAGGTAAGGGATATGTACTCAAGATCTAAATACACATATGTGTCACTGTGTCTAAGATAAGGAATGATGCTCTATGTATCCATTTAATATTTGTGTGTTGGAGAAGAACAGACACCCCAAATACCCAGGGGGTGTTAGACAAGGTGTTATACTGCCATGATATTATAATTAGATTATGGTTCAAAATGGTTGTTATATGAATTTATATGAAATGATAATTGGACTCCATTGTATTGTGATATTTTAGATCATTCAGGGATAGTTTAGACTCCGTAATGACTTGATGTAGGTGTGGCTTAGTTGGACTTCATTGAAAACCTAAAAAAATTATGTTTTTAATTAATGAATAATGAATTGAGAAAATTATTGATTTTTTTATTTGTAACTTATTTCATATACAACTACAGACACTATTATGGACATGATGTTTTTGAGATGCCATTTTTCTAAGGACACTCTATTTTATTCACACCTTACTTGGTATGTCTGATCATTACGCAAATAGAAATCATGTTTTCATGAACGGATAAGTGAAAGAGACCAATGATTCATAGATGAATTTTGATTGATCATGGATGAGGGAAATGGAAATGGTGTAAGTAATTACATGGGGGATTTTATTAATTTTGTTATTTTGAGTTTTCATTTGACAAAAAATGCTTCTATAGAATAACAAATATTCTATATTTTCATGTATATTTTTTCAGTTTTGGGTTAAAAAGTAATACTATTATTTTTATGTTATTATATTATTTTTGTTGATTTTTATTTTATATTGGATAATTATTGGTTACTATATTGTTTTTATACTTTTCTAATGATGGAATAGTCTCCGCTTGTTTATAAATTATACACTTGTTGATAGTGGACATCCTATAATGTATTAGGAGTTTCGAATCAGTTCATGTGACAGAACAGATTACAAAACTAGTGTGAGGATACTTGGTTGGGACATTACAATGTGTTATCATGGTGGTTTTCTTTTCATTATTTTATCTTACGATTTGTGTAATGTTAGATAAGTGAATTGGGTGAGTCTAGCCATGGTCTGTAGTTGTTCATGGTATAATCTCTCCCATTTTTTGGAGTAAAACCATTTACCCAATGTGGGATTATTGTTATTATTATCTTTTATTATATTTGGATGATATTTCATCTCGAGTGATGCCCTTGTGTGTTATATGATTATTTTCTTTTAAATTTTCATAGTTAGAATTGTGGCCCATAATTATATGAGAGTTGGGAAATAATGCATCATTATATTTTATTATGAATTTTGGTGACATGAATAATTTCTATGAATGCATTGTAAAAGATGGTTTTGGGTAAGGTGACAAATTGAAATCATTTTATTTGATTTTTAAAATAAATTAAAAATGTTAATAACATGAAATTTAAAATTTTAAAATATAAAATATTCAAGATACGGGCGTATAATTAGGAAAATGAATAATGAGACATTTTTTTACATTGTTATCCCAGAACTAGATGAAGGATAATTAATGGTAGTGAAGGTTCCTCGGTTTTGAACATTTTCTAAAAAAATCTGGTATTACATGTTTTGAATATATATATATATATATATATCCCTTTAAAAAGTGTTAATGTTTTTAAAATCATCACTTAGCCATGAATTTTCAATGACCACTGGTAGAGCTTCAATCTTATGGAAGGATGGTACATCTACATCTATTCAATAATAATACATGATCAAAGGGTAATGAAGGAGAGTCTAGAAGGGACCAAATTATGGGAATGAGATCTTCCACCCCATATGAGTCTAGAAGAAGGAGTTCTATTAGAAATGGTGGTAGGGACAATGATTTTAGTGGTTATGGTAAAGTCCACCTATATCATTAATGTGGTGAAGCTTCAGGGAATCAATCACTATTTAAGTGAAGAGTTGTAGGACATTTGAAAGTAGTTTAGTCTAAAATTTTTGATAGCAAGGAATGAAAACCAATATCAATAGGTATTATTTTGTTATCATCTAATATTTTTATTTACATATTGCATATTTTTTCTTCCAAATCCATTATATTGGATGAAAATGTGAATGGTTTGAGTCTAATGGTAGTGTTTGTGAGTAGGTTTATGATGATCGATAAACCATTTATAGTGTAATTGAGGGAAATATGTATTGAAATGTGAGTTCTCTCATTGTTGGGGAGTTTCATACATTTTGGGATCATTAAATTTAAGATATTTAATGGATATACCTAATTATACGTATGGATTGGTTAGTTTCATAATGATCCCATATATATTTTTACTATAGGCGATTGAATTTTACATCTCTAGAGGGTAAAAACTATATTCAATATATAGGTTGGGATATGTATAAGGGTTGTGAGGGAATAGATCATTATCATCCAATGGAGATGACAACCTATGTTACTATTTTGTTAATGTATGATTAAGGTGTAAATAATTATTTCATTCCACCCAAATCAAATTGATTATTGGATGTGTTTCCTGTAGAATTCTCAAGAATACCTCATAATTGAAATGTTTAATTTGTAATTTAGCTCATGTCAGGGGATAAGATAGTTTCCAATCCACCTTAACGAATGGAACCAGCATTGATTCAAGAGAATAAGACTCAAATAGAATAGTTGGTTGATATATGATTTATGAATATGAGAATGTAACCTTGGGAATCTTTAGTATGGTTTTCATATATGGCTTAGGTTACCTTGTTCTTGTGTGTGGATTACCAGTTGTTGAACTACAATATTGTAAGGAACATGTTTCCTCTTCAATGTAACAATGATATATTTGAGAAGTTGAGTGGGGCCTGTGTTTTCTCCAAGATAGGCATGAAATTATGGTATCTTCAGTTGTGTGTTCTAACTTTAGATATAATTCATTCTACATTTATATGTAAGAATGGACTTTGTGAGTTTTTCATAATGTTGTTTCGGGTAAACAATGAACCAATTGTGCTTATGGCCTTGATGAAACAAATACTCTATATATAGAAAAATTATGTTTTGGTAAAATTTCTGGATTTCATATTAGTATACTCCATAACCCATGATGATCATTCCCACTATCTTTATGAATTATAAAGTACATGGAGTTTGAATAATCTATAATCCATAAAATCTATGTTCCAATTATTGTTCGATTAAGAAAATTTTGTGGGTCATAAAAGCTGGGAGGATGGTTTCACAATTTTTCAAAAGAATGTTTATGAGCTTTTTCATGGTAGAATGCCACAAATATCATATATAACGAAATATTTATAGGTATAGAGTCCTATTTTTTATGGTTCATCAATGTATTTTCATGATTTGGAAAAACACATTTGAGATTCATAATGAAGGGAGTTATGTTTGAATTATATGTAGCATGTGATAAGGATTCCCAGGATTTGAATATGTGTTTAATCACCACACTGATCTTGACCCAATATATTCCATGTTAGAATTATATAGTGTTATTTTTCACATATGAGATCTGTATTCATGTAGTGCTGATGCATGTGGATTAGGTTTTTGATGCATGAGTCTCACCAGTTGAGGCCACTTGAAAAGAAGTACCCTATACATGACATGGAATCATCTATAGTGGTTTATGATTTTTGTTATTGTCAAAAATATATTTTGGGTGATAATGTTACTTTGTATACTGATCATAATATATTAATGAATATATTTTCTCAGTGATATTTAAATTACAAAAGAAGATACAGGTTTAGTATATGTTATCCATTTATTTAATGATAGAATATATGCACTAGAATGGAAATTATATCACAGAAACTACAATATGGAAAAATCAAACTCATCTAGTTTAAAAGTCTAGCTCTACGTGGAAGATGATGTCATTTCTCTCTAAGATGAATGTTTTAAATATGGGGGTCTAGGAAAAGATGACTCTCATTTCAGTTTCAATGGATGATACACATTTCAGTCAGGTCAATGTGATGAATTATGAGGATCCAGATTGTTTAAACATGAAACAAATCCTTAAAAGATGGTATAGACATTCACATTGAAATATACAAGAGGAATATATCATCTTTGTTTGAAATTGGGTTGTTTTTTTCTATGAGAATGAATGCAGAGAAAATTCATTAATTTCTAGCATCAGTGATGGTGGTTTATCCAGGTATAACTAAAATTTATTGTAATCTATGTTGATAGTATTGGTGGTATATAATGAAAAATGATTTTGTTAGGTTTGTGACATGATACTATAGCTTCCAGCAGGTGAATGTGATGAATCAATGAACTAGTGGTTACTACTTTTCCATATTCTAGAATGTGACTGGAATGTCATTACTATAGAATTGGGTAGGAACCATTGGGATTCCTTTGAACAATGCCTTTATTTTGGTGTTTGTGGATTGACTAATGAAGGTAATCTATTTCTTTACCATTCCTAAGATATAACTAGTGGACCATTTGTGTGCTTTATACATTCGAGGGATAATACATCAAAATGGGGGGGGGGGACTAGTTTTGTTAATTGAAGGTTCTTGGTACATAGGTTTTATTATGTTTATAATTCTACCATCGATTAAATGAGCAGTGAAGAGTATTATTTTTTTTGCATGTGGATATTCTATGAGAGCATATATTAGACATTTGTGGGTATAGGAAGAATAACCAATATAATATTTATTTCTAAAATAAAAATAGTTATCTAATTTTCTTTAAAAAACAATTTGATTCACTTTATGGAATGTTATTTAGATCACCTCTTTTTGGGATTGAGGTGGGCGAGTCAAATATATTCTGACTGAATCTACTACAAGAGATGTCGAAGAAGGTTAAGTGGATTTAGATGAATATGACTATGACTCAAATATAAATTACTTTTATACTAATATACATCAACAACCTCAATAATTAATATATCGACATCATGTTTTTTTCTAGTGTCTCTATGATTGGGTTGATTATTATTCGGAGATTGTGTTAGTTGGTGCCCATGTTTGGTGGACCGTTTGAGGTTAGGGATTGAGCTGAGCTAGTTAAATACTACTTTTCCCATCATGGGAAGAATATTTCTATACATGATGTATTTAATTTGTAACAACATTGGTAGTATCAACCCAACCATTATTATTTGATCGATTGGGATGATGTTGAGCCTGAGACCAACATGTCATGTGAGGTTTACTAAATATGTGTGTTGGATCACTATGAGAAGTTTTTCTGGAAAATAATTTGTTAATATAATGTGGGTTATGAAAATATGGGAATGTTAAATAAGAAAAATTTGTGTGATAACTCAATATATATGCTCTATAGACTGATCAATTTCCTCAGAATCTTATTGATTCTTGGTTGTATAACTCGAGGACTTGATATTATAAGGTGGGTAGATTAAAACATCCTAGCCTTTTTAGAGCATTATTGGTTTTATATATATGTAATATTTTCCTTATTTTTAGTATATCATTACTAGGTTTTACTTTGGGGTGGTATGGCATGAAATTTCAGTATTTTGGAATGAATAATTTTTGTGCATGTTTGGAACATAGTTTTACCAAACCATTCATACATGCAATAAATAAAATACAATACCAAATAGAGGTGATTCATATTATTGGTGCACTATTTTTAAAACCATGTTACATCTTGATAGAAATAGTTCTATTAATGGGAGGAGGTTCACAATTGAGTGCACTGATATTGAATATAGTGGTCCACGTATAGGAAACCATTAACAAAAAATATAAACCGTCAAATTTTTTTAAAAAAAATTCTAACAACCATATATTGTTTCACTAACCACCCTACCTCAATTTTAAAATTTTTATCTCATTCTTGGTGGATCATAGAAGGATTCCAAAGTATTTTTATCCCCTTTACTAGGGATTCAAAGATCTAATTGGGGGATATACACCACTCCTAGTAAGTTATTTTCCTTTTGTTTATATTCCTCTCTATTTTATCAAAATTTTAAAAAATTTGGATTATTTTATTATAACATGGAATTTTTATATATATTAGTTTTAATTTTTATAACTCTTTTTTGTTCATGGAAATTATTTTTTGGATCTACTTCTCTTTCCTCATCACGATTTTTATTGTTCTGCTTAAGTTGTAGATAACTGTTAGTGAGTGTTTTCAATATATTTGAGGTAGGAAGTCTAAATAGAAAACACCATAGTATTGATATAATTAGGTGTATGTAATTGTGAAATTAAAATTTCATTTATTAGCTAATTGAAAATGAAATTTAATTTATTAAATTAAATTTCTATATGAAAAGGAAGTAGGATGAATTACAGAAAATTTAAATTGGATGACTCGAGATTGTCAAAATGATGTGTTATTGGGATTGTTGAATAAATTAAATAAATATTACTATGTATTTGGTATTTTTTTAAAATATAGACTTTATTATTAATGTAAATAATATTATTATTTCCCTAACCAACAAAAGATAACATGTTATTTTATTAAATGTTGAGAAAATAATGAATTGTTCATATTATTACTTGTTATTAAATAAAAGAATTATGACCATTGTAAGAAATATAAAAGGTAAATTTGAATGAAAATGTTGTTTAATAAAGACTATAAACCACTAAAATAATGGATAAGAACGTTTTTATAAGTTATTGTGATATATGGTATATAAGTGGTATTGGTGTGTGGGAGAGTGATTGGGACTCCAAATACCCATATGTGATAGTGAGTGTGGGATAGGGACCAAGGCTCAAAATACCCTTGGAAGATATGGTGTAGGATAATGCATGAGTTTATAAATACCCACATGTTTTAGTGAGTGTGGAATAATTACTCAGGCAATAAATGAAAATGTGACATTGAGTAGTGGGAGGACGACAAAGGGTCCAAATTTCTATGTGCTATTGGACATAATATTATACTCCCATGAGATTGGAATTAGATTGTGATTTTGAATGGAGGTGATATGAATAGAATTCAAATGATACATGATAACCATAATATTTTGATATTTTATAACCATTGTGGATTTTTCAAACTTTCGAAAAGGATGAACAATGCATCGATGGGTTATGTGTCATTATGAACCCATAGAATTTATGTGTCCAATTAATGAATAATGAAATTTTATAATCGTATAAATTATTCATTGTAAATTATTATATATAGAAATTAATATAATATTATAGTAAATTTATTGTTATAAATGTCATTGGTGGTGGCCTACTGAGTTTAACTCACACCCTACTCAGGCATCCTGACTAGTACCCAAATAGACTACTTGTTTTCATGATTTTTTATGGAAAAGGGACCTAAGTTATATTTCTATTTTTTAATAGAGCATAGATAAGGAATCCATACACGGTGTCAAGACACACAATAGGGATATTTTAGTATATATATTTTGGGTTTTAACATGAATCATTATTCATATTTGAAGATTTATATCTATATTTTCTGTCATGATTATTGTTTTCAATATTGGTTCTTCATGTGATTATAGTTTGTTATGGTCATTATATCATTCCAATTTTTTGGTTATTGTATATTTGTCATTTCTAGATTATTTATATTATTGTGATACTATAAAAAAGAGGGTATAGTCTCACCATGTAGATTTATTTGTCCCTCCCTTATTGCTAATAGCCTCTGGTTTGTAGGGAGGAGCGCTTATGTTCAAGTCACTAATCTGACCAAGGAACAAATATGTGGCACCCGATTTGGGATGTTACACGAATTGAGTGGAAATTTTCTTCTTATAAATATCCTCATTCTCTATTTGAATCTATATGGTTTTTTTATGATAAATATTAGTATTTATCTACAGAAAACCCACATATATTTTAGATTAAAGGATGTCACATTTCATAATCCTAACTATCACCTGATAATCAATTAGTTCAATTTAAAACACGATCATAAAATTTAAATTGCATTCATTTTATGGGTATTGATTCCAATTCCAATGGTTTTTATCCAATATTTTTTTGTGGAAACTCAAAATATATTATATGTGTTACTTAAGGGTCTATTTATTTGACTTTAATGAAAATTACATATTATTCTACTAAATCATGTAATTGTGTCCTTAATGGAACTTATAACATATGTTATTCCTATTTAAATGACTCTATAGAATTTACCAAATTGGGATTTTTTAATTTAAGATGAATCTCATATATAATATTGAAAATATATTTATTTTTCCATGTGTTTCTACTTTATTCCCATTTGTTTTATTCATACAATGAAAAATAGATCAATGAAACTCAACATTGATTATCAATAACAAATTAAACTATTAATAATAATAAAGTATCTTCAACCATTTTTTGAATATTTTATTGAACAATTACAGGTATCACAATACAATTCGATGATTGGAATTTATATTGGATATCTTAATTTTAGTGTAAATGAAGAAATACCGAAGGCAATATTTCATACACGTTATTACAACTATGAAAATGTACTGATTAGATTTGATTATTCTAATAATCCTTAACACATTCAAGGATAAAATGAACATCGTCTATATATGTTACCTTTATCAATATGTGGTATACATTTAGATGATATTTTTAACAATTAAAATTTAATGGGATACCATGAATATCTCATGATAATTGTGTTGAGCACCATAATAATAGTGAAATTGTATGAAAATTATTCAATATTTTAAATTATATTAAAAAATAATATATTTGTGTCAGATATTCTCATGTGTGGGTATATGAGTTGACATTTCCAATAAATACTATTGAACATGGGGTGAGATTGAATACGGTGACTTAGATCGATTGTTTTCTTGGTTATTGAAGATATTATTGATGGTATATGGAAAATTTATTACAGATCACCATTCCACATACCATTTTTATATGGAAGTGATATAGCATTATTAGGGATGATTAATATGAATTATATTAAAATCAATAATATAGATTTTTAGTTAGTTAACATATTCTTAAAACACCATATAGTAAATAATCTTCTTTATTAATTTCATATACATTGAAGAAGCATTTTGGATGAAAATTATTACAAAATTATTTGGTGATATCATATGGCCCTTGTAAATTGAGTGTGCATGAGAAAAATTACCCAACTCATAATATGGTGAAATTAATTAAATATTTACATAGAGGCATTATCATTACTACAAATTTTTTGTTATATATAATAATCATAAGAGTATAAAATATATATTAAGAAAGAAAAACATAAAACATTTTGAGAGAATATAGACAGATCAGATTATAGATTTTAACTTCTCATTACATCATCACTATGGAAAATATAACAAGTTTGATGATTCCTTGATAAAAAATGTTCAAGCTAGTATATCATTGATATGGACCAAAAAATAAGAAATACATTTGGATTTTACGAAAATTTAAATATAATTAATGATCGTTGAAGGAAATTATTATCATTTAGAAAAAAATTTCAATATTCAATAAATGTGTATGTTAATGAGATTAAAAATAATGATTTAAATCTACATAAAAAGGTGACAGATATTCATTAGTTTAATGTTGAATATGATGGAATAATAATATTCTAGATACGTTTTTATTTTCTATCCTTATTATATTTCAAAAAAGTGACGTTAGAGGACAAATATTTTTCAATATTAAAAATTAATATATAATGTAAAATTACCTATACTTCTAATAGAGAATGTTTCTTATGGAATTTCATGATGGGAGATGTATATGTGTTTTTATTATGGGGAATCATATTAAATAATGCTAAGGCAGATAGTAAAAATTATAGAGATAATTTACAACCATTAAAAATTTCATAATGGTAATGGGAATGAAATACCAAGTAAAATCATTTTTGGAAAGTTATTGTAAAAATTATTTTCAGGTGAATGTTTTAGTTTTTAAAAAATTTATTTTTTGAATATTACAAAACAATTATAATTTAAAATGCATCATTTGCATTTAAAAAAATTTAGAAGTTATATATTATTTTCATATTTTAATAATACAGAAATTAAATTAAATATATTTCATTTATTCTAAAGTATTTCATTTGAATCATGATTATATAATATTTCAATATTAAAACATTTCAAACATCTGAAATTTTTCCCTATGTAACATATATTTTATGTCATGTCTATAGGATTTTTTTTTCTATTTCTATGAATATAAATTAGAAATAATTATTCTATATTTATAATATGAAAATTTTATATTATATAAAATATTCAGATTAATTTTGATCAAAAATAATAATAAAATGTTTTAAATTTCATTCTAATGGTTATAGAAAAATCGAAGATTTGGGAATTACAGACACACATATTTAAATTAATTTTCAAAATACACAGTATTTTTTGTAATTTAATTGTTTTTTATATTGAAAATAATTGTGTCAAAATAATCTATTAATGATTATTTTATTTTTAACCTTCTTTCATTAATTACCAAGGAAAATAAAAAAGTGACCTGATTTTGTAGATAAATTAAATATAGTAAATGTGATTAACAATAAACGCTCTTTATTTTATATTTCTAAAAAAATGGATGTTTTTAAAGAAAATACCAACCATACAATACATTAATTATATAATATTTTGGAACATGGTCGATTGATAGAACCCATTATTGAATAGTTTTGTGTATTTAAATAATTGTAACTACTCATTTATAAAATATGACCTCCTCCAATCACATATTCACATATCAGAATCCTTTAAGATCAAATAGAACTAGACAAAATAGCACCCCAACAACCTTATCTATGTTATAGATCTTATGTAATGAAAAAATACCATCCCTTGCTAAAATAATTATATATCCAAATGAGTTTTTCTTAAGTGATGTCAATTATCTTATGTAAACACTTTTTTCATACATATATCGTACAAAAATAATTCATGTTTTATTAATTATAATATAATATATTACTGATATAACATATATTGAGAAATTTTATGTTATTGGATGAACCTAAATCTATCTCATCTATTATCAAATGGTAAAGAAAGCTATCAATCATGAGTGCAGTGGACTACCGCCTCATGAAGCGATGTAAATTTGTTTCCATAAATGCCTCCCACGTGGGGGTTATAATTATTAATTTAACGTATATATACGATATTTATGATGTAATGATACATACCACACTATCCTTCTTAACGTATAATAGTTTGGAATATGATAAAATCACTCATATGTATATGTGGACTACATCCTTCATAAAGTGATGTGATTAATATTTTTACATTAAATTGGATTGTAAGATTTGTATTTTTAATAAGCATATATAATAAAAAATTAATATATAAATTTGATATATTTTAAATCAATATTTTATTCCATCCATCATGAAAATTAAAATATTCTTCGTGTGTATGTATAACATACCATCTCTATGAACAATGTAATTAATTTTTGACCTCAAACATTCAGTTATTAAATTATATATCTATATAAACTATATAATTATATATTTATATATTGGTTATCATGTGTATATTATGAAACCATGATCAATGTAAAAGGAACAAAAAAACCAAAACCAATGTTATATGAAAAGCACATCAATCATTTCATGAATCATGATGCTACCAATGAATTATTAGTAAATGATAAATAAAATATCATAATTATATCATATATGGTATGATATATAAGACTTTAGAAACATAATTTATTTATTATAAATATATATTTATTTTACTACATTTTTAATGCATATGGAAAAATGTGATAATTAGGGTAGTTGTATTTCGTCCCATAATATCTTATTTAGGGAACATGTTATGGTTTGAACCTATATTATTTTAGGTTGTATTAATACAACCCCTTTCCAAAGTTATATAATTATGTCATTTATTGTGATTATAATTAAATATTAATATAAATTAATTATTTTCATTACATTATGATTGAATAGATACCAATGCATGTAATAGAATGTTTCCTCTAATTTATTTGTATAAGACCCATTCCTTATACAGCATTGGTTAAATATGTGTACTGTATATATATTTCCCAGAAATTTGTTTTACCACAGATAAATAATTGAATATAAAAAATCTAGTTGGTTCTTTGATACATGGGTTTTTTGTTATAAAAGATTCCAATGTGGAGAAAATGATAATGTTACAATGTAAATGATTATAAGGATTCATTATAGCTAATTTCAAATAATGATATCTTATTTTTGATACATGGGTTTTTTGATACATGGGTTTTTTGATACATGGGTTTTTTGATACATGGGTTTTTTGTTATAGAATACATTTTTCAGGGGTTACATGAAACAATGCTACATCATTGTTTTGTTTAAGAAGTTTACATGTAATATGTTTTGTTTTTCATGTGGATTTGAATTTCTATTGGTCAATTTTTAAATTAGGTTTTTTAATCATATTTTATATAATGTAAAATTTTATTTTTGTGTATATAAAAAAATGTATCTACCCATATAGTCCAACATTGGTGGACTCCAACAACTATAATGTGGGGAAGTCAACACGATATCTAATTAGTGTAGGTAGAATGGGTGTACATGTGTTGTGGGAGGTCATGAATAAGAGGATTCGTCATTATGTGGGGAGTCACAATAAGAGAATGATACACCAGTATAGGGTGGTGCCAATGAACATGGGAGAATATATGTAACCAATTCTGGTCATTTGTATGCACTCATTGTTATATTACAAGGATTAAATTTTTGGTTTTTTACAATGTGGTAAATCATTTTTAAATTACTATTCATCCATTGAAAAAAACATAGAGATAATATGCGTTTCTTGATTAGATATTTTCAAGCCATTCGATCACCTCTAGTGTGTTGTCTTTATTACCAAGCACATCTAAGAGATAATATTCATCGAGCCTTTACAATGAAATTTTCTTTCAAGATCATTAGGTATTATTGAAACACCATTTAACCATCATTCAAATCTAAACATGACATAAGTATTATAAAACAAATTTATGATTTAACATAAAACAAATGTTTAATAAATTGTGTAGAGATAAATTTTAATTAACTATGGCTATAATTTCCCATAGTCATGATTCATGCATGATATAGAAGTGGAACTGATCATGGTCGGAGGAGTTTTTTTCCAATGAATAAATCAACATTATTCAAATTTTTATGAATTTGAACACATATAATAGAGGATAATTCGATGGAACCATGAGTATAAAGATACAAAAACTTTCTATGGTTTATGGAGGAGAATCCGCCCCTCATGATAATTATACATGATAATGATATTTTTGATCCATGAACGTTTTAAATTTTTGAAATAATGTAGAATATATCTATGTGGAAATATTTTTCCATGACACACTATGAAATATTTGGACACCATTCGGATATATCTAGTAGTTTTCATGATGTATCAAAAAAACTATGAAAAATAATAATGGCTTCCTCAATGTGAAAAAGTTGGTAAGATAACTGTGAGATAGTCTAAACCTAATATATATCCCATAAAGAATAAATTTTGTGTATAGAAATATAACACTCAATCAGTTTATCTTTCAATAGGAAGTAAAGTGAATTATTTGTTCATGAATGAGTCATTGCATGATACATGGTGTATATTTATTGAATGTTGAGGTGGTTAGTGTCTTCATATTCCATCCAATAAACATCGCATGAATTCATTCATTCCAAAACATGGATATGTTGATTTAATGTCTTGAGGAATATACATTTAAACCTAACTAAAAAAATTATATAGTGTGTGAATACTATCTGTGAGAAATGAAATATAGAAGAAAATTAAGGGTATTGTGCATTTTCATTGTTGGAAAAATTAATGAAGAATACGAATTTTATATTAATGTATGCTGATTATTGTATCCATGAATTTATAATTATTGATCAATATTTATTTGAATGAAATGAAATTCATATTTCCTTAATAGTATTCTTTGAGTTGATACTGACAACATATCATTATTTATAGAGAATTCCATATCTGAGATATTAATTAATTATTTAGGTTTTGTCTTCTGTAGAAGAATAAATTACTTGAGAAATATTGTACTGATGCTGCTAACCAACTACAATCGATTGTTACTATTTACTCCAGAACAGTATTAGTGTAATGTTTTTTCAACTGTACATGGGAAAATTTCATCCATTAGAATCATGTGTGATGATTAATAAATCATTATATTAGTGGATTATATGTTGTGTTACTCGAGATTTCGAATTTATTTAAGGGGAATATTATAAATAGTAATTATCCAGTTGGAATATGAAAAAAAAACATAGAGGGATTATACAAACACAATGGGATGTAGTATAATGATACCTTTTTGGGAATCATGAGTCAATATTGTAGGACATATCTTTTAAATTCTACTGGGAACCTATAGTGGAACACTATGAGAGTACTTTTTATGGTACTGAGACATCCTCTGGTTGTAACCATATATATAGAGTGAAGTGTCTATAACCGAGGGTTATAACCATTTTCATTATTAATGTAGTTCTTAGTACTGAACCCTGTAAGAAATTTTTGTGTTGTGTTGTATTTGTGTTGTGATATTCATATAATATTCACTCATTATATTATTTTCTTGATGTTTTATGAGGGTTCAACAAAAGTAAATAAGATAGTACAAGAAATCAATCGTGATTAACTCCCCCTTAGTATGAATTCCTGACTCTTGGACACTTAAATTTTTATTATAAAAAAGTCACCTTTGGATAGATGCACATTAATTATCCCTTATTTTTTATCGGAGGTATATGAAGTTCTTATTAAAATTAAATAAAAATTCATAAATTCTATAGATTTAAAACCATATCTATTCTATTAATGATATAAATAAGGATGTTTCATTCAGGTCATATAAATAGATGAAGAAAATTGTGGCAAAGAATGTGATAAAACATTCAAAGATAAATTAATTTGATCTTATATTTGAAGGAACATATATATGTAAATTTGTAGTAATACCAGTTGATTCTAATTTTTATGAAACAAGTTCACATTGTGATTAGTATTTCCCTAATTGGAAAACTTGATATCATTTGAAGAGTTTTCCCTAAGAAGTGTTCATATATATGATCATAATATTCAACGAACGTCATGGTGAAATATTAAATTTATAAGAAAAGACAAATATCATGGAAGAAAAATTGAATAATGGTTTTTTCTTATATAACAACATGAGATACCATGTTAATAAAATTTATTAAATAATACCATGTTGTAAAGAATAATATGTGGGACCTATTGAGGGAATTATATGAAAAGTCTTTTAGATGGATGTTTTTGAAATGGTTATTACCAAATTTATCCATTAACATGAAAATATTCCTAATAGAGCAATGAATGCTAATGATATTAATATAAATGATAAATAAGGAATAATGAAAGATATTTATAATTTTTAAATTAAAACAATTCATATGTATGAATATATGATTTAGAAGATGACGAATCAGTGGAAAGAAGTAATCAAATAACTGAACATAAATTGATTTAAATCAACATAATATTCCTTAAACTATAATTGAAATTATGTAATGTTTAATATACACAATTAGTTACAGATCATTTCTTTTAGAAATTAATTACTATAAATGAATCATATCTTATGTTTATTAATTATAAAGAGAATCAATCCAGTGGAATGTAGAGCTAGGCATTACCCAAGGATAAATATTCTACATTCTCACTGATAAATGTTACACTTTATCATGATATATCTATATATAATAATTTAATTTTTGATGAAAATTGAAGATTAAATATTAAAATCTGGAAAGGCATTGGAATAGAATGAATCTAGTTTTAGAAAGAATATAATGAAAAATAAATTGGATAACAAAATGCACTAAAATAATCAATCCATTCCATATGTGTCTCATTAACACGAATAATTATATTTTTCTACTATTATTGATCTTGGATGTTTTGGAATCATCCAATTAACTTTTTAACAATATTTAAATATATTAAAATCTAATCATTCTTGTATTTAGGTGGAATAATGCAATAGTTAAAGGGAATATTTCACAACATAAGTAGTACTGATAGAAATAAGATCATTCTATCAAGATCATATTGGATAATATGGATATTTTTCATGATTATTGTAACTTATGTGGTAATTTTTATGATTTTTAATGGTATATACATATCATTAATGAATCACATGTTTATATAAATTTATGACCTCAAACAAACTAGGTAGGATTAGAAATGAAGATGACATGTCATTCATGGGATGATAATAGTAGAAAAAGTTAGTTAAACATATAAGACTGATGAATATAGTGATATTTAACATCAAGCATTTCATGAAAAAGAAAATATCAATCTACACATAAAATAGGTCTACATATAAAATTTAGTGAGTTATTTTTCATAATGAACTATTGATCACATTGCATGAATTTTAGGAAGAGTCATGAAAATTGGAACAAGTACAAAAAAATTAAACCTCATTTTTAACAAATGTGATGAGTTTTTTTTCATCTATAATAATTTTTTTGTTGAGAATAAACTCTTATACTATTTTCCAAAATGAAATACAATTAATGAAATATATTATTTTCATATATACGTTGTGTTTTTTATTCAGGGAAGGAAATGAAGGTGAAACATGAATTTGTTAAAAGGTGTAATTATTTTTAAAATTATTTAGTTATCCATCCATGAATAATTTTTTATTTATATCATTATCTTTAACCGTTCAAATTATTTCAAATTATATTGAGTTCATTCATGAAGATGTAATATAACGATTATGTTGTCTATAGTGAATCTCATGTGTTGGAGTATATAATTTAATACACTAATTAATTATATCTGAAATGGAGTAATTTTAATATAATAATCTTTCATGTTGTATGAGAATGAATATTCTAGATGTTAAAAATATAATTATTAAGGTGTGTCATCAATGAATTATTTTGAATAAATTATCCAATTTTCTTGTTTAAAAATCAATTCCATAGAGAGAGGTAATTCAACTTATGATAAAAAGAACTATATTTTGAAATGGGAAATACATTATTTTATATGAATGTTTTTAATGAGTTTTTGTATTCATATAATATATTAGTTGATAATATTTTGGTGAATTCGTACTAAAAGTCTCAGTGATTGGTTTCAATTTCTATAAGTATATTGATACCCTTGATGTAAAATTTCAACACTCTATTTTTCTACAATCATAATTTCTCAAGTAGAAATAGAGTTTATTTCCTTTATTTATTTTTTATATTTTTAATCATTCCATCAAAATATGGGGCAAGCCACATTTTAATTTACATAATAGAATGAAATGTTCTCAAAATTTAAATTTTGGAATATCGAATTCCATCAAATAAATATAAAATTGGAGTTACTTAAAATAATATAGAGATGATATCCTTGAAGTATATAATGAATTAACTATTAAAAACAAATACAAAGTGGGTATATTGGAAAACCCATGTTGTTTTTTGAAGTTTAAGTTATTGATAACTAGTTAAGATGTTAAAACATTATTAAGTTTTTATATAGATTATTTCCGAGTAGGTTTTATACTGAGAACACATGTTTCATTGGATAACTAACACTATGATACATATTTATTTAGTTTAAAAATAGAATAGAAAATATTATTTATTTTCAATGAGGAATTTTTTTTATAGATCAATTTTGAGACTATGTTTTATTTTCATCATATGAGATATGGAATACTATTATAATGGTGTGTATATAAAAATATGTTTATTACTTATACCTAGAATCCCAGATGTACTACATCCACTTGTGAGGTATAAACTCATCCACCTAGCCATCCAATGAGGTAAGGATGTGGGTACTGATGTTCAAGGTGTTCCATAATATCTAGAGCCACCACCATGGGGGGTGGAATGATAGAAGATAGGAAAACTAGAATAGGCAGTGCTGGAAACATATCAGCGGACCTGCAACCTATTATAGCCATGTGTTCACCAGACATCTAATATTAATGAGATCCTATATGATTATTGTTTTTTGTTTCATTTTATAGTCATTTTATCCGATTTAAAATTATGGATGAAACATGCATCATCTTATCAGATTTGATCATGATGTGGAATCAGTTATTCTCAGTCATCTTCATTACTGAGCTCGTCTGATAAAAGCAGGTCAGCATGTATCCTCCATGAATTGTTATCTAAATAGGATTTTAAGAAACTCGAACACTGTCTTGTAATCCAGAATAACCTAACATGGTGGCAATATTATAAAAAATTATTTTCAGTATTTAAATAAAAGAATTATTTATTTGGGGAAAATATGAAGTATAGGTTGTATTGATTTATCATAGTTATAAGGAAAAAAATTCATGAATGTTGAAATTATCTAGGTCTGTAGTTTTGTTTCATATTAACACCTCGATTTGTAATATTTTTTTATGATTCAAGAATGTAGTATAAGGATAATTTACTGTGATATGAAAGAATAACCGAGTATTGAAATCACTCTATTTCTGTAAAGACCTAGAATTCAAGTTCAATTTTTTTAATACATGGAAATTTTACGAGCCCGCAGTTTCTGATGGTGCCTGATTCTGAGGCCCGGTGTGCCCAGAATCAATTTCTGAAAAAAAAAATTCAGGTACAATCAGTAAACATATGTGCGAGTTTTTATATTTTTGGAACAGGTGCTCAGAATTGAAATCTGAGGGCACCATTGAACTTGCAGGGCCGTTATTCGCTTAAAAAGTCCTTTACCGCAATTTTGTTTTGTCAAGGTTGGAAGTTATTTTTTTTGGGGTTTCAAAATAAATTAAATAATTATATGTCTAGAATATTTTTTTTTGAATTGTAGTTAAAACCTCCAATAGGAGGCTGGAGGTGGGGCCCACCCACGCATAACCTCCCTTGGGGGGATATTATTTGGTGGGGCCCACACGAGCTCAAACCCCCCTTAACCCATATTTTACATTTTGATCTCTCAATTTATTGTGGAGCCTTACCACCTTCCCTCATAATGGTGCCAACACTCATAAGGATTAATTAATGCATTAATTAATTAATTTGTAATGATATGAATTCTTTTTAATTCTTTTCAAATACATGGAAACGACGTCTTCGTCGTCGAAAAATCATCGAATTAGTGTAGGGGGATTCTATTATTTAAATGTATGAATCTTACCCTCGTTCTTAGAAATTTATTTCCGTTGGATGGTGGACAATTGTTATCACCTAATTCGGAGGTTTCATTCCAAAAAAACACAGCCTGATGTTCCTCTGTTTATTCTTGTTTGGTTGACATCAGAGGTGGATCAGGAAGGGTGTGGTTCCATTACACCAAGCTAAAGAAGAACCATGGAGGACAAAAGAGGCATGACACCATTGTGCGGCGTAGCACCAGAGGTGCGGAACCACCGCCAGGGCGGGCCGCAGAAAATAGGTGAAGCACCGTCGCGCCGAACCGGAGAGGAACCGCAGCTAGGTCGGGCGGTGGTGGGGAGGTCTCAGCGTTGTCTCCCCATGAGGAGATCAGGAGGACCGTGGCACCATCACGCTACAGTGGGGGTGTAGTGGCGGCCTGCTGGGCCGGCCGCTATGGAACTAAACCCGCAGGACCACCCGGGTCAGGCAGCCCCTGAACTGGGGCACGACGCAGGGTTCGTTCGACGAACCTAGGAGTGGCGTGGTACCCCCTCCCTCTCGTGGCAAGTTGTGCCTCCACAGGTCGGGCTGCCTCACAGGGGTACCCCTCGGCCGGGCCGCCCCTAGGACGGGCCTCCACGTGCCGGGCCTCTCCTTCGGGTCGGGCCACGCATTCGGGCCAGGCCGCGCCTTTGGGTCCGGTCGACCCATTGGGAAGGGCCGCTCCCTTCATTTGGGCCACTCACTCGGGTCAGGCCGCACCCGGTTCGGAACGGGTCAGGCCGGGTCGGTCCGACTGGGTAGGACCGGACCTGGACCCACTATGGCCATTTTCACCTTTTCACCCATATCTTGGGCTTTAGGTGTCAAATTGATTAACCATGTACGGTGATGGAATTATTGAATGGAGAAAATTAATTTGGCATACTCCACTTGAGGTTCGGACGCAGTTGGGGTAGGTCGGGTTGTTTTGAGCCTAATAACCAACCGGGCCACTAGAATGTAAATGTCAATAACTCACAGACCAGGTGTTTGATTGACACACCATCTTTCTTTTTGGGTTCCTTATGATGTGACGGAAATACGTGATACATCAACTTGGGACTTGGTGATAGTTGATGTATCGTCACTTAGCTCAAGGAGAGGACCCTCCTAGAATCAAGCGTGTTGTTTCTGGGAACCCTAGGGCAGGCTAAGACGATATTGTACCAGAATCCTCCGTTGGTTCGACAACGATGACTACTGTACCGGAATCCTCCGTGGGTTTGATAGTGATGACTACTCTACCAGAATCCTCCGTGGGTTCGATGACTATGACTACTGTACCGGGATCCTCCGTGGTTCCAACAGTTCTGAATTTTGTTCTTGTATCCTATGTGGGTCTGACAGAAAAGTCGGTCCTGTATCCTACGTGGGTCCGACAGCTTAGCTCGTCTTGTATCCTATGTGGGTATAACAGCTTAGATGAATCAGTGACTACATCTGATCATCTCTATCACTCCACAAAATATATATACCTTTGTGAGCTGAGTCATGTCTTTCAACCATTATCATCGTGGTGATTGACTTTACTTTTTTTGTGGAATGGTTTGTGCTTGGGCTTGAGAGTTGGAGTGGGACTCTGATTGATAACTTTGGTATATGTATGGGCATATACCTAAGTAGGTTTGATTTATAATTCATTAATGTATCTTTTTACTGTGGTTTATCCTTTGTGAATTTTTAGAGAACTTCGGCGGTCTCGGTGTCCCCTACTAAGTATTGTTATACTCACCCATGCATGGGCTTCGCACGCACATTGTTGTCTTTTGTGTAGATGACAATCATTAGTGATCGAGGCTGAGGGTGATGGATGTAAGGCTGCTCGAAGATGGACTAGATGGGTTGTACCGCAGGGACAAGTTGTTTGATTTTTGTACCAACCCTTCTGGTAGGATTCCCCGGTTGATGATCCAAGAGATGCTTTTACTTTTTACTTTCACTTATTGTTCAGTTGGGTTTGTATACTAACCCAATTACTTTCGGAACACATTTCATTTCAATTTTTTTATTTCTTTCTTCTAAATAATGTGTTCAGATAGTGTGTGTTACAAGTTTAGAGGCAATTCTATCCCTTTTTATTGGGATTATGCCTTTGGTGGTAGTCACCAGACCCTGGCCTATGGTAGGCGGGATTGGGGTAGTCACGGCACGGGACCTGAGGATGGGTCGTGACAAATTGGTATCAGAGGAGTCGGTTATACCGCAATAAATAGACTCTGATTCTTTTAACAGAAATAATGATAAGTTTTTGGGTGTGGTTATCAGATTAGGGAAAATGGTGTTGGTGCGGCAGCTGACGTATCCATGCACTAGGACATTGACTTCGGATCTCTGACTCAGTGCAGGAAAACAGTGATTGCGTGTGTGTCTCCTTTGAAAAAAATTTCATCATGATTACTTTGTTTCAACTCACTAGGTATATTATTTTAACCGTGGAGCACATGTTTCTTTTCATGATGGCCCCTTGAAGGCAGCCAGCTGGGGTTCCACGTTTTGAACGAGATGGTAGCCCACTGAGCGACGAGGCCTCGGTGCAGGGCCCCATCAAAGCAGAGGTACTAGTGGTACCACTACCCGCTAGGGCACTGATACCACCAGCTCCAATAGCTGAGATTGCACGCCGCTTGAGTGCATTTCACGGGTTCAAGCACCATAGGCTGCCCAGGTTCCGGGGAGAGATGGTCCCACAGGAAGCTGAGGAATGGATGGAGGCTATCGTGAGAGTTTTTATATTGGTAGTGACACCATCCGACCTCATGGTGATCCTCGTCGTGAGTCCACTGCATGAAGCAGCAGGAAGATTGTGGAACCTGATGCTCCAGGTGCACAATGAGGAATCATTACTCTGGACAGACTTTGAGAGTCACTTCTGCTCAGAGTTTGTTCTAGCCACCCTTTGTGCGGTGCATATTCAGGTGTTACTTCATCTGCATCAGGGTAGCATGACTGTAGATTAGTAATCAGTGAGGTTCACCTACCTCTTGCGTGACTCCATAGATATGGTAAGGTACCCGTTCTTCATGGCTATGACCATCAAGCAGGGACTCAGACAAGATATCGGGGATTCGATGATTCCCCTCAGCATCCTAATATAGGTGGGAGTGCTTGAAAGATCCCTTCTATTGGAGAGTTTTCTCGTTGAGCAGTCACCAGTAGAGAGACCCACCACAGGGTGACACGTAGCAGTGTTTTCTGTAGCCAGTATTATAAAGATGTCACAGAGGTCCAATCAGACCAGGACATCAGGTAGGTGACCCATGGATACAGGTTTGGTTGTCCGGGGAACACGAGACATATCCATCTATACGAGGAGTAGGAAGTTCTATTCATGCGACAGGTAGGGCCACATGGCTCGTGACTACATGACCTACCATTCAGATGAGCATCTGATAGTAGAGGGACCTCCCAGGAAGAGGTAGAGGTTTGAACATGGTGGTCCGCCGGGAGCAGGCGGACATGGAAGAGGATTTTTCCAAGCAGCGGATGGTGGAAAATGTTTTGAGGCTCAACCACCAACACCACTAGGAGGTCCACACTGACCACAGGGAGCTGGTGGACAAAGGCGGGCTCAGCTCAATGCAGTCAAGGCCTAGGACCATGACGCACCAGAGATGATTCGAGGTACTATCTGTTTCAACTCCACCATTGAGGCAGTACTTATAGACACAGGTGAGATTCATTATTTTATTGCCACTACCCTAGTTCGGAGCTCAGAGATTCTGATAGAGACGTTGGATCGATCCTCACAACTAGAGACTCTAATGGGAGTAGACTCGATGATATAGCAATGGTGCTGGTAGTGTGAGATTACTCTTGGAGTCTAGAGCTTCGACTGTGATCTCCTCGTAGCGGCGTTGAGGCCTTACGACATCATCTTGGGTATGGGCTGGTTATCCACAGTTCATGCTCAGATTAACAGTATTATTCACGAAGTGCGGTGTATCCACACAAATGGGACCAGGTTCACCTTCACCAGTGATAAGGGAGACTTTTCAGCGCAGGATGGTCTTACACCAAGGAGGGGACAACCGATCACAAATCAGTTGTCTAGTCACATCCTCAGAGCGGTTGATGTGTGGAGTCTGAGTTTTCCTTTAGTGGTGGATCAGTACGCGGATGTTTTACCTGATGATATTCTGGGACTACCTCCTCGTAGAGAGGTGGACTTCTACATTGACATGTACCCTAGAATGACACTAATGTCTACTCCAGCATATCGGATGGCTCTTGCCGAGCTTCGTGAGCTGCGGGTACATCTGGAGGACTTGCAGGGGAAGGGATTTATCCAAAGCAGTGTTTCACCCAGGGCATCTTTGACATTGTTTGTCAAGAAGGTAGATTGAAGCATGAAACTGTTTGTTCACTATAGTCACCTGAATCAGGTGACTGTGAAGGACAAGTACCCACGCCCAATGATTGACGACCTCTTTGATCAGCTCAAAGGGCATGATGGTTCTCGATGATATACCTTAGGTCAGACTATCACCAGCTTAGAGTTTGAGATGAGGATGTGTAGAAGATAGACATCAGGTGTCGGTATGGCCACTACAAGTTCTTGGTTATGCCCTTCATCGTAACCAATTCTCTAGCAGTGTTCATGAGTCCCATGAACAGGACCTTCCAGACATACCTCCACCTCTTTGTCGTAGTATTCATCGATGACATACTGATCTACTCGACTACTAAGGAAAAGCATGCCTACTATTTATGGGTAGTACTGGACACACTCCGAGAGCACTAACTTTTTGGTAAGCTCTCAAAGTGCCAGTTCAGGATTTGAGATGTTCACTTCTTGGGAAAGGTCATCTCAGAGGCTGGATTTGTAGTGGATTCAGCGATGATCGGGGCAGTGCTTTCTTGGGAGCCACCTAGGAGTGTGATGGAGGTACATAGTTTCTTGGGACTGGCTGGGTACTAAAAAAAATTTGTGCTAGATTTCCCCGAAGTTTTAGCACCGTTTTTAGTATTGACAAAAGAAGGGGAAACACTTCGTGTGGTTAGAGAGATTCCAACATAGCTTTCAAGAGCTGAGAAAGATGTTGACTAGTGCTCCCATCTTGAGGCTTCCGGAGGAGGGAGTTGGGTACGTAGTTTACTACGACGCATCTGGGACCAGAATTAGGTGTGTCCTGATGTAAGAGCGAGCAATGATTGCATATGGTTCTCAGCAGTTGAGACATCCTGAGCAGAACTACGCTACCTAGGACATAGAGTTAGCAGTCGTGGTCTTCACCTTGAAGATGTGGCAGCACTATCTGATGGGCGAGTGTTTTACAGTCTACATTGTCCACCAGAGTCTCAGGTAAATCTTCTCACAGAAGGACCGGAACCTAAGACAATGATGAATGCTCGCATTCCTCCAGTACTATGACTTTGAGATGTTCTATACTCATGGGAAGGGGAACGTTGTAGTGGATGCTCTTAGTAGGAGATCCAGAATTCAGCAACTAGGAGAGGTAAAAGAGTAGCTGGGCTAGTAGCAGATATCCTTTGTGGATAGAGATGGAGCAGGCTTTTTGCGGTCTCTCACAGTCACTCCTCTACTAGTTTAGCAAGTTTGGGAGGTACAATAAGGGGATGTTGACTGTGAGACATGACGTGATCAGATATCAACAAGGAAGGCACCTGATAGATTTTCTGATGGTGGGTAGCACATCATTCTCATCAGAGGACGTACCAGGTTACTAGTTTCACTTCAGGTGGAAGTGTTGTGGGAGTTCCACAAATCTCCCCTAGCAGTACATCTAGAAGTTGCGATGATGTATCAGGACCTCTGACGACAACTCTGGTGGCCAGGTATGAAGAAGGTAGTAGTAGAGTATGTCTCATGATGCTTCACTTGTCAACATGTGAAGGTAGAGCACCATGTTACAGCAGTCTTGGTTTAGCCCATAGAGGTCCCTGAGTGGATTTGGGATGGGATATCCATGGATTTTGTGACGGGACTTCCACGTACATCCAGAGGACACAACTCTATCTGGGTGATTGTCAACCAAATCACCAACTCGTCTCTCTTCCTACTGACCTGAGAGTGGGGCAAAGTTGAAATCATGGTACCCCTTTTACGTAAAAGATATCGTATTGATTCATGGTGCTCCATGATGATCATCCCCGATTGAGATACTCGTTTCACTTCCCATCTTTGGAAGGGGTTGTAGGAGGCTTTCGGGATGCAGCTTCGCTTGAGAACCGCCTTCCATCCTCAAATGGATGGTCAGACTGAGAGTACCACTCAGACTCTCTAGGAAATTCTCCATGTAAGCATCCTCGACTTTGATCATAGTTAGAATGATCACTTACCCATGGTGATGTTTTCGAATAAAAACATATACCACTCCACCATCAGGATGGCACCTTACGAGGCACTGTACGGTCGAACTTGCAAATCACCTCTATACTGGACTGACCCAGGGGAGTCAGCACTTATGAGACCAAAGATGGTACAGTCTACGATGGATAAGGCATAGATCATCCAGGAGCAGATGAAGACTGCATAGAGCAGGCATAAGTCTTATATTGATAGGATAAAGAGACCACTGGAGTTCGAGGATTGTGACCATGTCTTTCTATGGGTCTCACCTCGACGAGGTCTATGGAGATTTGGCTGATGCGGCAAGTTATATTTTTGATTCATCAGACCTTCTCAAGTCCATAACAGGGTAGGTGAGGTTGCTTACCGCTTGGCTCTTCCACTTCAGTTGCACCGGGTGCACGACATCTTCCACGTATCTTAGTTGAGGAGAAACTTGCATTACCCATCACACATCATCGACCATGGGGTGCTGGACATCGATGATAGGGAGAAATTCACAGAGGTTCCAGTGGAGATTGAGGATCGACAAGAGCGGGTCCTATGTGGATGGTCTATTCCTCTGGTGCGTGTTCCCTGGCAGCAAGAGATCCTAAAAAAGAGCACATGGAAGAGGGAGGCTTAGATGAATCCATGGTACCTTCATTTGTTTCCTTAGTGTGAGTTGTTGCTTTCAGGTGTGTAAATCCCTGAGGTGGGGAGAATGTAAAGACATGAAATTTCTGTGGAATTTTTTTTAAATACATGGGAATTTTACGAGTCTGCATTTTTTGACGGTGTCTGATTCCGTGGCCCAGTGTTCCCAGAATAAATTTCTGATGTTTTGTTTGGGTACGTTCAGTAAACGTATGTGTGGGTTTTTATAACTATTTAATAGGTTTTCGGAATTGGAATCTAAGGAAAACATTGAACTTGCAGTACTGGTATTCGTTTAAGGAGACCTTTACCACAGTTGGGTTTTATTGAGGTTGGATGTTATTTTTTGGGGGGTTTCTAAATAAATTAAATAAAAACATTTCTAGAATATTTTTATTTTAATGGTTGTGAAAAAATCCAAATGGAGGTAGGAGGTGGGGCCCACCCACCCATAACCTTTCTTGGGAGGATATTATGTGGTGGGTCCCGCACGAGCTCAACCCCTCCCTTAACCCCACTTTAACCCTTGGAACTCCCAATTATTTATGGAGCCTATCCCCTTCCCTCATAATGGTGCCAACACAACTAAGGATTAATTAATGCCTTAATTAATTAATTTCAGGTGATATAAATTCTTTTGAATTCATTATAAATGCATAGAAACATTAAAATAATAGAGAATCTATTATTTTATTTTGGTATGGCGGTTCTTCTTTGGCGTTCCTTTGGGAGAACTCTAGGAAGAACGACCTCCTCCCAACGAAGAACACTTTTAATCTTAGAAGAATGACGAAGACCGTATTCGACCTTCAACCTAGCTAAAAGAGAAGGAGTTGCCCGCAAAGAATTTCGATTACGTTTCATCCTCAGACGCTCACCGACGTTAAAGAAATGATTCTGTCATCAACGAAAAATCATCGAATCAAAGATGGGGGTTTTGATTATTTTAATGTATGAATTTTACCCTCCTTCTTTCACATTTATTTTGGTTCAATGGTGGCCAATTGTTATCACATAATTCGGAGGGCGCGGGCCGAACTAACACAGCCTGACGTCCCTCCATTGATTCTTGTTTGGTTGAAATCGGAGGCGGATCCAGAAGGGCATGATGCCTTCGCACCACACCGGAGAAGAACTGCAGTGGACAAAAGAGGTGTGGCGTCATCGGGCCGCGCTGCGCCGGTGGGGCGGAAGCGCTGCCAGTGCAGGCCGTGGAAAAGGGGTGTGGCACTGTCGCACTGCACCGGAGAGGAACTGTGGCTAGGAGGGCCGCGGTAGATGGAGAATTGCAGCGCCGTCCTGCCACAGGGTGCAGACGAAGGCCGCGGCTAGGTCGTTCCATTGCGGGGATGGAGAAGCGTCGTCGCGCCGCGCAGAGATCGGGAGGATCGCGGCGCCATCGCGCTGCGGTGGGGGTGCGGTAGAGGATAGCCGTGCAGGCCGCTATGGATCCGGACACACCAGACCACCTGGGTCCCGCAGCCCCTGAAGAGGCGCAAGGCGCCGGTTCTGTTCAATTAACAGGGGAGGGGCACAAGACCCCCTCCCTCAGTGGCCAGCTGGACCGCCACAGGCCAAGACCCACATTTGTGTCAGGCTGCCCCATTGGGATGGGCCGCTCACTTGGTTTTGACCGCTCACTCGGGTCAGGCCGACCAATCGGGTCAGGCCACAGCAGGATCAGACCTGGTAAGGCCGGGTCAGTCCGACTGGTCAGACCGGACCCAGACCCGCTATGGCCATTTTTACTTTTTCGCCCCTATCTTAGGATTCAGGTGTCCAATTGATGAACCACCTACGGCAATGGAATTATCTGATCGAGTCAATTCTTTTCGAATACTCCACTTGAGGTTCGGATGCAATTGGGGTATGGACGAGACGGTTTGAGCCGATAAAACAACTGGGCCCCTGGAACAGAAATGTCAATAACTCACAGACCAGGTGTCCGATTGATGAAACCTCTATCGCGTTGGGCTCATTATGATGAGAAGGAACTATGAGATACATCAAATCGGGGCTTTCTGATAGGTGATGTATCGTCACATGGCTCGAGGATCGGACCCTCCCGGAATTGAGTGTCATGTGTGCTAGAACCCTAGGGCTGGCTGCGACGATACTGTAACAGAATCCTCCATGTGTTCAACATTGATGACTACTGTATCGGAATCCAACGTCGGTTCGAAAACGATGAATACTGCACCAGAATACTCTGTGGGTTCGACAGCGATGACTATTGTACCAGAGTATGACTAATAACTTAGGTATTTGTATGGGTATATACCTAAGTAGGGTTGGTTGATACAACATGATTGTATCTTTCTACTGTGGTTTGTCCTTTGTGGATTCTGGGTGACCTTCAGGGGTCTCGGGATCCCCTACTGAGTATTGTTATACTCAACACTGCATGGGCTTCACCAACACCTTTTTGTGTTCTCTACAGATGACAGTCACCAATGATCGAGGCTAAGGGTGATTGATGGGAGGATGCTTGGAGCTAGACTAGATGGGACGTACCGTTGGGATGATTTATTCGAGTTCTGTACCTACCCTTCAGCTGGGATTCCCCATTGGACGATATAGGAGTAGTTTTTCCTTTTTAATTGTACTTGTTGTTCGGTTGGTTTTGTATATTGGCCCACTTACTTTCAGCAGACTTTACTTTTCTATTTTAAAACATGTTTCTTCTATTGGTTTTGTTCAAACAGTGTGTGTTACAGGTTTAAAGGCAACCTCTTCCCTTGTTATCGGTATTATGCCTTTGGTGCTAGTCTCCAGCCCCTGGCCTATGGATGGCGGGCCTGGGGTAGTCAGGGAATTGGCCCCGAGGATGGGTCATGACTGTTTCACATTGTATAACCCCACATTAATGATAATCATACACGAAGTAAAAGAGGACTTCCACTGGATATTAAATATAGTGAAACATTGATAACAAGCTTCATAAAGAATATTTTTCCCACAAAGAACCAATAGATGGTGTGACACCCAACACGTAACTCAACACGATTTGGTGTTTCACCTAAAACCATCAAAAAAATAATATTGGCATTATCATTGGTTCACAAAGGGTGTATGAAAACTACTAGATATTGTAAACAAACTATGTATCACTTAATTAAGTAATGAAACATATAAACATATAACACTCATTCAAATTATAATATATAATGATCAGTAACCTGGATTTTCAAGTGGTTTAAGGAGTCCTTACGCGATATAGGTTATACATGCATTAAAATATATATGAAGACAATGTGATTAGTTTCGATGATAAAAACAACACATGCATGTATTTAGGAATGACCATTCATATGTGGATTCACATACATCATAAACATACATTTCATTCAAAATAAATATTTATTATAAATTTTGTGAGAATACTATGTATAAAGAAAAAATATAAATATGAAAATTTATAAGTCACTCCATTTGCATTATTGGAGGAAATAATGAACACCACGAATTGATTATAAATGTATGACTAATAATACATAAATGAGTTGTTTTTAATTAATGATGGATTCATATATTTATATGGAATATACATTCCATAAATAGTTTTTAGTGATTTGAGACTGAAAATAGAGAATATTTTTGAAAACTATTATATTTGGGTTTTTTCATAATTTTTTGAGGTTGGTTATTTAAAAGAAGATTGAATTGTTTGAGTCTTGTTGTAATTTGGACGTTGACTAAAAATCGGTTATCAGTATTGTTTGAGTTAATAGTGTATCAATTCATATTTTATTCAATTATACCTAGGAAATTTTTATCCATGAAACCTATGGAGGATAATCAATAGATCCAAATATCAGTGGATTATTTATTCTATAACTCATGATTGTGGAAGTTTGTAGATATAAAATAAATAATAATATATCTCATGTGAATCAAAAATGAAGTCTTCAGTGATGTTGCAATAATTATGGGATGCATTATTGAGATCCTCTGATGGGACTCATGAGTAATTAGTGTGGTGGGAACTTGTAATCTCTAGTGGAACTCTACTATGAAAAAATATGGGAATTATTTTTGATGGAAACAAGAGTTTCCTTTGTCCTAACCATCTTCACAATGTGAATAATCTATAACATGGGGGTATAACTGGGTTCATCAATGAAGTAGGTCTTAGTACAGAACCTTTCAATAATTGTGTTTAATGATATTTATTTACATTATTCATTTCATTGAGGATCTACTCATCCAAATAGGTGAATTTAGTTTTAAGAGGGTTAATGAAATGAAAAGAATTTTGTAAATGAATTTACACATGAATCACCTCCTTCTCAGCGTGACCTCACTAACGGGATAAATTTATATAAAACATATAAGATGAATTTTATTCATTTAATGATATATATAATATACATATTTCATTAAAGTATTTTAATAAATAGTGGTTTCTTTAATTTTTGAGATAAAACACACATGATCACATAACATTAATTATTCAAAAACATTTCCTTTGATTTTAAATAGGCCTTTATATATATTTAATATTAATTATTGCCCAATAAATTAAATGAAAATTCATAATCAATTTTTCCAATATTTAATTAATCAGATTCATATGAACTATTACAACAACTTGTTGATAAAAATAATATTAAATAATATAAGTTCAATTTTATGTAATGTTTCATTTATAGTTGGTGTTTCATGAAACACCAGTTAATCTGTGTTTTTCATGTAATGTAAATAATCAATAATATTGAATGTATTTCAATAAACACCAAAAATAATGTGGTGCTATAATTAGATTTCTGAATCTATCAATGTAGGATTATTTAATCACAAGGGTTGATTTATTCTCTACATCATGATATTCATGTCTAAAAATGAAAGTGGAATGATAAATTTGGTTTTTTCGAATGTGTACAAAAACTAATGCTGAAATATAAATTATATATACAACAACTCAGAGAACAATATGGGTCTCTGGAACATTACGCACCTCTACTAGTAGCTTCCTATTTACAATCCAACAAATTATCAATAACCCAAGTTCTCTTTGGTAGCATAAAACATACATAATTTACTCAATCATATATTTCAATGTAAATCATCCCCCAACCAACAATACTAACCACATTGGGTGGTAATGACCCAGCCACACTACTACAAAATGCATCATAACTGAGTACGTAATAGTGTAAGATGATTCCTTATTAATTTAATGCTCAATTACAAATCATATTTCACTATAATATTGATCCAAAAATCTATAAATCACAATTAAGATAAATATCTATCATGACTACCATTTTACATTCAGTATTCAGATAATGTAAAATTCATAATCTATTGCCTTTAGCTACTCCTCCGAAACATGTTTTTCAAGCATTCCATAAAAATTGGATGGTCTCATTCATTGAAACACCCTAATAATGATCAGCCTACTAAGATTTTCATTATTATATTTTTGAATTATTTGATTCTTGATAGGACCGATGACATTGGCTAGTGTAACCCGCAACTGGTCAACATATTACAATATAGGTGAATGGATCTTTAATTCCCCATCCATCCAAAGATTTCCCTCCGTGGGAGGAAATGAATATACGTGGATAATGACCTTTGAGTCCTTCCTTCAGTAGGCCCTGGGGTGTTGACAAGAACCAAGGGTATACAATCTAAAAAAAGAGATGAATTGCCATTTTTACACGAAACAAAGATCAGGACATAAGTTGGTCCATCCCAAAACAACTCTAATTATTATTTATATAATAGAAAGATAAATCCATCCCTCATTAATGTCAAAAAAATAGTAAAAGTTAAAATTAAAAATACAAAGTAAATAAAAAATAAACATAATAAGTGACACAAACAAAATCCAAATTTCTAAGCTACTATGGTCTAACACAGTCCTCCTAAATCTCTTAGAATCCAGAATGAATTTATATATACATCAGGAGAGAATAAAAATTTAATCTTTAAGAATACGAAGGTTTATCATGAACATGTGAATGAAGTATACTAATTCCGTTATGAGAAAACTACATAAACAAATAGTCCCTACGATGGTATACTAACCATGCCAACTTCACTAAGGCATGATCACTAAATAAATCCATCCAATGAGAGTCATATAATTTTCCAATCTTTTATTTGGGTACCCTGAACCGCATAAAACTAGTTTGGTCATTCATTCCTAATATAAACATCTTCGAGCTCCCACCTCCTTCAAAAAACCCACATCCCAAACTACCTAAAAATATTTGGGACCCACAAACCACATCCCATTGCCTCACCTAAACCCCAAGGCACATCAGACCCCACTTTCAAACACCTAGGACCCATACCAAATCACATCCCTCTCACTGACACCTTGGAAACAACAAATCTCATCCTGAATACACCTATAAAAACCCAACTCAACTACACAAAAATGGGAACTAAAAACCAAATCATGTGCAATGAATATTCGGATATTGATGCTTATACGGAGCTTGGAAGATCGAGTTTCTTTCCATCAATCTTCCCACCAAGATGATTGGTAATGAAAACCTTCCAAGTGACTATGTGGGTGTTTGGAATATAGTCCCAAACTAGGGTTTGGTATGAATATAAATCAAAATGGAAAATTGATGTGTGTGTATATAAAATATAATAGGAATCACCCCGTCTGAACCTATGGGTTCATAAAAAATCATACTTCTCACAACACTGCCAAAATTTCCTGAACCTCTAAATGCACAATACCACAAATCAACCCACAACCCAATTCATATTTTCAAACAATTTAATCTATCGATTACCATTCCATTAACTATACCAACCCATGTCAATTCCAATAATTATTAATACATTGTTTATTATTTTTATCTATTATAATCTGGGAGACTACCAATTACAAAACAGAATAATAATCACTAAAAAAGTCACACATATGATGTAGAAACAATGTAAATTGTCCCACATTAGATTCCTATCTTCATAACTCCCATAAATGATATAACATATATCGACCATAAGACAAGGGGCATATATTTCTGCATGATACTCATCTAGAATAATCATGAAACATATCCATAAAATCCACTCAAATTATCATTCTTCAATGTCATATCACCCAATCCATCACCTCAACTACCACAATTACAATATCACTTCCACAACCATCAACAAACTAACCCAAAACAATATCTGCAACCATGCTATACAAACAAAAAATTCTCTGGTTATAACACAAATATAACCAACCCCTTATGCAAAAAAGTACCCATGATCTCATAACAAAACATATTAAAGAAAGGCATGTTCAGATTTAACAAGGAATTAATTTTTTTAAATTCCACACATTAATTCATGGGATAGTCCCATAAGAAACATGATCCTAGAGAGTCTGTTAATTATAATAATATACATTTTTAACAATTTTCATAAATAATCGTGTTCTTGGAAAAAAACAAGTTAAATTCCATAACATTCTTGTGTTCAAACGAATACCACCATCTTCTATAATTATTAGTCGTTAGATAGCCCATAAAATTTAATCATAACAAGAAAAATATAATAATAATAATAGATCATTCCTCACATTCCCTAGAACCTTCATGTTATGAAATTATCAATATTAATTTTTATTCAAAAATTATCATAAGAGTAATTTTTTACAACCAACCCACATGTTAAACAATATGTAAAGATAGAGGAAACCCTACATGGAATAAGAGACGATTGACACTTTTTGGTTGCACGAAAGCATGGGTCACACATGTAGCAGGAATATCCTCCATGGGAAACATGGTAAAAAGACTATATAATAAGTTCATGACTGCATGGGGAAATAATGATTATATGGACTTCTGGTTGAAGAGAATGTGTGGGTAGTGAATGAAGCATTTTCCATGGCATAGAAGGATTTGATTGGAGACTCATAGAATATAAAATGTATTTGAATTTACATTGTAGACAGATCTCAGATAAACCACATTGTTAGTCCATTTAAAAGTCTCCAAACTATTTGGGGTTTAATTTTATGACTCATAGACCTTGAAACTGCTTCAGAACCACTTAAATGTGATATTAATCTATTTTTACATTAAAAATGATGAAAAAAATTTCAAAACACGAAAATCAAAAAACTATTAGAAATTACTCAAATATAGATGAGTAATCCATGTGAGTCATCGATATGAGTGATTGGTGTGAGCCTTCATTTGATGATCTACTGGTGCGAGTCACCATCATTACTCACCATTCTAAATCAAGACTTAGAAGAACCATTTAAAGATACCGATACATGTAACCATTGCGAGATTCTAGTGTGAGTCTCCATTGTGACTCACTATCATGACCTATTAGTGTGAGTAACCATTGTGATATTCTAGTGTGATTCACCAATTCATGCTTTTGTTGTGAGTCACCATTGTGACACATCATCTTGACTTATGATTAGATACCTACCATTGGAGGACCTGATAATTTTTTAAAGAGATAAAATAATACACCATGACTGTCTAAAACACTTCATCCATGAGAGTTTCACAAATTAGTAGATGATAGACGTCTAGGTCATTAGATTATATATGTATAAATCTATTTAATGCCCCTAGAAATGAAATCTATTCTCATAAACAATAGTTTTCTAAAAAACCACCCCAGAAGATACCTATCTAGGATTCTTTTACAAATTAAACTCTACTAACAATCAAACACATCAACATATAAATGATAAACCACCCTACATCATTCAAAATATGCAGCAGAAACCTCCCCATCTAAGGCCACCTCCACGGACATCCACTATCCTAAACAACAATAAGCAACCACACTCTTGCACAAAAAAAACACACCATTTGAACAAACTATCTAGTGAATTATATCCACCATGTCAATATACTATCCACTCTAGATGGCACTGAATCACCCAATCAGTAATTATAGCCTCAAAATTAAAGATCCTCAATTTGGAATCAATCCCCCCCCTTTCACACGTCAAGACATTATCACACATTATGGAACAAGGAATGGGGTCATTTCTTAAATAACATGGTTCAATCAATACATCACAATGAATAATATAATTGGAAAAATCACAAAAAAAACATTATGTAATGTGAATATATTTGTGAATCTTGATTCCATTTACTCTCTTCCATGCCAAAATTATTCAACAACACAGGAACCAATGTAATTTTCCTCCCACACTTTCAATTTTTCAAGAGATCCATGATTCCACTGGCCGCTCTATATACATCACAGAGTCTTTGATATACAACTCCCCCTGTTAATAAAATGGGTTTTATCATGAAAAAAACAATGAATTTGAGTGTCTTGAAGGATATTGGGTATTTTCTCCAACTACAGTGGTAGTTGAAACTAATATTCGACCTCCCTAACTCTCCCCAACACCTCTAAGGGTCCGATGATGCTTGGTGAATGCTTACTCCCTCTGCAAGGACATTGTTTCCCTCATCAAGGAAAAACATTCTTGAACACATGATCCACAACATTGAACTCCAAGGGACTCCTCCTGTGACCAACATACAACTTCTACCAGTCCTGCTATGTTTTCATCTTCTCATTAAAAATATGAAATTTCAATATCATGCTCTTCAATACCTCATGACCATGAAAAATTGTCTCCCCAACCACTATATAGCACATAAGAGATGGAAACATCCTTCCATACAATTATCCAAATGGATACATGATAATGGATGAGTGGTAGCTGTTATTACAAGGAAAATCTACCACGGGTAGGTGTCACACACATGATTATTTAAAAGTCCAAGATGAATGATTGCAACATGTCTTATAGTATATGGATAGTTCCTTCTCTATTACCTTCTCTCTGAGGGTTGAAGGAAATTATGAGTCTTAACATTGTAAAAAAAATTATTCAATCCATTCAAAAAATGCGAGATTTAATGTGTATACTGATCAAAAAAATGGATCTCAGAACTCCATGTAGTTTCACCACCTCATCAACATAAAACATTGCCAAGTCATCCACTCTTCTTATCTCCTTAATCAATATAAAGTGTTCCAATTCCATCAGGTGATACTCTAGTACCCAGATCACATCATAGCCTCTCTTTTATCTAGAAATACCTATGAATAAATCCATTTAGATGTCATCCCACTTCCACTCAGGGATATATAAGGGTTGAGACAAACCACCATAACAATGTTGATTATTATTCACCTCCTCGAACACTAAGAACTTCACCACAAACTCTAAGACATTATATTTCATCCTTAGCCAACAAAACTACATCCTCATTCCATATAACATCTTTGAAACATCTAATTTTACTACTAAGGGTGAGTTACAGCACACAAGCAGGTCTCCCTCATGCATCACCATTAGAAATAAGAGCATTCATTGGAATAAAAACAAAATTTTACTATCCTACAACCATCCCTATAGAGCATCATAATTGCCAACTTGATCACACAAGGCATCTACCTATGAGTCTCCCCACTAGGACTCCCCCAAATACATTATCAGAAATAACATCACAATTATCTGAAAAAATATCATATTCAATTTTCAACCGTTGAATCCTAGTGAAAGGCTTCTAAATCCTCCATTACCTTCCATGTGTCCAAATAATACATAACAAACCCCTTCAATGACTTCCTACTCAAATCACCTTCTATGAAGTTCTCCTTTCCCAAGGTGTATGAGATCCAGAAATCATAGTCTGGATGAAACTCCATCCCCAACCTCTGTCTCATGTTCATATATCACTGAGAAAATATATATATCAATCACTTGAGATTTGAGAAGACCACAAAGAACTCCCCAAAAATTTCATGAAGCCACAACTTCATTTTAATATTTACCACTACTAGCTCCAAATAATGATGGAATAGAAACGTTCATGGGGACATAACATGATTGATAGATAAGATATCACTACATGTTGTGGTATAAAGAAGCATCCCAAGACTATATGGAAAGCATAAAAAACACCTCAAATATCACCACTTTCTCTAGAAATCAATGAACTAATGAAATGACATATATCCACATCATATAGATGAACGTTTCCCAGAACTCATCAACCAATACAAAAATCATCATCATTTTTGGTCAGATCTGTCAAAGGAGCTGTAACTCGAGATAAAATAGGAACAAACCTCCAGTAATAGAACTAAATACCAAAAAAACTATAAACACATACACATTCATGGGTGTTTCCCATGAAAAATCTTCTTTTACCATCGATATACCCATTTATATTCCACACTAAGACACCACATTCCCAATAAAATTAACATCTCATGTCCAGAAAATTCACATAGACAACATTCTACAGAATTGGTGGTGTCTATGAACCCACAAGACAGTTCTATGATCCATGAAATGCTCCTCTTACTTTTAGTATATCAACGTGTCATCAATGAATATGGTGATGAACTAGTCCAATAACTCATTAATGACATATTTTATAACCCCCATGAACTCAGTTGGTGCATTAATAAATCTGAATGACATGACTATGAAAAGGAAGTGACCATACATAAATCTAAAATGATTCTTCAGGTTCTCTCCCTCTATCACCATCAATTTTTGATATCATTTCCACAAATCGATCAATGAAAACCAACAGTCCCCTCTTAAGTAGTTGAAAAGATCATCTATCCTCAGGAGTTGGTAATGGTTCTTGACTGTCACATGGTTTAACCTCACGTAGTGTACGCACATACTTAGACCACAATCCTCTTTCATTGTACACAACACTGGAGTACCCCATGTTGACACACTGGTTCAGATATATCCATTCTTCGTTTGTTCATCAATTTTAATCATCAACTCTCATAAATTGAATGGTGATATCAAATAAAGAGAAAATGTAATCTGACAATCACTGGGATGTAAGTCTATCTAGAAAACAATGACACGTCTTGGGGGTAGAGTTACATCCTCCTTGAGGAAAACATCCATAAATTCTCCAACTACCATGGGGGAATCTATATTATCAACTTCCACTGATTCCAATAATAGATCAACGAATAATGACAGAAGGGGATACACACTCTTGCTACCCACTATAAACATTGCTCGCCATTAAAATCGACACACAAGACATCCACATCTGAAAACATGAAAACTCAATAGATATAGCTGATAACAGCATGTATGGAGTAAAACCAGTCAATACCGAGAATGAAATCATATGTTTTCATCTATAGAAAGAATATATAGCCATGGGACTGATCTGACCCCATCATTTGATTACATCCCTAACACTCATCAAACAATACGGTATGGCATTCAACTATCGTACTCACTACAAAGGAAACATGAAGCCACTATACATCTATTCCCAGAACATGGGCTAGATATGGTTCAAAAGGGGAGTTTGATGCACCTAAATCAAAAAAATTACAAGAAAGGGTAATGAACAAACAGATATTACATCAGTTGATCACTAGCCCTGTTGGAGATTAATCATATGTGGCGTGCAAATAACTTTGTCCTAGTACTCTTTCCCTCTACTGTATACCACCTCCATTTCTATACCTAGGTCATGGTCCCTATGGAACACTGTGTGGTCATCTTCTACCTACTCTATCTACCCGTGGTGGATCATAAGACTATTGTCATGGCTACTAAAATAGCATAGTTGGAAAAAACAATTGTGGAAGATTTAGAACCAAGACACCTCCACCATACTATTATAAAACGTCTTTTACGAAGTAGTTATTAATATTTCCATGGAATCAATATATAAAACACCATGGTCCCAGGTTCATGGGAAAATCACGAGGACCAAATGATTGAAACTCTCACAAGAATTATGATCATGAAAGAGATCCAGGAAAAATATCAGATACTTGAACATAATCTCCATCTCTAGTACTAACATACCCCTTCTTGGATGGACAGTAACTCTGAATTCTTCTAGGAAATCACGGTTGAGGAAATGAATTCTGCACAAAAATCCATCTAGATATTGATCCAAAAAAGTCCATCCTCCTTCCTTCCCCTAGTTAGAATATCTTCCACAGATAAAAAACTCCATGCATCTAGCTCAATGCCAAAACAACCCAGTAATACATCGGGTCTCGTATCAAACCATAGGTGATATAAATATTCACAAGTTAATTTTCTATCTCCATGTTTGAAACACATCCCTCCTCTATTAAAATGGCCGACCATTTGTTGGATCATAAATTTCTATGTCACTGGTCATCCTCTTGAATTAGATCAACCTTACTCTGAAAAACAAGATCTATTTTATGAGACTTTATTACATAAGCCACACACTTACGATGACCATGATTTATAGATATAAATGGTGAACAAGATATTCCTAAGCTCGAGTAGTATGGAATTTTAATTAAGATTAATATTAACTCTTTTAACTCATTTAATTATCCATTTAAAATTCTGTAGAAAACCAAAAATAACGCAATAGAATAAGTCATTATGGTGATGGTACCACTCATAGGGTATCTACCCTAAAAATGAGGTATCCTAATATGATAGTTTATAAGAACCAAATTCCTTGTGTCTGATCATGTGGGGGCTATAAAATCCAGTGTCCTAGCCAGTACTCCCTAGCCATTGTCACATGCTGATGTCAACTGACACAATTTATATTCCAAAAAATGAAATCCTCAATCTACCTCACTCTAAACTCTATCATATCTCTCATCCATCTCCTCTGATACCATTTTTTACATCCCCTCCCTCCAAATATTTTATTTATGCACTTTAAATTATGAAACTTATATAATGACCATCGAGCCCCGCCCGAAGTACAACTCAATGAGCTGACTATCACCAATAGTATATAATCTCACAGAAATGGGATTTATTTCCATTTTTAAAGAAAATATAATTATGAGATTAGTTGCTCCATTCCAATGACACTCCATGTAATACATTCCCAAATTAAATCCAAATTTATACCACATGGAAGTTGAATAGAATATTTTTTTCCAATCATAATGAATATCCAACGTTAATAATAAAATAAAGCTAAGAGGTGACACAGAAATTGTCCCAATGACTTATAGATTAAGGTCTACCATGTTTAATGTAGTCCTCATTCAATCATGAAATCAATTTTATATATGTTTGGAGAATATAAAAGTATAATCAGTTGGAAAATCATGGTCTCTCATGCACAGTTGCAAGAAGCATACAAATTCCCATATGAGAAAATAGCACAACCAAATTGAACAAAAGAATTCATACTAACCAACACAACATCATGATGTCATGCTCAAAAAATAAATCAAGTAATGTAGAGTAATAAAATAATAATATAGATGATTTTGGTACCCCACACCACTTACCACTGGTTTCAAAAATCATTCCTAATTGGAAAACTCCCTCGTTCTCCCACATCTTCCTGAATAACCACACAAAAAACACCAACACACACATGTGACCCACACACCATATCTCATCCAATCACCAGGTCCTGGAGCCGCATAACATACTGTATGTAGACACCTAGGTCACATACCACATCAAATCCCAACTGCAAACACCTGGGCCACATGCTGCACCATATCTCACATGCAGACACTTGGGCCACAACAAATATCAACATGAAGTCACCTAATAAAACACAACTCACCCACAAACATATGGTCCCTAAACACACAATATGTAGGATTTTTCTGAGGATACTACCACATGGATGAAGGTTAGGGGAATAAGGGGCACCCAACCATCCATCTTCACAACATTGTTTTTGGGAACGATTCTCTCCCCAGTGATGATGGGGGTTTTCGGAATATAGTGCTCAACTAGTGTAGGGGTTGTGTAGAAATAGCAAAGTTAAATACATGTATATGTAGATATATTACCAAAAAATCATGGATAATCTATGGTTTCTAAAACTAAAAACAATATCACAACAAATCCAACTTTTATTCTACCTATAAATGCACAAACCAACACACCATGTTACAAAAATATTTACATTTACAATCGATTTGATCTTCCAATTACCATTTTGATAACTATAGAAAATATTTCCAATTACAAAAATTATTAATCAATTATTTATTCATTTATTCCATTAATATCTAATAAACTACCATGTACATCACATAACAAGTCACACAAAAATATTCATACAATGGAAAAAGAACCATGGTATATTAACCTATATTAAAATAACCTCAACATAACACCCATTCATGATAAACAAATATATCGATCCTAAGAAACATGCTAAATAATTATTAATGATACTTATGGATAATCCAAGGAAGAATTACACATTCAAATCACTATGATCATCATTCATTAATGTCATCCTTTTGAATCCATCACCCCATCCACAAACATTATCATCTCACAAGCACATCTTGAATGACCCTAAACCACAACTAGATCTATAGACCCACTTCATAATCAAACCATACTCATATTACCATACTCAGAGAACAATTATACTATGAACAAAAGAACTGATGACCACATCACCATTGGAACCAATGCAATGCATATTCAGATTAATCATGTAACTCCTTCTTTAAATTCCCATTATTAATTTTGGGTTATCACAAAAACATCATTATCATATGGTGTCCATTAACTAGCTAAAAATAAATGGTTATAAAATATTACATATAATCATGTTAATTTAAAAATAATATCATACAATCCATATCATACATTTGTGAAAATCAAGACACCCAACGATCGTGATTTTTCGGGGGTAGTTAACCCATTAAATTTCACGATAATGACAAAAATAAAATAACTATAAGATCAAAGGTAAATTTTCCCTATCACCTATATGTTTTTAAGTATTATTAATTATATTTGGATTAAAAATTCAGTATAGAACTACCATTTTTACTCCCACCACTCATGATACACTGTTGATTAAAATGATGGAAATCCTACAAGGTAGAAGATATGGTCTGCATTTTCTGGTTGAAAATTGTTGGTGAAGCATATGCAAACTGAAGATACTAAATAGAAAAAAAGGTCCAATGGATATATCCCAATTTCATAAATCCATGGGGAGAATGATTCTGGGGATATTTGGTATCAGATAAAGAAGGGGTAATGAATGAATGGAAAGTCTTCATTTTATAAGGATTTGATCTGAGATTCATAGAATATAATAAGGTTTGGAATTCCTATAAATGGAATATCTCTAAAAAAAGAAAACTTCATTGACATAAGAAAAACCCCAAACTAATATGGATTTAAATATATGAATCTTCCATTGAAATATATTCAAAACTACTTAAAATTAAAGTAAAATCATTTTGCATCAAAAAAATTATAAGACAATCTTCAGGTGGGAGTCACCATCACGTCTCAATGTTATGAATCACCATTTCAGAACACCATTGACAGCTACTTGTGTGAGTCCCCATTATGAACTAATAGTGTGAGTAACTATTGTGAATCACAGTCATGACATACCAGTGTGATTCACCATTTTAGAGAATCCAGTGAGTGTCACTATTTTGATGAAGAATTACAACATACCATCACCGTCCAACCGTTGCAGAACCTGGGAAACTATAAATTTTCCAAATCATTGAAATAAGTCACCATGATCTCCCAAGAACACTTCAACCACTTGGCTTTCACAATGTTATGAATTATAGAGGTCTGTTCATTATAGTATCACTCAATATACATCTAGGGAAATACCTCATAATATTCCTTTGAATTTAGACATCATTACTATAATTATCATTACCCAAATCATACGACGGAACCATCATTTTATTTCAACATTTTTTTATCTTCTCTCTTGAAAATATGTGTCATGCTCAAATAGAATATAAATGAATTTGAATTCAAGAATATCATGGATATCACAACTCATTACTAGAACAAAAATGTACCAAAGCTTTAATGTAACTAGTGTCTAAATGAAGTGAGAAAACATGATGGTTTGTGGAGTACTTATGTATAGATAGATGAATGATGGAAAATTTAAATTATTTCCAATATTGAGATACATATTTTAGACATATTAACAAAAAATTTATTGTTTATAAATTTTTCCTCATATCTAGAATAGATATAAAATACTCTTATAAGGAATTTTATCCTAAGATACCACTACTTTGGGTTCTAACCCACCCTCACCACCCATGTTGATAGTATGATAATAGTGAAACCCTATGCCTACCTCTTGTAGGGAAGGGTTTATTATCTTATGTTGCACAATAATACGAAACACATAGAAGGACTTAGCTTAAATAAAATTTGTAGAAACTAAAATGGGTATACAACAATATTATTTATAATGGTAAACAAATGATATTATAAATTAAAAATTAACAACTACTGAAACATTAGATTATAAGTAATTTGTAATTAAATTTAAAAGGGATAAATAAAATTCACCCTAATATATAAAAGATACTATCCCACTATAGAAATATATTTAATAAAACAATAAATCTCATGGATATGTTTTTCGATCCTTCTTTCACAACAATGATCTGCATACATCAATTCCACTTATGACTCCATAAAATTTTCTATCATCTACATAAGACATGATAATTGTTTGAAGATAGCATGTAATGATTTGTATAATTATTCCTATTAGAAAATGAGAAAACAAAAAAACAATGCATAAACTTGGGATTCAAATATAAATATAAAAATCAAGGAGAATAGATAATAAAAAATAGATATGCTCATATGTAGACTCCAAAAATCATGGTGAGGTTTGTGATGGTGACACGACTAGGAAATCAGTTTAGAACTCCAAGAAAAAATTGTATAACAGATAACACATGTTGGGGTTTTCAATATATGTATGGAGCTCATATGAGATATCATAAACAACAAGATGTTCCATGATATTGTATTATGTAAGTGAGATGGATATTCTTATTTACTCGTTGAATTATATTATACCTCCTCAATAGAAAACATTTACAAATAAAGAGGCGGGGGATCAACACTATAGATAATTAGGGATACATGAAACTATAATGAAAAATACTAATATGAAGGGGACCACAAAACAAAAATATTGGATAATAGATACTTGACCAAACATAGTGATGCTTTTCACTATGAATAACACATTGGACTGTATAGAATATAATTAACTTTATATCAGAATCACTCGTAATGGGGATCACTCATATGATTCCATAGTATACAATCATATTGATAGATAATTGGAATGTATACATATTTAAATTCTCCAAGAGAAAAAACGAGTTTTAATAATAACACCATATTGAGAATAATATGGCCTCCCAACTACCCTTAAGGGGGAATAACATGGTCAAAGGGATACCCGGTGTGTATGAATATTGACAGTTCATTCCATTCCATGCCATTATATTTAAAATATAATTCCATATATACATTGTTTTGGTTATAAAACATATTGGGTTGAGGTATGACATGTAACATATAATCTTTTCATCTTTATGTTCCCATATACTCTCTAATGTTCACTAGATCAGTCCTCATAAAATTGATGTGTGGAATCACATTGCATCCAAGGTGTGTACTTCATATACATTTTATAATATCATGATATTTATAACACTATATTTAGATTCTCCACATGATGTGTGATATAAAAATTTCTCCATAATCCAGGGTTGGTAAATATAAAGGGATACATCATAGTTTACCAAAATAACTATACTACATAAAGATTTTAATTTCACACAAATTTTGAATCCACATGCATCTCCATATTTATGTCATCACATTAGATTCCGACAATAATATCATTAATATCACACATAACGTTGTTGATCAATCAACATGTGTCACTAGTGAATGGATTTTATTAACGTGTTTCATAGTGTTTCATTATACATCAAACATTAATTCTCCCATACACCAAATCAAGTGAAACTAATATTTTATTATACATAATATACACTTTACATCATCAATAATCCTCCATCATAAAATAATCCATTATTTCCATACTTCAAAAACAATACATAGATCTTTTGAATTCATTTATTCATTAAAGTTTATTAAAATAATGATAAATCAACTATCAATTTCAATCCAATAGAGAAGGTATGATAAATAGAGGGATAAGTGCATTAAAGAAAAGGGACCGTCATTTGTGGTCCATGTTTAGACATTCATCATTGATGGAGTCTAATCAATTTAAAGGATAATAAATATTTAATAAAATAATATTAAATTCCAAATTCCAAGAAAATGAATTTATTATCACCATAATGATGAAATAATGATCCATTAAAAAATTTCTAAATAAGTTAATCTATCTTCATCCTAAAATTCTAGAGTGGGGAATAAAACAACAAAAATCCATACCTTAGGATGTATCTACTGATAGTAAATTACATGAACAATAGTTTATATTGAATAACTCAGTGTTCTGATTGCTAGTTCTAAGAAGTCTTCCCATCGATATCCAATGATAAATAAATATACCATATTCCGGCACTGGTCTCTACAACAATAGCTATAGGTTAATATAACAAATATAATTATGTATCTGTAATATTTTACATATATATTATGATTAGGTTCAAATACATAAATATAAATGTTAATATATAATTAATTTATTCATTCCATAATTTTCCCACGATTTAAGTACAGCCAAACATGTCATACAGACAAATTTTCAAAATAAAAAATGGTCTAATCCTTCATTTAAATTTGATTAAGATCAAATATTCTCATTCCGTGATAACATTCTAGAGATATAAAATTTTTTAAAAAAATTTACCAATTCAATATTAGAATTTATTTTTTAAATATATCTTTACAGATTGTCCATATGACCTAGAAATCTATATCAACTCCATAACCTACTCCAAAATCCATATAAATATATTTCCAATGACTCAAACAATAATTTCAGGGTCATTAAATTTATCCCACAATATATATTTATACCACTAGAATAAAGATATATTTTAAAAGAATAATTATATAGAGTTATTTTACTAATTACAGTGATCTAACAAATGATACAATCTAGAAATAAATTTTTACGAGAAATGAACTAGTATAATACATATCTCAAAAATAAAAACAATCATTATATATTATTTTACAAATAATTTATCAAAGGATTAGACCCACATGAGGTCTCTTCAAAATTATAGGATTAAATATTATTATTGATCAATCATAAAAATTACCTAGAAATAGAATAAACCTACAATGAAATATAATTATTTATTTAATACGCATAAATAAATTATTAATACAAAAATATACACATAATTTTAAAACCCCAATCCAAAATTTTCCCTAACATGAATGAAAATATAGAATAACCCAAAAAAATTATTCCATTTTTCAGTACTAGGATTAATAATTCAAAAGTGAAGTTAGAGTAGGTTGAATAAAAATAATAACTTCCTAAGGAGCTATATTAATAATGTATATAGAACCAAAATATTTTACCTTAATTCAAAAAAACACAAGAAGGGAAATATACCTCCCAAAGATGTGATAAGAAATATTTTTTTTTGAAAAAGCTAGGTAATGAAATACTACACAATAAAAAACATAAAAATAAACCCATTATTGTAGGGATAAAAACAAGGTGATTTGATCCCCACAAATAAATAGATATTTTATATTTGAATCTATCATTATCCTCATTTCTCTATGATAAATGGTAAAATATAAATGATATGGGAGATGCTATATCAATAATAAGATACATAGAAAATTCCATTTTTCTAATTGTGACCCTGATATTTATATTCTAAAATGAAGACATTCCAAATGATTAATGTTCCAAAGTTTTCTATAAACAGATACTCAGTAATATGAAAAAATTCGTAGGTATTAAATTAATTTTATAGATTAATTACTGAGGAGTGTTTTTCACTTTAACCATAGTAAGATTATTTGTAGGGATACAAAATTTTATAGTAATAATCCAAATTATAATTTACATTTATATGAGTAAAATTCCAAAATAATTTGTAACATTTTTCAGAAATTCTATAAATAATAAGAAAACTGACTACTCATGATGAAATAATCAATCAAAAATAACGATCCAATAAATAAAATTATCATTATATTGAACAACATAATAGAAGTTCCAAATATAGGTACCCTTTAATGATTTAAAAATTTTGAGATTAACATTTTGAAAAATGTATAGATTGTCCCATTGAAACTCAGTTGAAAATAAATCATAAATTAAATTACATTAATTTTAAAATCATAAAAGAACATTTAAATTATTTTAAAAGGACATTATTTTATCGTTTATAATTTTTATAAATTATTAAATATAATTCATACATAAATTTATTTTTCAAAAACTATTTTAAAAATTTAAAACATACTCATTACCTTTTTTAAATAAATATGAATTCTACCACATATATCGATGAAAAATAAAATAACATCAATAAACCATATAATCATTTGTAGAAATTCATTAAATTACTTATAGGACATAGACACATACATTTTGAATCCATGTGAAAATAATTAAATATCAACTAAGGGTTATACTAATCCATGCATTTATCTCCCCATGGATTTCTAGATGATGCGATTGATTGTTTGTGATTATATCATCCCTCTTTTCAAACAAATATATTATTAATATCAATATACTATTAATACTGATAAAATAAATAATAATTTTTTTATGAAAACTCAAAATCGAAGACTCATAACCTAGTATAACATGGAGGATCAACGCTCAGAATGCCTAAAATCATTCCAGACACATCCCACAACTACCAATCCATTTTCTAATTTTCTATATAAAATTTTCCATCACTCCCCATATGACAATGGTTTCTTTGATACAATTTTATCACAAACTATCTTGGATCACCCATAAACTAGGAATGTGATCCTCATTGTGGAATATCATTGCGGAATTTTTTTATCCCCACTATCTGGGAACACTTTCTATTAAAATATAAATACATAATTGTATTGATTATACACCTAATAATAATATTATAATTGTGGCAAATTTCTATTAGTATTCAAAAATGATGAATATAGAACTATATTTATTTTAAAAATAAAACTTTTCGATTAAATATTTTAAAAAAAATAATGATTAATAATATATAATTTAATAACCAAAGTATTGTTTTCAATAGAGATAATATAATTGATAGATTTCACCACACGTTATATTAAAACCATGATTATTTTTTACTTTTTATAATTGTTACATAATTGGTGGGAATAAATAATAATAAATTAATTTTTAAATATATATATTTTTATATAATAAAACAAAATAAGTTCCCATTAAATATTAACACAAGAACTATAGTTAAGAAACAAATAACATTTTTTTCTATTAGATACCACATTTAAATTAGGATATATTTTTTAATTTATACACTGTAAAAAACCACATAATTATAGAATAGTAATTGTTATTTTTAGTTAGATAATTAAATAAATATAAACAATTTGAAATAAATTATACTATAAAACTTGTTTTAGGGTCAAAAACATTGTTTTTCTAAATGGTAGTCTTCCCTCCATTTGATGGATCCTTTGATTTAAATATAGTTTTGTTCACATTAATATTCAATATATGACTGAATAATAATATTTTATTAAATATTAATAAAATAAATAAGATTTCATGATTTTTTTGTATTTCTCTAATATATATCATATTTTAATGAATAATGAAAAGTAAGGTATTTTAATTCAAAAACACTTTTTCATCAAATTCATTTATATTGATAGAATATATTTTTAATTGTTCTTAATGTATAATAAGATTATATATATATAAATGAGTTTAATTTATGTTATTTAAATAATATTCATATTGAAATTTGATATAAAAACTATGGAAACATAGGAATTATTTACTTAATTAATAAATATTTTATCTCACTCCTTCAACGAGAATATGTTTCATTTCATTTATACCAATTATGTGATTTTAAATTTTAAAAATTTATTCTATATTTAGAATAATTGTTCAAAATTTTGTAAATATGTGCCCATATATTTTTTACAGTATGAATTGTAATTTTATTAATATTTCTATTATAATGAATAAAGGTAAATCATGAAAATAAATGTTAAAATAACAATATAACAACATTAAATTCATCTTTAAATTTTTTTATTTTAATATTATGTGTTTTTTTGACCAAAATCAACCAACGAATAATATTATTTCCTTTTCATGCCACTTCTATGTGAGTAAGAGTTATATAATATTATATTCAAAGCGAATAAGATTGTGTCTCACCTTCGTTTTTACCAAGTAAACTACTTTTAATGTTTGGTTATATAGGTGATGTGTAAGACTATAATTGGTAATTTTAAATATAAAATATTTATCTATATCATTATAATTTTTTTAATAATTTTTTGTAATGAATTAATTAAATTAAATTATGACACAATAATGATGTAGTAATTTCATTATAAATGAAACAATCAAATAAATGATATTAGCTATATTAAAATTAAAAATAATCTGATATAATTAATGTCATACATGAATTATAAGGATAAATTTGACATGGTATTATTATATATATATTTTTATAATTTACCTTTATGTCATCCTAGTTTTAATAAATCATGAACTGAATAGTGTTAAAATAGTCAATATTGTTATTTTAAATCAAGTAATATTTTATTAAAAGATATAAAACTTTGAAAAATACAAAATTTGAAATATTTATTTGAATATGTCATAAAAAATCATGAATTAATCATTAATGGGTCTTTTTAATTTCATTGTAATTATATAAACCATTAAAAATTATATTTCATGATATCATGGTTAGAATGAAAGCGGTTAAATTAGGGTTAATTAAAATTGATATTGATTAAAAAATAGGAAATACTTGCCCAATTTTTATTATATAAATTTATTTAGTCCCATATTACTCATATATTAAAAAAGGAAAAAAATTCCATTTTTTGTAGAAAATTATTTTATATTAATGTATTACATTGTTGATTTCCATGAGTTCCCCTTCCCTACCCTAAAAAGGGACACATAATTATAATTTCAATATACATAAATACCATATAGTGTAGGAGAATAAATTACAAAATAAATTCATATAAACCCTAATCACATTATATAGTATATATATTATGAATAAAAATCACCTTAATGGTGTTAAGGTGCAAAATAATGGAGATAGTCTGAGGAATAAGTATCATTTTTAATTGATTGTTTCTATTTTATTTCATCATCCACATCCTTAAAATCATCTTTATCCTTGAATAAAGAACAAATAATGTATCCTAAATATAGTAGTATGATACAATGTTAATATCATTACCTAAATACCTCTCAAATTTCATCAAATGGGAAAAGGTTTATTTGTTCATGTGTTCGATAGACTACAACTGCACGAACCAAACTAATTTTCTTCATTCACCATCACTAAAGGCCAGTTAAAATGACGAAATTATTGACAATATATTATATTAATGAAATATTTATAATAATTAAATAATAATATATCGATTATGTTTATACCTTTAAATGCATATAGAATAAGATATTTTAGTTCGTGCATACGTTTGAACTATCCATCCACGGAGCGATATGGTTCTTTTTTCTTAATCAAATAAGCTAGATTATATAAATTGTAATATTTAAAAAACTAATTTGAAATTAATGATATAATTAACATGATGTAGTTATAAATTAATAATTACATACATTTAATAAATGATCAATGAAAAACAGAATCATTAATTATAGTGCCACATCCTTAAATATTACTTAATCTTGAGCAAAGTTATTGATTCACGTTGAATATTTTACTAGATATAGAGTTTATATAATAGGGAAATAAATATTATATAACAACATAAATATTAAAATATATAAATGTCTACGAACTGTGCATTTTTCACATAGTTAAAGTATTTAATATAAAAAATGATTTATTTTATTACTAATCTTATTGACTTATTCAATTCACTATGCCAAACTTATATCTAACGGAAAACATTTAAAAAATGGTATGAGAAAAAATTTCAATAGGTGATACAAAATAAAGAATGAAATTGATATTCCATGAATATTTTAAACTCATGAAAACATTTTCACAAAATCTTACTTAATACTGATAATACCTCACCCTTCATCATACTTCATTAAATCAGAATATTACTGAAAAAAGTCTTTGTAATAAAAAAAATAAAAAGAAACTTGTGGAATCTGTATCATACTTACATTTTAGTTTTCACTAAAAAAATGGAGTACCCATCATGGTTACATTTTTAATGTCTATTTGTGTATATTCTATAATCGATAAGAAGAGACTGTAACATTTAGCTATGTATCATTACCCAATGCATTGGAGACATATCATGGCATCACCAGCCATAATTTTACCACAAAAACACATGTATACAAATAAAATTCATTTGAACCTTAATGTAATAATCACACACAAAACAAGCTTAATATAAAAATAAAATTTCGATACTAAAATCACATGATATAATTTCTAGATATTTATATAATAGATACATTATCAAACAATTTTCAATACCAAAATTTCATGATAAGGGAAAATGGAATTTAATTTTCTTTTAAAAACATTACATCTTATATAGGAATCCAAATACTAAATAATTATTATGGTGGCAAAAATGTCCTTATCAACATAAATGTTAAAAATATGATGTTTTTCTATTAGTAAAATTATTCATATAAAAATATTACATTTTCAATATGTTGAATGAAATTAATAATCAATGTTTATGATTATACACCTTATATTTGGAGCTGGAATATATTATGAAAATATGCCCCAATAAAAGGTTATTGGGAAAAAGTCCCTTGCCTTGAGTATGACTTGTCTCGTACAGTATTAATGTTACTGAATAATAAACTTGGTATAATTTTTAATATATTGAGAAAATTTTTAAATTTTATTATCCCTTTTATATCACTTATTATAATGTTATAATATTTACACAATTATTAATGTTTATATTAGATGGTTTGACGACATTAAGTACTTGAGTTAAAAATGAACATGGTTTGGTGTTATTAGTCCATTTGGTGATAAGAATAATTTTTCATAATGATATTCTATTATATTAAAATAAATTTAATTGAATAATTATAATTTTTAACAAATTTATTCAGTATTTTTATGAAAAATGAACAATGTTATAATAACGGAGACAATATATCATACATACAAATGAGTAATGTATCCAGTTTTCATTTATCATTATGGAAATAGTGATTATCATTTCTATAGAATTATAAAAATATTATTAAAATCATAATAATAATTTTAATATACATAAATATATCATTCATGTGATGTGGTGAATAAAAAAGATTAAGTGCCCTTCAAGGAGGTGATAGCTTACTAATATAGATGAACAACTTTATCATTTTAATGTGAATTGATTGTACAAAAATAATGTCTATATTATTCCATTGTAATGATAAATATATCATGAATGTAATATAATAACATTAACTCTATAATTATGACTTGTTTGGGGAGACAATAAGGAAAAATGAACTATATCGGTTCGTGAGGAGGTATCCCACCGTACACACACAAAAATGGTAATTTCACATATGATGCAATTGGAGATGGATTTAGTTGATGTTATTAAAATAATTATGTCTCGGTATATTGAGGAGTTTTAATTTATTATTTCATTACGGTTTTGTGTTTTTTAGAGATGTGGAAGAATAAATGAAATATAAATAGTAAATAAAAATGATACCTCATCATTGGATGAACACATTTAATACACCATAACACCTATATGGAAGGTGTTATTAAAAAAATAATGCTTTTTTAATTTCAGGATGGATAATATGAAGGGTTTTGGGTAGATCATGTCAATAAAAACTATTTTAGAAGTATAATGTCATGACCCAACCCTACAGGTCTCGAGCTGCAACTACCCCAAGCCCGCCTCCATAGGCTAGGGGCTGGACACAAGTGTCGAAGGAGTGAAAATATTGGGCAGGCCTTTGCCTATGTACCTGTACACACACACATATCCCACCCAATGTAGAAGTGTATAGTAAAAAAGAAAACCAAAGGGCAAACAACTATAACCTGACCACAGTCATGCATCAACTTCTAAATAGATAAAAAACTAATGTGCTATCAAGATGCTAAAAAGAAAAGGAAAAAAAGATGCCCCTACTAGAAAAGTTCCACAACCCGGAAATAGGTAAAAAAAGTAAACATGTGGTGAGTCTCGCACCTGAAAGACTTACTATGACCACCGAATGCTGCCCAATATCTTATGTCTTCTACGATCCTCTGTAGTCTCGATCGAGTTGTCTGTTGTCTGCAAGGGCACACTAAGTACGGGAAAAGACTAAGAAGGAGTGAGTATAAGGACACTCAGTAGGATTCTCTGAAAGCTCTAGGGAGAAACAAAGGAGGTAGTAAACGGTAAATGATAGACAGAACAATGTAAAAGTACAATAGAGAGATTGCAGCTCAACTCATCAAAAGAAAGGAAGTAGACTCGTCCCAACCATGATGAGATAGACATGGAATGCTCGTGTCATACCACGTGTTTCTTGGACCCTCCGAGAAGGAGAGTAACTTGACCCAAGGAGTGGGAACATATATAGGGTGTAAATATATATAATCAACAAGAAACCATAACGAGTGCATTAGGGGATTTCCATCTCCAAGCTCAGCCCAGGATAAGTCTCCAACTGTTCTATGGGTAGCCATCACTTATTCCCAACAGTTATGCACGTCAAATCATCCTTATCGCTAAACCGTACAACCAAAAAGTCCTGCTCTGGTAACCACTAAAAACCTACTGACTAGCCTTGTCGAAAGGGGTTGAGTCGGAATGAAGTAATCGGGTGACCCACTGCCTAGCCTTACTGGAGGGTAAACCCTAAAAGGTCGTCGGGTGACCCACTGGCCAGCCCTGCTGGAAGGAAAACCTTAAATTCAATGTGTAAACCACTGCCTAGCCCCGATGGATGGTAAACCCTAAGGTCAATGGGTAACCTCTTACCCAGCCCTACTAGAGTTTAAACATGGAACTGGTCTGATAACTCCGCACTGCTTGTACCATCACTGGATTTCGCTAACATCACGACCGAGCATTGGGTTGGAGTTCGTCAAAGGATCCTCTGACCAACGTCCTTTCATGTTTCCACATTTAATGAGATCTCAAAAGAGGCTCGGCATTCCCAAACTGATTACACCATTGATGTCCTCACAGAAAAACACTCGAGATAGAATAATTTCTCATAGGAAATGGAATTCTGATGATAAGGTTATTCCACACCACTTTATGCCCATATGGTGTCTTGTGGGTCCCACACCTCTGTCCTGAAAGAGGCCTATGGGGCCCACACCTCAACTCCCACTTCAACTCCCGAAACCACCCTGGACCACTGCTTCCTAACGCCAGGGTCACAACGTCATTGACGATGCCTCAAACAGACTCCAGATTTGTTCGCACCATCCGAAGGAAGAATACCGTCATAGTACATAACGAGAGTGAAGCGCCACCGAGCCCCCGTATTGAGAATTAAAATCTCTTGAGACCATTCCAAAATCATTGTCTAGAGCCGAGGATTGCACAGCCAGAAATGACATGCAAAACAGACACCTTTAGTTGAAGTTACGGGTGTTCGAAGTCAATGGACGAACCCCCTTGTGTGGGATCAGCCCAGTCCGGCCGGTCCACCCGGCCGGGCCGGCCCACACCAGCTAGCCCGGATATCCCATGGAATCATCAGAAAAAGAGAAAAGATGACCATATAATTTCCCGGGGCCACCCCAGACACCCCGGGACTCTAAATTTCGATCTGAAATGATTATTGGGAAGATAAAATCGATCCCTACACAACTATGGGCTTTGCTCGACAATCAAACATCACTTCGAAAAAACAAATTACATTTGTATGAGTTAAGGGAATTAAAATATGAATATTAACGAGCCTACCTCGTGGGGAATAGCTTGACGCTTAACCAACAATCCACTGGAGCCGCCACCCACCTTGGATTGGGAAAGAAAGGGTTGAAGATGGTTCTCCCTTGTTGGGAAAAACATGAGCCATGGGGATGAACAAGGGGGAGAAGAGGGTGGGGGTGGTGTGTTTAAATAGAAAACACTTAAACCCCCACCCATAGGCCCCATACCCGATCATTCAGCGGGGTCGGGGTTATGTTTCCCCTGAGGTAAAATTCACATTCTGAGCGCAACAAAGGTCTCAGAATTTTTATCCGAGCCTCCGTTCGAAAGTTTCAAAGTACACTCCTGGGGCCTCCAAATTACAAAACTTCCCTGGTGGTGTTTTACAAAAAAGAGCCATGCCCATGAATGTTACACCCATCCTAGGGTAAAAAGCATGTTCTTGACTCAATGGTTCCCTCTGTTTTCCCATCCGATCAACCGTTCATGAGTTATTCTGTTTATTTGACATGTCCCGTGTGACCGCACTTAAAATTTAATTCCATCCACACTGGGGCTCATAATCAAACGTCGTCTGAACTCCCTTCTCTAGGATAACATCAAGAAAAAAAATCAATGTCTTGCAGGCTCAAAACCTGGGTTCTTAAATCATTCCCTATTTCAATTTTTTCATCCCCAAAAACCAAAACTACAAAAACAACTCAAGATACTTAGCCCGCATCTGTGTCTCTCATTCCTAGGTGATCTCCTGCACTCTCTCGTGCTGCCCCAGCACACGAACCAATGGAATTGTCCATCCGCACAATGTCCTCTCCTTCTGGTCCTCAATCTCCATTGGGTGCACTGAAAATGTTTCACCATCCTCGGCATCCAAATCTCCCTAGTTGATAACATACATGGGGTCGTGAATGTAATTCATCAACTGCAAAATATGGAAGACTTCATGCACCCTCTCCAGCTGTGGGGGTAGAGAATGAAGGTAGGCCACTTCACCAAACCTACACACAATATAAAATTGTCCGATGAACCTTAGGGATAGCATGCCTCCCCAGCTGAACCTCAGTGTCCCATGCCGTGGAGAGACTCACAAAAAGACATGGTCCCCCTTCTCGAACTCCAAAGTCATGCAATGACGATCTTCGTAGGACATCTATCTGCTCTGAGCCGTCCTCATCTACTCAAGAATGACTGGAACCTTCTCTGTCGTTGCCTACACCAACTCTGGGCCCACGAGGAAGGTCTCCCCAACCACTGTCTAGCACAACGGTGACCTACACGGTCTCCCGTAGAGGACCTCAAAAGGTTCCATGCTGATAGTAGAGTAGTAACTGTTGTTGTACGCGAACTCCACCAAAGGTAGGTGATCCTCCCAGCTCAGGACAAAGTCTAGCACTAACGACCAGAGCATATCCTCCAACACCTGGATAGTGCACTCAGACTTCCCGTCCATCTATGGGTGGAATGTTATACTCATCCACTGCTGATTACCAAACTCCTCCTACAGGCCTCACCACAATCACGATGTAAATCACGCGTCGAGGTCGGAGACAATCATCGAGGGTACTCCATGAAGGTCGACGATCTCTTGAACATACTGCTGCTCAAGGATTTCCACCGAGCTCTACACCTTGATGGAATGGAAGTGCGCCGACATTGTGAGTCGGTCCACTATCACCCAAATGTAATCATTGCCCTTCACTATGCGTGGAATCCCTGTGATGAAGTCCATAAATCATCCATCCCACTTCCACTCTGGGATATCATGGGGCTGAAACTACCCTGTCAGAACATAATGCTCTGCCTTCACCTACTGACAGGTAAGACACCATGAAACGAACTAAGATACAATCTAATTCATGCCATACCACCAAAACTACCACTGAAGGTATTTGTACATCTTCCCCACACCAGGATGTACAACCAATTTAGAGGTGTGGAACTCCCATATCACCTCCACCTGCATCTCCACTGGTACTACAGGTCAACCCTAGAACAAAATCTTTTGATTCCCTCCTTCATAATACCCATTGTGTGTGTCGCCCGTGGATATTTGATCACACAATACCGCATTGTCAACATCCCCCAGCCGCGACTCTTTCACATGCTCAAGGAGAGAAGATGTCAAAACCATTGACTATAGAAAATTAGTATCCTCCTATTTATCCATGGTCATATGAAGGGATTCCAACTGCTCCAAATCTTTCGGCACTAGACGATCTTGGGACTTCCTACTAAGGGAATCTGCTACTATGTTTCCCTTCCATAGAGTGTAGAATATCTCGAAATCATATTCCTGCAGAAACTACGGCCATGGAATTTTCATCTGATTCAAATCTCATTGTGTGAATATATAATTGAGGCTCTGGTGGCCTAAGTAGACCACAAAATTCTCACCCAGAAGGTATTGACTCCATAACTTCATTGCGAAGACCACTACTGCCAGCTTAAAATCGTGAGTCACATAATTTTGATCATGGGGCCTCAACTGCATTGACCCATATGCAATCACTGCCCGCTGCAGCATCAGCACGCACACGAGCCCAACACCTGAAGTGTCGCATTACACTACTATCTCAACGCCCTCCTCTGGTAGCCTCAACACAACAGCACTAGTCAGCCTATGTCTTAACACCTCAAAGTAATTTTGAAATTTATCATTCCAGGTGAACGGTCGTCCCTTCTGCGTCAATGCGGTCAAAGGTGAAGTAATCCTGGGGAAATATTCCACAAAAATCCTTTACTATCTTGAAAACCAATGATGCTCTGCACCTCTGACACATTCTTGGGTGGCTCCCAAGAAATCACCGCCTCTACATTTGTGGGATCTATGGCCAATCCCTTCTCCGTAATGACATTCCCCAGAAAGTGAACCTCACGAATCCAAAACGGACACATCAAGACCTTCCCATACAGCTGGTTCTCTCAGAGTAAGTCTAGGACCATCCTCGAATTCTATGTGTTCTCATCTTCTATTGTATATTAGATGAGTATGTCGTCGTTATAGGCAAACAAAAATAGGTCCAAGTGCAGCTGGAAGATCTGGTAATCAAATCCATTAAAATAGAGGCGGAATTCATCACGCCAAACGGAATCACCAGAAACTCATAATGACAATATTGACAAAAGAATGCCAACTTCGGGATGTCATCCTCAGTAACCCGTGACTGGTGGTATCCGGATCGAAGATCAATCTTGGAGAACCACTTCGCACCTCTCAACTGGTCGAAGAGGTCGTCGATCCCTATCAAAGGGTACTTTTTCTTTATCGTGGCCCAATTCGGGAGATGATAATAAACACAAAGCCACATACTCCCATATTCCTTTTTCACTAACAGAACCGGAGCTTCCTAGGGGGACACACTAGACCTGATGAATCCCTTATCATGAAGGTCATCCAACTGAAGTCGTATATCCCGAAGCTATGTGGGTGTCATCCAATAAGCTTCTCATGATATCAGGGTAGTCCCTGGCTGCAAGTCAATTCATAACATCATCTATCACCTTATAGGTAGTCTTGGAACAACCTTGGAAAAGACGTCCATGTAGTCCTCTACAACGGTAGGGATCCAGGTGAATGTATCGTCTACTGATCTGAGATCCATGCTCACCAAATGGTGAAAAAATGTCTTGGTATCATACTCATAGTACACATATTTTCTTCCATGTGGTCTCATTCCCCAAATATGGTGAACCTCGTCCCATCAGAAAACACACCTCTGACTCATATGTGACGACCAACGATTTGGGCATGAACAATAGAAATCCAATCCATGACCAGGATGGCGTCATATGGTTCCAACGTGATGAAGAGCAGGTCCCACGTGAAACACCCTCCTCCGAACGATAGTCCACACTGTCTGCAGATAAAGGTCACTAATGAGGTGATTCTTGTAAGAACCTTTAGGCTATGTTATGGTTTTAGCACCTCTATGAGAAGCTCCAACTCACATACCAACAGCAGCGATATAAAGGAATGACTATATCCTGTGTCTTCTAGTACCGAAGAAAGAATAGAGTAAACGGAAAGCGTACCTAGAACCATTTCATGTGCAGGGGGGTCATGAAGGTCCATAGCCTGAAGCTTCCCGCGACTCCTACCACCAGCTACCAGAGCCTGGCATGCGCTTCCCGGTGGTGGTGGTGGAAGGTCCTCAAAACCCCATCCTAAACCCCCAGGTCCAGCTAATCTACCTGCGCCGCCTCCCTGAGGACCACCCTATCCTCGCCTGGGGGATCCCCTGTCATGACGCTGCCTCTGCCATAGTGGGGCGCCCCCTGCCTGATGCGGCTGCTCGGTACGCCTAGTCGGGAAGTCCCATTATTGGTGGCCATGTCCGTTATAGGCATAGCACTAGCTCTCTAATTCCTTCCCTAGTGCTCCATGGCGCCACTCTGGTGTACGAACCTACCCCTGTGTCTACTCACGGAAGGGCCTCCTCAACCGAGGCCTTTATCTTTACCGCCTCCCCATCACCGAGGACTCTACTCTGAAGTGGCCACTAAAAGGCTATGTTAGCTGGCGTCAGTCATCCAAGAAGCTCTCTATCACGAGCACCCACTCTAGCACCTCGACATAAGTTCGGATGCATTGGGGAAATACACTAACACAGATCTCCTTATGAAGACCTTGCCAAAACATCCGCGCACGAAAGTAACTATCGCGGATCATATCTTGTGAGTAGCATGTCATATTGGTAAACCAGGCCGAGTAATGTCCCACGGTCATCCCCCCTGGTTCAGCTCTAGAAGCTCCGGAATCCGAATGGAGAATAACCAAGAGGGGGATTAATCCTCCCAGAAGAGCTGATGAAAGCTATCCCATGTGAGAGACGACTCGTCATGGGTCTGTGTAACCAACCCCCACCAATGCCCCGGTCATCCCGGGGAAAAGGCTGGTAGCTAGGGATACCATCTGGTCCGCTAGTGTCCATACCATCCTGAAATGATGGTCCACAGACTATAGCTATCCTTCTCATGCATATGGATCCGGGTCTCCAAGGAACTTCTGTAGTCACTAACGCTAAAAGTCTTAGAGTTCACTCAGCCTATGCTCACCCTCGGCCTATAGTGCTAGTACTAACTTCTTCTCCTTAGGTGGAGGGGATACTGCGGAAGCCCTGGGTAGAAGGGAATATTGTGAGGGTACTTGAACTGATACTTCGTCGGTCACTAGGTCTTCTTCATGAACTGGAGAGGGTAACCTGGTTGGCTACTGTTGTGGGGGAATCCTGAAAATTATCAAGGAATACCGTGATCAGATTAGAATCTGTATATATATATATATATATATATATATATATCGGTTATAAAAAAGGGGATCTAACTGAAAAAGGACAGTCAATTACTCAATCCTACGAGATGCTTGTTCCGAGGATCCTAGAAACAAGTGTCTCAGTGCGTCGAGTCGACCAACGGGTTATCAGGGTCCTGCTGAATGGATATGTCGTCTGCTATTACCATCACTGGACTCTCTAACCTGAGAGCTTCTCTCGAGACATGTCGAAACAATTGGCCTAAATCCCAACAAATTCCTTTTTAGGGATGTTCGAACAATTCCCCAAGGAATGAACCTCCTTTGATACCACATTTTCATGACCGGACCCTACTGGTCTCGAGCCGTAACTACCCCAAGCCTGCCTCCATTGGCTAGGGGCTGGCGACAAGTGCCAAAGGCGCCAAAATCTCGGGGAGGCCTTTGCCTATGTAGCTATACACACACACAACCCACTCAATGCAGAAGTACATATTAAAAATTAAACCAAAGGATAAACAACTATAACCCAACCACTGTCATGCATCGACTTCTAAATAGAAAAAAATGAAAAGTGCTGACAAGATTCTAAACTGAAAAGGGGTAAAAATGTGCCCAACTAGAAAAGTGTGACAACCCAGCAATATGTAACAAAAGTAAATAGATGGTGAGTCTCGCACCTAAAATACCTACTATGACCACCAAACACGGCCCAAGCTCCTATGTTCTCTACACTATTCCATTGTCTCGATGGACATGTCTATCGTCTGTAAAGTCACACCATGTGCGGGAAAAGCCCAAGTAGGGGTGAGTATATAGATACTCAGTAGGATTCCCCAAAAGATCATGGGAGAAAAAATGATATACTAAATGGTAAATGATAGAAAAAACAATGAAATATTATAATAGAGAGATTGTAGCTCAACCCAAAAAAATAATTGAAGTAGACTCGTCCCAACCAAGAAGAGCTAGACACGGAAAGCATGTGACCTACCCCATATGTCTTCACCCCTCTTAGAAGGAGAGTAACTAAACAAAAGGAGTGGGAACATAAGTGGGTTATATATATATATATATTCTCAACAAGAAACCCGAACGAGTGTGTAAGGGAATCTCTATCTCCAATATCCGCCCATTATAAGTCTCCAATAGTTCTAAGGGTAGCCATCATTGATGCCCAATAGTCCCGCACATCAACGATTCCTCATCACTAAACAGTGACACTAAAATCTCTTTATCTGGTAACCATGGAGAAAAACTACTGACTAGCCTTGCCGAAAGGGGAGAAGTCTGGAAGAAGTTGTCGTGTGACCCTCTACCCCGCCCTACTAGAGGTTAAACCCTTAACGATCATCAGGTGACCCACTACCCAGCCCTGCTAGAAGGGTAAACCCTAAAAGGTCATCGGGTGACCCACTGCCCAGCTCCAATGGAGGGTAAACCCTAAGGTCAATGGGTAACCCACTATCCGACACTACTAGTGGGTAAACCCGGAACTAGTCCAATAACTCCACGCTACCAGCGCCATCAGTCAGTGTCTCTAACATCGCGACCGTGAGTTGGGTCGGAGTGCATCAAAGAATCTTCCGACCAACATCCTTTCATGTTTCCACATTTAATGAGATATTGAAAGAGGCCTTGCACACCAAAATATAATACACCTTTGTAAAACTGATGAGAAAACACGTGAGATAGTCTATATAATAGATGAAAACAGAGTCATGGTAAAAAGTTTATTCAATGCCGCTTTATGACCATACGGCGTCTCGGGGGGCCCACACCTCAGTCCCAAAATAGGTCAGGCGAACTATGCCATCAAGAAGCTCTCAAAAGAATATGCCAAAAAAATTACACATTCGCCTTGAATTGAGGTCTCATGAAAAAGTCACCAAACGATGCTCACAGCTTAATAGACGGCATGTGGGGGCCACACCTCAACTACGACTTCAACACCTGAAACCACCCTGGACCACTTCTTCTCGACACCAGGGTCACAATGCCGTTGATTGTGCCATAAACGTACTATGTATGTGTTCACGCCATCCGAATGATAAATCACGTCGTAATATTTATCTACTGTGACTCACCACCGAGCCTCCTTCTCGTGAATTAAAATTTATAGAGACTATCTCAAAACCTCCGTCTCGAGCTGAGGATTGCATTACCACAAACGGCACGCGAAACAGACACCAGTAGTGGGTGATACAGATGTCTGAAGTTAGGGGATGAACCCCCTTGGGCTACACCGGCCCGATACGGCCATTCCACACGGCCTGGGCCAGCCCGTGCCGTCTGGGCCGACTGCAGACCCGCGGTCCACTGCGCCGACCACCGGACCACCCCTTGAATCGCTATAAAAAGAAGATAATAGGAGGAAAACTTCCCAGGTCTACCTCAGACACCCCGGGACTCGAAAATTTGATCCCAAATAATCATTGGGAGGATAAAATAGATCCCTACAGAACTATGGGCTTCTCTTGACGATCGAACAGCATTTCGATGCAACAAATTTATTTTGAAGCGGTTGAGGGAATTGAAAATTGAAAATGCACAAGCCTATCTTGCTGGGCGTAGCCAGACGCTTCATCAACGATCCGCCGGAGCTGCCACCGCCATGGAGAGATAGAGAGGGAGGCATAAATGAGGTTCTCCCATGTAGGGAAGAAATTGCGCAAAGGGGAAAAACAAGGTGGAGATGAGGGTGGGTGTGGTGTGTTTAAATAGAAAACACTTAAACCACCAGCCCATAGGCCCCTTACCCAAACTTTTAGTAGGGTTGGGGATAAGCCGCCCCTAGGAAAAAATCCATGTTCTGATCAAAACAGCGGTCTTATAATTTTAATCCGAGTCTTCGTTCAGATGTTAGAAAGTACACTCCCAGGGCCGCCAAATTATGAAAACACCCCTGGTGGCATTTTTCACAGAAGGGTCGCGCCTACAAAATTTACAGCCCTCTTACGGTAAAAGGTATGTTTCGGACTCAATGGTGCCCTCAGTTTTCCCATCCGAGCAACAGTTCAGGTGTTATTCTATTTATTTGGTGTGTCCAGTGTGACCACACTTAAAATTTAATTACAGCCACACCGAGGCTCAAAATCACTCATTGTCTGAACACCATGCTCTGGAATAACATCAAGAAAAAAAAATAAATGTCTTACTAGCTCGAAACCCAGGTTCGTACATGTGAGTAAAAGATATGAGTGGGTAAATTTATATATGATAGGGGAGGGTCACCCAATAAAGATATAAAAATAATATTTTATTATAAATTATTTTTTAAATAAATATTATTCCAACATGAGTTATATTGAATAAAAGATATTATGGTTTAAAATAATCTCATACAATAGTTCATAGACATGTATTGGTATCATTTTAAACGTTATATTTTCTATTAACCCTTAATTAATAAATTTTAATTTCAATTGTGGTACAAAAATTTTATATATTGAGAGGCTATAAATGGTACCTATATGTGGCCAATATCCCATAATTTGAAACTTTATGAACTTTTAAACAGTATTTTACTAAATTTGTAATTTAAATTTTTTTAATTAATTTAATAAAATATTATTTGTATAAAATATCAATCATGTCATTTTTTACACTATTCATTTCATTGAATTTAAATAAAATCCCAACATATATATAATATATAATTAAATCATTTAATAGATAAAAAATTTGACACATTAACCTAAAAAATTTGTGTAGTAAAATAAATAATTCAAATTATATTTAATATAATATTTTCCATATCATTTATTTGATATTTCTTTTAATAATATAATTAATGTATCACTATTGTTTCCATATTTATCGAAATTATTTATTCATTAAAAAATACTAAATAAAATACCACAATATAGATAATTTCATTATGCATCGATAAGCTATATATTTTTTATGTTATATCATATTTATAACTATATAAATTTTTTTATTATAATAATTAATAAGAGGGTGACATGTGGACACACTCTTTTGATTTAATAATATTTATATCACTATCATAGGAAAATAACCTTAAATTATTAAATTTTGATCACTAGGTTTTAATGGCCTAATTATATAAATATAATATGATTTTGGTGTGTGTTGGGATAAATTAATTATCCGTATTATATTATTTATTACCCAAATATACATAATTTACATTTAACCTTGGTAAATAAAAATTATTAATGTTACTATTCATAAAATTGAAAAAATTTAAGTTACCGATTTAAAAAATTTTGATATAATTATTTAATATATATAGTACATTTTTAAAAATTTAAACCACATATGTTTTAGTGACTAAATTAAAATCAGTCCTTGTGGTCCAAACATTAAAACATGTTCTTAAAAGTAAAAACCATCAAAATATTGGCATGTGTTTATATCTAATTTAATATGAAATTAAATCCATTGAAAAAAATTATATTAAATGATAAAGACATAATATAACTATAAACATTAACACCATTTAAATATTTTTACTAATGATATAAATCAATTATAAGAAAAATAAGTTCTGAATTAAAATACAGTATTTCTTAATATTCATTAAAATATGAATTTTATCAGCAAAATGGTAGAATATTATTCATACGAATTTTTTATGACCCAATTACAAAGAATATATTTATTTTTTCAAAAATAACTTATTAATGTGTAAAAAACAATATTTAAAATGTTTTTTGCATGAAGGAATAATAAAATTACCTTTTATATATATCATCTCTTTTATGCCAAAAACTAGATTTATTATTATTTTAAGCCCAAAAATTGTATTGGATGATTGTAAAAGAATTTAATAAATACATGTAAACATAATATAGTTAGTTATATTAATTCTTGCATATACAAAATAAAGTCAATAACTACCACTCGATATAATAATATTAATAATATTTTACTATTTTTTTATAAATCAGTCTTTTATGAAACATAATAATTCTGAGAAACTAATTATTGTGTGTCTGGTATGCTATCAAAGAATGATTCCCCTTTAATATAAAATTAATATAGAATTTGTAAATATGAAATGATATGGAAAATTATAATTCTATTAATACATAAGAAGTTTAATCATTCCCTCCTTTTGGAAATTGTATTCTCCAAAAAAATTCACTTATCAAATAAGTTGCAGTATTTATCCATCATATAATTTTCAGAATCCGATGTTTGTTATTCATCCAAATGTATTTCTGAAAAAACTATACCAAATAAATCACATTGTTCCTCAACAATTTCTCTCTATAGAAAATAATCTGGACTGGATATTCCTCAAAAGAAATATTATTTTCCAATTGATCTACATATGGACTCAAATCATGATTTTGTACTAACATATATGTTTGTTGCATTGAAACATGATGATAAATGTTTACCTAATATAAACATTAAGGAAATCCCAATATCCTGGTAAAACATCCAATGATATTCATAATTTTAATGTGTCCAATTAATCGTGGACTGAACATCCCTTACACACCAAAACACATCACACATTTTATGGTGAAACACTGATAAAGACAAAATCACCTACCTCTAAAGAATAATCATTTCTATAACTATCAGCATATATTTTCAACCTACTCTATGATATCCTCATGTGTTCTTTTATAAACTAAAAATTTTGTCCACCACATCTACCAATTCTTGTCCCATTATCTTCCTTTCACCTACTTCATCCAAAAATCTGTATGACAATAATGTTTTTTATGTAATCACATAAATGGTGTCATCTATATACTAGAATAAAACCAATTTTTTATAATAATCTACCATATAATGATGTTGATCCCAAAATCCTTGTTAATCCATTGAATAAGCACTTAGCATATCCTCCATGGTCTATCATGTTCATTTGGACTTCCCATAAGATTGAGGATGAAAACCTGTATTGAAATTTAATTAATTTTTAAATGACTTTTGATGACCTTTCCAAAAGATAGAAGTAGACATAAAATCATGATCAGATACAATGGTGGGAAGAATTCTATATATTCTAACTATATTTTTATTATATAATCGAGAAAGATTATCTAGAGATAATTTATATGGAATAGGATAAAAATGAGAATATTTAATGAATATATCCATAATAAATCAAATTAAATTATTACCTTATGATGAATTTGGTAATCATAATAAGAAAACCATGGATATATTTTCCCATTTCTAATCTAGTACTATAAATGACTAAACCATCAAATTTTCCACCTGCCACTCTTATTTAGCACACGGATAAGTCAAAAAGATCATAGTAAAGCTAGCAATATCTTTTGTCATTCCATCCATCTAGTAATGCTCTCAATGGTATCTTTATATCTTAGTACTACCAGTTTGAATTGAAATTTGAGAACTATGATCTTCACATAACAAATAATTATTCAATTAGGAATCAAAAGTCACTCATAAAATCTTCTCAAATGTCAAAACCCCATAACGATCAATATTAAATTCAAGAATGATAACCTTTTGAAGCAATTCTTCCTTTTTCTGCAACTCACTATCTCTTTTCTACCCTTTCTAAATTCTGATTAGTTTATATGATTAAAAAGATACTTGAAAAAAATGATTTATTTTCTACACCATAAAATCACAAGACAATTATTATTTAATAATTAACCAAAGGATCTCATTCAAATTGTATCACTGTAGATGTAGAATTACTTTTTTGACTAAAATTTTGGACCTCATTTTGCAATTTTCATGGATGATAATGAATTTTGAAACTTATAATCCTTGATTTTTTTCAACCATATTTTTTGTCTCATGTTCAATACTTTCTTAGTGGATATATAGTTCAATATGTTCTTCAGTATATAATTCATATTTTACCCCACGTATACGATGCCTCACAATTTTTAAAACAAAAACCACATCGTCAAAATTTAAAATATTTGGTAGGGTAATTTAATTCATGATTTTACACCTGGCATGAAGAATAATAAGTTACATAATCATTAAACATTAGGGTAAAACCTACTCCATTACACAAAGAAAAACTATTAGATAATAAATTCAAAATTTCTAGAAGGTAATTCTAAAATTGAAGCATTCACCAATCTTCATTTCCATTCTTGAAAACAATCATAGTATTCTTTTCAACAGATAAACATAAAACATTTTCTAGTAAAGTAATTCAGTGTTCTAGATAATCATGAAAATTTCCCCAAAACCCCAAGTAATAACCTGGTAATATAGGAAAACTATAAATTTCATTTATATTTATTGGTCCTTTAAATTATTTAGTAAACATTCGTTTTAGTAGGATCAGTTGTTTTTTCATCAATATAAACAATGTGAATAGGAAATGATATTTTTTAGACCCAAAAGTCACACTTCCTAAATTTAAAATATATTTATATTCTTTTATGGTTTTCATGAAAACCCCTTAAATATCATTCATTCTTTTATTTACTATTATAATATACCAAAATGTGATAAAAAAAACTACTAACATGCCAAATAACTCACATAAAATTAAATTAATAATTTCCATAAATAAAATATATGAATTAGTTAACACAACTGACGTAAATAAAAATTTATAATGTCCAAAACATGATTTAAATACAGTCTTCATAATGCCATCTTCCAATTCATTAAATTCATTATACATCTAACAGATGTGAACCATTATAAAAGATTGAGAACCCTCAACATGATAAAAAATCATTGATATAAGGAAAACAATACTTTTTATTTAGGATGATGTTTTTAAAGGAAATATAATCAATGTAAAGTCTCATTGAACCATCTGTCATTTCAACAACCAAGATATAATCATCCCATAGTGATGTTCTAGGACGAATGAATAATTATACAATAACTCCATTAATTTATTCATCATCTCTAAATGATAAATTCGAGCGTTTTGATAAGGGGGTTTTGAAATTATTTATCATCAAGAACTATTTGAATAATTAATTCAACTACATGATTAGTTATAATACCAAGAAACTCATAAATATATATCAACATACTCATATTTCCCTAAAACATCATTAGTATGAATATTTACATTTTGTCAATAATTATAAAATAATAACATTCATTTTAATGTTTTAATAGTATCTCATCATACTATAATGTAATCAATGGTAAGGGTTATTTCCTGTATAAAAAACAAAAGTCTTTGTGAAAAGAAACATCATCAACTCTATATTCGATCATAGAATGGAAAAATAATTCCCATACATACCTAGAATGATAACTAAATATACTAGTGAAAAAAACAAGGTTATTTGGTAAATTCATTCAAAATATATTAACATTAAGATTTATATAATTTATTTTTTCATCAAAATTCCCCTCATGAGTTTTTACACTTATTTGGATTCATTTCATGAGTTGGAATTTCCAATTTACTAGAAAATTTGATAGAAAAGAATGAATGTGTAGGCCCTAAAATAATAAATACATTGGAATAATATGAATAAATAGTATACTTGATACCACATCATTTTACTTCCCATCATCTATAAAAAGATTTTTCAATGGATTTCACCACTCATTTATACTTTTAGTCAGGATTCTCCCCATCATTCAAACTATTCATCAGACACTCATTTTCAAAATTACCCATCATGTTACATCTATATCATTTTATTTACATTATATCTGATTTTTTGTTACCACTAACATGACATTTTTCTGTGTAGTTACTTGCCTTATGTCCCGTTTTACCACATTAGTAGAACTTAACAGAATTCAAAGAAATTCCCAGTGTGGTTTTTACCAATATTTTTCCCCAAAGTAATCATAATTTTATTACATTCTGAATTATTGATGAATTATACCCTTTCACATTCCACATCAACATCTTATTCTTCTATTTTTAAAATCAAACACCACAATAGAAAAAATCTACTTCAACCTTCTCCCCACATCGACCATGTTTCTTGTAACTTCTGAAAAAATGAGAAGCCAATGCCCATCAATACATTGGATTTAATTCAGAGTAAAAATGATTAATTTTTCAATCATTATCATAGAATAAATTTGGGTTGTACCCTTTCGGTTGAGTAAATTTTTGTTCCTATGTTTCTACTGAATCCTAATCATTTCTCCATTCCATGAATTTTTTTTCCATCCTAAGGAAAACTCCCATAGGAAAATTTTTATGAATAATCCTATTTTTGAATGCATCCAACACATGATCATTAATAAACTCAATGCCCGTGAAATTAAAAAACATAGAATATCATTGATCAATTTCAAAATCAATATGTTAAACAAAAATACATTCAATTTCATTATTTAAACACCCCTTGAAATGAAAAACATTTTCAAGTTATTTGATCCACCCTTCAGCTAGAATGAAGTCATATGATCCTATAAATGATGGGGGATGTTGCGTAATGAAAATATCCCCTACCAAAATATTATTATATGTTAGATTTAAATGATCTCATCGATGGATACCACAACTATTGTTACTCAGAGTTGGTTATTCCATCATTGTAACACACTATTCAGTTCTTATTCTACTATATCGGGTTGCAAATTAAGATGGTTGTTTTCCACTAGAGGTCTTCCCATTATAAATTGCATGTTTCCTCATTATAAAATAATTATAAACATATATATCATATATGAAGTATCATTGTAATAATAAAATTCTATTTCATTTCCTTTTGACCTTAAATTGAAAATCATATATGGATAATAAACTAATAATATCTTAACACTTAATTTTATCTAAATTGACTTCTCATACCATATATAAGGACCTAGACCTAAATATTTGGTAATCATTAGTTAATTAAATAAATTACATTTGATGATATTTTTAGGATTATATTTTTAGTAATAAGGGCATAAATATTACATAAAAACTCAAATAATACAATGTAGACACGTCTACACACAGCACATTTTTTCATAAAATAAAACTCATTAAAATTAAACATTGATTCATTTTACTAATAGAAATATTCATTATTTCTACCTTAACCTTACCCATCTTTATACAAATTGGAGAAAATTTCAATTTTTTTAACACATAAAGAACATTAAGGGATTTAAAATAAGGAATGACAACATTTGTTTATCAATATTTTAATCCCATTAAGACTTTACCAAAAAATCATTATTTTCACATATATAACATAAGCTCTTAATTTTCCTCATTATATTATATGATTATTTAAAAACATTCTAGAAATACTAAATCATAAAGCTTACTTCAGGAATCTATATTATACTTGGTTTATTGAATTCATATCCACATAAGGAGTAACCTTCATGGTTACATTTGGAATACCCATCACAATATATTCCCTAAATATCTTAGGAGAAATTGTATCATGTGACTTCATCACATTACCCAAGTAATTGGAGTACTCTGTCATGTTCACTAGCCACCAGTTTGTCCCAAAATCTACCGTATATATAAATAATTCCAAACAATCGTAACATAATCATTACACATAAAATAAGAATATAAAAACAGTATCTTTACCAAAATGCAATCAAAAGGTATAATTTCATGATATTGATATAATAAATCAATTCTAAAATACATTTTAAATCCCAAAATACCGATTAATGGAAAATGGGATCTATTTTTCTTCTAAAAAGATTACGGATTTCATAGGAAGCTAATGATACAATAATGTTCATGAAGGTGGAAATTTCACTTTTTTCATTTACAATAAATTCCATTTGTTTTACCATTTAGTAAAAAGATTTGTATAAACTGAAAATTTCTTAAAACAATAGAATTAAAATATTAAATGGGGTTGATGTACACCAGATAAAAAGATGGTGTATATTATAAATATATAGATCAAAAAAAGTATATTGAGACAAAGTCCTTTAACATGAGTTTGACTTTTCTTTAACATTATTCATATTCCTGAATAATACTATTAATTTAATTTACAATTTCATATTAAACAATTTAAATTTTATTTTAACATTTATATCAGAAATTATTATGTTATAAAAATTACTTAATTATCTATCTTCACATCAGATGTTTTGTTGATATTCTTGGATGAGTTAAAAATGAACATGGTATAGTGTAAATAGTCTTTGTGGTCATACATACATCACATCAAGAATAATATTCATTACATCATTATCATTTGTATAAATCCTTATTAATTTTAAATCAAAACATTATGTATTGTTAAAATAAATTAACAATGATATAATCATGGTAATGGTACATTGTACGTACGCCTGAGTAACATTTCTGTTTTTCATTGATCAGTTTGGAAATATGGTAATTATAATTTTATCTCTCCAGAATAAAAATAATATTATTTAAATCTCAATTATCATTTAATTGTACTTATATATATCATACATGTGTTTTTTTAAATAAAAAAATAACATCTATTTATAGAGGTGATAGTTCACACGTACACACGAACGAAATTATCATTTTTATGTGAATGGAAAGTAAGAATATAATTTATAAATTAATCTCTTTTCATGATAATTATTTCATGAAAATAATATAAGAACCTTAATTATATAATTATGACTAGTCTTGACATGTGGGAATGAAAAACAAAATATATTGGTTTGCGATATGGTAGTCCTTTGTACACACAAACGAAATATTCATTTTCCATTTGATAAAATTTGAGATGGATTTAGGTGATGATATTAAAATAATGACATATATGTATATTGATGATATTGGATATATTATTTCATCATGATTTAAAGTTATTTTAAGGATATAGATGATGAAATAAAATATAAATACATAAATAAAATGATACATCTTCATTGGTTGATAACATTTAATGAACACATTTAAACCTCATTTGAAGGTTTTCTACTTAAAATAAGGATTATAAAATGTGAATATGGATTATTGGAATAGTTGTGGGTATAAAATATAAAAAATGGTTTTAGATGTTTGTGTAATAGAAAAGAGTGTGTACATTTCAACAGAAAAGGGGAGGGGATCCCTTGGAAACTCATAAAATATTAATTTATTAAAAATTAATTTTTAATTCCAATTGACTATAAAAAGTGTTTTTTAGAATATAAGAGTGTATGATCTGAAATAATCTCATTAAATATTTTTTTAGAAAAGTATTTATTTTAAAATAATCTATATATTTTGGTTTTAACCATAATTAACATATTTTAGTTTTTATTAAGGTAACAACATTTTCAACATTGAGAGGATATTAATTTTACATATATGGGGTCAGTTTAACAAAATTGAACACATTAGGGAATTTTTTAGCATAAAATTAAATTCTAATTTTAAAATATTTAATGTTTCTAATATAATTTTGAAGAATATTATTTTTATAAAATATTAATATTGTGAATTCTGACGCTATTCATTTCCTTGAATTTTATTAAAATCCAAAATGAGATATTAATTTGAAAAAAAAACATAAATATTTAATTTCTTAGTTATCAAAAAAATTCTTGGTGTACCATAAATAATTTAGATTATCTTTATTTATAATTTTTTAATATTATTTCATTGATTTTTCAATTAATAAAAAAGTTATTGCATCACTTTTGGGTCTTTATTTATTGTAATTATATAATCTATAAAAAAATTACAAATAAAATCCAATGATATAGATAATTTCATTATATTTATATATACTATTTATTGTTCAATTTTATTTATATTTATCCCTATATAAAAATTATAATTATTTTATGAAATAAGAGGGTGACATGTTGTTGAATCCTTATGTTTTAATATTATTTATATCACTTTCATGGAAAATATTCAAGTAAATGATCCAATTATGATCCTTAGGTGATAAGGGTATAACATTTTTCGTCCAATAGAATTTTGGAAGCTGTTAGGGTAATTTATTATCCTTATCTAATTATTTATTACAATAATTTACATAATTTACCACCAACCAAGGTAATTTATTTTCCAAAGTTACTATTTTTAAAATATAAAAAATTAAAGGAACATATTTACATAGTTCATACGGTGGATTTAAAATATGGAATCCATTTTCAAATATTTAAAATAAAAATTTTCTATTAATAATTATAAAATAAAACCTCATTGTATGTATTAATAAATGAGTTTTTAAAATTAAAATCCATTAAATGTTAGACCTTTGTTGAAATCTAATTTCAATATGATATTACATCCAATGAAAATAATTTTATTAAGTAGTGTAAAAATTATAAATCTAAACCACTTAAAAATATATTCAAATGATATAAATTAGACAAAAATTAAATTTTGAAATAAAATCTAATATTTTTCACTGTTCATTAAAATACGATTTTGTGCAAAATAACACCAAAAAATTATCAATACAAAATACTGATATCCTAAATCCCAATAAGAAGCTTATATTATAAAATATATCTTATTAATTTGTTAAAAACTATATTTAAATTATTCTTTCCTACAAAATGAGGTAAACCTACATTTAAAAATTAATTGATCTTTTATGCCTAAAAGATCAATTATTCTTATTTTAATCCAATAATATTTATTCGAATAATGTAAATAAATTTAATAATTATTTTTAATCAAAAATTAGTTAGTTAATTGTATTCCTACCAATAGAACATCTAGGTGATATCTACTAATTAAAATAATAATTTTAATAATGTATTTTTTTGGTGCAACTCAGTCTGGTGTGAAACGTAAGATTTCAGAGAAACTCTTTATCATATGTTGGGTAGTCTATCAGAGATAGTTTCACCATTAAACTAAAATTAATATTTAATTATTAAATAATAATAAATATAAAAAATATTATTCTACAATTTCATGGGTTGTTACTTTACTCATTTGTATGCACAACCTATCATCTCCATGGTTATAATGTTATTCTTTATTCATAACAAAAAATAAATTGTTTTATTTAAAATAATAATTTGTTTATAAATGTTATTATTATATAATGGATATTTTTCTAAATATTATTGAATCATACTACATTAACTATTGAAATCCTACCAAATTTATTTTTAACTCAAGAATCATATATTGACAAAAATTCTCACATTAAAATAAATAATTAAGTAATTATTATAATATAGATATTACTGATATAAAAAGGAATAATAAAAATGATATTGTTTATTATGAATATAAATAATTATCATATGATCAATTTTTACGAATAATATTATTATAGGTTATGAGTTAGACTCAATGTAAGAGCCATTCATTTAAAATCACCTTTTAATGTTCATTCTCAACTCTTTATTGAAATGTAACAAGGAATTATTTTATTTACATATACAAAAATAAAAGTTTCTGTCTCTTCCATGATTATTTTTTAATTTAATAGTTTCCTTACATGTTTTCATTTTTCGTATAAATGATATTATTTCATTACTATGAGAATGACTTCTATTCTTTATAAGTGAATTTTCATGAAAACAAAATTTTGATATCTCAAATTGTTTTGGTCTTGTTATTAAATAATTTTTCACGGGGATTATTCAGGGTCCTTATATTTTGTAATGATTAATATGGGTTCATCCAATTATACATAAATATATGATGATTATATCCCCATTATATATCAAGATAGGTTGTGTTAAACCAATTATAGGTTAGTATATAACAAGTGAGACATATTATATCTCCAAAATTCATTGGGTGATATAATGACAAAATATGATGATAAATTTATTCCATTGGAATGGGTGAATTTAATGGTGATATGTTAATGTTGTCCCAAATCATTGTCAGGATTTTTCTATTTATGATAATGAGTTATTTAGAAAAAAAATTTAATGGTTTTATGTTTTTCACCAGACTACGGTTTTGTTCTATTATATCTTCTACCAATTATTTTGTTCACATTCCATGTTTCAAAATGTTTTTCTATTAGGATAAGGATTAATCAAAGAAATTAAGATGTCGTGATAAATTTTATGATGATTTTTATCAAGAAAATTAAATCATGATTTCTTTTAAAATTTTTATATTTTAAAAATTATAAACTATTTAGAAGTGTGAACATTGTATTTTATGATTTGTTATGTATATGATATAGCCAAATTCTCTAAAAAATAAATCTTGAAAATACACTCTATGTGATATAAACTGCTAATTATAAATTAAATCAACCTTATGTAATTTTAATGGTGAGTTCATATAGTTGGTATGAAATTATGGTTTATATAAATATTTGTCATAAGGTGTTATTAATAGAATATAGATAATGGTTTAATAATTTATTGATAATTAAAAATGATTTAGAATTTTAAGATTACTATGTTAGCTAATATATGATATATATATATATATATATATATATATATTTGGAATTGTATTCAATAAAGAAAATATTTCAGATGTTTTTGGGAGGCATCAAGAAGAAAACATAAATCAAAATCAGCATCTCGGGATTGTCTTAATCAAAACTAAATAGTGTTTTTTTGTGATGGATATATTAACACATTCTATAATTGGATGTGGTATACATCCATGATGAAAATTAGATCGACCACAAAGGAATATTTTAATATTGATTAATTTCATGAGGCATCATCCACCATCATTTTGTGGAGCTTCAGATCTACTGGCTATTGAATGATGGATCAACACTCTGGAAAGGTTAATAAAAGTCATTTGATGTTAGGAATTCCAAAATATAAGAAAAAATGTTAATCATTTATATAGTGAATTTAATCAATAAGGTTATTTGGATAGTAATTCTTGAGAATATAATGACTTTGACACTATGTAATGGAATGATTTTAAGAGTCATTATCAAAAAAATTATTTTACTAAAATTGTTTGAAAAATAAACTATGAAGCAATAAATGGACTGAAGTAGAAATATAATGATTTTATGGCTTTGTATGAGTCCAATTTGACAATACTAGGTTGTACGTATGAAATATAATCCAATAAATTAATAGTAAAATTAATATATTTTATTCATATTTAAATCCATTTTTATGTATAGCTTTGGATTTAAGTGTGTATAAAATCGATAAAAAACATGATCATTGTGATTAAAATATTAAGATGGTGTTTTCTGATATATATGTGCCACATGATGACAAGAATAATAAGTGGTTGGGTTTGAAGGAATTTATTTAAATAATTCATTAAATAAAAATGGTGGTTATAAAATAAAAGTCCATTAATGTGAAAATTGTGGGTAAATTCATGTTAGAGAATGTCTTTGGAATTCATGGAATTTCTCCAAATGTCAAATTTTAGGACACATGTATCATGATTTAATGGATTATTTTCAAATAAATAATGACAATATGATGGTAAGATTCTAAAACTAAAATGAATTGTGTAAGTTTTATAATGTACAGCCACATATAGTGTCTTATAAGTGATATCATCAATATTGTAAATACATTTGGAGATTATTTAGGGAATAGATTGGATTTATATATCCAATTATATAATATATTATAGAGATAAAGATGAAACATTTAATTATTTTAATATTTTTTGTACAATAATCAACACATGCCATTACAAACATATAATGATGCTAAGAAATTATTAAAAGATAGAAATGAATGTTATCGTTCCCAAATTATAGAGAAAAATGAAACTGTTTGTATTATTGATTTTCTAATAGTAAATTAGTTTTTTGGATTTTTTCCAAATGAGTATCTTGGGATAATATATTATTGGGATGTGGAATTTACTGTTGACATAGTCCATTATGCTAATCCAATTTTATACCCCACTATCAAATGGATGAAATGGATATTATTATATCAAAAAATAAATTGAAGGTGTTATTTATTGTGGACAAAGAAAGACGTACAATTACATTACATTAAATTTTTAGAATACATAATAAATGTTACAAAATTAAGCCCAATGATTGTATTAGATTAGTGTCTTTGGAAACCCATATCACATTAATCTAGCTTGAAGAATATTCTACAATATCTCCCATAATGATCTTCCCCATCATATTTCCAACATAAAACATTTCTTTCTATCTGGGGTAAAAGATAAGATAAAAAGGATGAGCTAAAATGCACAGTAATGTTAAACATTGAGAATATAGATCAAACCATAATCATTAGAATGTATAAACCCGAACATAACATTCAAATGACAAAAATCATGAGTCATGAAATTAATATTGGATACTTTTAAGGCATAAATCATAAGTGAACACAACCAAGAAAATATATAATTGTCATAAAACATAGAATTGTGGCAAATAAATATGTACAATATATTATTTATATAGCATCCAAGGCATTGCATCTAATACTATATGAGAGGAAAATGTCCTTTATTAATGAAAGATTAATTTTCATTCCATCAATATATTACTGAACTGGATTTACATGTTGTTTGAGCCATGTATTACTGAACCTGATTTACTTTCCATTCCATCAATGTATACAACATGAGATATAAATCATTACCCAATGAATTGGAGGGAGATATCAGTCACACATATCTCATAATGAAATAATTCTTATATATTCCAAAAAATAAATCATTAATCGTAGCATAATCCATGAAATAAAATAGGATTCTTAAACCTCATTCTATCAAAACATAATTCATATAAAACTAATTTATGTCATTAACAAAATCAAGTAAATATTATAATACATATTGAAACATTACCCTATGATATCTTTAATGGAAAACAATTCTGATAAAAGACTTGAACATAGTTTTGAGGAAAATATACTTTCATCTTAAAAATTGTTTTCTTTTCTCAAAATCTCTTGAAAATTTAAAATAAAATAATTTCATTTAGAATAATATTGAAATATTGTAAATTAAGCTTCATTGAAATAAGGACTTATGAAAAAATAAAAATCTATTCCTGTAGTATAAGATCAAAAAACATTATCCTCGTACTATTCTTTGAAAAGTCAAAAAGTAACTCATAGGGTAAAAAGAAGAAATATTTCTTCAAAACCATATAGTAAATGCCAAAAAATTGGTAAAAATAAATTTAAACGTACATATCATAATATTAAAAAATTTATGATGACAGTTTTAGAAAACACGGACATTGATAAAAAATATAGCCCTAGTAAATACATATATATAAACAATCTCTGATAAAAATCAGATTGCAAAATTATGCCTTACAAATTTATAATCAGTAAATTCATATTCCTCATAAATATTTATATTCATATTTAAAATTCATAAACATCATAATAATAATATTATAAAAATTCATCAGTAAAATACACACCACACAAAATAAATAGATATTGTATAAATCATATGTCCCAAAAAAATATAATTCAGACAAAATAATCCATTACCTTAGGTCTGATATTCTTCATATGTATCCGAACATTCTGTGTAATTATTTTAATTATGTTATTGACTACTTATAGATGGAAATTCATATTTCTGATACCATATATGATATTATTATCATCATTTGTTAGTAACATTTCATTGTTACTCTTTATTCGGTTGTCAACTACTTTATGTTCTTATGCGTGTTTTTTTGAATAGGTTATAGTTGTCTTTTTTTAGTAATTGTTTTATCATTATAAAATTATAGGAAAATAATAATTACCCAATTTATTAATTATTTAGATTTATATAATCATGATTTAATGAGTATCTTGATAATAAATCACATCACATCGTGGAGATGGTAGGATGTACGTGGGCACGAGTGATGATATCATTCCAATATTTTTTGAATGGGTTTTAATTTGATAATGTTTTAATTTAATGAATAAGAATAATTATATAATGATAGTTTATAATTATTACTTCCATCATTATACCCATCCATATAAGCTGGTGATTAAAAACAGAGTATATCATGGTGTAGAGACGGTAAGTCGTATGTACACATGAATGGTGATTTAATTTTACATTGGATGGGTAGAATGTAGATTATGGTTGATTAATAATCCTAACAACCTCTTAGAATATATGAACTACTAGAGTTATTAACTTATAATTAAACTACTCACAAGGATGAAGTTGAAGAAGAATGAAGTTTGAAGTAATCGGTAAATAATATTACCTCTTCTTCGATATAACTTCTCTAAATATACTCATAAGCACTAGAGATGGTATTTGATGAATAAAATAACCAATATAATGTTCCTAGGAAAATTTCAAAGAGAACATTGTAGGGTTTTGTCGATCATTAATTAGTAATTAATTGTAGAGAAATGAGGGAGGAGGTGTCCTTCCATAATTTAGGTGAGAGACACTTTTGTATTTTTTTGAAATAATTAATTTATAATAATTTGAAAATATAATAAAATACCCCAAATTGAGATATATATGAAGAAAATATATCATAATATTTAAATATCATCATCCAATAAAATTTAGACTTCTGTTGATGTCAATTATTCATTATCATTTTAATGAAAAATTAGTTATTCTATTTAATATAAATTAAAATAACAATTGTTCCAAAATTAAAAGGGTTTGATATTTACTTATTTTATTTCAATTATTCTAATAATTAATAAATTATATCCTCCTATACATCATAAATATTTTTAATATTGTTTTATGATATTTAAATAATTTAATAAAAAATTATTTTTACAAAATATCAATTTTGTCATTTTTGACACTACTCAATTAATAAATTGTTAGAAATATCTAGATAAATTTTTATCCTAGAACTAAATATTTTATTTTATCCATAATCTGTAATGGATGACTTTTAAATTAATTTTATAAATTAATTAGTCCAAATTATATTTACTTTAATATTTTTAATAATATTTATTTGATATCTCAATTATTATAAAAATTACTAGATTGGTTTTGGGTAATTATTTTATAGACATATATCAAGAGTATTAATTAAAAATAAAATACTATAATGAAGATAAATTTTATATCTTTCTTGATATTATATTTATTAGAATTTATCTACTATAAAATCAAATATTAAAAATGTTATTCTTATTCATGTATGAATGTGACTACTTAACATTACTTTAAATTAAATAAGATAAAGGGATTAATTAATTATATAAGGATCCAAAGGGTCAATATCAAAAAAAATTTAAAATTATGGTCGATATATACTCAACCAATAAGATTTGGGCTAATGATTCGACCATTATGTGGTTATTAGGATTTTAATAAGAATTATTTGATTGATTTCTCATCAATTAAATAATTTTTACATCTTCAAAGAATAAGACATTAAGTTAATTATTTATTTCCTAAAAATTATAAATAAATTACCATGATGTATGTAAACCTTTTATTGTTCCATGTAATATTTATTTTCTAAGAAATCACTTATTTTTTCTTATTATATAATTATTATAATTAAAATAAATTTGAGTTTGAGATTTTTTCACATTCACTGGTTTTATTAATATCTAAAACATTTTCTTTCTCATGTGGACATTAAATGGCTTTTTTTCTAACCAAATATGTTAAATTTGGACTTTTATTTATATAATGGGATTTTGGAAGGTTTTAGGATAATTTTATTATCCTCATCATTTTAATAGTTACCCTAATTTAACCAATTTTCCTACAACTTCGGTAAATAATAATTATCGTAGCTTTTATTCATAATATCCAAATATCAAAGAAACATATTAAAATAATATAAAACAACTAATTAAAAATATGGAATCCATTTTTCATCATAAAATACATAATTGTCATATATTATTTTAAAATCTATTCTTGTTTTCATAACCCAAATGCGAGGTTTTTAGAAGTAAAATTCCTATCCAAATATTGTCATGTACTTATGTTCAAATTAATTGTGAGATAACATCTAATGAGAAAATCGTATTAAATGATAAAAAAATTATATAATTAAATATTAAAACCAAATAAAAATACAATTTAACTAGGTTAATAAATTTGATTAAAATTATGTTTTGAGTCAAAATGCATTACTTTTAAATGTTCATTAAAATTTGAATTTTTTTATAAAATTAACATCAAAATCAGAAATATTTATTTTCTATGTCCCTTATCCAAATAACAATTTTATTTAGTAAATTTAACATATAAATGTTTCAAACATTTGATTAAAAATGGGTGCGCAGTCAAAATGTGGTAAAACTGCATTTTTTTTAAATAGTTATTTTATAAGAAACCATTGAATTTGTTCTAATACCATGTTCTAGAAAATACATAATATGAATTCTAATGTTATATAAATAAATTATATTTCCAATATTCATAATGGCTATTTTATATCCCATTAAATAATAATTTTCTAATAATATATCATTGATTTGTGAAACTCGGTATTGCATACAACACACGCTATTGAGGAAGGTCAATCTTGTGTATAACGCAAGCCAAGAATACATTTACAAATACTGAATTATAAAATTGTGTTACGTATAGAAAAATATATTACATAGTTAGTGTACTACATAATAAATAAATTAATTTAAAAAGAATATTTCTCATAAAATCGAATAATGTTATATTCTACCCTCTTAAAATGAATTCCTCCATGAAATTTCGTCGAGGATATAAAAGGATTACTTTATAAAATTTTTATTTATGGAAACACAAATCTTAAAAATGAATACTAAAACAACATTTTAAAAGAAGAATGTAGAATCATAATTGTAACCAAAAGTAACAAATCATTGGGTTTCTGAATAAAAGAACATATTTGGGTAGTGAAAACGAAGATATGGAAGAGAAATATAACCATCATGTTCTGGTGGTTAGTGATAGAGAATCAAGTTTGGTAAAAGTTAAATATATTAAATCCATAATCTATGATGATATGGGGGAACATTTGATACATCAGATAAAAATGTACAAAGATTACTTTCGCAGTTTTCAAGATCCTATCCCTAAAGCTATTTTTTACATGAGAAATATTATGTACTTGATTTTAGTACAATCTCCCAATTAATCACGTCTTGAAAAAATTACAATCATCTATTATTTAAAAAATTTAGTTTAATTGATCATTAATGATGAGTTAGCATATCAAGCGATAAATTGATATGTTATTCCATCTATCTCATCAAAAAGGATTGTGCAGTTAATCAAATATGCATTAGGCCTTCTATATTGATATAATACATTTGTATAACAAAATTAAACTGGAATATAACATTTACTGTCCATAAATTCATAACATTACAATCCTTCAGAAAACAAAAAATGTAAAACTATAGAAAGAGTTTAACTAAATTGATGTGGGACTCACCTATTTTGATAAACCCTAATCTTTTTTCTTTTCTATGAGAATTGGGTTTCATTAATATTCTTAGTGTCTATCATGTAATATCTATGTATGTTTCATAATTTCACTTTTCTCTCATTGAAATCATACAGTGCGAAATTTCTCTTAGTAAAAGGTCACCGATAGAGGTTACCACTGAGGAACCACACTACTGAGTTAACAATTCAAGGTCATCGCTACGAGTCTACCATTCAAAGGCTATTATTGTAAATGTACCAATAAAAGTTACTACTACAAGGTTACTGATGAAATCTACCACTGAAGGATATCACAGATGTCTACCGCTAAAGGATTCCACGGAAGGCTTCCACCAAAGACTACCACCGAAGACTACCGCCGAAGAATAAAGTAGAAGGCTACCACATAAGGCTACCTCTAAAGGCTACCACAGAAGGACACCGCTGAAGGATACCAATGGAGTCTACCATTGAGAATGCTATTGTTACTAGCCTATCGATACCCACTCTTCTACTCCAGACATTGTCATTTTCAAATGATTATTCTAACTATCGTATTTGGTAAATTTAATTATTATAACATTAATTAATGATGATTATAGATATATTAGGATATCAAATCTAGAGACAGTATGAGTTATGAGGAATACCACACGTGGATTTCCTATTCCAATTTTTGGACCTCAAATATAAAAATATAAGACCAAAGAAGCAAAAAATGGAATGGGATGCTGGATAGAGAGTACTTACACGCTAGATCTAAAGAACAAAATAAGAATACCATCACTTAAATTGTGATCCCAAGAGCCTAAAGAATATCATTTTGGGAGAATAAATTCAATATTTTCTTCTATGATTCATCAAATATATGTGAAACCTAGAAGAATAACAATCTGTACCTAGAAGCTAGAACATGGAGTTCTGACACTCAGTTTTTCTGAGACAACTTCCCTAGAAAGACTCAATCTGAAATTTCTTCACTCCATGGAGTTAAAAGCTGAACTAAAAACACATAAAGTCTTCTAAACTCAATATGTATCACAATGGCCCAATATTGTTTTTATATTATATTTATGAGATGTCTGTGTTTTCCTATTACACACATTGTGTAATGTTCTTGAACTAGAGGATATTTAAAATCCTCAAATAAAACATAACATACAATATTGTTTCCCACGTGTAACTATGGAAGAGTCTATTTGTGGTCTGGTTTGTTTTTTTACAATGATGAACTCTAGTAGAGTGTGTGAGTCCTTGAATGTTTTTAATAACTATTGTAAAACCTGATACAGGCTGTGTATCATGTTTATTTTAATAAAAAATGATTGGTGTAAGGTGATCATCAAGTAGAGATGATTATGTCTTTTCTTGAGACGGAACCTCATGGATAATTCTTCTATATAGTATATTTTTAAATATATTGTTTTCCTATTGTCTCCTACTCATAATATTAAAAATAGATAACTATTTAACATTAACTCTGATAGTTAGTTCTGGTTATTGTGTGCATGTGTTTGATTCTGTAATCCTGTTTCAAAATTTGAATAAGAGCTTTACACAGATTCAACATTGGACTAATCACCCATTGGGAATCTTTTTTACCAACTAAACATTTATATATCTATGGACTTAATTATCTGGGATCTTTCCAAATTGTGGATCTTTATTATAATGTTTTTAACATAATTGTAATGTAGAAACTCAATTCTTCCCCTCTCAAGTTTCCACTACGACCAACATTTTATATTAGAGGAATAATATTTACTATTACCTTCTGAAAAATTAAGCAAGATTTAAATTTCTATTCAACAAAGATTTTAGTTGTATATTATAGGTTGTATAATTTTAGTCATATCTAAAATTTTAGTTCATTAAATTCAAATTAACTATGGATAAATGTGTTGAGGGTGAAGCTAGCAATTGTGAACCTTTCATTAATGGTAATAACAATGCTCAATTGAAAATAAAAATAAAAAAATATCTAGAGAGCATGGGTCCTGATATGTGGGACACAATTGAAGAACAACATGCATTTCCTACTACTGTTAGGGACACATGGCCTCAGTTGATTACATCTATATATAAAAATAACATTAAAGCAATGACTACATTGTACTATTCTTTAAGTGAAGAAGAACATAATAGTATATATTCTTGTAAAACTGCATATAAAATTTGGGATGCTTTGGTTTTTTCCCATGAGGTAACAACCAATGATAATGAAATTAGATTAAATACTTATAATGTTAAATATGATAATTTTAATTTAAAACCTGAAGAAATTATATCTGAAATGTATATTAAGTTCAATGAAATTGTAAATACCATGAGTCTACATGGGAAACCAGTGGACAACATGGATCTGATTTTGTGGTTTCTTCGATGCCTACCTGACAGATAGGGATGAACATCAATTTCTTTCTGAGAATCACGTGACATAAGAATGCTACTAGTGAATGAACTAATTGGAAAACATATTGTGTACGAATACGATATTTATGTGAATAAAGAAGTAGATTATGAATATATAACTAATTCATAATCCTTCAAGACTGTATCCTAAATGATCAATGATAAGGAAAATTTTAATGTTCCTATAGAAAGAGGCACCAGTGAAGATTCAGATTTTGACAATGATGATGAGTTGGCACATCTTTCTACGATATTAAAAAAAGTTAAACCAAAAGAAAAAGTTATTTGGAAATAAAAAATATAATAAAATGAATTATATTATATGAATATTGATAAAGGATAGAAAATGGAATGACAATAAAAATGAGATAGTATGCTATTAGTGTAAACGAAAAGGCCATGTGAAGGTAGATTTCCCCAAGATGAAATTAATGAAGAATCATGAAGATAAGGGAAAGAGATATAAAAAAGATATGAAAACTACGTGGAGTACTTCAGAAGAATTCTTTAGTGGACATGATAGTTCTTATATTTAAATTAACACACATGAAAACCTGTGTTTTCTGACAGCAACATCTGAGGTAATATGTAATTCTCCTATACAAAATGCATACAATTCACGGTATTAATGTGATTAAAATAATGAGGATATTATGAATAAGGATGAACTGTTTGAATACTATGAAATTCTTGAGGATATAATTATTGAACTATAGGATAAATATAAATTATTGAAAAGAAAACATGATATAAATACCAATTATAAGTCTGATTTGGATATTGAGAATGAAATACTTTCTCATCTATAAAAATTAAATACTGAACTTAAATTATCAAATGAGAAATTAAAAGGAGATCTTCAAAAGATTATTGAAGGTAGAGATACCTTGACCTGGTTTTTTGGGAAACAAATTTGTCAAAAATAAACAAATAGTTTAGGGTATCAACCAAAACGGTATAGTATTTTTAAGAACAAACAATTTCTCAAATATAGACAGTTCACTACTAATTTATATTTTTGAAAATCTTTTGAAAAAATATTCTAAGGGTCCAACCACAGTGTTCATGTATTGAAACATATATTTTTATTTTAAGAAACCTATATGACAAATATGGGTTCTTAAATCCTTTCTATCTAACCTTTATGGACCAATTAAAATTTGGTAACCAATGATACCCTATACATATTCTGTTTTTCATGGAAATTATTTAATGATCTCATGTAAGACCCTATAACACATGGAAAGTGGAAGTTAATGACATATGGAAGAGGGATATTAATTCATTAATATCCTAATTAATGTTGATGGTGGACATTTTACATTTGGTGATAATGCTAAAGGGAGGATCATCCGCTTAGTCAAAATTGGTAACCCTAATACTAAATTAATTTAGAAAGTACTATTTATTTATTGGATAAAGTAAAATCTATGTAGTGTCTCTCAGTTGTGTGATGATAGCATAAATGTTATGTTTCAAAATGATAAATGCGATTTTTTTAATTATAATAATGATTTAATATTCACATCTCCTAGAAATGAAAATGTATATGATGTTAATTTAAACTCTCTAGATAAACAATATGTTTCTTCATTAAATGCATTTCATAAGAAATCTATGTTGTTGAACATAAAATTAACACACAGAAATGTAAAATCATATTTGAAATTGACTAGGAATGGTTTTGTTAGAGACTTTCCTGAATTGGAATTCCCCCTCAATAATGTTCGTAATAATAGTCAAAATTGAAAACAACACAATGTTTCATTCAAACAAATAAATGAAGTTTCAACTTCCCTATGGCTTGAGTTGGTTCACATGGATTTTGTTTCACAAATAGTTTCATGTTTAAACGGGAAGAACATTTTTTATGTATTTGTAGATGATTTTTCTAGATACAATGGGTTAACTTTCTATCTCACAAATGATAAGCATGTTCTTACATCATTAAATATTCCATGTCTGTGGAAAATTTTAGTTGATATAGAATTAAGACCTTATGAAGTGATCATGGTCATCAGTTTGATAATCATGAGTTTGAATCTTATTTCCTTCAAAATTTCTGTAATCACATTTTCTTTGCTCCAAGAACACCTCAAAAAAATGGAGTTGTAGGATTAATAAATAGGACACTTCAATAGATTTCCTGGACTATGCTTAATGATTATAACATGGCGATCTATTTTTTGACTAAAGATGTTAATTCAGCTTCATACATAATCAATAGTGTATTAAATAAAGTCATTCGTATGAAAATATATTAATAAATATAGAATAATAAATAGGCGATGATTAAATAAATTATAGTTTTTTGTTGAAAAGACTTTTTTTATAACATTGGGGATAATATTTATAAATTTGCTTCCTATAGTGATGAAGGAATATTCCTTGGTTACTAAATCTCTAGTAAAGCGTATAGAGTAGTCCATAAGAGAAACCAATGTGTGGAAGAATTGGTTCATGTTAAATTAGATGAGACTAATCCACATGAACCCAAAACCACTCTTGAACATCATGAAGATAATTAGACAATTCAAGACCTTAATGATAAAGTCAGTGACCCCTTAGTTAAAAAAACATCTTATGGTAATATTCTAGAATCTAATAATGTTGAATATGAACCTATAAAAAACTATGAAGAGTCTAGTTCCACTCATTACATAGGTTTTAATACTCTTAGGAATATCCATTTTTATGTTGTAGTAGGTGATCAAAATGAAGGGAAACAAACTAGAGAAACTTTGAGAAACTTGGTTGAACATTATTCTTTTCATGAATAACATTATCCCAAAAATAGTAATGATTATATTAGTGATGAATTTTAGGTTATATATATGCAATAAGAATTAAATATCTTTTAAGGAAACAATGTTTTCGAATTAGTTGAAATACCTAAAGACACTTCGACCATATGCACTAAATGGGTGTTTAAATATAATGTTGAAAATATGGAAGAATAAATACAAAAAATGCTATATTGGTTACACAGGGATATATTAAAAAAAGGAATAAACTATGAGTAAACCATTTCACCTGTATCTAGACTAGAAGCAATTATGATACTACTTTATTATTCAGCTCATATGAATTTCAAACATTATCAAATGGTTGTCAAAAGTGAATTTCTAAATGGGTACATAGTTGTTGATGAATTTGTTGTACAACCCCTTGTTTAATAAATACCCATTATTTAAATCATGTCATTAAACTTTTTAAAGAATTATATGGTATAAAAAAATACAACAGCATGTTATGATAGATGTAGTTCTTTTATTATTTCAAAATGTTTTACTAAAGGAATAGTTGGACCAACTCTTTTTATTAAAATCAAATTTCAACAATGTTTTAATATTATAAATTTATGTAGATGACATATTTTATGGATCCTATAAAAATACATTATGTACTATTTTTCTTTGATGATGCAAGATGAATTTGAAATGAGTTTAATTGGGGACTTCAAATTTTCCTTGGGTTAAAAATTTTTCAAAATTAAAAAGGTATTTTTATAAATCAAAGTAAATATACTAAGGATCTAAAGAAGAATTTTCTTTGATAGTAATATAAGTTTCGATACACCTATGATTACGACTTGTAAGTTGGATGCTTATGAAACTGGTAAACCAGTGGATCAATCCAATTCCAATGGTATGATTGGGAGACTAATCTACCATACTACTAGCCAGTCTAATATTATGTCCATTATATGATTGTGTTCTCATTATTGATCCAATCACAATGAATATCATCTAACTTCTGTTAAATGATTTTTAAATATCTCATGTATACTAAAAACTTTGGACTATTTTATCCAGGAGGAAAATAATTTTATTTAATAATTTATTCAGATGGTGAATTTTCTGGCTGTAATATAGATAGAAAACGCACATCTTGAACATGTCACATTTTGGGAAATTCACTAGTATCATGGTGTAGTAACAACCAATTTTTTTTTGCATTATCCACTGATAAAGCTGAATGTATAGCTGTTGGTAGTTGTTGTGATCCAATTCTGTGGATGAAATATCAATTCAAACATGTCTTTATATACTATGATAATAAATGTTCTATTAACAACACTAAAAATCCAATATCTCATGCATAGAGAAAGAATATTGATGTGAGACATCACTTCATGAGAGAACTTTGTCAAATATATTATATCACTCTTAAAATCAATGGCATTGAACATCAATAGGCAGATATATTGACAAATCCATCGAATTCTGAGAGGTTAAATTACATCTAACATGAGTTAGGTAGGATAAACTGTAATGTTTAGACCACACCGATAAGACCACACCGTTATACCACACTATTAGACCTCACTGATAATACCTCCCCATAAGACCTCACTGAGAATACATCGCCATTTGACCTCACTAATAATACATCAATGATAAAACCTCACTTTTAGACCTCCCCAATAAGACCTCACCATTAGACCTCACCAATAAGACCTCACTGTAAGACCACACCGATAAGACCTCACAATTAGACCTCATCGTTAACACCTCACCATTGGACCTCACTGTTGGACCTCATAGTTGGAACCTTACAGATATCCAATATTACATTGGTCTGGGACTTCGTGTTTTATGCCAGAATCTGAAACATTTTAATATTATCTATCCATTTTACTTGATTTGATTTTTTGATCCCTAAATGAAAAAATTAAAATACAAACCACATTTCAATACACTTATATGCTCTCCCAAACCACATGCTCCCTAACCATGGAACATAACCTTTTGTAGAAACCCTCGAACCTCTCTAAACTATTGTGGAAAAACTGAAGATATCAATGGTTGGTGATGATGGAGATGCACTAAACCCTAAGAGACCTTGAGATAGGTCTATTATTGGTAGGAAAGCTATGATGAAGCTGATCAATAATCATTTTATAAAGAGGAAAATAATTATAAAAAAAGAATTATGTTTGGATTGGCTGCTCTAAACTTGGTATCTAGGGCTGAACGCACTCGAATCCCAGTATTGGGTAAAATGTTTTGCAAATAACAATGTACCATACTACCTGAATCCAATGAATGAATTTTATGAGTCTCTAAAGTTCAAGAATTCTAAGGATGAGAACAGAATGTCTTCAATGGTAAATGGAGTATGTGTGATATTCCACACTTTTATAATGGGATGAATGATTAAGGGTCCCACATGATAGCATTTTATATTTCTACTTTTGAGTGGTGCCTCCCACTAGTGAATACATCTACTATGAAGAGGCTTTGGCTGAGCTGATCGGTAATGTAATCACTAGAAAGTAGATCTCTTCTGAAATGGAAGGAGAAAACATGTGGCTTTTTAATTTTATTTACCATGTTTTGAGTTCCAGGATAGAGTAATTTTACACCTTTGTGAAATCAAGACATATTTATACTGTATTTATTGATGTATGGACATGAAATATATCATTGTAGGTTGAGAATGATTCAATTAGAGAATATGACTAGGAAAAAATCAAAATCAAAATATTTGTTTCATTCCATGTTGGTATTATTGATGTTGAGAGTGAAAGGTGTTGCTGAAAATATGTAGTAAAAAATAGATGTAAGGGTTCACTTATTCATTACCAAAATGATTTGAATTTTTATTAAGATAATCTGGAACCCTTGGAAAAAAATGGTTGAATGATGAGGCTATGCTATATGAGGAATTCAATCCTGTAACAAATCCTACTACAACAAATAATAGAAGCGTTCTAGGTTTAAAACATGCTGATGTAGAACCAATTTTTTCAGATGAAGAAGTGGAGGATGCTAGTGTAAAAGAAAGAGGGGATTCTCTTATAGATGACAGGAGTGATCCTGACTTCCCTCAAGTCCACATTCTAATGTTGTATCATTTGGTGAGCCTATCCCACCAAAGAGATTTCAATGATGTGAAGCTTTCCAAATGGACATTGATGATGATGAAACATGTGAAGAAGTATGAGAAGAAAAATTCTTTAGAAAAATTAAAATTTTAAAGACCTCAGAAGAGGGGGATGATGTTATCACTGATCTCAATGACTTTTTGAAAAATATTTACGAAAGGGAAGAAGAATACATAAGCATCAGTCCCTTGATCGGATATACTGAAGTTGTAGATAGTGATGAGGAAGAGAATGTTGAATCTATAAGAGATGAAATTGAAATGGTTTAGGTTGATGACTCTATAGAAGAAGTATTTGTGGACTATTTTGATGCTGCTGTTGATCAAGGAAGAATGGCAATGGTAAATATCAGTGACCAAGAGAATCCTCCAACTGAGGGAGAGGAACTGGTTGCCACATGTTCAGTTTTTGTTTCTCATGGAATAGAGTATTGGACCGAAGATCCTAGATTCATGGTCTTCAGTTTAGACTATGGTGACTTTTAAGAGGACAAGCCTAAAATAAGGCCTCAAATTCTTTATGTTTCAGAGACCACTATTTTGCAGCAAGTAGTTCTTCTACCTTGAGATTATGTGAATAATGATGATTTATCAAAATTAAAATCTGATTTGAATAGACACTTTCATGAGAGATCTGTTGATATAGAGAGAATAACAGCTCTCAATCATGAAGTTGTGGCATCTACCTTTGAAATAGTAATCTATACCTCTCACTCAAATTTGATACATGAATTGTATTAATGTCTAAATAAAGTCATAACCATGCCGATATCTATGGAATTTGTGATACAATAAATTGGGATTTAGACTCATATATGGAATAAAGGGTTAATGTGGACAAAGAACATGTGTTTGTTAAGAGTTTTTTTTCGTAGATGGTCACCATATTTGAGGACTTTATAAAGTCTATAGAGGCACATGTGAGTGGTCAGGATGATGATGTGAAAAGATTTATCAGTGGATTGTCTAAGTATTATAAAGATATGGTATCTTTCACAATGGCACCTTTGTGTTCATCAGCTTCCTCTTTAGCCTCTCGTCTTATTGATCTAGAAGAATTCAGGTTAGTTGTTAGGGAATAAGTAGAGAATTTCTCTAGTGTATGTACCTCAGACACTCAGTCTATGACTTGGGTCATTTCCACTACCAGAGAAAATCATAATCTTGTGGGAGATTACTTAAGGGAGTTTACATTAGATCAAAATGACATCAATGAGAATATCGATTTCTATTATAAAATGGTGTACACTAAGAATCTGAAGTATGTTCACTTGAAGCTGCAATTGGAAAACAAAATGATCCCACATGTCACTCAGCATTTTAAGGATGATGATACCAGGCATAGAGAATTGAATCCTACCATGGAGTAATTTATGGAGAATTAGGTTGATTTTATATCAAATATGGAAATAGTAGGAAGCATAATTATTGATTTTAGGAATCACTTTTAACCATCCTCCATGTGAACTACACTCTCATTATTTTACTTCGAGCATTACCTTCTTACTCAATATCCTTATGCACTCCCAGTGCTTCCCCTTTGGTTACACCTACACAAGACATCAGAAACATGACTCCCTTGATTCCATGGAGATCTACTCATTATCGGTCGACTGATTCCTCTATAACAGTTCCCCCTACCTTTATCACTACCATCTATAGGGATGTCCCCCATCATCTGAACCTACCCCCTCAGCATCAAAAGTTAAATATCCATTGGAAATTTCTGATTTAGATTGAATGTATGATGTCTTAGTTTATTGGGTTATTTCAAGTATTTTTGTATACTGTACACTTGAATCACTAATAGAAAAATAGTTGTTTGTCTCCAAATTGACTTTCATTATTCTTTCTAATCACAAAGGGGAAAAATCTTAAACCTATATTCTATGATATATATTTTCATCAATAAACATGGTTCAAATTTTTAGCTCTTTCAAGACTTGATACATAATATATGTATATTCAAACGAAAAATGGGATGAACAATGATTCACTAATACTTCAATATAAAATTTCAATAACATTATTTGTGATTATCAAAAAAGGGGAGATTTTTGGACTCACCTTTTTTGATAATCCCAAATCATGTTTCTTTTATATGATAATCGTGTTTCATTAACTTTCATTATTTATATCATGTAATAACTATGTAATTTTCATAATCTCACTTTTCTCTCGTTAAAATAATACAATGCATAATATCTCTTTGTAAAATTTCATCAATAGAGGTTACCATGGAGGAACCTAACTACTGAGTTATCAATTCATGGTCATTGCTAAGAGTCTACTATTCAATGGAAATTGCAGTAAATGTACCACTAAATGATACCATTATAAGACTACCGATGAAAGCTATTATTAAATGCTACTGTTGAAGGCTACCACTGATGGATACTACTGAAGGATACCACTAAAGGCTACCACTGAAGGCTACCATTGAAGGCTACCACTGAAGGCTAACGCTGAAGGCTACCACTAAAGGCTACTGCTGAAGGCTCCCACTGAAGGATCCCGTTGAAGGCTACCGCTGGATGAAGGATACCGATAGAGGTTACCATTGATATGGATACAATTACTAGCATACCAATACCCACTCTCCTACTCCACGCATTGTAAATTGTTTAGATTATTTTAACTGTCGTATTTGGTAACATTAATGATTCTGACATTAATTTATGATGATTGTAGACATATCAAGAGAATATATCTAGAGATAATACGATGTATGAGTAAGACCGAACATGGTTTTCGATTCATATTTTTGGATATCTAATATAAAAAAAATATAATACTAAGTAAGCAATGTATGGTAGGGTATGTAATAGAGAGAGAGTAATTTCACGATAGTTCAGAAGAACAAAAGAAGAACACCCGCACTCACACTGTGATCCCAAGAGCCTTAAGAAGATAAGTTTGGGAGAACAAATTCTATACTTTCTCTATGCTTCATCAAATCTTTTTCAAACGAAGAATCTAAACACTCAGTTCCTAAATACTATAACCAAGAGTTGTGACACTCCTTTTTGGAGACAACTTCCTGGGAAAGTCTCAATCTGCAATTTCCTCACACCAAGGAGTCAAGAGCTGAACTGAAAATACATATATCCTTATTAACATAATTTCCATAACAATAGATCTAATTTGTTTATTATATTACATTTATGATGTGTGTTTTTTTAATAAACACATTGTCTCCTGTTCATGAACTAGAAGACAATAAAAATTCCCACAAAAATTTTTACATACACTTTCCTTTCCCACGTGTAACTATGGAAGATGACATGTGTGGTCTGGTTTGTTTTTTTTTTCATGAAGAACTATGGTAGTGGGTGTGATCCTTGGATAGTTTGTCAAAACGATTGTGAAGCACGATACAGGTTGTTTATAATGTTTATTGTTAATATGAACAGCTTGGTGGTAGGGGATCATCAGGTGGAGAAGATTAAGTCCTGACTTGAGACTGAACATCTTGGTTGATTCTTCTATGTACTATATTTTTTAATACTCTGTTCTCCTATTTTATACTACTCATAAATTAAAAAAATTGATTCACATGAACTCTGATATATTTTTTGGGTTAGTGTGTGTATGTGTTTAATTTATTAAACATGTTTCAAATGTTGAATAAGTGTTTTAAATTGATTCTACTATAGACCAATCACCCAAAAAGAAACATGGTTTCTGACTAAACATTTATATCTCTTCATTGTTAATTAACTGTGTTGTTTCCAAATTAGTGTATCTATATCATAATGTTTTTATCATAAATTCTATGTTGTAACTCAATTCACCCCCCCCCCCCTCCTTGAGTTACCTCTCCCAAAAAAAATTGACTTAACATTTATCTATTATATCATATAAGGTACTTCTTAGTTGTCACATTCCAAACATATGAATACCATAATCATGTATTCCCTTGAAAATTTTTAGTATTATGAATTATAGTAGAACCTTAGTGAAAACATGAATTTAGTCCAAATAAACTCTTTCAACACACCATAAATATAAAATGTCAAATATAAACAATCATTGATATCTGTTGGTCCTTATATCAGTCCTGAGGTCATTATTACTATCAGAAAAATAATTATCTACTTATTCCATAATTAGTCACATATTATGTGTTTTAAAAATATCTAAATAACCATTCATCATTATCGGTACCATTCAACATATAGAATCAAATACTTAAGAATAAACAATAGTGTAACCATTCTTATATGATTCATTAACCCATAATACCATAAAATTACTTATACAACATTATTCTTGGTAATCATGTAATCATTCTACTATCAATATAAACAAATGACCAAGATGCATTGTTTTATTCCTCAACAGTTCTTTGATCTCATATATCATTTATAGTTTATTCATCGTCTTCAACAAAAATAATACCTATATGACCATGCTGATTCTCGTCATGAGATTTTCCCCTAGGTTATAGATTTTCATAATTTTCATACATTCCACATATGAAACATTTAATAATTGTTTATGTCATAGAAAACCCATTATCCTTGTCCATTATGTTAACTGATCCTTTTCCTTTCAATATATTGGCCATGTGTATTTCTTTTCCACACCCAAAGCAACTTCTAATTCCATTGAAACATTCTCCTTGATGCCTCATCCCAAATGATTTACATGAGAAAAATTGAATGTTTTTTCCACTATACTCATCATGAAACACCATATTACTCTTATTAGTTGGGTTAGGAAAGTATCCGGTGTTTAGAATATTGATCATATTATGATATTTCTGATTATGTGTATTAACGATGTTTATAAACCCCTTTTTATTTGGATTCTCATTAAGAATATCAATCCATTTTACATCATATTATTCATTAAGATGAATCCACATGTTTCTAGTCATTTTATAAAAACCAAAAAGAATAATTTGATAGGTGAAAATCATAATAGAAAAACAATATAATAAAGGATGATTAATTTCAATATATATCATCTCAGGTTTAATCATAGGTTATTCAATATCGATAGCATAATTCTACAACTATAAATCATAGGTATACTAAACCTTAGAGACATCCATAGATGTACCATATAAATAACTCTTTATATATCACTAATGTTCTCAAATACATGTTTTCAATGGTTAACTAAACCTTCAATATTATATCAACTATAGAGACCCAATATTGACGCCCATGGACCTTAAATGTTTTTTTGGCGGAACACTTAATACATGAAAAAAAATACAACAAAAGATCTTTTTAATTTTGTGACTTTTGAATCACGGAACACTTTCTTCTAGCTTGCTTAATGATATAAAATATCTATAATAAAGAACATCCCCATTAATTTTCCGACATAAAACCATTCTTTATATCATGGGGAAAAGAAAACTTAAAAATGATGATCTAAAATTACCATTAAGGGTAAAAATTGAGAATATAAAGCAAACCATAAACATAATAATGAAAAAACACGATCATAATATTTAAATATGAAAATCATGATTCATGAAATAAATCATGGAAGTTCATAAGTCATAAATCATAATTGACCATGACCTTGATAAAATTACATTGACAGAAACATGAAATTGTGGAAAACAATTAACACATATTATTATTTCCATAGTATCCAGGGAATTTCTTTGAAGACCATCATAGTTGACAATGTCGTCTACTGAACTGATTTTACCTGTCGTTCTTTCCATGTATAACTAAAACATATTTACATTCCATTCGAGCCCCATATTACTGAACGAGATTTACATTATATTCCTTCAATTATTATATAATGGGATATAAATATTTACCCAACTCATTGGAAGGAGATATATGTCACACCCTTTTCATAATGAAATCAATCTTACATGTTCCTCAAAACATAAATCCTTCACCATTGCATATCCCAAGAAATAAAATGGGTTTCATAAACATCATTCTATCATAATATTATCCATAAAAATTAAATGTTTATAATAAAAAATTGAAATTGATTTAATAATATGAATAGAAACATAAACATATGACATGCTATATGGAAAGTAATTTTGATAAAACACTTGAACATTATTGTTGAGGAAAATATCTTTTCTTCTTCAAAAGCATTTTTATTTTTCAAAATATTGTGAAATTTAAAAATAAAATATTTAAATTCAACAATATATTGAAATATTTTAAATTAATATTCATGTAAATAAAGCATTATGATATTGGAAAAATCTATTCATAAGATATAAGTTAAAAACACCTTCAACTTGTGCTTTGGTCAGGGAAGTAAAAAAGTGACTCTTATAGTAAACAAAAGAATGATGCCATGATAACAATTTTGTAAAAGTAAATAATTATTAAAAATGACATTAAAAATAAATTGAATAATAGTAAACATTTTATGAAAACATTTTTTGAAAACATGGACATGAAAGTTAAAATATAACCCCAGTAAATACTAAAGTATAAAAAAATATGGTAAAAATGAGATTGCAAAATTACCTCGTTCCAATTTATAATCGGTTGAACAGTATTCCTCATATAATAAATAACAATATATGAATTTGTAAATATCATAATCTTCATAATAATAATAAAAATAACATTTATGGGTGACATACACACAACAGAAAATAGTAATATGGTGTATAAGGCATATGTCCCATAGAAATAAAAGTGAGACAATATAATCCTTTAGGATAGGTTAGACATGCATTGTATGTATTTGAAACTTATGTATAATGATTTAAATAATTTTATTGACCACATAATGTATCATAGTAATTTTTTTGATAACATATATCATCATATTGTCATCTTTTTTAGTAACATTTCATTGATTCTTATTATTTGGGGGTTCATAACATTATGTACTTTTACATTTTTTGTTGAATAGGATAATGTTTCCTTAATTAGGTAATATTTATATCAATATTAAATAATATTTACATAATAGATTAAATTTTTAGTCATATAGTACATTTATATAGTCATTATTTAACGAATATCATGTAGATTGAATCACATCACCACATAGAGATGGTTGGTCGTACGTAAGCATGAGCGACGATATCAGTTGAATAGTTGTTGAATGGATACGAATTGGATGGTGTATAAAATTTCAGAATAAATTGCATGTCATAATTATCATATATAGTTTTTACATCCTTCAATACACCAATATATGTATGCTGGTGAAGAAAAATAGAGTACACCACAATGTGGAGATGTTAAGTCAAATGTACATACTCCTAGTGATTTCATTTTTCATAGGATGTGTAGAAGGAAGAATATGGTTTTTACATAATCATAATAACTTCTTAGTATTTATTGGTTACTGTAGTTATTAATTGATAATGAATCAAAACATTTGGGGGAAGTAGAATTGGATGTAATTTTGATGGAATCGGTAAATGATATTACCTATTATTCAATGATCCTCCACTAAATTTCATGTTAGAGCTCTATAGTTTGACATTAAAGAATACAAAGTCCTCTAAAATAATTTTATTAAATATAAAAAGAGAAATTTTTAGGGTATGGATGAACATGAATGCTTAATTAGTTTTGGACAAATGAGAGAGGAGTTGTCCATTTATAATTGGGGTGACAAGCACTTTTGGAATTTTTGAAACTATTTATTTATAATAATATAAATATTAATTAAAATACCCAAAAAATTATATATATTATAATATAATATATTAAAATATTTAAATCACATCATCCAATAAAACTTAGTCATGTTTTTATTCCAATTTAATCATTATAATTTTAACTAACAATTAATAATTAAATTTATTTTTAATTCCGAAAACAATTGATTAAATATTAAAATGTACTAATATTTAATAATTTTGTTTCAATTATACCATATATTAATAATTATGATAATTTCTTACCATATATATATTTTTAATATTTTTTTACGATTCTTATATTAATTTATAGAACATTCTATTAACCAAATATCAATTGTGTCAATTTTGACACTCTTCATTAAATGGTTTTTCTAGAAATATAAAGATAATGTGATATCCTAAAACTAAATATTTTATCATTTTCCTAATGGTATAAGGTCATATATAAAATTCATTGGATAAATTAATTAGTCGGAATTATATTTATTTTAATATTTTTTATAAAATTTATTTGATTTCTCAATTATTATATTAATTACTAAAATAATTTTTGGTAATTTTTTATTATAAATTATAGAGTAAAAATAAAAATAAAATACTAAAATTATGATAAATATAAAATATTTCTCCATAATATATGATGTTGAACTTATCAATTATAAAATCAAACATTAAAAATTTTGTACTTATTCGTGTATAAAGGTTAATAATTTAACATTTCATTAAATAAAATAAAACAAAACGTCATTATATATTATATAATGCTCATAATGGTCACTATATTGATCTTTGGATGATTATGGTTGATATATTCTCAACCAATAAATTTTTTTCATGTGTTTGGTCAGTTTTATGGTTATTAGGATATTAAAAAAAATTATTCATTTATTTTTCATTAATTAAATAATTTTTACCTCATCAATGAATAAGTCATTAAGGTATTTATTTATTTTCTAAAAACTAAAAATAAATTTCCATGATATAGGAAATTTTTTACCTATCCATTTAGTATTTATTTTTGAAGATATCACCAATTTTCCCCTATATTAAAATTATTATACTTATAAGAAATGTGAGTTTGACATTTTGTCACATTCATTACTATTATTAATATCTTTTTCATTTCCATTGTCCAGTGTAAATTAAATGACTAAGTTTAGAACTAAATTTTTTAATTGTAGTCTTTTATTCATCTAATGGGCTTTTGGATGGTTTTAGGATAATTTTTTTTTCTTATAATATAATTAGTTTCCCTAAATTACACCATTTCCCTTTAACTACTTTAAATAAAAACTATCGTAGTTACTATTCATAATATCCAAAAATAAAGTAACCTATAAACATAATTTAGGCCAATAGATTTCAAATATGGATTCAATTTTTTTATAATTCAAAAAATAAAATTGTCATATATTAATTAAATATTTATTATCTTTGTCAAAACAAAAAGGCGCAATTTTAAGAATCAAAATCATATCAAAAGATTGTCATGTTATTATGTCCAATTAAAATGTGAAATTCAATGTAATTAACAAATTAGGACTTAAATATAATAAAATATTCCAATTACACTTTAAAACCAATTAAAAAGATAATATAAAAAACAATTACATGAAAAGGTTGTTTTGAATTAAAATACAGTATTTTCACAATTCATTAAAATTGAAATTTTATTAGAAAAATTTGGAAAGTTTAAAAGAAGTAAATTTTTATGTACACATACCAAGAAAATGTATATTTTTGTAATTTAACTTATAAAAGTTTGAAAAACTAGATTTAAAATTCTTTTCTCCATCGAATGGCAGAAAAACTACATTTATTTAAAAAATAATTTTTTATCAGAAAAAAATTGCATATATTATTGAATAATGTTCTAGAAAATATGTATGATGAATGATAATGTTATTTAAAAAACAAAATTTTGTTAATACTATCATAATAGCTAGTTTATATACAATTAAATAACATTATTTGATAAATATATCTTTGTTTAGTGAAACGTGGTATTGTGTACCACCCAAGCTATCAAGGAAGGTCAATCTTGAAAATAACACAATCCAAGAATAATATTTCATATTATAAAATCTAATACATTTTTTTGTATAGTGAAATTTATTATAGGTGTTGCGTACAAAATAATTCACTAATTAAATTAAAAAATATTTATTTCAGAAAATCAGTTGGTTTTATGTTCTACCCCACATAATATGAATTTCTCTCTCAAAATTCATCAGGGTTATAAAATGATTACTACATGATATTTTCAGTCATGGAACCCCACTTCAAAAAAAGTAATACTAATAATTTATTTTAAAAAAGGAATGGTTGAAATAAAATGGGATCCCAAAGTGACTCATCGATGGGTTTCTACATAGGAGAATAGAGGTGGGGAGTGAAAACAAGGATAAGGAAGTGAAATATAACCACCATGTTCTGATGGATAGTGATAGAGAATAAGGTTTGGAGAATGTTAACTACAAGAAATGCAAAAATCAAAAATTATTTAAGTAACCATATGATACAGTAGATAAGAAGGTTCTATGATACAATTACTTTTTTCAAGATCCATTCACTAATGTTGAATAAATAACCAAGTGAATAAATACATACTTGATTTCGGTACAATCTCAACATTATTTCTGCCACAAACAAATTCCACTTCATCCCTTACTTAAAAAAAGAAGTTGAAATTGTCATTATTGAATTGTAAAAGGATCATGTGATAGAATGATATGTCATACATCTATCCAAAAAAGGTCAGCACATGTAATCAAACATATACAAGGATGACTATAGATAGATAATTCATCTATGTAACAAAATGCATCCGGAATATAAATAACACTATCCAAAAATTGATAACATTACAATCCTTCCAAAAAATTAAAAATATGAAACATTAGAAAGTGGTGAACTAAGTCGAAAAAACATTTATCTCTCTTATCTCATAATGTAGTTCTTAGTTGTCACGCTCCAAACATATGAATACCATAATATGTATTCTCTTGAACTATTGTAATAATATTAAACACCATAGAATATTATGGGAAACATTAAATCACTCAAAATTTACTATTTCCAGACATGAAAAATACCCAAAATTATATATACTCAATCCATGATATCACTTTTTCTTTCTATCAATCATATGGAAATTAAAACTTTTAAAAAACTCATTATCTTTTTATCACATCATTATTCACATGTCATGTTGTTTAAAAATTTGTTGATAACCTTTCATGGTTACTGGTACCATTCAACATATACATTCAAATACTTAATGAAAAACAATAGTTTATCAATCCATAGATGTTTAACTAATCAATAATACTATAAAATTTCTTACACAATGTAATTGTTGGTATTCATGTAATCCATCCAATATCATCTTGAACCATTTACTGAGCTGTATCATTCTATTCATAAACATATATTGCATCACATATATCATTTTTTGTCTCCTCATTATAATCAATATAAATACTACCCATATGACCATGCTGACTCTCTTCATGTGATTTTTCCTAAGGTAATCAATTTGTATAATGCCCATACATTCCATAGTTTAAAATTTTAACCATTTTTAATGCATTAGAAATACTTTTATCATTTTCCATTATGTTAACTGACACATTTCATTTCAATTTAGTATCATTGTGTCCTTATTATCCAAACCTAAATCATCCTCCAGTTAGTTTGAATTATTCTCCTTGATGAAATTTTCCTCATGATTTTCCTGAGGAAAATTGATAATTCTTTCCTCAATGATCACCATAAAACTCCATCTTTATATAATTAATTGGGTCAAGAGAAACATCAATTTTTAGATTGTCGACCATTTTAGGAGATTTCTAATTAGGCATATTATCAATGATTCTAAATCCCATTTCATTGGATTTCTCATGAATAATATCACTCCATTGTCCATTATATTCTTTATTAACCTGAATCCTCCTTTATCGGCCAATTTTATAAAACCGAAAAATAATATTGTAAGAGGCAAAAATGCTACTAGGAATTAAATATAATTATGATTGAGTGGTTTCAATATATATCAGGTTATTCGTGATTGTTACCATAATTCTAGGAATGTAACCTATAGTTAGATTTAACATTAAGGACATCCCAGAAAATATCTTATAAATAACACTAGGGATCCCAATAATATTTTCACACCCTAGTATCCAAATAATGACTAAACAATAACTATAATAGCAACTATGAAGATCCAAGATTGAAATAAATGGACACTAAATTACTTTTTATTAATATTTAATACATGACACAAAAGAACTCCAACATACCGTATTAGTTTAGTGTCATTGGAAACTAGGAACACATTCTTCTATCTTGGTGAAGAATATACAATATCTCCTATAAAGATATTCCCCATTAGATCTCATAGCTGAATCTATTAATTATATCCATGAGGAAAAATCATAAAATGGGTGAGATCAAATATTAGTTCAGGTAAACATTTAGAAGATAAAGAAACCCATTAACATTAGAATCTAAAAACATGAACTTAAAGTTTAAATTTCCAAATCATGACTCGTGAAATAAAAATTTGAATTTTTTATGGAATAAATTGAAAGATAACATGACCATGATTACATAGAATTGAAATTAAACATGGAATTGTGGAAAATAAATTGCACATAATATGACTTACATAGTATCTGATTAATTTCCTACAATACCATCATAGTGGATAATTTCTTTTACTGAAACTGGTTTACAAGTCGTTATATACATGTATTAATGAACATGATTTACTTTTCATTCAAACCCTTCATTACTATACCTGATTTAATTTCCATTCTAGCCTTGTTTATCTAATGAGATATAAATTTTTAGCCATTTAAATTGAATGAGATATTAGTCCCACCATTATAAAAATGAAATCATTCTCACTTGTTCAACAAAAACACAAATCAAGCAATATATCATTACCCATGAAATAAAATGGCTCTCTTAAACATCATTACATTATAAAATAATCCATATAAAATAAATAGATATCGAAAACATAATCAAGTCGATGTACTAATAGATATACGAGCATTACCATATGTCATCTGAGATGGATTTTTTTTTATAAAACACATTAACATTATTCTTGACAAAAATATCTTTTCCCCTTAAAGAATATTTTTTGTTCCCACAATGTCGGGAAATATCAAAATCAAATAATTTAATTGAAAATTATCTTGAAATCAGTTAATATAAGCGTCATGAAATTAAGGCATTTTGATACAATAAACTTTTATTCATGCCATATAAGTGAAAAAAAATTATCCTATTATTTTTTAGAGAATTTTAAAGGTAACTCATATGGTAAACAAAACAAATATTCCTTCCAAACCATGTAGTAAAATTCATAAAATGGGTAAAATGAATTTAAAAAAATGTATAATAATATTAAACATTTTATTAAATGATTTTTTAGAAAATATAGACATGTGTGATAAATATAACCCTAGTAAATACTTACATATAAATAGTCTCAAAGAAAAATGAGTTTATAAAATTATACCTTACCAATTTATAAATAGTCAAAACATATACCTAAAAAAATAAAAAATAAATTCTGTGAATATTTAAATATCATAACCATACTATTATGAATAATATAAGCATTCATGGGTAACATACACAACAGAAAAAATATTTAGATGATGTAAAAGGCATATGGCCCACAGAAATAATATTGAGAGAAAATAATCCCTTACTGTTGGTCTGATATGCTTTATATGTATCTAAAACTCATGAATAATGATTTAAATATTGTTATTGACTACATCCAAAAGAATATTCGATTTTATGTGGTCATATATGATCATATTATAACTGTTGGCTTGGAGAATTTCATTAATACACATTATTTGAGTGTTAAATACGTTTTGTTCTTATGCATGATTTGTCGAATAGCTTTTACTTATCCTTCATATGTCATAGTTATATAATTTGTAAAATGTTATTATCATAATATATTCCATGTTTATTCATTATGTACATTTATATAATCATGATTTAATGATCATAATATAGAATGAACCATATAACATCATAGAGATGGTAGGCCGCAAGTATGCACGAGTGATGATATCATTTGAATAGTTTTTGAATGGTTTTGAAGTGGATGTTGTATAAAATTGAAGAATAAATATAATGTTTTAATTATCATATATATTTATTACTTACATTTTTATACCCATCCATGTATGCTGGAGTAGTAAAATAGAATGCACAATGGCGTGGAGATGGAATGTCGTATGTATGCACAAGTGGTGATTTCATATTCAATAGGAGGGTAGAAGGTTGACTATTGTTTTTTGATAATGATAATAAACCCTTAGTATAAATTTTCTAATGGAGTAATTAATTTATAATGAAACAACTCATGAGGTGGAAGTATAAAATGAGGATGTTTGAAGTATTTGGTAAATGATATTACATCTTCTTTGACGTGCCTCCTTTAAATGTCCTATTAGAGAACTAGAGATGGTCTTTTAATAATAACAGGACCTATAGAATTAATCCAGTAATTTTTATAAGATAAATTGGTAAGTTGTTGATGAACATGAAGGATTAATTAATTATGTAGAAATGAGTGAGGAGTAGTTCTTTTATAATTGGGTCGAGGGACCCCTTTGGATATTCTAAAATGATTAATTTAAAATAATTTGAATATAAATTCAAATACCACCAAAATAATATATATTAGAATATAAGATATTATAATTTTTAAATATAATCGACAAATAAAATTTATAAATTTTTTGAGGTAAATTTAATCATTATCATTTTAAATAATTATTAGTTATTCTCTTTAATTTTAATTAAGTTAACTAATGTTACAATATTAAAAGGGTGTAATATTTAATTATATGATTTAAATTACACCATATATGAATAATTTAGATCTTTTTATACGATAAAAATATTTTTAAAATTGTATTTTTTTTTTAATTTCAAAAAACATTATTTTAACAAAATAAAAATTTTGTCAATTTTGACAGTATTCATTTCATTGAATTTTTGAAATATTAAGATAATGTTTTCTACAATTAAATAGTATTATATAATATCTAATTTGGGTTATGTTCATCTATCAAATTTATTTTATATATTTATTATGACAAATTATATTTATTTTAATATTTTAGATAAAATTTATTTGACATCTCAATTAGAAAAATATTTACTACAATTATTTTGGGTAATTATTTAATATAGTTATTTGTTTATTTAAAGATAAAAATAAAATATAATAATGAAGAAAAATTTAGTATCTTATATGAGATTATGTTAAGTATAATTGATCTGCTATATAATCTATCATTAAAAATACTATACTTATTAAGTTAATGAATGTGACTACATTAACCTTACATTAAATAAAATAATACAATGTTCATAATAAATTATATAAGAAAAAAATTTCACTAACCTTAAAATTGGAAGATTATGGTGAGGATATACTCTAGAAATAATATTTTTTCATCTGTTTGGACAGTTTTATGGTTATTATGATTCAAAATAAATTGTTTCCTCGATTTCTCAACAATTAAATAATTCTTACATCCATGATGAATACGAAATTAATGTAACTATTTAATTACTAAAATTTAAAAATAAATTACCCTGATGTAAGTAATTATTTAATATTTGCATTTACTATTTATATACAAATATATCACCTATTTCTCCCTATGATAAAATTAGTATACTTATATGAAATGTGAGTTTGAGATTTTGTCACTTAAATTGGTTTTATTAATATCTAGGTAATTATCATGGTCAACTGGAAATGAAATAAAATTTTTTTGTACCAATGATATTAAGGGTAGAATTTTATTTTTATAAGTTAATTTTGGATAGTTTTAGTATAATATTTTTTCCATGTCAAATTATTAGTTACCCTAATTTACCAGATTTACCTTTAACTATGGTATCTAAAAATTACCGTAGCTTCGGTTTTTAATATACAAACCTAAAATTATCCTATTAAAATATATTGGAACCAGTAATTCCAAATATGGAATCTATTTTTTAAAAATTTAAAAAAATGCATAAATTAATTTAAGATTAATTCCCATTTTCAAAATTAGAAAGTAGGTTATTAAAAAGTATAAACATAACAAAATATTGTCATGTGGTTATGTCCAATTTAAATGGGAAATTACTTCCAATGACAAAATTGGAATAAAATAAACAAAATCCAATTAATCACATAAACCAATTAAAAGAAATCATCATTCTAGATAATTTAATTAGTTAAAAATCAGTTTTTAATCAAAATAGAGTATTTTTTACTATTCATTAAATATTGAATTTAATTATGAAAATACAAAAAACTCAACAATTGTGAATTTTGAAAACACAGTTCCAATGTATATTTATTGGTATAATTGAAAATATAAAAGTGTCCAAATGTAGATTTAAATTTGGTGCACCATTAAAAGAAGTTCAAAAACATTTTTTTAAAAAATAATTATTTTATCAGAAAAATTGAATTTTTTCTTTTACTATGTTATAGAAAATATGTATAGTGAATTATAATTTTCTATAAAATTAGTAATGTTGTTAATAATTTTTATAATGGCCATTTATATCCCATCAAATAAAATTTTATTTAATATTATATCATTGTTTAGTGAAAAATGGTATTGTGTACACCACAAGTAATCGAGGAAAGTTGATCTTCCATATAATGCAATTATAAAATAGTGTTGCGTATACATTAAGATAATATGGTGTTACGTATAGCACTAGCTAATAATGGTTAACATACAACATATGAAATCAATTAAATTAAAGAGAATCTATCTCATAAATTCTTGGGGTGCTACATTATTAAATAGAGGATTCATTTGACCTAGATCATCATGATGGGGTGTTCAAGCCATGGATGTAATAAAGAATGATTGTTTAATGATACCTTGAGTTTATTATAGAGCCTTGAATAACAACATTTTTTATGAACAAGTATCATTTCCATTATATTAATGATTTTCTTGATCATATCTAGGGAGCGTAATATTTTTTCTATGGATGGAGTGTGGTTAAGTTAACATCAATTGATAGTAAAGGATGAAAAAATTATAAAGGCAACATTTCAGACAAGATATGGAAGCTACGAAATTTTAGTTACGTCATTTGGGTTAACTAATGAACCAATTTTATCCATGGTTTTCATGATCGTAATATTTTGTAAGGTCATGAATAAGTTTTTGGTTTGTTTGCTGCAAAAATTTTGGAATATTTTATATATGGAAAAATACATGAATGAAATATAATTTTTGTTTTAAAAACATTAATGGAAATTAAAAAGTATGATAAATTCAGAATATACGTGTTTTGGTTATAAAAAATTTCATTCCACGCTATATTTGATTCCTAAGATGGAATAACTATTGATCCTACTAAAAAATGTTGGACTAAATGAACATGGCCAAAAAATATAAGAAAGACTCATATTGTTTTTTGTATATTAGGCTATAATCGTAAGTTTTATAAAAAATTTCAATTGTTATCTAGCCCAAAATCTATATTAACTAAATATGGTGTTATGGTTATCCATAAAAAATAATGTGATGATTGTTTTCAAAAATTGAAATGAATATTATTGAATGTTCCTATCCAAGGCATGTCGTACAAAAGTGGTGAAATTTTCATCTATAGTGGTTATTCATTGAATGGACTTGTTTGTTCCCTAAGGCATAACGATATGGTAATTTATAAATCTTATTATCATTTTAAACTTCATGAGTTATATTAAAAACAATTATTTGGGAATTATTTGATTTTTATTTTCATTTCAAAATAAGAGGCATCATATTTTTTGAGTAATATGTGAAATATATAACGATCCTAATTTTTTTGGTATATATTCACTCATAAATAATTGAAAATATGATATATAATATGGCAGAAACTAGTCAAATATTAATATTTCACAACTCCTTACAATCATGCGTAATAAAACATATTGGTTGATACATTGACTATGAAAGAAAATGGAACATTAACCATTGTACATTTATAATGTGACCTTTTTGTTAATTATTTAAAGAATTTTGTATTAGATGTTTTTAGGAAAGGAAGGTACCCTTATAATTTCAAGCGTTCATGAAATATTCTTTATCAAACAAACTCAACCATGTGTATACGGAAGACAAAGAGTTTTGTAAAATGGTTTAGTTGGATCAGAAATGACTGTTTCATGATATTTACATTTAATGTGATTGGGTTATAGACATGGGAATAGATTATGCATGCCTTATGATTTATAGTTGAAAATTGTGTTGTTATGTGAAGCTCATATTTATCAAATATTAGTAAATCCATCCTAAAATATATTTTAATGATACAATTGAGTATATTACTAGTGGTATGGAATGAAAATATTTGTTTCTTATTTTACACTAAGATATTTTACTTTTTTACTTTTTAAGGAGGAATGAAATTTGTCAAAGGGGATGCTTCATTTGTTTCAAGTATATGAGTAGAAATATTAAAATATTACAATAGAAATCATAGTGGGATTACTGAAATTATTCTTTGTTTTAAAATTTCATCTTGGTTTTTATGGATCAATTGACTAATTTTTCTCATTTTTATCATATTAGATCGATTATACCCTTGGAGATAATTTCTCAATTGTATCTTGATGAGATATTCATGTTACATGATGTTCTACTATCCATTGTATCTGATCAAGATTTCAAGGTTACTTTTAACATTTTTCAAGGAAATTAGAAGTCGGTGGGTACTGAATTAAATTTTTGTACAACATTTCGACATCAATCAGATAGGCATCCAGAATGTACAATATTTATATTTTAGGATATGAAATGTTTTATCTAAATGGAGTAGTATGGATGTTGGGATCAATATATTTTATTTATTTAGTATTCTTATAAAAATAATTTTCATTCTAGTATGCTGATGTCACTGTTTGTGGAATTATATAGAAAATTGTGTCCAATTATAGTGTTTGGGATGATATTGGGAAAAGAAAGTTAATGGGACTATATTTGTTAGAGGAAATGATGTATAATGTTTAGATTATGCAGTGACAGATGAGAATTGAACATATTTTGACCAAAAATTATGAAGGTAACTAGAGGAAGGATAATTCATTTGATGTAGATGATCATGTATATCTAAAAGTTTTTACATGGAAATGTGTGATGATATTTGGTAATAATGGGAAGTTGAGACCTCGATTCATCACACCCAATTAATTCCATGATATTGTTTGATTATATTCCTAATGAGTGATTTTTACTTCATGTTTGTCATGGGTAAACAACATTTTTCATTATTAAATGTGATGAAAGCACATTCAAGAACCATATCATGTTATGATTTCAGAAGAAGTTCATTTTGAAGAAAAAATATCTTATAAGGAATATCCAGTTTTTTTAATAATCCTAATCAGAATTTGATGTATAATAAAGTTATTCATCATGTTATGGTTTTGTATAGAGACAATATTGTTGAATTTGTTACATGGGAATCTGAAAATTCCTAGTGAAATATGTATCTCCACTTATCTAAGTGAATAAATCTTAGGGGGAATAATTTTTATAAGGGGAGAATAATTTTACAACCCACTTTATGAAATAATATTATATTTTTATTTATTAATTATATTATAATTATAATGGAAACTATTTTTAATATCAATTATGATTAAAGTAGTTTTATGGGAAAAAATTATATATCTAAAAAGCAATTTTACCACATTTTGATGTCACAATTGATTTAAATATAGTTTCTATTATTTTTATAAATTATATTTGACAAACCAAACATCATATATGAAATTTAAAAAATAGAATTTACATTTTCTCAAATTATGGTTAATTTTTAAATAAATTTTACGCTATATTAAAAAGTGAAAATTAATTCATCTTAATTTAGAAATACTTTTTCTCCTAATTGATTTATATATTTATTTCTCCATATTAATTTTTTTAGTGTATAATTTGATTAATTTTTAATATATTTATCCAATGTTTGTAATTGAAATAAATTTCATCTTGAAATTTCATATAGAATGATGTGTTCAATTGAACATTTTACTTTAACATTATGTTTTCTCATTCTATAAATGAGATTAATTTTAATTAAATTCTAAAAAAATATGTTTCGAATTTAAAAAATTGAATTATATATTTTAAATTATAAATTCAGAATTATATTTATATTTCACTTCATTTTTTGGATAGTATGAAAAGTAAATTTAGTAAATTTTTTTTTACCAAAATGAAGGGTAAATTGACAAGTTAAAGGTGAAAATAATACAATTACTAAGGTAAATTCACCCTGACACTTGTCTAAATTTCATTGGATGACTTTTGATAAACCAAAGTTTTCCTTGTGTGGAGGGTATATCATTTGGAAGCCACTTATTTTTGAGTAAAGCATTAATGTTATTATATTCAACGAGATGGAAAATGTAGTCTACCCCATGTTCTTATCAAGTAACATATTTATAAAATGGGTTAATAAAGGAAATATGTTCAAAAATAAATTGTCATATGAAACCTCAAATAATTATTTACATCATAGTAATTTATTTATAATTTTTTGGAATGATATAATTATATTGAATGGTGACACAAAGATAATTTAGTAATGGACTCATAAATTAATGAATAAAAAAAGATCCTAAAAATAGTAAAATAAATATAATTTGATATAATTAATGTAATAAAAAAATTTAAAAAAATATTCATGTTTTTTATGTATAACAAGAGTTATTTTTAATTTACCTTAATTCTATTATTGATATAAATGGTCATGTAATGAACACCGTTAATATTTTTATTATTCATATTTTAAAATAAATAATATTTAATTAAATTATATAAAATTTAAAAAACAAAATCCTAAAATTATATTATAAAGTATTTAAATTGAATCAATGCCACATTAATTGGTATTTTTAATTTTTATAGTAATTACGTTAAACATAAAAGAGTAAATTACATGATATCTTGTTCAAAATTTGAGGGGTTAGATACAGGTTAAATCAAAAAATTAAGGACTGAAAAAATAATAACCTGCCTAATTTTTATTAGATGAATGTATTTATACACATAACAATCATATCCTAAAAATAAATAAATTTGGGAAATTTTTTATATGATAATGAATTTATATTAATTTAATACATTGAATATTTCCATGAGTGCCCATCCCCTTCATAAAAATGCACACATTATTATCATTTAAATATTCTTCAAAACCATTTTAGTTTGGTTGTGTTTTTCAAAAATACCATAAATAAATCCCTCTAATATTCATGATGTTATAATTTAGTAATAAAACTTCACATATATGTTATAACTTCCTATTCAAAGGATATCATCCAAGGAAAACACATTGTCTTTAATTAAGTGTTTTTATTTTTTTCTGTTTCCACATTCTTCAAATCATCTTCATCGATGATGAATTAATAAATAATTTATCCAAAACTATATAAGATCCTGTAATGTTAATTTAATCCATTATTTCCTTCTCCAATTTCATAAAATTGGAAATTAATTATTCATTCATTTTTATGATGGAAAACCTCTTACCAAACAAAAATTTTACTTTCTTCCATCATTATCTCTAATAAAGAATTATTATAAAAAAAATTAGTTGTTATACAATAAATTCATGAAATTTTTATCAATATAAAATAATTATAAATCATCTATGTTCGAACCCATCCATTCACATAAAAATGATAATTTCGTTCGTACATAGGTGTGAATTATCATCTCTATGACGTGACATCATTCATTTTTCTACACTACAACACACAGATGATATATTAATCATTTATAAATAAAAAATATGATATTAATTAATTTATGATCATTATTTAAATATAAATTAATAATTACATTATTTCCATAAATTATCATTGAAAAATGGAAATGTTACCCATTTGTACATATCACCTACAATCTCCATGATTGTTATGCTATTAAATTTTGATAACCATAAATAAATTTTTAAATTTAAAAGTATATTTATATAAAAAATATATTATTATCTCATGTATATTATTATATATACTATTTTATTATGAAAATTTTAATTATTGACATAATTATATGTTTATTTTTAACTCATGTACTGAATATCAACAAAACATCTGACATGGAAAAACATAATTAAGTAATTATTATAATATGGAAAGAAGGGGAATAAAAATAAAAAATAACCATCAATTTTTTTCAAATAAATTAAAAAAAACATATTTTTAGTATTCAGTGATACAATGATTGTACATGACCAATAAAACTCAGGGAAGTGGACATTGTATTAAAACCCTCATATAAATTCCATTTTCTCTCTTTTTACCAAAAAGCCAAAGGAATTAATTTTTTAACATATAAGACATGATATAGTTCTCACATGTTCAAGAATTTTTGTTACATTAATTTTTTCTATATATGATTTCATTATTATTATTGTATAATATTATTTCATTATTATTTTCAAGACATTAATATTTAACAATTTAATTTTAAGATAAAATGTTTTGTTGATATCTGGAAGTGTATTTATCATGTATATAAATTAGTTTTAAATGGTTTTATTCAGGATATGATCCATTTTAATTGTTTATTATGGTTTCTTCTCAGTATATGTATAGATAAAATTATTTTATCTTCATTATAGTTTAGGATATGTAAGCTAGATACCATTATAGCTAAAGATATAACAGGTGAGACATGTTTTAACACTCCAATTCATTAGGTACTCCATAAAAATAAGCTGAATATATAGCTAGTCATTTTATATGATTAAATTTCTTGGTGATATGTCAAATTTTTACTAAGACACATTGATTATTTTCTATGAATGAAAATGAGTTTTTAATAAATGGGATTTTAATGGTTTTCTATTTTTCACAGAACAAATGATTTATTTTTTATATCCATTAATGATTTGTATGTATTCATAAAATGTTATAAAATATTTTTCATATGATATAAGAAAGGGTTAGATAAATTTGGAATTCATTATTTATTTATTTTATATGATTTTTATCATGGAATATAAATCATAAATTCTTTTCAATGTTTAATATTTTTAATAAATTGATACTATAGAGAAGCGTAAACATTGTATTTTATGGTTTGTTATATAAGAGTTATGGCCAAATTATCGAAAAATATAAACCCAAAAACAGATCCCCATTGGGAAATAATGTAAAACTAATAACTAAAAACAAGATTATGTAAGGTTATGTTTGGGGCCATAGAGTTGGTATTAGATTTCGGTTTAGATAAATATTTTTGGATTTTATATTGTTAATTGATTATAAATAAATGGTTATTTAATTTGTTGATAAGTTGAAATGATATAACAATTTAATATTACTATGTTTTTCATATAAAATATAACATTTTAGGATAGTTTTAATTAAAAGAAATATGGATGTTGTGGTGGGAAGGAATAAAGAAGAATGAATCAATAAAAATTTTCATCTAGAGATGGTTGGAATCAAAACTGGATAGTTCTCTTTTCTTTCAAGGAACAGTTGATATAAGATGTGAATTATGTTAGAATCTGTGCATGATATAACCTAGATCGGCCATATAAGAATATATCAATAGTGGATATTTTTATGATGAATGAACCTAGATATTTTATTGGAACCTCAGATCCAGTGGTAGAAGAAAGACATATTAATGCTCAAGAAAAAGATATTTAATGCCATGGAATGTTCTGAACACCAAAATATCTCCCTATTTATTTATCATTTTTAAGGTGATGTCGATCCAAGGTGTTATCGGGTTACAAATACGTAAAAATGGTTATATTGAGAATAAGTAATTGTATAATTTTAAGAGTATTTTTCTGGAAAAATATTTTCCTAAAACTATTCGAATTATAATTGATAAACAATTCATAGAATTAAAAATAAAATAAGATTATTCTATGGATTTTAGTGAATAAAATTTTACAATGCTCTCTAGGTTCATACCATATTACATTTGGGACCACTATAGTAAAATTAATAGATATTAAATTGGATTGAAAAATATTTACGAAGGGTTTAACATTCAAGAGAGTCTAAAAGATATGTGATAATATTTTTTTGTGCAAAAAAATTTGATGTGGACTTTTCAGACAAGTATGTTCATCTTGATGAAAGGAATAATAAGTGTTCATGTTGGAAATAATTTTGAAAGTATTAATTATTGAAATATGGAGGTTCGAAAATCATATTTATTTATTGAGAAAAGTGGGGTAAAAAGCATCCCAGAGAATGTCTTGGGAATTCTGTGAAGTGTTTCCCATGAAGAATATTTGGAGACATGCATAGCGAGTGCAAGGAAAATGATCAGAAAAAAAATAAGATTCAAATAGTGAGACTATTTTACTGTATATATTTATGTCACTTTATTTAATGTTAGTACATATATAGTTACTCAAGGAAAAACAAGCAAGATTGAAAATTGTCGGTTGTGGGAAATTCCATTTCAACTACATCGATATATGTCCAATCATCAAAAGATAATATTTCAATTGTATTACATGTTTTCTACAAATTTTCAAATGTTATGCTTGATTTGGGGCCAACACATTTCTATATTTTAGTGTATTTTTCTATTAAATTGGGAATTAATCTACATGAAATGAAACCTAAATATATGGTTAGAACACATGTGGGAAACATTAAGTAAAATATAAATTTTATGAATCTTACTATATTTTTCTGTTGAAGAAATTTAACAAAAAATCTTATTATTTTCCACTAGTGTAGTATAATGTTCTTAAATTCATGGATTGGATTTCATTATACCATTATATGATAGATAATAGATATAAAGACGTTTTTCAGATATTTCTTCAGTTTGTGTACAGGAATAATACATTGCAATTCATAATATATATGTAATATGATAAATTTTAAATTATGTAATTTAATTTTACCAATATCATATTGTGTAAAACAAACAAAATATCTATATTATGGATTTTTTGGTGGTTAATGGGTATCTGGATGTTTTTACCCATGAGATTCTAGGTTTTATACATGATCAGGAAGTTGAATTTAATAATGAAATAATAGCTGATTCTATTATGATTTCTAAACACCATTATCAAATGGATCAAATGGAACAATTAGAGTCTAAATAAAAACTATATGAGTTATTAGATAAATTTTTTATCTAACATATAACATTACCATGGGGTGATCCATATTTGTTTTTTAAAATGGAATATGGCTTAATGATACTTTTCATCGATTATAGATCCTTGAATAACATCTCCAAGAAGAATAGTAATCCCATTCGTCATATAGAGGATTGTATGATCCAATATGGGGTGAAGAATATTTTATAAATGATGAATCTAAGTGTGGGTTCTATCCATTTAATGTGTTATATGCATACATTCCTATGACCATGTTTTAGACTAGAGATGACCTCTACGAATATTTAGTTTTTTGTGTTGGTTAACTATTACACCTCATGTATTCATGAGTCTTATTAATTGAATATTTCAAGCGTTCATGGAAATGATATTCATTCTATTTTATGATGACAATTTTGGGTATTTTAAAAGAAAAAAAGTAATATAAAATACATCTACGGGTTTTTTCAACCCTTATATTAAAAAACTATTTGGGAAATTCAGCACCTATGAGTTTTAGTTGAAACATATTTCATTACTTGGATGCAATTCTATCATCCCAGGCTTGATGTACATGGTCATTGAAATACATTTTTTGATTACATAATACATGACACAAACAGACTCCCAAATACCATTTTAGTTTAGTGTTTTTCGAAACATGGAACATTATATTCTGTATTAGTTAAAGAAAACATAAAATGTGTGCTGAAATCCTCAGAAAAGATAAACACGGAGAACATAAAAACCATAAAGATAATAATTTATAAACATGAGCATAATTTTTAAATATCAAACTCATGAGTAATGAAATAAATTTTTGCAGTGCATAAGGAAAAGATAAAAAAGGAACGTTATCCATGATAAAATATCATTGGCATAAAACATGTAATTGTTGAAAACAAATACGAACATAATATGATTCAAATTGTATCCTAGTAAATGCTACATATACCATTATAGTAGAAAAAGTCCATTAATGAACTCAATTTACGTTTTGTTCCAGTCATTGATTACTGAACTTTATTTACATGTCATTCTAGCCATGTATTACTAAACCCGAATTACATGCCATTCCATCCATTATTACTAAACAAGATTTACATTCCATTTTAGTCATGTATATCTAATGAGAAATAAATTTTTACAAATTTAATTGGGGGGAGAAATATGTCCCACCAATCATATTATTAAAACATTCTATCATGTACCACAAAAACATAAATCTTTCAACATTGCATAACCTAGGAAATAAAATGTGTTTATTATACATCAATGCCTCATAAAATATTCCATAATGTTATAATTACATAATAAACACAATAAAATTATATTTATAATGGGAATATATACGTAACCCTATTTAAGAGCTTCTTCTTAGATGGAAAATATTTTTAGTAAAACACTTGATCTTAATTATTGGGGAAAATACATTTTTTCTTAAAACATTTTTTCTTCTCAAAATGTCGCACAATTTTATAAGAAAATAATCTTTCTAAAAATAAAATTGAAATTTTGAAAACAATTATTCATGTAAATAAATATTCAGGATACAATAAAAATCCATTCATGCTACATAAATTAAAAAAAATTCTCCTCGTACTTTTTTAGAATAGTGAAAATGTATCTTTTTTGTTAGCCAAAAGAAATATTCCTCCTATAAAATATAGTAAAATAAAAAAGCGGAAATGGAAATGTAACATAAATTGAATAATATTATTCATTCAATTGTTTTTTTAGAAAACATTGACATGGATTAATAACAATCCACTTGTAAATATATACTTATAAACAATATCAAATAAAAATGTTATTGAAAACTTATCCCTTGCCTGAGGATTGATATGCTTCATATATATCTAATAATCATGTATAGTTGGTTTTATAATATTATTATCTTATAATAGAACCATAATAAAAATTATTATTGGATACATGATTCACTTATGAATTTATATTAAATGTTCATTTATCAATTCCATGTTAAAGAAACATTTTCGGTATTAGTCATTTTATTTATCATACGTGTTTTGACTTGTTATTCATTATCTTATGACATAGATAATGCTTTAATTTATTCAATATTGCAAAAAATTAGTTATATATCATAAATATTCTATATATAAATATATATAATAGATAGATTAATGAAATGGAATACATTTTTCATTGATATGGTAGGCCATACATATGTATGAACACTGTTTCTATTACCTTATTTAAATGAATTGAATTTTGTAAATCCCACACACACACAAATATATATATATTAGAATTATTATGAAATATATTTCCTTGTTATTTATTATATATAATCTATAATCATTCTTGAATGGTTAACGTTGAAAATGAATCTCATCATGTCGTAAAGACGGAAGGCCGTACGTACGCATGATCGGGGTAATCAATCTCAAATTTGTTGAATAGTATTTATATTCATAGAATACTCTATTTACTAATAAACATAAATTTATAATAACCATAATTTTTTATTACATGCTTTTTTATTCCCATACATGTATGGTGGTGGTGGAAATCAGATACACCATAACATGGATACAGTATGTTGGACGTATGCACACGTAGGGATTTCAACTTTCTCTAGATGGATAAGTAGTTGAATATGGTTGTTTAATAATTATAATAACATCTTAGTATATAATCTATATGGTATATATAAATATATAATTAAACAACTCATTAATTATATGATGAATTACATAGAAATATAAATGAATCAGTAATGGATATTACGTCTTCTTTGATGTGCTCTCATTAGATATCCATTTAATGGAACTAGAGTTTGTCTATTGAGCATACCAGAACCTATAGAATGTTACAAGTGGATTTGATGAATGAAATGGTAGGGTATGGATGAACATGGAGTCTTAATTAGTTATGGATAGATATGGGAAGAGGTTCCCATTTAAAATTGAGGTGAGGGGCCCTTTTGGAACCCTCAAAAATACTAATTTATATTAAAATCATATACCACATAAAAACCTCCAAATGTCCCAAATTAGACGATAAGATGATATAGGGTTGTTCTTTCATCACGAAATTTATTTAATACATGTTCTAATGTTATTTATCCATTATCATTTCAATTAACACTTAATTATTATATTTAATGTTTATATATTTTAATAAATAATTCAATATTAAAAGGGTAAAATATTTACATATTTGAATTCAATGAGACTATAAATGAATAATTTATCAAATTTTATACCATATAATAACTATTATATATTTTTAAAAATGATTTCAGTATGTTAAATAGTTAAATAAATAATTATTTTGAAAAAAATATCAATTATGACAAATTTTAAACTATTAATTTCATGGATTTTTAAAAATATCGTAATAATATGTTAAACAAAAACAAGTTTTATCATATCCCTAATTGTACAAGGAAATATATAAAATTATTTGTACAAGTTATCTATTTGAAATTATATTTTCTTTAATATGTTTAATAACATTAACTCGATTGTTCCCTTACTAAAATAATTACTACATCAATATTGTGTGATTATTTAACATAATTATTTGTTTGAGGAAAATTAAAAAAAAATAATATTTGGAATTAAAATTTTCAATATTTTAGAAGATCATATTTAGTATAATTTATCTACTTGAAAATTCAACATTAATTATTTAATACTTCATAAAGTATGAATGTGGAAATTTTAACATTACATTAAATAAAATAATATATTAGACTTAATGTATTCTATATGGCCCCAAATTGTCCATAACTCGACCATTGGATGCTTATTATATACTTATACTTGAAAAATAAAATTCAGTAAAGTGATTTGGCCCTTTAATGGTTATTCCAGTATAAAAAATTGTTTTTTGATATTTCTTCAATTAAATAATTTCTACATCATAGATGTATAAAACAATAACGAAATTTTTTCTTATCTAAATATTAAAAATAAAATACCATGATAAAGATAAATGTTTTACATCTAAAATATTTATTTATCATCTAATTTATATTTTGTGTAAACTTATTATTAAAATTTAATATTATTTTATACATGAATGTCACATCTTAAATGTTTGAATATATAATGTAGTATAAATACAAAAATATCCTCCAATTGTCCACAAAATTTTATAAATATATTTATATTAGGGTAATATGTCGATTAAGTTAATAATTACAATTTGAATTTGTTGATACCACCCATTTGTCCAAATTTTGATACATATAGATATTAAAGGAAAATAAAATGACACTTCGTGTCTATAATTGATTATATATTGTTTAAGTCATTTTTATGGAATATTGTCAATTGGATGACATAATTTATATCCTTAGGTGATAAGGGTAGAATTACATACATAAAATAAAAAATTTTCATTCGTTTGGGTCGATTTATCGTCATAATAATTTTACTTTTAACCTAAATTACATTATTATCCCATTGATGTTGAAATAAAATTTACTAAGGTTACTATTCATATTGGTCCAAAATAAAAGTGAACGACTTACAAAATTTGGACTCCTATTCCAAAATTTGACTTCCATTTTTCAAATTTCTATATACAGAGGTTGTAGAATAAAATTTAAAATAAAGCAGTCAAAATGTCATGAAAAACAGTTTTTGAAAAAATCCCTCTATTATATTGGAAAACATTTTTATAATAAATTCATGAATAAAATAATTTTAAAAACCAATAATTGAGTAAAAATGAACTAATTACTTTTTAAATATAGTCCAAAATTTAATTTTAGAATTTAATGACTAAAAATCATTATTTCCAATATTCATAAAAATATTGAAACATATCAGAAAAATTCCTAAACATTTTCTAGTGTAAATTATAATATTACACACTAAAAGAAGAAGAATAGTTTTTTCAAATTGAATTTAAAAAACTACGAAAATTATATTCAACATTGGTGCACCATAAAAAGTCTTTAAAACAACACATTTTTTTTAAAATTAATAATTTTATTTGAAATATTGATTTTGTTCTAGTATCATGTTATAGAGAATATATAAGAAATATTTTAATGTTATATAAAAATAAAATAATTGTTAATACTATTCATATGAATTAGTTTATATCCCAATAAATAATAAAAAATTTAATAATATATCATTGTTTAGTGAAACACGATATTGCGTACAACACAAGATATTGAATATAGTTTCTTTTTTATGTAATCTTATAGAACTTAGTGTTATATTTATTTAATGACTCATATGGTGTTGCATATAACATAATCAAAACATATTGCTTTTATACAATGAAAAAAATCTCTACTCAGTGTTGTGTGAATTGAATTCTATCAAAAGAGCTATAAATTTTATGTAACACAATCCATGAATAGTGCTGTGAATACTGCATGTTACTAAGGTTTCTGTATAGTGAAAGATAATCTTGTGGTAGCATACAAAAAAAAATAATCAAAGAAATTTGAAATCATTTATTTCATAAAATAACATGGTGTTATATTCTACCCCTATAAAATGAATTTTTCCCTTCACAATCTTCGCTGTTATAAATGGTTTACAAAAAAAATGTTTCATTCATGGAAACCAACATCGTAAAAAGAAATATTAAAACATCATCTCAAAAAGGAATGATAGAATCATAACGGTTACCCAAAGTAACTCATCACTTGATTTCCACATGGGAGAACTAGGTTGGATGTGAAAACATGGATATGGTAGAGAAATATGATCATAATGTTCTAATAGATTGTGATAGAGAATAATGTTTGGAGAAACATAATTACTACATAGCCATAAATATGTGGCGATTTAAGGGGAAATCTGAATCATCAAATTAGAATGTAAAAGGATTAAATTTTGGATTTCAATATCTTTTTCCTATTGTTGATGAATTTTGGAATGAGAGGAAATACAATCTTGATTTCAGTAAAATCTCACCATTATCCATTCCATGAAATTTTCCACAACATATCTTATTAAAAGATATGATTTTGAATTATCCATTCATGATTTTTTATTTGATCAAGGGATATAATGATAGTTCCATTAATCTATATCAACAAAAGGATAGAACATGTTATCAAATATGCATAAGTCCACTTTTAGTGAGATACTACATTAATCTTACAAAAATCAACAAAAATATAACATATACTATCCATAATGGGATAAAATTAAAATCATTCCAAAATTTAAAAATATAAAACAATACATATATGTGATCTAAATCGACATAACATTTGTCTCCCATATCTCATTTGGTAGTTCTTGGATGTCACATTCAAAACATGTGAAAATCTTAATAATGTATTCTCTTGAAACATGTTAATAACATTAATTATCGTATAAACATAGTGAAAAAATGAATTCTATAAAAATTAAATCTTTGCACACACTAAAAATACCAAATATATATATATATAATCAAAACATTATATCACATTTTACTTAAATTAGTCATGAAGTCATTGATACTATCAAACATCTCATTATCTTTTTATCCCATCATTATGCGAAAATAATGTGCCTTCCAAAAAAATCAATCACTTTTCATGGATACGGGTACCGTATAATTATAGAAAACTACAATATACCAATATATAGATATTCCAATAGTCCACAATACGTTGAATGAGAATCCACCACACTACTTTGAAATCCCACTTCATTAACAATTAATCATTCCACCACTTTGTTTTCATACTCAACATCACCAAAAATTATCGTATGTGACATTCCTTTGACGTTTACCTTAATGTGTTACTAATTTCAATCAACATTGACCCATGTATTAGGGAATTGGTTGGAATAATTCGCTATTTCATAACACTTCTAACATTGAAGTGTTGGTGGTGAGCTCTCTATAGTAATTTCTCTATTCACATAATTAGCAATATGTTTCCCATTACATCCAAACTCAATATCATGATGACCATATTTTCCACACATGATAAATTTTATAATCCATTTAATATAATCTCCACCATGCTTCATTACAAAATTTTTGAATATGGAATCATTCATCTGCTTTTTGCCAATGTTTTGTGATTCTCTATTAAACTCAAATTTTTTCTTCTCTAAACGACTATATTAATATGTATCAAAATCATCATTTTATTCCTTAATAGTGAAACACATAATATCTTCATAGATGATAACATCTCTTATTGATAATTCAATTATTTTACTCGGTTTCATGAAAACAATGAAATGATCAACATCACTTTTAGGTTGGATGAAAAAACCCAGAAGCATACCTTGAAAATCCTGTATAGTTCTTCTTCTATGTACCAACAAATTTTTCATCCTTTTTCATATGCTCAAGAAACTACTTTTATATCTTTTTTATCAGAATACTATGGATGTGCATATTGAAAAATAGTTTTGAACTCATTCAATTCCATGGATACAATTTCATTATTCTTCATAGTATTCTTAATTAGAGTCCCCAAATTTTTTACTTTACCTTCTTAATGATAATCATCCAAAATAACTATTTAATGTTCCAAAGAAAAAAGGATGAAAATTTATATTCAATGGTATTTATCCATTATTCCGCAACTAGAGGATCAGATGACACACTGAAAAAAGGTGGGAATTGCCTTACGAAGGACTCAATAGAATTTTGTTCCATTTTATTCATATTTGAATGTACAAAATAATTCATAGATTGTGTAATTATAGAAATAAGATTTTACATTCAATATCCCATAACATTTGGTTATTCAGAAGGACCATCATTTCATTTCCTAATGCATTTATAATTAACACAATTTCTTCTGGTTTCATCCATTTTCTATAACAAAAAAATAATAGTTTTAGTGTAAAAAATCATACACCGAAATTAACATAATTGAATGGGAGTACATAAAATCTCAAGAATAAGAGGATTAATCCTAGTTTATTCTTGAGATATACCATAATTCTAGGACTGTAACATATAGTTATACATAATTTTAGGGGAATCCTTAGACATACCATAGAAATATCTACAGGGATCTTAGTAAATTTTCAAATAATACTTTCCCAAGGATTACTAAATCATTTATCTTATAAGAAATTTTAATGACCTAGGCTTAATGTACATGGATGTTTCATTAATTTTGTTGAATACATAAAACATGAAAAAAAGACACCCAAATTCTGTATTAGTTTAGTGTCTTGGGAATCATGGAACATAATATTCTACCATTGTGAAATATCTACAACATTTCCCATAATGATCATCCCCTTCAGTATTCATACCTAAAACCTTTCATATATCCATGGGAAATAAATAATAAAGGGGTTAGCTCAAATGATCAGTTATGTTACACATTTAGAACATAAAAACGATAAAAAAATAAGGTAATTGAATGATCCTAATGATTAAATATCAAAATATAGAGTCATGATGTATATCATTGCAGAACATAAGGCATAGATCATAATGGAACATTAAACATGATAAAAGATCATTGGAATAAAACCTAGAATTGTGGAAAACAAATAATCACATAATATGATTTCCATAGTAGGCAAGACATTGCTTCCATGAACATTATAGTGGAAAAAGACTATTACTAAACTAGGTTTACTTGTCATTATAGCCATGTAATACTGAACCTGATTTACTTGTCCTTACATCCCTACATTACTAAACCATATTTAATTTCCATTCATGAAATGTATTACTGAACCATATTTACTATTTGTTCCATTCATGTCAATATCATGAGATATATATCATTACTTATAAGCACCCAGCCTTAAACAATACGTAATATTGAATTAAATGAATAATTCACATTGAGGATCTTTTCAGGTTTAGAGTGTTAGAAAATTAAGACATAAATATTACATCTCAAAAGATTACAATGTAGACATTTCTACACAGTTTCCATTTATTTCCTTAAAAAACTCTTGAAAAAAAGTGTTGTGTATATTTCCATGTTTTAGACAGCATGAATTTTCCATGATCCCATCCTTGACCCTATTCATCTTTATGTCCTGTAAAAACATTTCAAAACAAAGGATTTGCATAAAAAGCTCAGTAAGGTTTATAATACAAAGAATGAAAACGTTATTCATAAATACATACAAAACATGAACTCTTTTACTTACATCATGAAATCATATGATTTATGAAAGACACAGATATATCATAAATCATAAAGGTAACTTGTGGAATCCATATCATACTAACATTGTAGCTATCACAACTACATAGGGACTTACTTTGGAATACCCATCATAGTATATTCCTTAAATCTCATAGGATAAATATTCTCATTTACCTACATCACGTTACCCAATGCATTGGAGATATATCTCGGGCTCACCTTCCCTCAGTTTATCACAGAACCACCCATATACGTAAATAATTCCCAAGAACCATAACATAATCATAACACATAATATAATCATAATGAAAAGATAACATTACCACATTGCAATAGAAAACTATCATTTCAAGATATTAAAATAATAAATCCATTCTAAAAATCATTTTCAGTATCAAAATACGTAAAAATAGTATATGGTATTTATTTGTCCATTTAAAAACATTACAGCTTGTTAAGGAAGCCAAAGATCAAATCATACTCGCGGTGGTGGAAAGGTCATTGTCATCGCTTACGTTAAAAAACATTTATTTTTGTCGTTTAGTAAAATTCTTTGTATAAAAATGTTCTCTTTGAATAAAATGAAAATTCAAAGGGGTTTATACATCGTATAAAATAAATTCTTGTATAAAACTAAAAACTCCTCAATGAATGGAGATTGAGACGAAGTCCCTTACCTCGTGTCCAACTTAACTCGATCATTATTTAATATCCTGAATAATAAACTAAAGTTAATTTCTACTTTAATAAGAACATTTTTCAAGTTTATTATTCCTTTTATAATACTTATTTTCATGTTATAATCATTATGAAAACATTTAAGTTAATAACGTTCGTTTTGTCGATATTTGGCACTTCAGTCAAAAATGGAATTCTTAAAATTACATGTTGTAAATGTAGTCAAATATCCATTATCTCTAGAATGATAATCATGATGTAGATATCATATATATCATATATATCCAGTATATACATGTATTTATAATAGTTCATAACATTTGGAAGTAAGAAATGAAATGCACCATTCATGGAGACGGTAAGCCGTATGAACACATGAACGCTACTTTCATTTCTATTTTTTATTTTAATGGAATTAAAGAAAATGATACATAGGTATATTATAATTACAGTATAATATCAATTATAATATCATTTACTCTATCCTTTATACACCCCACATAATTCATTAATGAGTCACATCACATTGAGGGGGTGGTAGTCCGCACTTCCTCGAATGAGATTATCATATTTACCCACTATGGAAACCATAATGGTTTGATATAATTTGGAAGTAAATAAGAATAATGAAATAATAAACATAATATATATCATATATATATATATATATAGTTCCATCATAATGGCCACCATGAGAGGTGGTAAGATGTAATTGAACAATCATCGTTTCGTGAGGCGTTAGTTTTCCATCCATAGAAACATTATGTTATTCATATATTAGATGGAGGTGTGTGTAAGTGTAATTAGAACCCTTCTCATAACAACATCATAGTTTATTGAGGATACTGATGTTGTTACAAAAGAAAGGAAATAAAAAGTGTTTAGGGGTTGGGGATGTGAAATAAAAGAAAACAATTTAAGATAAACGGTTACCATTAATTTGGGTAACTCCCTTTGGTTTGAACCAAAAGGAATTATTGAAATGCCTTCTGCCTAAGGTAAGGCTTCGAGGAGGAGTGGGATGTAGGTATATGTATTTGGGAGATTTTGGACAAGTCAAATATCCAGATAGGTGTGAGTAATTGGAAGTAAATGGTCTCCTTTTATATGGGAGAGGATGGGCTCTTTAGGAATGTGTGAAAATATTATTTTATTATATAATAATATTTGGTTTCAAATGGACCAAAAATCATTAAGGTAGAATATAATATGACTAATATTTGATATAAAATCATATAATTAGAATTGGACATGTTTTTGATAATATTATAATCATTATAATCTTATTTATTTTAATCATTTATTAATGAGGTAAATACTGCATCATTATTGTGTCATAACTAATTTAATTTATTTGATGTCTAAAAATTATAAAAAGACATTATCTTGTAGGAAATATCTTTAGAATTACAATTAATATTTATAGTTGAAAACATGACTTATATTACACCATATAAAAATTAATAACTAAACAATTTTTGTTAATGTCAATTTGGTCTTCATATTAAATTAATTAATCTAAATTATCATTATCACACCCAAGTCACTCAATGGGGTCACAAAATTGACCCAAAGATTCACATGGTAATAAATGACTAAACCAATAAGGTTAGGAAAAGTATTAAGATAATTTTGAGTTATTATAATATTCTTCTAACCTTGAATTACCCTATTTACCTTTAACCGTGGTAAATAAAAGTAAAAAGTTACTATTCACCAAAAATTAGTTTCATGTTATTGAACCACATTTTACTTTTTGATAACAAACATGTATGTCAGAATTTTGAAATTCAATTTACAGAAGTGGTAAAATTTCATTTAAATGAAAAAGTAAGTTTTTAACTACCACTAAATGGTTTCACTATTCATCCAAAGTTGACGTTTTTCAGAAAAATACCAAAAAATAAGCCAAAGCTATATTTGATATTATGAATTCAAAAATGAAGTATATTTTTTCAAATTCAAACCATAGAAGTGGAATTAATTAATTTTAAATTTACATCCCGTTATCAAAACAAATAATGTGTTTTTATGAAACAATAACTATCCAAATATTGATACTTGTTTAGGTCCAAATTCAAAGTGAAATTAATTACAAGGACCATCATTGGATACAATGGTAAAAATATATTCTATTTGAACTTTAAAACCAATTAAAAATATAATATAACCATATTAATAAATTAGATTAAATGGCACTTCGGAATTAAAATACAATATTTTTCACTATTCATTAAAAATGATCTTTATCATAAAAATAAAAAATTATTACCTAAAGTAAAATTTGATGTCCCCATTCAAATAAAGGATTTTATTTGGTCCATTAAAAAGTATTAATGTGACCAATACCATATTTAAAGAGGGTTTTCCATTAAAAGTCAATAAATCATCTTTTAATGTAAATTATGCTTAAAATTATATTCATTCACATTTTAAGCCTATAACTATTATTGGATAAATGTAAACACATTTAACAAATATGTATATTCATATTCTGTTTAGTTTCATTCATTCCCGCCAATATAATGGCTAGGGGATGGCTACCATTAAAAATAATAATATTATATTATTAGTGTGCAACGTAATATTTCAAAGAAACGAGTTGTTGCGTATCGTGTACGCTATTGAACCTTTCAACCCCTTTAATGTAAAATTAATATTTAATTCAAAAATATTAATTAATATGAAATTTTTCTTATTCTTCATTTACTTGGGATGTTACATCCTTCCCTCTTTTGGGAATTGTGTCCTCGCAATTTTTATTCGCTTAACAAAATAAGTGGGGGTATTTATCCCTCATAGCATTTTTAGATTAACACATTGCCTCTTCAAGAATATGGTTTTTCCACAAAACTTGTACCATGTTAATTACCTTATTCCACAATTCATTCTCACTACGTTCAAGAATCGGGACTGGTTTTTCTTCATAAAAGAGATTCTCTTCTAACTGAACTACCTCTTGGCTCCAAACATGAGATGGATCTGGGATATTCTTTCTCAACATCGAAACATGAAAAAATTATGTACCTGGATTAAACATGGATGTAAAGCCACTCTATACGCAACTGATCCAACTTTCTACATAATTTCATAATGTCTAATGAACCTCAGACTCAACTTTCCATTCTTACTAAAACGCTTCACACATTTCAATGGAGAAACATTGAGAAAGATATGGTCACCTAACTCAAAGGAAAGATCCTTTCTCCGGTTATCTGAATAACTTTTCTCTCTTCTTTGATCTTTTCTAATGTGCTTCTGAATTAAATAAACTTCCTCTACCATCTCTTCTACCAATTCTACTCCCATCATATTCCTTTCACCTACATAATCTCAAAATGTTGGAGTTCGACAATGCTTTCCATATAAGGCCTCAAATGGAGCCATATGTATACTAGAATGCAAACTGTTATTATATGAAAATTCAACCAAAGAATGATGTTGGTCCCAACTTACCTGGAAATCCATCGAACACGCATGTAACATATCTTCCCATGTCTGAATTTTTCGTTCTGACATCCCATCGTATTGAGGATGAAAAGATGTACTAAAATTTAATTCAGTACCCAATGACATCTGAAGGCCTTTCCAAACGTCAGAAGTGAAACTGGGATCACGATAAAATACAATGGAGAGGGGAACTCCATGCAACCTGACTACCTCCTTAACATACAACCGAGAATGTTTATCTAGAGACAAAGTATCTCTAATAAGAAGGAAATGATAAGATTTAGTCAATCAGTCAACTATAACCTAGATTGTGTTATTACCTCGTGATGTCTTTGTTAATCCCACAACAATGTCCATGGATATATTTTCACATTTCCACTCTGGTACCAGTAGAGGCTGAAGCATTCTTTTTTGACAATTGTCTCTCTACTTTAACCTGCTAACAAGTCAATCACTTCATAGTAAAATCACTAATATCTCTTTTCATTTCATCCCACCAGTAATACTCCCGAAGATCTCTCTACATCATAGTACCACCAGGATGAACTGAAAACGGAGAACTATGGGCTTCAAATAACAACTCATTTTTCAACTGTGAATTAGAAGTCCCACATAATCTCTTTCCAAATCTCAAAACACAATCATTATGAACATTAAAATCAGACAACTTACCCTTATAAACCAACACTTCCTTTTTCTACAACTCAATGTCTTCCTTCTGCACATGCTTAATTTTGTATGATAGAGATGATTTCACTGACACCGGAAACAAAACAAGATAATTTCTTGAACCAACAACTTCTATGCCATAATTAATCAAATCAAAAACCAAAGGATCTCATTCCAAATGTAGCATGGTTAATGAAGTATTACTTTTTAGACTCAAAGAATCAGCCACTTTATTTTCTTTTCTTGGATGGTAATGGATCATACAATCATAATCCTTTAATAATTATAGCCATATCACCTGACTCATGTTCAATTATTTCTCAGTGAATATATACTTCAAAAATTTATGATTACTATATATTTCACACTTCACTCCATACAAGTGATTCCTCCACATTTTTAAATAAAATACAACATCATGTAATTCCAAATCATTTTTAGTGTAATTTAACTCATGTAGTATCAACTAACGTGAAGCATAAGCAATTACCTGATCATTCTGCATTAGGACACAACACCGTCCTTTCAATGAAGTATCACTATAGATACCAAACTCACCATTTCAGGAATGCAGTGCCAAAACTGGAGCATTCACCAATATTCTTTTCAATTCCTGAAAACAATCATCACATTCTTTTGTCCATATGAACCTAACACCTTGTCGAGTTAACTTAGTCATTGTACTAGAAAACCATGAAACATTTTCAACAACCCTCTGGTAATAAATTGCCAAACCAAGAAAACTATGGATCTTGGTTATATTTATGGGTCGTGGCTATTCTTCAACAACATTCGTTTTAGAAGGATCAACCATTATGATTTTTTGGAAACAATGTGACCAAGGAATGAAATTTGATGTAACCAAAACTCACATTTTCTGAACTTTTCAAATAGTTTCATTTATTTTATGGTTTGCAAGGAAACCCTAAAATAACTATAATGTTCCTCCTTACTTTTGAAATAAACCAAAATATCATCAATGAACACAACCACAATCTTATCCAAGAACTCACAGAAAATTCGATTCATAAGATCCATGAATACAGTTGTTGCATTGGTTAAACCAAAAGGAATAACTAAAAATTCATAGTGGCCATATCTAGTATGAATTGTGGTATTTGGAACATCTACTTCCATTACTCTCAACTGATGGTACCCCTATCTCAAGTCAATCTTCGAAAAATACTGAGCTCCCTGGAGCTGATCAAACAAATCATCGATATGAGGAAAAGGATACTTATTCTTAACAGTGATGTTATTCAATGCTCTATAATAAATGAAAAGTCTAATTGAAACATATTTATTTTTAACAAACAAGAAAGGAGGACCCCATGGTGATGTGCTAGGTCGAATGAATCCTTTATCTAATAACTATTATAATTGCTTCTTTAACTCTTAACGTTCATTTTGAGCCATTCGATAAGGGGGTTTTGAAATTGGCTTAGCATCAGGAACTAAGTCAACAGCAAATTCAACATCCCGATTAGGTATAATACCAGGAAACTCATCAAGAAAAACATCAAGGTACTCATTTACCACTGGAACATAATTAATTAGAACAGTTCCTTTGTTTTGAACAATATGTGCAAGGTAACATTCATTTCCATCATTTACCAGTTTTTTCGACTTCCTACAATGTTATCAAAATCAAGGGTTCATTGTTGTACACAAACTAAAAATCCTTATGAAATGAAACCAATTTATCTCAATAGATTATCTTAGCGTGATAAACATAAATCCAATCCATGCCCAATATAAAATCAAACTCTATTAGAGGAAAAACAATAAGGTCTGCAGGTAGATTCTTTCCGCACACAAGGAAAATAATGTTCTTATGTTTTCTTTTTGTCTCAAAATTTACTCCAGTTATTTTTACCATAAGTTCAGTATTCATATAATGAGATGTAATTCCCAATTTACTAGAAAACTTCTCAGAAATGAATGAGTGTGTAGACACTGATTCAAATAACACATTGGCATAATCTGAACAAACAAACAGTGTACATGACACAAATTCATTTGATGGATCAACATCTGCTAAAGTAGTTGCAAAGGATTTCGCCACCCCTTTCTGCTTGTAGTCTGGATCATTTCCTTCAGTTGAGTTTTTTGTTGGACACTCATTTGTATAATGACACATTTCATTTCACATAAAACATTTTACTAACTGTAAATCATATTTTTTCTTACCATTTCCCTGATCCTTTTCAGTGCAATTACAGTCCTTATGCCCCATTTTACCACATTGGTAGCACTTACCAGAATTCCAAAGACATTCGCCAGCATGCTTTTTACCACAATTTTCACAAATTGTAAACTTAAGTTTCTTACCATAAGACTTTTTTGAAGAGTTCCTCCCTTTCTCAAGTCACCTCAACCTCTTATTCTGTTGTTTTTCAAAGAATACATGATCATCAGAAAACTCCATTTCCACCTTCTCTGCACAACGAACAAATTTTTCATAACTTTTGAACTCACGAGAAGTTAATGCCCTTCGATACATTGTCTTTAATCCTGAGTAAAAATAGTTTATTTTATGATCAAGATCTCGTATGAAATATGGACCATACCTTGATCGTTGAGTGAATTTTTCATCATAAGCAGCCATTGAGTCATCATCCTGCCTCAATTCCAGGAATTATTTTTTCATCCTACGATGAACCACCTTAGGAAAATATTTCTCAACAAACATACCTTTGAATTCATCCCAATCAAGAGCATCAATATCCTCACTATCCCTGATATTTTTCACCATCGACAACCACTGATCAGCTTCTCCTTTAAAATGGTAAACTGCATGACTAACCTTTTGATGTTCTGAACAACCCATGACATCAAAAATATTTTCCATAGCATTAATCCACCCTTCAGCTATCATAGAGTTAGATGATCCTCTGAATGATGGGGGATGTTGCCTCATGATATACTACACTACTGACATGTTTCTCTATGGTTGATTTGGCTGATCACGTACATGGATACCACCACCATTTATCGCCTGAGTCAATTGTGCCATCACTGCAACAAACTGTTCTATTCCGATTCTGACCATCTCAGGATGCTGATTTTGAAGGTTTCCTTCCTCCTGTTGTTGTCTCAACATAGCTGTATTGTTTCCTCTATGGAAAACCATTCTGAACAAAGAAATATCTTAGGCAAAGAAAATGGTAATCTGTATATGCTATATAATTTCAATATTTACATAAATTACTTCATGGAAATTTATTTAAAAACACCCTAACTTTTTAATTTATCTATACCGGCCACTGATACCAACTATAAGGACCCGGCATTAAACATTACATAATATTGAATTAAATTAATAATTCAAATTGAGGATCTTTTCAGGATTAGATTTTTAGATAATTAGGACATAACTATTACATCTCAAAAGATTACAAAGTAGAAACTTCTACACAGTTTCCATTTTTTTCATAAAACAAAAACTCTTGAAAAAAAGACCCATGTCTAGTTCCATGTTTTAGACAACATGACTTTTCCATGATCCCATCCTTGACCCTATTCATCTTTATGTCCTGTGAAAACATTTCAAAACTGGGGATGAACATAAAATGGTTAGTAAGGGTTTTAAAACAAAAAATGAAAATGTTGTTCATAAATACATACAAAACTTGATATGTTTTACTTACCTCATGAAATCATATGATTTATGAAAGACATTTATAAATCATAAATCATGAAGGTAACTTGTGGCATCCATATCATACATACATTGTAGCTATCATGGCTATATAGGGAGTTACTTTGGAATACCCATCATAGTATATTCCTTAAATCAATTAGGAGAAACATTCATGTTTACCTCCATCATGTTACCCAATGCATTAGAGATCTATCTCAGGCTCACCCATCGTAGGTTTATCACATAACCACCTGTATATGTAAATAATTTGAAAGAACCATAACATGATCATAACACATAACATAAGCATAAAGAAAAGATAACATTACCACATTGTAATCGCAAAATATCATATCAATATATTGAAATAATAAATCCATTCTCAAAATCATTTTCAGTACCAAAATACATTAAAAGAGTATATGGTATGTATTTTTCCATTTAAAAACATTACGACATGTTAAGGAAGCCAAAGATCAAATAATAATCGTGGCGGTGGAAAGGTCATAGTCACCACTTATGTTAAAAAAACATTCCTTTTTGTCATTTAGTAAAACACTTTGTATAAAAATATTCCCTTTGAATAAAATGAAAAGTCAAAGGGTTTTATACACCATATAAAATAATTTCATTGATAAAACTAAAAATGCCTCAATGAAAGGAGATTGAGATGAAGTCCCTTACATCGTGTCCGACTTGACTCGATCGTTATTTAATATCCTGAATAATAAACTAATGTTAATTTCTACTTTCATAAGAACATTTTCAAGTTTATTATTCCTTTATATCACTTATTACCATGTTTTAAACATTATGCAATCATTTATGTTAATAACGTTCATTTTATCGATATTTGACACCTGAGTCAAAAATGGACTTCTTATAATTACATGTTGTAAATGTAGTCAATTATATATTATCTCCAGAATGGTAATAATTATGTAGATATCATATATATCATATATATCCATTATATACATGAATTTATAATATTAAATAACATTTTGAGGTAATAAACGAAATGCACCGTTCATGGAGACAGTAATCCGTACGTACGCATGAACGCTACTTTCATTTATATTTATTATTTTAATGGAATAAAAACATAATGATACATAGGTATATTATAATTCTATTATAATATCATATATATATATATATATCATTAAATCTATCCTTTATACATCTGACATAAGGCATTAATGAGTCACATCACTTTGAGGGGGCAGTAGTCCGCACTTCCTCAAATGAGATTAACGTGTTTTCCCAATATGGAAACCATAATGGTTTGCTATAATTGGGAAGTACAGAAGCATAAAGAAATCATAAACAAAATATATATCATATATAAGTATAGTTCCATCATAATAGGCACCATGAGAGGTGATAAAATGTAATTGAACAATCATCATTTCGTGAGGTGTTAGTTTTCCATCCACAGAAACATTATGTATTTCATCCAATATATAGAGTTGTTTGTAAGTGTTGTTCGAATAGTTCTCATAAAAACATCATAGTATATTGAGGATAGTGGTGTTGTTACAATATAAAGGAAATAAAAAGAGTTTTGGTGTTGGAGAAGTAAAATAAAAGAAAACAATTTAAGAGAAACTGTTACCTTTTATTTGGGTAGCTCCATTTGGTTTGAACCAAATGTACTTCTTGAAATGCCATGTGCCTAAGGTAAGGCTTCTAGGAAGAGGAGATTTATGTAGGGACCTTAATTGGTCCGATTTTGGACGATTAAAATGGCTTGAGAGGTTTGAGGAATAGGAACGAAATGGTCTACATTTATAATGAAGAGGAGGGGCTCTTTAGGAAAGTGTGAAAATATTATGTTATTATATAATGATATTCGGTATCTAATGGTCCAAAAATCATTAAGGAAGAAGATGAGATGACTCATATTTGAAATAAAAGCATCCATTCAGAATTGGATATGTTTTGGATAATAATTTAATCATTATAATCTTATTTCTTTAAATCATTTACTAATGAAGTAAATACTTCATCAATATTGTGTCATAAATAATTTAATTTATTTGATGACTAAAAATTATAAAAAAACAATATTTTTTAGGAAATATTTTTATCATTTCAATTAATAATTATAGTCAAAAATAGGACTGATATAACACCATATAAAAATTAATTACTAAAAGATTTTTGTTAATGTCAATTTTGTCTTCAAATTAAATTAATTAATCAAAATTGTCATTATCACTCCCACGTGGCTCAATGGTGTCCGAAAATCGACCCAAAGATGACCATGGTCATAAATGACTAATCCAGTAAGGTCAGGACAAGATCTAAGTTAATTTTTATTTATTATATTATTCTTTTAACCTTGAATTACCATATTTACCTATAACCGCGGTAATTAAAAGTAAAAGGTTACTATTCACCAAAAATTATTTTCATAATATTGAACCACATTTTACTAAATTATAACTACCATGTATGTAAGATTTTCTAAATTCAATTCATAGAAGTGTTAAATTTTCATTTAAATGATAAATTCAGTTTTTTAACTACCACTAAGTGGTTTCACTATCCATCAAAAATTGATGTTTTTCATAATAATACCAAAAATTCAGACTAATCTATATTTGATACTCTGAATTCAAAAATGATGTTTATATTTCCTTATTAAAAACATATAAGTGGCATTAATTAATTTTAAAATTAATTCCCGTTATCACAACAAATAACGTGTTTTTAAGAAACAATAACTATCCAAATATTGATACTTGTTTATGTCCAATTTCAAAGTGAAATTAATTACAATGACAAAAATTGTATTAAATGGTACAAATATATTCTAATTACACTTTAAAACCAATTAAAAAGATAATATAGCCACATAAATAAAATAGATTAAAAGGCACTTTTGAATTAAAATACAATATTTTTCATTATTCATTAAAAAATGAACTTTATCAGAAAAATACCAAAAAATTACCCAAAGTAAAATTTGATGTCCCCATTCTAAAGAAGATTTTTATTTGGTCAATTAGAAAGTATTAAAGTGACCAAAACTGTATTTAAAGGGGTATCTTTATTAAAAGGTGATAAATCGGCCTTTTAACGTAATTTATGATTAAAATTAGAATCTTTCACGTTTTAAGCCTCTAAATTTTATTGGATAAATGTAAATACATTTAACAAATATGTATAATCATATTGTAGTTAGTTTCACTCATTCCTGCCAATACAATGGCTAGGAGTAATCTACCATTTAAAATAATAATATTATATTATTAGTGTGCAACGTAAGATTTCAAAAAACCCGTTGTTGTGTATCGGGTAGACTATCGAGTATAGAAAACCCTTTAAAATAAATTTATTTTTTAATTCAAAAATATTAAAAAAAATATAAAATATTTCTTATTCTTCATTTACTTGTGATGTAACATTACCTATTGCATTGGTGGAAGATATAGGTCCCACCATCTAATAAGGAAATCATTCATACATGTTCCAGGAAAACACTAATCATTAATTATATCATAAGCTAAAAAATAAAATTGGTTTTGTAAACATAATTCCATTATTACAAAATCAATATAAAATATCATTCCATCAGTAACACAACAAAAAAATATTAATAATAGGGATAGAAACCGAACCTTATAAAATAGAATCGTCTTTGATGGAAAATAGTTTTGGTTAAATATCTTAACTTAATTCTTGAGGAAAATATCATTTCATCCTCAAAGATGTATTATTTCTCCAAAATTATGGAAAATTTCAAAGAAAAATAATTTAATTGAAATTAAACCTCAAATATTTTAGAAGATTCTTCAAGGAAATATGGCATCAAGAAGCTGTAAATATCAATTTCTATAGTATAATAAAAATATATCATCATACTTTTTCCAAAAAAACTCAAAATTTATTTCGTATGACAAACAAAATGAATAATTATTTCCATACCATGTAGTAAAAGAAAAAAATGGTAAAAATTATATTAAACATACATTGAAGAATATTAAGCATTTTATAGAAGTACTTTTTGAAAACATGGACATGGATTTTAAAAATACCACAACAAATACTGATGTATAAGAAATGTTGGATAAAAATAAGACTGATAAAATATCCCTTACCTTATGTATGATATTCTCCATATGTATCTAAAACACCTGTATAGTGGGTTTAAACATATTATTAATTTGTAACATAACCATAATAATATGTATGATATCCTATTTTATACACTTTTGAATTTACATTACCCATTCTTTTAATAATTCCATTATAATTAATCATTTTGTGTATTAATAGTTTTATTTATCGTACATGTTTTTCATTGTTATTCACCATCATATTAAATATATCATGATTTAATAAATTATATATTATAAAAAATGTTTTATATATTGTAAATATTTAGTAATGAAATATATATAATAGAGTGAAAAATGAAATAGAATACACCATTCATGGAGATTGTGGATCATACGAATGCATGAACATTGTTTGTGCTTTATTATAAAATTGAATTGATGAAAGTAAATGAAAAATAGACACACACACACATATATATATAGAAATGATTCCATTAGAATTATTATTTCATATAATTAATTTTTAGTTATTTTTTATGCTTTGAAATCATTCTTGAATTGTTAAATGGAGAATGAATCTCATCACGTTGTGGAGACAGTCGGTTGTACGTATGCACGAGCAACGATATCATTCCAATAATTATGAATGGTATTTATTTTCTTGGAATACTCAATTTCATAATAAATATAGTTTTATAATAATCATATATTTTTATTACATCCATTTTTATACCCATCCATGTAAGTTGGTGGTGAAAAATAGATTAAACCAAGGTGTAGAGAAGATAAGCCATACATATGCATGAGTGGTGATTTCAACATTCCTAGGATTGATAGAATGTTTAATATAGTTGTATCATATTTATAATAACATCTATATATATAATTTCTGATGGTTTAATTATTCTATAATGAAACAACTCATGAATTATATGTAGATGTAGAATGAAATATGAATGAATCTGTAGAGGAGATTACCTCATCATTGACATTCTCTCTTTAGATATCCACTTAATGAAACTAGAGTAGGTGTTTCAAGATAAAAAACGACTATAATGTAACAAGGGAATTTTAAAAGGTAAATTGTTATGGTATGGACTAAAATTATTGGATAATAATTTGTGAAAAATGAGGGAGGAGATTCCCTTTTGTAATAGAGTTGAGGGGCACCACTAGAAACCTCCAAAATATTAATTTTTAATAAAATCAAACCCCCCATAGAAACCTCTCAAATGTACCAATTTTTAATATGAGATTAGATATGTTTGTAATATCACATAAAGTAACATTGAGTCATGTTTTTTTGATTATTTCATATTTATCATTTTAATTATCTCTTTGTTATTATATTTCTTTTTTTACTAGGGTTACTATAATTCAATATCTAAAAGGTAAAATATTTAATTATTTGAAGTCAATTACACTATAAATAAATAAATTAGGATATTTAGATCTATATAATAATTATTATATATTTTTAAAAATGATTTATTATTTTAAATAATTCAATAAATCGTTATTTTGTAAAAATATCAATTATGTCAATTTTGAAACTATTTTGTTCATTGGATTTTTAAAATATCAATATAAGACATTATCTACTAACCATGTATTTTGTAATATACGTAAGTGGTCAAGTGAATTTATAAAATTCACTCTAAAAATTTATTATCCCAATTTATATTTATATTAATATTTTTCATAACAATTATTTGACATTTCCATAGTTAAAATAATTACTACATAAATATTGTGTAGTTATATAATATAATTATTTGTCGGAGAAAATTATATATTAAATACTATTATGAATAAATATTTACTATATTTTAGAGAAATATATGTAGTCAAATTTATCAACTTTAAAATAAATCACTACAAATTTAATACTTATTAAAGTATGAATGTGACAATTTTATCGATACTTTAATGAAATTAATATAATTGCATTAATATACTACATATAGCTCGAAATAATCCTTAACTCAAACATTTGTTTCTAATGGTAGATATATAATTGACCAATAAAATTGGGTAATGTGTTTGGGCTGTTTAATAGTTATATTCATTTTAATAAAAATTATTTTATGTATTTTTCATCAATTAAATAAATTCTGCATTATCCATATATAAAACATTAATTTAATGACTTCATTATTAAAATTACAAATAAATTACCATGATAAATATAATTTTATTCATACAAATAAATATTTATAGTCCTATTTTTCTTTTGTATAACCTTATTTTAAAAATGATATATTATTTATAAAATGATTCAAACATCTTTAAATTTTCATTATGTAAAATACTATAAATACAATATTATCTCTAAAATGGACTCAAAAGTAAAAAATAAATATATAATTGGGAAATATGTTTATTAATTTCTCAATTAATATTTACTTGTATGGATACCACCCATTTTTTCATATGTGGTTACACAAATTATGTTAAAGACAATGAAAATGTCACTTTGTGTCTTTCATTGATTTAAATATTATTTAAGCCATTTTCATGTAAAATGGTACATTTATTGACATCATTTAGATAATGAGGTGTCAATATTCGAATTAAATTCATTAAAAAAATTAGATTGTTTTTATCATTTTATAGTCATTGAAATTTTACTTTTAACCTAAATTAACTATTTTAACCATTACTGTGGTAATAAATTTTACCATGGTTACAATTCATATTGGCCAAAACTAAAACAGAAGGAGTACCTCTACTGGCTATTAGGGGGAGCACCTGGTTGTGGCGGTAGACCAACAGTGGGGAGCCCCTTGGTGACGCACCAGAACCATGGTACTCGATAGGAGGAGTACCTCCGTAGTCCAAGGTTAGTGGAAATCACCTTGGTGTCTCCGTAGGCCAACTGTACTTGACATAAGAGGAGTTCTCCAGCAACCTTGGTGCCGATAATGTGAATAAAAATCCTGGATTAGATGAGTTAGTAACTTTTGTGTTTTTCTCAAGATTGAGATTTATTACTTGATTACATAGGTATATGTATGGGTATATACCTAAGTGGGGTTATCTGTTAATTTCATTCTTTTTTGTTTATCCTGGTTGGATTTTGTGAGACATTAAGGGTCTCGAGGTCCCTACTAAGTATCGTTTTACTCACTCCTACACGGGCTATTCCCTCATTTTGTTTTGTTGGATGCAGACAACGAATAGTGCTGACTGAGGCTGAGAGTAGTAGGACTGGACGTTAGCCAGGGGTGGAAATTACGGCGTGTCGGTACATGGAGGAGACGGTTGTACGTGTAGTGGAGAGGTGGAAATATATACCTACCCTTTAGGTGGGAACCTCATAGGATGAATTAGTGGCTTTTTTACCTATATTTCTCAGTTGTACATGTATTTTCAGTTTTTTGCACTCTCCAGTTGGGATTTTATTCTGGACACTTTTTGCTTACTATAATCACTTGTTTTATTATTCAGTTTTCTCCTGGTCATATCTTCTATGTGTGTTTAGAGGATATAAAGGAAATGCCTTCCTAGTTTTTTGGAATTATGCCTTTGGTGCAAGTCTTCATTCCCTGGCCTAGGGAAGGTGGGGTTGGGGTAGTCACGGCACGGGCCCCGGGGGCGGGTCATGACAAATTGGTATCAGAGGAGTCAGTTCTACAGTATAACATATGAATATGATATTTCATTTCTATGAAGCAATAGTGTTAAGAGTAGTAAGTGTGGTTCTCAGTTCAGGGAATCCATTGATGGCATGGCGGTAGACGTATCAATATACCAGGACCCTGACTTCTGATTTCCAACTCAGTGCATCAAAATATTGATTGTGTGTTTGATTTCAAAAGTTTTCGTTATGTCATATCAACCAAGTCAGGTCACCATGTATAATCATTTGACCATGTCACAACTATTTCCTTTGAGATTCCTCCCCTCATATGACCAGCCAGAGTTCTGAGTGTTCTCTACACTAATAGCCCACTGAGCAACGAGGCTCCGGTTCAGGTCCCTCTTACTATGTTGGAACATTTTGGTGGTGTACCAGCAACACCACCACCCATTGGGCAGCAGATACCACCAGTCACACCAGCGGATGGTGCACGCTGACTGAGCGCATTATATGAGTTCCAACAGCAGAGGCCTGCAAGGCTTCGAGGCTAGATAGTTTCCCACATAGCTGAGGGCTGGCTATAGGCGGTTGTTAGAGTTATCCACCTACTTGAGACATTAGTAGAGCATATGGTGATCTTAGGTAATAAACTTTTTCAATGAGATACCATGGGGATGGTCTACATAGTGATGAAGCATTAGTACATGGACCATTACCTGAGATATTACCATCGGGTAGTGTGTTAGCTATATCACTACTCGTTGGTCAGTAGATACAACTTAAAGTACCGGTAAAGGAATCTTATAGGTTTAGTGCGTTAGCATGATTCAACATCAGATACCCTTCAGTTTCTAAGGATATCCGACTCACAGGCGGCTGAGGACTGGCTTGAGGAGGTGGTTGAGGGTTCTCTAGAGCTTCTATAGCTTCGGCAGGATGACATGTTGGAAGCTGAGTATTCATCGAGGAATACCGATCATTCCTGGTACTCGATGAAACGGTTCAATCAGTGCTTCAGAGCTCGAACCTTTGAGCGAGGTATCTTTTGGGACATCTGAGCTAGAACTATTCATCTATGCATTCCTATTTATTTTAGGGTGCTATATAGAACCTTTATGGATGATTATTCCTTGACTGAGAAGATTCAGCATGTAGATGTTAGTAGTGGGAAAGCTGTAAATTTCACCAGTCTTAGAAACATGTGTGTGTAAAAATGTTTTGGGAAGAGGAAGTGTTAGGGACAGATGAATCTTCATGGCTACAGACATGGACGAAAAATTAGGGGAGCAGTATGAGGGGGTGTACATTTCGACATTTTACAACCACCCCCTTTGATGTCCCCTTTAGGCTTAGGGAGCTGGAGGACGGGGGTGAAGAGAGTAGCTGCATGTGGTCAAGGAATGTGACCCAAGGGCTCTAGGAATGATGTGAGGTACAGTATATATCTACTGTTATATACCATTTCAATAGATATTGGTACCAATCATTCCTTCCTTCCAAAAATCTTGTCTAGGACCTACAGTTTCTGGTTAAACTGTTGACATGACCCTCACGTTCGAAAATACCTTTAATAGGAGACTCGATAATCATACTTACACCGACGGAGTGATCCGCCCCTTGAGGTGAGAGTTTCTGTTGGAACCTCTTGGTGGCAGTGTCGAGGAATTATGTCGTTAGATTGAGTTTGGACTTGACATCCACAGTTCACAGTCAGATAGACTTTATTAGGAAAAGTTGTTGTGGTTTATCTACAATGTTAGAATGGGCTTTTCATTGGTCAGTGAAAAAGGAAACCCAAGAAGCAAAAGATAAACTCATGCATAAGAGGGTGCATATAAACACTCGTGTGTCATCCAACATCACCCTCGTGGTAGCAGAAGTTGAATTTGAGATAGTATATACACCTGGGAAGGGGAAATGGTAGCAGACACACTCAGCAGGAGGTTAGTCTTCTATCTACTGAATGACGCAACATAGCAGCTAGCTGCATTGCTGATATCCTTTGTGGATTGAGAATGAGAAAATTTTCTTCAATCACTCCCCCACTCCTTTAGTGATTCAGAGAAGTACTACATAGATACACTAACTGTGAGACACAATGTGCACAGATATCCACAGGACAGGAACCAGATGGATAATTTTGAAGGTGGGGAGCACGTCATTCTCTTCAGGTGACATATCACTGTACCTATGTCTCTTCAACAGTAAGTGTTGAGGGAGTTCCACACATCCCCTCTAGTGGTACATCCAGGAGTTGTGAAGATGTACATGTACCTCCGACGACAACACTGGTGGCATGGAATGGAAAAAGAAATTACAGAGTTTTTCTCTTGATGCCTCACTTGTTAGCAAGTGAAGGCGGAGCATCAGGTACCAGCAGGATTGGTTCAGCATTTATAGTTCCTAGAGTAGTAGTGGGATGCGATATCCATGGACTTTGTGACTAGACTTCCATGTACAACCAGAAGTCATGACTCGATTTGGGTGATCATTAATTGATTCATGAAGTTGGCCCACTTCATACTGATCAGAGAGTAGTGTTCAGTAGAAATATTGGGACGCCTATATGTGTAGGAGATTGTGTGGCTACATGGATTACCTTTCATGATTGTCTCCTATCGTGGTCCACATTTTACTTCCCAGATATATAAGGTGTTCATGGAGGCTTTCAGAACACAGATTCGTTTGAGCACCGCCTTCCATATTCAGATGGATGGCCAGACTGAACAGACCATTCAGTCCCTCAAGGACATGATACGTGATTGTTTCCTCGACATCAGTGGCAGTGGGGAGGATCACATAACTTTGGTGGAGTTTTTAGACAACAACATAAATCACTCCACCATTGGGATGGATGCTTTCGAAGCATTGTACGAGTGACCATGCAGATCAACCTTGTGCTAGACTGACCCAGGGGAGTCAGCACTCATTGGACCAGAGATGGTATGGGCTACCTTGGAAAAGGTGCAGATCATCCAGGAGCGGATGAAGACTCCACAGAGTTGGTAGAAGCCATATACCGATAGAAGACTGACACCTCTGGAGTTCGAGGATGGAGACCAAATCTTTATATGGACCTCACATCGATGATGTTTATAGAGATTTGGTCGAGGTGGAAAATTATATCCAAGGTTCATCGGACCTTTTCAGGTCCTCAGCAGAGTTGGTGAGGTGGCATACAGATTAAATCTTCCACCTCTATTGCACCGGGTGCACAACGTCTTCCACGTATCCCAGTTAAGGAGATACGTGCACGACCTTTCTCACATCATCGACCATGTCGAGATGGACATCGATGATGGGATGACTTTTACGGACATTCCAGTAGATATTGAGGATCGATAGGAGTGGGTCCATTGTGGATGGTCGATACCTCTTATGCGTGTTCACTGGAATCACATGAATCTTCATGCGACCACATGGGACCGGGAGGCTTAGATTCATGCTTACTGCCCCCAATTTTTCACTTAGTTATGAGTTATGGATTACGGGGACGTAAATCCCTGAGGTGGGGAGATTGTAAAGACACAAAATTTTGATGTATTTTTTTTAAATTTAATGTAATTTTACCAGTCTGTGATATCTAACGACATGCGATTCTGAGGCCCGAAGTGCGCATAATTATCAGGCGAAGTTTTGTTAAGCTTAAGTTAACACGCGTAAAGAATTTTCCTGAAAAGTGGAGTAACTCTTAAAAAGTTACTCGAATTATAATTCTAAGGTCACTATTGAGTTCAATATGGCGAGTTTAACCTAAGAGCAACTTATGATTAGTTGGCACGGGCCTCTTGTGAGAGAACCCAAAAAAGGGATAATCGTAAATAAAATAATTAAACAAATTATTTTATTTTATAAATACATATTAATCACAAATGGTAACTCAGATTAAGAATCTGATACCACCACTGAACTCAAGAGGGTATGCTTTCATTAAAATTATACTAACATTGGTCAGCGCAAGACACCATATAATGTTAGTTTTTGGATGCATATAAAATAATTAAGTGACAATTATTTTATTGTAAAATTCATAACAGCTAAATGGTAACTCGGAATATAAATCCATGAATACAGTTGGGTTCTTTGGGGAGTGTTTCACCGAGGCAGAGCCTATCCTCGACCGACATGTGTCGAGGGTGACAAATAAGAATTTTATGATATTTTTTCGGGTACATTCAGTAAATGCACGAGCATCATTTTATAACTTTTGAATTGGTGCACAGAATTTAAATCCTAGGACATCATTGAACTCGTAACAATATTTTTTCACTAAGGAAACTTTCACCTCGATTGTAGTTAGTCTAGGGTGAATTTTTGTATTTGGGTTTTTCGTGAAGGAATGAAATAAATATAAAATTGTGTGAACATTTTTTATTTTTGTTTAAAGCCCCCATGTGAATATTGTGGAGGTGAGACCAAATGTGTGTTTTCCAACGTGTGGAAGTTGAGAAGTGTGGACCACCATACCTTAACCTTCCATTTAAGGTTAAGGTGTTGGGGACCACCCGGACCATAACATCCCATGAGATGTTATGGTGGTGGGGACCACCTGGGATTAAACTCCCTTGAAACACCACTTTAATAGGGAGAAGCCCTCAACTCCCACAATTAATGACGGAGAGACTCTTGTCCTCCTCGACCTTAATTGTGCAAACACACATACCATTAATCATGCCAACACATCACATCGTTGCACAAGCTTAAATTAATTGGCATGCCCTTTTTTAAAATTAAGTAACAACTACGTTGAATTTAGGAAGGTTCCTAATAAATGAACCATCATAAATTCAAACAATCGTTACCTACCTTCCCCCTCTTCTATATATATGGAGCTCGGGAGGAGGATTTTATATTGCTTCACCAAGCGACGAAGTGCTGGTAAAGTGATGTGATGTCCATCACTAGGATGATTATGCTCTCCAATGAAGAATGTCCTCTCCCAATAAAGAACACTCTCCTAACAAAGAACGACCTCAAATTAGACCATCTTCCTGGGAACTTCCTCTAACGTAGGACATAATTCACTATGATGAGTCGGTGCACAAACCGAAGATCGAGGAAACTGCCAACGACACCGACGTCCGTCTTTTCCCAATGATCTATCTTTTTCACCGCGACTCCATCGGTGAACAATGAACAAGGTAGTGATTTTATTTATGTATGATATTTTATCCCTTGTTTTTTTCCTTCCAAAAAATTGAACGTGGACCAACTTATTATCAATTTGATCCACGGGTGTTTTTCCTTGCTGGTTTGGAATATTATTTTAATGAGTGATTATAGGAATTAATGTTTTTAAGATATCTTCCTTGCTTGTTATTTTCTTCATACTTGTGAGAAAATTAATGTCACCCAAAACAATGAAGGGTGTGAACCAATCCAACGTGGTAAGATGCCTCAGCCGATCTTCTTTGTAATGTTCTTCGGCATGGAAACAAGGCAACAAAGGCAACTTGTGCTGCTCCAGTGACATACGGTGCCCTGGGATGAAGCGCGCCGTCCTCCAGCTTCTAAGTCACCCCTGCCGCACTGCCCACTGGCCGCACCCCCCGTTGCACGAACTGGATGAGCGGTGCGGGACCACAGCCGAGTCGTGCTCCACCCGCACCACACGACATCTCTCAACAATCGTGTCTCACGTTCCTCCCGCTTCCCTCGTGGCGCCCTACCGAGCCCTAGCAGAGCCAGCCTCCATTTTCCCCATGCGCCCCCTAGCTCTGTAGTCAAGAAACCATGCGCACCCCGCTCCACCACTCGACGAACACTCCCACCGGCCTCCGCGCGCCCAGCAGCTCTGCCGTTCATGCACCTCGCGGCCTCACAGCCTCGGCCACACCACCCAACCCTGGGCCGAGCCTCCCCGATTTGGCCCTTCGTGGTGCCCTTTAGGCCGAGTCCCACCCTCTTCGTGCCCTCCGGGTCGAAACTCCCACGCGGTGCCCCCCGAGATGAACCACCGTCGCTGCGACCTGTGGCAAGTCCATTCACTCGTGACCGGTCCGCGCTCTCGCAGCCCTCCGCGACCCCTCGTAGCTTGCAATGGAGAGCTTAGTGGGTCATGCCGAATGTAACGGGTTGTCCCACCTAATGGGTTGGGATATACCCAACGGGTTAGGCTGGATTGTCCCATACTAGGGTGGCTCAGAATAGGTCGAGCCTGGTTGGTTGGACCGGGGCGGACTGGATCTAGACCCACTACAAATCATTACTTTCATTTGGCCATATCTTCATCACTAGACGTCCCTTTGATAAACCGACACTGGCACTAGTAATCTTGGAGTATGATGGTCCTTTTTAGTATACACCACTAATGTTTGGGTTATAGTTTAGATATGGCCAGGTTGGATCATGCACGAATCCAACCGAGACCCCGAAACTAAAAGGCTAATAACACACAGACCGAGCATCCGATTGATGCGCATTCTATTGCCTTGAAACACATATGATGTGGCGGACCGTTGAGATAATTTGTGGGACTTCGTGAAAGTTGGAGTTTTTACTATTAGCTAGTAGAGAGGATCCTTCTAGTGACGAGCGAGTTGAGTGTGACAACCTAGTAGCTGGCTGAGACCTGACGACTGCTGACTGATTGGCTTGGGGTGACTCGACTAGCCTAGTGGGGAGCGCCTGGTTGTTGTAGCAGACCCACGGCGGAGGAGCGCCTGTTATTGGCTGCAGACCTGTGGTACTCGACATGAGTAGTACCTCTGCAGGCTATTAGGGGGAGTGCTTGGTTGTGGTAGCTGACCCATGATGGGGAGTGCCATGAAGATGTAGCAGACCCACAGTACTCGATAGGGGAAGTACCTCAGCAGTCTAAGGATAGTGGGAAACTCTTTGGTGTCATGGAAGGCCCACTGTACTTGACATAGGAGGAGTTATCCAGCATCCGTTATTTCGATAATGCGAATAAAAATCCTTGTAGAGCAAAGTCAGTAAATGTTTTGTTTTATTAATGATTGAGATGGATTAATTGATAACTTAGGTATATGTATTGTCATATACCTACGTGGGGATATCTATTGATTAAATAATATGAGGTTTATCCTTTATAGATTTTGTGAGACCTTGTGGTTATCATGGTCCCTACTAAGTATAGTTATACTCACCCCTGCATGGTTGATGCCCGCTTCTCTTTGGGTTGAATGAAGACGATGGATAGTGTCGACCGAGGCTGAGAGTACCAGGACTAGATGGTACCTGGAGGTAGACTGTTTGACATGTCAGTACACGGAGGAGACGGATGGATGTGGAGTGCTAAGGAGGAAATTTGTACCAACCCTTCTGGTAGGAACCTCAGAGGACAACCCAGTGGCTGTTTTACATATTTGACTCAGTTGTACATGTACTTTTAGTTTCTTGTACTCTAATGTTGGGCTGGTATTGTATCCCCTTATTACATACTATACTCACTTGTTGGTTATTCAATATACTCATGATCATATCTGTTGTGTGTATTTTACAGTATATAGAGGCAATACCTTCCCAGTTTTTTGGAATTACGCCTTTGGTGCAACTGCCAATCCCCTAGCCTATTGAAGGCCATCTCGTGGTAGTCACGACACGGGCCCCAGGGGACGGGTTGTGACAAACTGGTATCCCATAAATCAGTTCAACCATAGAACATAAGACTCTGATCTTTCTTTTCTATGATGAAATAATGTTAAGAGTATTGAGTGTGGTTATCATTTTAGGGAGTCCAATGTTGGTGTGACGGCCGACATATCCATACACCATGACCATATCTTATGATTTCTCACTCAGTGCACGAAAATAGAGATTGCGTGTGTGGTTTCAAAAGTTTTCTTTATGTCGGCTCAACCAGGTCATCTCACCAGGTATAATCTTTTAACAGTGTTACATCTTTTTCATTCAGGATGCCACCCCATGCACGACTAGCTAGTGTCCCAAGATTTGTACGCACTGATAAACCATCAAGTGATGAGGATCCAGTGCAGGTCCCTCTTACAATGTTGGCAGCTTCGGGTGGTGTACCAGTAGCTCTACAACCTGTTGGGCATGAGATAACACCAGTCGCACTGGAGGACGGTGCTCACTGACTGAGCATGTTTCTTGAGTTCCAGTAGTCGAGGCCTCATGTTTTTGAGGTGAGACAGTTTCCCATGCCGTTGAGGGCTGGTTGGAAGCAGTTGTTAGAGTTTTCAACCTAGTTGAGACACTAGTAGTGTATATGGTGATCATAGGTACTAGACGTTTTCAGTGCGATACCATGAGGATGGTCCACATAGAGATGAAGCTTTAGTATGCAGACCATTACTCGAGATAGTACCATTGGGTAGTGTGTCGACTATATCACTACCTGTTTGTCACCAGTTACAATCGGTGGTACCAGAAAAAGACACTTATAGTCTTAGTTCCTTACGCGTGATTCAGAATCAGATACCCCTCAGGTTCCCAGGTGATCTAACTCATAAGCGGATGAGTACTGGCTTGAGATGGTGGCTGAGAGTTCTCTAGAGCTTCTATAGCGTCGGCAGGATAACATCTTTGTAGATGTGTATTCATTGAGGTGTACAGATCATTCCGGGTACCCGATGAATACAATATGATCAGTGCTTCAGATCTCGGACCTCTAAGCAAGGTGTCTTTAGAGACATCCAAGCTAGCATTATTACTCTATGTATTCTTACTTATGTTAGGGTGCAAGAGAAATCCTTTGTCGTTGAAGTTTCCTTGGCGAAGTTAATGTTGCAAGTGGATGTTAGTAGTGGGAAATCCGGAAACTAGCGCCGGTCTTCGAGACTTGGGAGTGTACAATTGTTTTAGGAAGAATAAGTGTTAGGGACAGACGAATATTCAGGGCTGCAGATGTGGAATTAGAGCTAGGGGAGTAGTATGAGGTGGTGTACATTTCGACATGTTACAACCACCCCCTATTTTAATCCCCTCCAAGCATCAAGAGCTGGAGGACGTTGGGGAGAGAGAATAGCTACCTACAGTCAACGAATGTGACCCATTGGCTCTAGGAATGATTTGAGGTATGATATATGTCTACTATTGGCTACTGTGTCAAAATAATTTGGTACTAATCATTCATTTCTTCCATGAATCTTGTCCATGACCTAGATTTTCCATTTAAACCATTGACTTGACCCTCATGTTTAGAGATACCTTTGGGAGGAGACTCAATAATCACACTTACGCAAATGTTGTGACATGACCCTTAAGACGAGATTTCAGGTCGAATCCTCTTGGTGGTAGTGTCGAGGCCATATGACGTTAGTTTGAGTTTAGACTTGACATCCACAGGTCACACTCATATTTAATGTATTAGGGAATGAGGTTGTAGTTTATCTACATTGATAAAATGGGGTTTTTCTTGTTCGGATAAAAAGGATACCTAGGAAGCATAGGATGAAATCATGTATAGGAGGGTGCATCCAATCACTCATGAGTCAGCCAACCTCACCATCGTGGAAGCAAATGTTTACTTTGAGATAGACTATACTTTTGGGAAGGGGAACATGGTAGCAGACACACTCTGCAGGAGGTATGTCCTGCATCTACTAAGTGAGGCAACTGAGAAGCTAACCGCTTTGCTGATATCCTTTGTGAAGCGAGAAGGAGAATCTTTTCTTAAGTATCTTACAGTCTCTCCCCCACTCCTTTACCACATTAGGGTGGAAAATCACAGAGACGCAGACTGCGAGACCTGATGTGCTCAGATATCCATAGGACTAGCACCTAATAGATTTTCTAAATGTGGGGAGCACATCATTCTCTTCCGGGGACATACCATGGTACCAGTGTCACTTCAGGTGGAAGTGTTTAGGGAGTTCCACACATACACTCTAGAGGTACATCCAGGAGTGGAGAAGATGTACAAGGACCTCCGGTGACAACACTAGTGGCGGGAATTAAGAAAGCAATTTGCAGAGTTTGTCTCTCAGTGCCACACTTCTCAACAAGTGAAGGTGGAGCATCCGGGACCAACAGGCTTGGTTCATCCTTTAGAGGTCCCTGAGTAGAAGTGGGATGAGATATCCATGGACTTTGTGACATGGATTCCACGTACATCTAGGGTTCATGACTCGATTTGGGTGATCATCGACCGACTCACCAAGTCGGCCAACATCCCACCGATTAGAGAGAAGGGTTATGTATAGAGATCGGGACACCTCTATGTGAAAGAGATTGTGAGGCTACATGGAGTACCTTCTAATATTTACTCCAATCGTTATGCATATTTTATTTCCTTGATATGGATAGTGTTGTAGGAGGATTTCAGAACACTGCTTTGTTTGGGCACCACCTTCTATCCTCAAAAGGATGGCCAGACCGAGCAGACCATTCATACCCTTGAGGACATGTTGTGTTCTTGTGTCCTTGATTTCAGTGGAAACTGGGAGGATCATATAACTTTGGTGGAGTTTGCATACAATAACCGTAATCACTCCACCATTAGGATGTCCCTTTTTAACCATTGTACGGGTGACCAAGTAGATCACCCTTGTGCTGGACTGACCTAGGGGAGTGAGCACTCCTGGGACCAGAGATGGTATGGGATACCACGGAGAAGGTGCAGATCATGCTGGAGTAGATGAATACTGCATAGAGTAGGTAGAAGTTGTACGCCGACAGGAGAGGGAGAACTCTGGAGTTCGAGGATGGTGACCATGTCTTTCTACGGGGTCTCACCTCGAAGTGGTTTACAAATATTTTGCCGAGGAGGCAAATTATTTCTGAGGTTCATTGGAAATTTTTAGTTCCTCAGCATAGTTGGCAAGGTGTCATACCACTTATCTCTTCCACCTCAGGTGCACCAGGTTCTTGACGTCTTCCATATATTCCATGTACAAATCATTTCATTAAAACTACATTATTATTTTTAGAATCATAGTTATCTATTATTACATATGACCTTTATATTTCCCCTATCCCATATAAAGATTATATTTTAGTAACCCTTCTCTATAAGGGAAATTTCAGGAAGGGTATTTTTAAATAAAAACCCTTCATTTCTATGATCAATAATAAATTTTGGGGATAGATTATTTCTAACAAGGGTAATAATGTTAAACCATGAGATTTTTATATATGAACGTAACATTTAAAATCATGTATGACATGAAACCTAAATAATGTAATGGAATATATCATCTCAAGAAATTATGATATATTTATTTCTAAATTAATTAAATCTCTTCAATTTCTTAAAAATCTTGTAACTCCTTATTGTAAGAAACATAATACTCTATTAAAATAATATTATTTAAATAATAGAATCATAAAATTTCTACTAATTTGTCATATAGTTATATAACAATTTATAATTCAAAAATTATATTGAGGGATCTTCTGAAACATTAATAATGGTAAAATCAACCGAACAGATGAATAGTAATTATCGGTGTTTCTTAAGAGTCTCTAGAGGAAATCCACGGATGCACTCAATTCTAACTCAAATTTTGCAATATAGTCTATCCCAATAGTCAATTACCCACTAGCCTATATATAATATCAAATCTACTGGAACTTCCCATATTGCCCTGCTAATTAAAGGGGGGTACGAACCCATTAATTCAGTGTCAACAAGAAACCATAACATGAACCTCCAGAATAATCCTAGGAGTAACATGACAATAATAACAACAACACATAGAGAAAAAATTTCTATGAAAACAAGGAAAACAATGTTCTCATTCACGATCCATGAGATATGATCTCAAAAATTTTAATGGAACCTATATCACATTTTTTCAATCCATGATACACTTGATAGGATATTAGACGAGTGTTACTGAGTTTTTTCTAGAGATAAAACATGTATCACAAACACACATGAAAATGTGTCTTTTCAAAAGTACTAATCAATCCATCACATAATTTTGATTTCAAAACCTTCTTTATCATTAATTTATGAATAAAAATTGGGCCTTATGCTACCCATGATTTTTTAAAATATTTCAAAACATTCCAACATGACCCTTAGACTCAAACAACAGATGAGTTCAAAAACTAATTTTTAAAACAACACATTGTTCCAATCTAGACATTACATCACATCAAATTAAAACCAAATTTTCAAATTCAACACATAGTTACAACGAGGAAATCGCCATTTCAAATCCAAAAAAATTTACAAACCCATATTAAAAAAAATTGAAAACTCAATATAAGATACCAGCTTCACATTCATAATTCCAAATGCAACTTTTTCACTTCAAATCCAATAGTATTTTCATGAAAATAGAAAAACATGAAATATTACAAATAGTTCCGAATTAGAATCTATGTAAATTAATTAGTAAAAATATCATAAATTGTCAAATGAGCCATGTTTTAAGGAATATATTTGATGAAATCATATATGTCGCTTGAAGCAACACGTAAACATTTTGAATCCAGAAAATCATTTTAGGAAAAAATGATGACTAAAGATTGGTCAACCCTTTTAAAATACCAAGGATCATGGAAAAAATAATTTTTAAGGACCATCGTAATTTTAATATTCATCCATGTGTTCGCCAATTCAACACAAGGATGTTACAACACACAATTACACAATCTGATTGCCTATAAAATCATCCTAAATCCATTTTCAAGATAAATCACTTGAATTTAATGAAAGAAAAATTCAGAAAATAACAAGGTCACGGCTAGGATTTTAAAAATTCTTAATATACATTCCAAACCATTTACCACAATTAATGAGCTATGAATAGGTATCCAAAGGACACATTACACACAATTTCTCATTAATGCAATCTATAAAAATACAAACAGGTCCAAAAAATGCTTGATGTACTCATTTAATATTTTAGAAAAAAGCATTCATTTCATCAAACAGGTTGAATAAATCTAAATAAATTCAACATCAATGAACCCCTTTAGAAAATAATCTCAATCAATTTTTCCATCATGAGATCACAAAAAAAATTCATAGATGGTATTAAAAGAAATAAAATCACATTTATAGTCTATTTAGAAATGATCAAGATCAAAATTGAATGTTCAATAATGGAAATATATGGAAACTCAATCCCCAATGGTGTTTTAATGACAAAAAACCTCAGGTAAAATATGGTTGAAGCCTCAAAGAAAATCCACAAAATCATAGGACCATCAATGGGATTCAATAGAGGAGGTAGAGAAATTAAGTAGGATCATAGCGGCCCACAAGGTTCTCATCGTTCAAGAAAGGGTTTAGGAACATGAAATAAAGTTATGAAATTAGAGGATCCAAATGATAATTTATCTTATTTAATGACATGATAAACTCACACTATTTGGAAGAAATATTTGAAAAACTATGCCCTAAAAGTTCCAAATGATACTACCCAAAATCCCAATCCTCTCAAACAATTACTACATAGTTTACAAAACTGTGTGAAACACGTTCACCTTTCGCATGGAAACCAAAACATGATACACTATTACTTGGGAGATGGTGAGTAGTTTCCAATAACCATATTCCAACCATATAAAAACTTTTATGAAACCCAATAACTGCAATTTTCATTTAAACTCTCTAGAATTCTTCAAAGACACAAAAATTCAAATCAATATAAAACCCGATCGTAAAACAAATGATTCAATATCAGGAAAACAATTTAATAAAAGTATTTCCATTATAGGGGTTTCATAATTCCACCCACAAAAAATACATTCTACTAATAGATTGTGACTCATACTACTGATAAAGGGATAATGATAGCAAATCCAATGAAAACAAAAAAAACAAAAATACACAGAGTGATTGTACACTATTAAAGTTCCAAATGACCACTTCTAGAGGGAACCAATTTAGGAATATCATGAGAACATGAGAGTGGTATCCCCGCTATAGGAAGCTGACTAACAACACAACACAACATGTTATTATCCCAATGTTGGTTCTCCCCACAATACCAACTTGGGGAGACCAACGTATGAAATATAGGATGACTCTACCCAAATCAAATAATGAAGAAGTACTGAAAACAAACAATCCTATATTCCCCCAACATTCTATAACACTCCTCCACAACTATATAAAAATTCCCTCATAATACAAACCCCTAGATCATGGGGAATATGATGAAATAAACCTGAACCAAGTATCAAACCAGAACACAATCCACCAAAATAGATTCTATAAAATCAAGGAATAATTCAAAAAAACATAATTTAAAGCCAACAATAACCTTCATAAGGTCTAAGAGATCCCAAGAAACATCAAAAATTTTATACCCATAGTATTACAAACCATAACACTATGAACGTAAAAGAACAAGTACATCATACAAATATAATGGAAGGAAAAACATACTATATGAGAAATTCCAAAAAAATGAATATCAAATATATATCCCAATAAGGTAGACCAAATGTAGGATACCATTCCCCAAAAACATGTTTATTAGTGACTGCGCTAGAACAATTCCCCATAGCATATTTTAGGTGATCATATTTATGTTGCATCTACTACCTCACAACTAGAAACTGACATCCTCTAATTAATACATACTCATTTGGAGATTATTCTTAAAAAAATCATGCAGATGACTTATATAGAAACAAAAATGACAATTATTTGATGATTATGGAATTATAGATTCAATTTACCAGACCTAAAAAACTAGAAATAAACATGTTAATTGTATGGTGAACTTGTGTCTGTGACCCATGAATGAGACTCCTCAAGAGAAGGTTGATCTGGAATATGTATATCCCTTGATGGGGAACCTCCATTAGACCCATAAAAATGATTTAACCCCATAATCCTTCTCATATATGAATGGTTTATCCACCAAAATTTGAACTAAACATCACCAAATGAGAGGAATCAATCATTAATCTATAGATTAAAAACCTAAAAAAAATAAGTATATTTCAATTTATCATGTGACACTATCTCTGAAGAGAATGGAACCAACACCATAATATGATCAACATAAGGAGTTAATGTCTGATGTCCTTGTTGAATAATCATGAGATATTAAAATTTCATCTTATTTACATACTCATGTGAAACCAATCAAATTTATGTGGTCTTAAACACATCCCACTTAATGCACAAATGAATCCGTGATAGATAAATCAACATCCAATGGTCAAAATATTGACCTCAAAAAAACAAGGATATCACTTAATCTATCATCTTCATGAGTTCTCAAAAATATGAAGACACTCTGCAAATATTCAATCCATTTACCATAATCTTTAGAACAATGATCACCATGGATGATTAGAAGAAAACAAGAAGAAGAAAAAATTAGGAAGGACCCATAAATTTTTTATGGGATCTTTCATTCTAGAAAATTCGGATCAACATGAGAAACAAAAAACCAAAACTGTCATCAACTAGAAACTTCTAAAAAATAGATTCCCATTATAAAAAATCTCAGGCATAAGTAAAGTAACATAAGAACTACCGAAAATTCTATTATCATTTCAATTAAAAAACCATCCTTTATCAAGTCCATTTTTCAATTCCAAAATCCATATTAAAAAAAATGACATCACAAAGAAAAACCAATTCCTAAAACCATTAGACATTTCAATTTTTTTCATAGAAAATGAATTTCATGTCAAATACCCACCCATTTTATCATATGAACCGTCACATATGTGTTTATTCCACATCCACTTATATAATCCTTGAATACAGGATGACATGAACATTCCACATGTTCCCTTTTATTTTTTTATCATTCCTAATGAATACCAAGGTTTAAAAAAACCACTATACTACCAAACCCAAGAATTCACCCAAATCTATGTTCCCTTTTATTTACACATTTTCAAGAAATTTAATCTTTAGAGTCTCATTATATTTTAAAAACTCATATATTTTATCATATGAAAAAAACATGACAAAAATTCTTTTCATCTGAAAACCTATTTTAATTTTTTATTCCCACTCACAAAATATTACATGAGAAAAATACACAAATCGTACAAAGTCGTGATATTAAGGAAATATTTTTGATTCCAAAATCCACCGAAAATGGTTGGTATGTTATTTTAAAAGAATTAATTAAGAACTAAGAGGAAAATGAACTACGCACATGAACTCCACATAGCTCACCACTATATTTGAAATCATATCATGACATTGTATTCAATTATTTTCATTACACAATAAAAATAAAATACAAAAGTCCCAAATCCGAAACCACCCTTTACATCCCATGGATCATAACGAGCAAGGGATCATTAAATATTTTCTATGAAAACCTATTGAGTCCAAACAATAAAAATATTTAACTAATTATCATAAAAAATAACATGAAACTCCTATGATATAATGTTCTTATGAAAAAACATTGATTTCATCCAATGACATCTAAAATTATTTGATACATTTCCCGAAGGTAATTCCCGATCCTCACAGGATGGAAACTAATTAATGGAATCAATGTAGTCACATTGATAAACATTTATCCTAGAATAATCCCAGATCTAATAAAAAAATTTCATAGAGAAAACCTCAACAATAAATAAATAAAAATAAATACAAAAGTGATCCAGATACAACAACCACTAAAACAAATAAGTTTGTATTCAATATCTGACACTTACATGCTGTATGATCATCATGTGACCTCTTGGACATCACCAACCACAAGAACTATCTACCCCAAAAGAGAGCACATGAACTAAAAACAGAAAACATTAAAACAGTTTGGTTCTTCCAATTCCATGTGGCACATGTATGGTGTGATCATGTAACACCTCAGTAGGTAATCACCAACCAGTACATGAATTCACATTCCCAAATCTTTCATAATTTTTTTTGAAAATACAATTATAAAATTCACCATTAAATAATTTCTATCATGTAACTAGATATTTCTTCAACTATCCATTTTAATAGAAATATACACCATTCCCATTAAAAATACTTTCACTTTCCACAGAACATTTTTATACTAACAAGAAAATATATAAGAAAAACAGATAAAAAAATATATTCTATGAATAAATAAATGAAAAAAATAGGTGAAAATAGAATATCCAATATCCATCATATAAAATAGATAAATAGACCATATAAATACAAATAATGAGGGTTTCTTAATATTCTCTGGAATATTTGACTTGATGTACATTGTTTAAACTCCCTTACGAGAATAAGGTTGAGCTCTATAATCAATAACCAACTTGATTCTATAATCTATAAAATACAGTGCCACGTCCAACTTATTCCAATTAAGTTATGAGGGCATAAAATGTCTAATCAAGGTAGACAATAAATTTATAGCTGACCCCCAATATTATACACATGAATCCTATGATAATAGTAACAATAAAAATTTGGGAATCATGATATTTCATAAAAGAATAACAGTGTTCTCATGCATGATCCATTAGAGAGGTTATCATCTAAAAATCTAATGGACTTCATATCACAGATTTCTCAAGAAGTAGACACTAGTTGTAGAGACCCAAAGCTTGACGTACATGGACATTACATTACTTTTGAGGAATAATTATTACATAACAAAAACAGAAACACAAGGACCGTAATAGTTTAGTGACTTTCGAGACTCGATATATAAACTTCTAATCATGTTGAAAAATCATCAACAACTCCCATAACGATCTTCCCATTTTTTTCCCCTACATAAAACTTTTCATTATTTCATGGGGAAAATAAAATATAAAAAGGGTGAGCTCTAATTCCCAGTAAGGGTAAACATGGAGAACATAAAACAATCCATGAAAATTTGAATGCAAAAAACTTGAACATAAAATCTAAACATCAAAACTTGAGCAAAGACATGAATCTTGGAAGTACGTAAGGCATATATCATAAGGTATCATCAATAATGATAAAATAGCATGGGAATAAAACATGTTATTGTGGAAACCATTTTGAACATGTCATGATTTCCATAGTAGCCAAGGCATTGCTACCAAGACCATCTTAGTGGACAAAGTCCCTTTCTGAATCGAGTTCACTCCTCGTTTCAGCCCTGTAACACTGAACCGGATTAACATACCGTTCCGGCCATGTCTATCTCATGAGATATAAATCTTTACCCAATGCATGGAGGGAGATATAGGTCCCACCCTTCTCATAATGAAATCATTATTACTTGTACCACAAAATAGACATACATCATTCATAATAACCCAACGAATAAAAAGGTTTTCATAAACATAATCCTATCATCACATAATCCATATAAAATAAATGGATATCATTTCATAATTTTAAAAGTGAAACCATGAAAATCATAGATACATTATAATTGAAACTCAGACATATGAAATAATGTAATCTTAGATGGAAAATGGTTTTGGTAAAACACTTGAAATTAATTCTTGAGGAAAATATCCTTTCTTCTTTAGAATCATTTTCTTTTCACAAAATTTCATGCAATTTCAAAAAAAAGATTTTTTTGAAAATAGTCAGGAAATATTTTGGAGGAAGATTCATGAAAATAAGTCTTTATAAAACCGTAAAAAATCCTTTCATGTCGTATATGTTAAAAAAACATTCTTCTCATAATTTTGTAGGAAAATTCAAAAAGTACCTTGTAATAGAAAGATTCCTTACATAACATGTTGTAAAAGTTAAAAATGGGTAAAAAGGACTTTAAACATACATTAAAACATTTTTATAAAACATGGACAAGGTTGATAAATATAACCCCCGTAATTACTTATGTATAAGCAATCTCTGATAGAAAACAACTGAGATTGCAACAATATCCATTACCTTATGTCTGATATGTTTCGTATGTATCTGAACCTCCTATATAATGATTTAAATAATTTCATTGACTTATTACAGAATCATATTCATTGATTTATAGCATATATGGTTCACTTAGGTATTTATATTAACTGTTAGTTTGTCAATTATGTCATATATTTCATTATTATTCATTAAATATACTTTATAATCATTCTTGAATGGTTAATCAGGGAAAATGAATCTCATCGCATTCGTGGAGACTGTAGTCTGTACATATGTAAAAGTGATGATATCATTCCCATGATCATGGAATTTTATTGAATTATATATATAATATTACAGAAAAAAATATCACTTTAAAATAACCATATATAGTTATTTATTTACACCATTATACCCATCCATGTAAGGTGGTGGTCTAAAACAGATTACACCACGGCGTGGAGACGGTATTCTGTACGTACGCACGCGCGGTGAATTTGTTTTCCGTAGGATGGATAGAAGGTGAAATAGTTTTGTTTCATACTTATAATAAATTATCATTATATTTTTGATATTGATGTTATTACTTCATTATGAAACAACTAAAGAAGAAGAAGTGGAAGAAGAAATATATTTGAAAGAATCGGTAACAGACATTACATCTTTTTTGAAGCGCCTCTTTGAGACCTCCTATTAGTGCACTAAAATTGGTCATTGAAGAAGACAAGAACCTCTATGATGTTTCTATGGAAGTGGAGAATTGAATTTGTTAGGGGTTGGCCGATCTTGAAGGCTCAATGTGGTGTGAGGAAGAGAGGGAGGAGGTTCCCTTTTATAAGGGAGGAGAGGGGCACCTTTGGAATAACTTAATATATTTTTTTACTATAAAGTCATATTCGGTTTTTAATAGCTCCAAATTGAGTTATTTATAAGATAAGGTGGGGATGGGTATAAATCCTCTCATCCAATAGAATTTATAGAAGTTTAGGTTTCTATTTTTACCTTATCATTTAGATTTAACTTTAAGTTAAATAATTTTTATTTTACCGTGTCTTCTTGTTATCTAACACTATAATGTTAATAAACATACAATCAACAGACAACTGAACCCCAAGTTGTTTATTATTAATATATATAACCATATATAATTAATTTTACCTAGCCATAGATTTTTAGGAATAAAATAACAATTAATAATATAATATTTGTTTTAAAAACTATTTTATGTCAATTTTGACACTATTTGGTAATTGATTTTTGTGAAAATCATAACAGAATGATTAGTTCGAAAAAAGTTAACTAAATCAACACTAACATTCCATATTAACCTATAAAATTAGTGGAATTCATAGAAAGTCTCAAATTACATTTATTAGGGTATTTATAACATTAATTATGTGAATATTTCATTAATAAGGTAATTACTACACCATCATTGTGTCACAAATAAAATAAATTATATAATCTCAAAAAATTATAAATAAATTACCATTATGTATTATATCTTTTTATATTTCTAATTAATATTTATAGTCTAATTTATCTTATTTATAACCCTATATTAAAAATTATTTACTTATTAAACATTGATTTTAACTATTTTAACCCTTCATTAAATAAATTAATATTAAATGTCCTAATCAAATAGAAGTGGGCCTAAATGGTCATATATTATTCCTAATGTTGTTTTGGGTCGAATTAAACTTATCCAATAGAATTATTACTTGTGTTAGGGTAATAATAAAATCATTTTTACCCTTAATTATTATATTTACTTTTAACCGTGATAAATAATAGTAAAAAGTTACTATTTACTGAATATTATTTTCATCTCATTGAAACAAATTTTAGTCCTTGATATTTACCATGTCTATCAGATTTTTGATATTCAATTCACAGAAGTGGTAAAATTTAATTTAAATTAATAAAATTCAGTTTTTTAACTACCACTAAGTGGTTTCACTACTAATCGAAAATTGATGTTTTTCAGAAAAATACCAAAAATTTAGCCCAAGCATTATTTGATATTCCAAATTCAAAATTGATGTCTATTTTTCCAAATTCATAACATATAAGTGGAATTTATTAATTTTAAATTTAATTCCCATTATCAAAACAAATAGCATGTTGTTAAGAAACAAAAACAATCAAAAGATTGATACTTGTTTATATCCAATTTCAAGGTGAAATTAATTCCAATGAACAACATTGGATTAAATGGTAAAAATATATTCTAATTAAAATTTAACAGCAATTAAAAAGATAATCTAACCATATTAATTATTTCGATGAAAAAAATTGTTTTTAATTAAAATATAGCATGTTTTTACTATTCATTAAAATATGAAAGTTATCAGAATAATATGAAAAATTTATCCAAAGTAAATTTTTATATCCTGATTCCAAAACAGAATTTTATTTTGTCAAATTTAACTTATAGAAATGCCAAAAACAATATTTAAGGTGGGTGCACCATCAAAAAGTCGGATAACTACAATTTATGAAAAATACATATTTTACGAAAAATTTATTTTGTTCTCATTCCATATTCCAGAAAATGTGTAAGATCAATACTAATGTTATAAAATTCAAAATGTAGTTAATAATATTCATAACAGCTAGTCCATAATAATATTATTACAATATATCGTAGTTTAGTGAAACCCGGTATTGCGTACTACACACACTATCTAGGTAGGTCGCGATTGCGTGTAATGCAAGCCAAGAATATTTTTGCGTATAGCACAAGATAATCTTGTTTTAGCATAAAACACATGACATCAAATAAATTAAAAACAATAATTATCATAAAATATCGGGTTGTCAAATTCTACCCCCCTTTAAATTTTTTTTCCCTCAAAATTCGTCTGGGTTATACATGGTTTTCTACTTAAAATTTTCTATAATTGAAACCCACATCGTAAAATGAAATACCAAAACATAACTTTAAAAACTAATGTATGAAACGTAATGGTTACCCAAATAAACTAATCATTGGGTTTCCATATATGAGAACATAGGTGAAAATATGGATATGGAAGAGAAATCTAACCATCATGTTCTGATAGAGAGTGGTAGAGAACATGGCTATGAAAAAGCCAACAATCACAAAGCCATAGATTTGAGATGATCTAAGGTACCATCTGATTCATCAGATATAAGAGCACTAGGAAAACATTTTTTGTTTTCAATATCATTTCTCTAAAGTTGAAAATTTTGAATTAGAAGAAATACTTGCTTGATTTTGGTACAATCTCACTGTTGTTAGTGATTTGAACACTTTCAACTTTATATCTTAATGAAATGTAGTTGAATTTGTTATTTGTTAAGTACTAACAGATCATGTGATATAATGATGGGTCATTCCATCTATCTCAAAGAGAAGGTTAGAAAATGTTATCGAATACATAAGTCCATGTATGGTGAGGTTAATCAGATATAATTCCAAACATGGAATTATACTTCATCTATCATACCGCTTACTAAAATAAAACTAGTTTCTACTAACCAGGGACTTCATGTAGGCCAGTGGTAGGCGATAAAGGCCTGGCGCACTTCGGTTGTGGGTTCGATTCCAACACACTTGTCAAACGCGATGGGTTATCACCCGACCTGCAGGTTTTCCTTTTTCTAAAACTACACTACTATAACATCCCATCAATAATATCGAAAAAATTTATATCATTTAACAATAATAATATATGTCCAACATAATCCATTCCAATATTTAGTCTTATCTAAAATACTTCGGTCCAAGATCATAGTATAAATAAAATGATTACTTGAAATGTCACATAACAATCAAGTGAATGCCATCATTTATCCCCCAAACACTAGTGGAGAAATCGTTTTTTACGTCACCATTTTTTACGTCCGTTATATACAACCGACGTAAAAATGCGGCGAGTAGATTTTTCACGTTGGTTATTTTAATAACCACCGTTACAAATCGCGCATGTTGGGTTTTTACGTCGGTTAACTTATAACGGACGTAAAAAACCAATGCGCGCGGGGTTTTTTACGTCGGTTATTTGGTAACCGACGTAAAAAACCCGATATCGATGCGTTTTTTAAGTCGGTTATCAAATAACCGACGTAAAAAACCCCCTGGGGATTTGGTTTTTTACGTCGGTTATTTGATAACCGACGTAAAAAACGCGTCGATATCGCGTTTTTTACGTCGGTTTCCAAATAACCATCGTAAAAAACCCACCTGTGCATTGGTTTTTTACGTCGGCTATAAAATATCCGACGTAAAAAACGCATAGATATCGGGTTTTTTACGTCGGTTATTTGGAAACCGACGTAAAAAACCCGTAGATATCTCGTTTTTTAGGTCGGTTATAAAATAACCGACGTAAAAAACCAAAGCGCGGGAGCTTTTTTACATCGGTTTTAAGATAACCGACGTTATAAAGTTAAAAAATAGTTTATAACGTTAGTTATATAATAACTGATGTTATAAAACATTTAAAAAAATTAAATCTCGTGGATTGTCATTTACGATTTTTCGATTGACAGTCCGCCGGCTCGTCTCTCTCTTGTGTGGTAAACCCTAATCAGCTCGTCGATCGACCTGCGTTAAACTCATTTTGGATTCATTGTTTATCTTCTTCACTCCTCTCATATCTATCATCTCAACTCGCAACATTCAGGTAAGCCTTCCACGAATTTATTTCATTCGTTTTTGTTTCGATTCTTGATGTGCTTTTCGTTCGTTTTTGAATCTCGTGGAATTTTTTGATATTGCAAATGGTTATTATGTCCATTCAACTCGCAACATTCAACTCGCAACATTCAAGCAGGTGTATTTTGGATAAGACTATTTTTAACTCTTATTCTAGATTTTCATTTTGATATACGCTTTACGATTCTATAGTATAATGAAAAAGTAGATTCAGTAAAGCTTCTTAAACCACTTATACTTCATATTTTCTTCTAAAATACGAATCAGTAACAACTCCAATATGATCGCTATATTGATCTATCTGAATACCAGCAACTTCATTACGAGCAACCTCTTATGTATCTAAATAAATCAATATCTGATAAAAATATTACTATGACCATGAGAACATAGATATTTGACTTCACAACCATTCAAATTATTTAATCATTTAGAAAGATTAATTAATTTTAAAACATTGAGGATTAGCTTCAGCAAAATCTGAAAAATAATGGGTGGTATTGTAACGTTCCATTCTTCCAGCAACATTATTATTTCCTACTTAGCTGGAATATGTCTTTCTGGATGAAGATTGGTAGTACTTATTTTCTTAAAATTATATTGTCAATATGATTGTCCAGAAAATGATTTTCATGAATGAAATTGGACCAGGTACAATCGGTAATACCTATCCTTAAAATTTCATTCAACATTCTTACATCATAATTTGTTTTTCAAAAAATTATGATTTTTAGAACTCCTAGATCAGAAAACCATCATATGTTTTTATCGGCATTCAAAAAATTATCAATTTATACCTATTACAATCAAATATTTCATTCTGGACTCATGGTGAGTCTGATAATACATTTCTTCTTTCAGTCATCTCCTAAAAATGATGGACCTTTTCATGCAATGTGTATCTGATTTCTTGAATACGATGGTATATCCGATTTTCAACAAAACCAAGTTAGGTGATTTCTTTTATTATTAATAATTCATAAAAAAATTATAATACCTAAATATTATTATCATCCATTTCAGAGTTTTCATTATAAAAAAGGTAAAGGGTACTTTCTTTTCATTCTCAAGTTAAATTATATTTTTTATAAAGGTCTTTTATATCTAGGTAGAAATAATTTAATGATAATTAGATTGAATTAGGTATATTATCTTATCTTACCATCCAAACACATTTTTATGTATTAATAATTATTATGTTTTGTAAAAACAATTATGACCCCCATTTCATTTTTGTTAGTTAATTGATCTACTAAAGTGTTATAAATGATTTGATGATCACGATTCACCCATATATATGGTTAGTCATTATGTGAAATTTGGGTCCATAATATCATTCTAATGCATTTGACAATGCATTATATATCATAGATCAATATGGGATACAGATGGTTATACCATGTCCAATGTGTTATGTGATGTGTCTCATAAGAAATATTATAATAAATTATAGGAAAGGTGGTTAACATATCCCAATATGAGGTGAATGAAACTATGTTTCCCTTGACATATGTTATGACTTATATGATTATGTTTGTGCCACACTCTAATGTTATTCCACATACCAATGTTGTGATCTTGTGAATAAGGTTTTTTAAATCATGTTCCCACTATCATATAAATCATTTCTTATGTTATGCTAAAATTGTTATACTTGGACTCAGGTTTTATAATCTATGATTATATAGAACTGTTTCACTTATCTTTTTGATCATGTGCTTTGTGTATGCTCTTATACACCCATGGATATCTTTTTATGAGATTAGATATTATATTTATATATATCATGTTTACCCATAATGAGTATCGTAAATCAAAACTTTTATTATTTTCATTCCCTAAGTTATAAAAATAATTATTATGTAGGATGATTCAAAAATTTAATCATTGAGATGAGTTGTTTTATGTGTGAAACCCAGGCCAAACACATATGTATTTTTTTATTGGTATTACATATATATAGTTCGACATATACTTTTTTTTACATTACCATGATATTAACATTACTTTTTCTAAAGAAATATTAATGTCCTTAGATTATATACCGGATCAAAAGGATATAGTAATTTTAATATATAATCAGAATGATCAGATAATATGACAATATTATTAAACATAAAACAAATGGTCTATATTCATATTTCTAACATGACACTTACGATATATAGCTATTTGGTGTTGGGTACTTATGAAAACTACTCCTACTTTCATGATTTTGGCACTTGAAAGTGTTGAGTACTTTAGATCATAATGATTGAACAATAAGCATGAATAACACATGTTATATGCTCCATTAGGTATTCCTATATTTTAACATGTTTATTAGTATATTGGCATGAGATTATTATAAATGTGTATCATCTGATCATATTCACTTATTCCAGATAAAAATCATTTTGTTTATGTTTTATTGATGTATATTTTATTTTGAGAATCATTAGGCGTCATGGTTTTCATTGATTCAATGAAATTTAAAACTGTTATATCTAACTATATTTTGTTTTAAAAATAATATTCAAGCATATTATTTTAAATACCTATAGATTTGTTTTATATTTTAAATTGTTTTACATTCAAATTATGATTTTTTTCATATAAACATGTATTTGTCTTATCTTAAATATATATATTTTTTGTTGATATTTGTTATAGGTAATAATGAGTCGATGTTGGATTACGGAACATCGAATGAGCAATGAATTTGAGGAAGGTGTTGATTCCTTTTTGGAATTTGCAAAATGAAATGTTCTAAGTAGTGAAATTTTTTTCTGTCCATGCCTGAAATGTTTGAATATGAATAAGTTGATAAGTAAAGAGATAAAAGATCATCTGATATGTCATGGTTTTAATCCGAGTTACAGCCCTTGTATTTGTCATGGTGAAACTGGACGGAATGTCACTGATGATGATGATTCGGAAGATGGTAACTCCGATGGAATTGAAGAAATGATTCGCGATATTGTAGCAGAACAAATTGATATATAACCGACAGTTGCACGTCTATATGGTGATGATGAAAAACTATTATATCCCAGTTGTACAGATTTTACGGTTTTGTTGGCGGTGTTAAGATTGATTAACCTAAAGGTGAAGCATGGATGGAGTGACAGAAGTTTTAGAGAGCTGCTAAAATTGATGAATGATATTCTTCCAAAAGATAACGATCTTCTAGATTCACATTAGAAATCCAAGAAAATATTACGCCCGATGGGATTGGGATACAAGAAAATACATGCATGTCCGAATGACTGAATTATATATAGGAAGGAATATGAATTTCTGGCAGAGTGTCCAAAATGTGGGACATCACGATATAAGGTGAAAAAAAAATCACAGGGTGATGTAGAGATTACAAAGCTCCCTTCAAAGGTATTTTGGTATCTTCCTATAATTAATCGTTTCAAACGTTTATTTGCTAATTCACATGATGCAAAAAGGTTAAGATGGCATGCGGAATAGCGGGTATGTGATGGAAAAATACGTCATCCTGCTAATTGTCCACAATGGAAGAAAATTGATGCGTAGTATTCTACATTTGGAAATGAAATAAGAAATCTCAGACTAGGGTTGTGCACAGATAGAATGAATCCATACCGAACACTCAGTAGCACACATAGTTCATTGCCTGTTTTATTGGTAATTTAGAACCTCTCTCCTGAATTTTTTATGAAGCGCAAATATGTCATGTTGAGTACAATGATATCTGGTCCAAAGCAACCCGGTAATGATATTGATGTTTACTTGTCACCGTTGATTGATGATTTGAAACTGTTATGGGCTGATGGAATTAGGGTGTATGATTCTTATAAAATGGAATATTTTCAACTGCATGTAGTGCTTCTGTTCACTATAAATGACTTCCCAGCATATGGAAATTTGTCTGGATACAGTGTTAAAGGGCATAAAGAAAGTCCAATTTGCGAACAACAGACGTCCTATTGTCAATTGCATCATGGGAGGAAAATAGTGTACATGGGTCATCGAAAGTTTTTGCTTATGGAACACCCTTATAGAAGACTAAAAAAGGCATTTAATGGCTCACAAGAATTTGATACTGCTCCAAAACCTTTATCCCTTGATCTGTATTTTGAGAGGGTGAAAAACCATGACGTGACATTGGGAAAGACACAGAAATCTGGTAATGATAGACATATTTGGAAGAAAAGGTCAATTTTTTTGAGCTACCATATTGGAGGTATCATGAAGTTAAACAAAATATTGTTGTCGTGCACGTAGAGAAGAATATCTGTGATTCTTTGATTGGAACATTGTTAGATATTAAAGGTAAGACTAAAGATGGGTTGAATGCAAGATTAGACATACTATCAATGGGAATACGTTTGGAGTTAGCTCCCACTCCTAAAGGAAGACGAACATTTCTTCCCCCGGCTTGTCATACATTATCGAAGAGGGAGAAAATTAGCTTCTGTCAGTGTCTTCATGATACCAAAGTGCCTCAAGGTTATTCTTCTATTGTAAAAAATTTTGTCTCTTTGAAGGACTTGAAGTCGATAGGTATGAAATCACATGATTGTCACGTCATGATGCAACAAATTCTACCAGTTGCATTGCGTGGATTATTGCCCATTCATGTCAGAAAGACTATAATGAAGTTGTGTTATTTTTTCAATTCAATTTGTAACAAGGCGATTGATGTGAATGCTTTGAAAATTTTGGAAAAGGATGGAATTTTTATACTTTTTCAATTGGAAATGTATTTTCCTACAACTTTTTTTGATATAATGGCGCATTTAATGATTCATCTGGTTCGAGAAATAAAACTTTGTGGACCTGTATATCTTCGTTGGATGTATCCTTTTGAAAGGTATATGAAAATATTAAAGGGGTATGTTAAAAATATATATCGACCTGAAGCCTCCATTATTGAAAAGTATATTTCTGAGGAGGTAGTAGAGTTTTGTACGAGCTACTTGGCTGCGGCGCAACACATAGGTTTGCCTCCATCTCGCCATGAAAGAGTTAATAATGAGGGAAATGGGATTCGCGACTTGAATGTAAAATCATTGTCAGCTGAACAGATAAAGAAGTCAGAATCATACATCTTGAATAACATAGCTGATTCTCAACCATATATCACATTGCATATTAATTAGTTGAAACAATGTCATCCAAAGAAGAAAGAAATGTGGATTTTGAATGAGCACAACAAAACTTTTTTGTCATGGATTAAAAGAACTTTACTTGGTAGATCAGATGTATCAAAGACATTAAAATGGATAGTGGGTGGTCCATGTTTAAATGTGATAACATGGTCTGGTTATGACATTAATGGTTATACATTCCATACAAAAGCTCAGGACAACAGAAGTGCATTTCAGAATAGTGGTGTATTGGTGTTTGCAGAAGAAATGCATTTTTCGAGTGCTAAGGACAAAAACCCAATTTCTGCATCAAATGCATATTATGGAGTGAATGAAGACATATGGGAGGTTGATTACTTTAAAATTAAAGTTCCTATTTTTAACTGTAAATGGTTTAACGGTAACAACAGTGTTAGACACGATGAATTTGGAATGACACTTGTTAATATGAATAGATTGGAAGACACAGCTGATTCTTTTATAATGGCAACACATGCAAAACAAATTTTTTATGTAGTAGATCAATCAGATATGCAGTGGGATGTTGTTTTACAAGGGAAAAATCAATATGTTGGTGAGGATGATCTTGATGAATATACTGATTTATGTGAGATCCCTACTTCCATTGAAATATTAACAGAACATAATGGCGATCATGTTGAAGTCATAGTTTGTGCCATAAGGAAAGAATCACGATGAAGGAATTTTGGAAAACAATCCATCTGTACATTCCTAAAATTATAGGTAACATATTTTTATTTCTTGTTTACATTTATTTTTTCCATAAATGTTAGATATTGTAAGTTTTTTATTTATTAAAAAATGTTTTAAAATAAAATAAGTATATGTTTTTGTTTGTTTTATGTTTGTTTAGTTTACTTTATCATGTTTATAACCATTACATGAATTTTAAAATGCTTATTTTTGTTCACTGACAATTACTTTACCATGTTTACAATGTTTACCAGGTTTACCATTTTTACCATTTTTACCATCTTGACCATCTTGACCATCTTTTCCATCTTTACAATTGTTTAACATGCTTACCATGATACCAATGTTTACTATTATGTAACTTAGTACACTTTTATATTTTCTGATTACAGTAGTATTAAAATATTTGAATTTGTATATTTGTTCACTGACAATTACTTTACCATGTTTACAATGTTTACCAGGTTTAACATTTTTTCCATTTTTTACCATCTTGACCATCTTGACCATCTTGACCATCTTTTCCATCTTTACCATTGTTTAACATGCTTACCATATTACCAATGTATACTATTATGTAACCTAGTACACATTTCTATTTTCTTATTACAGTAGTATTAAAATATTTGAATTTGTATATTTGTGAACTGACGTTTGTTTTTTTGATTTGAAGGATAATGACAGATCATTTAGATGATCAACCACATTATTCTGGAGAGGAGCATATTGCTGGTAATACCTTTGGGGATGAACATTCACATGCTCCTATTACGACAAAAAGTTCAAAGGTTGGTAAACGTGGGTGCACACGTTTACTAAAATTATCACTTGCCTGTACGCAGGATCAGAGGATACTAGTTGAGTTTGATGATGATGATATTCCTAGAGGTCTGAATGCCAAAGATTTTAAGAGTTTTGTTGCAACTCAGGCTAAGACCAAAGTAATCATTTTGTATGATGATTGGGGAGGTGTGGATAAAGCAATTATCTCTCAGTTGTGGGAGACGATTTTGGTAAGATCTTTTGTCATTGTTTGACCATTCTTTTAATGTTTCTAGTATATATAATATGTTTAACCTCATCTTTATCAGATGACATTTGATATTCCTGACACTGGAGGAGTCAGGAAGAAATGCTTATCGTTGGCTACCAGGAGATGGAGGGATTTCAAATCAACCCTCTCATCTGATTTCATTTATGGTCACAGGAGTCATGACAATCCATGTCGTATATATCCTTTTATAGATGAAGACACATGGAGACAGTTTTTTGAAAGTAGAAAAAAAGAGTCATTTCTGGTAAGGGAAATGTGAACTTTTATAAACTTTCTTATATAAATGATTTTATTAATGTTTTGTTAATGATTTATTATTCTTAAATTACAGCAAACAAGGAAAGCTCATTAGTATATCCAATCTAAAAATGTATACACTCATAGGTTATCTCGGGGAGGGTATACATTATTGGAAGAAAAAATGATAGCGGAAAAATTTCAACAACTAAGAGCTGAGTCTTCAAGCTCGAGAGAGGTGGCCCCTCCATCACCTACATCTAGATATGAAAAATGGAAGAGTGCTCGGAAAGGAAAAAAGGGCAATATCTTTCGGAAGAATCGAGAATCGTAGCTCGGAGGATTGTAAGATATCTATTTAATTTATTTAAGTTAACTTTTTTCTTCATATAAGTTTCAATCATTACAGAAATGTTCCATTAATTAATACAGGACTCTCTTGAGGAGCAGAGTTCAGAGGGGACATTTACAGCTACTGGGAGGGAATATATTTTATTTGCAGCATTGGGAAGGACCGAACATCCTTGTCGTGTAAGAGGATATCCGGCAGGTGTATCAGTAAGAAAAGTGTTTCCACGTTCTTCAAATTATAACATTGAGGGGGTTTATAAAAAAAATAGAATCCTTGGAGGCTGAAGTTCAAAATATTAATGCGACGATGGAAGACAAGATTAGAGAGTTGGTGCAGTCTATGTTTACCGAAATGCAAAGACAATTTTAGACTGCAACTCCCACTCCTACACCTCCCCTGCAGACCCCATTATTTATCCTCCACCTCCGCCAGTAGCTCCCACTCCCCCACCTCAGCCTGCGGACCCCATTTTTTATCCTACGCCTCCGCCGCAACATCCTACATATTGCGAGTTGTATGTTAATGATTCTCAACATCATATAGTAGCATACGGGTTGGTATATTGTATAGGAGATACAGTTCATCATCAACAATTAAAGGTAGAGAATCAAAGGGTCACTATACAAGATATTATAGATAGATCAGCTAGGGTACCAATACCTACAGATGAGGTGGCGACAGTTGGATAGAGTATCGGCCATTTTTTAGTTTCGCCATCCAGACTTCTTCGACTCATTACCATAGAGGTATGAATGTTATATCTTTTATTTTATTTTTTTTATTAAGGTTGTTTTATCATTTTAAAACTACTATAATTCTCAATTTTTTTCCACAGGAATACTTCAAAGGTAAAGAAATACTGTATAGACAACAACAAAGACAACAGGCTATGACATCAGATACAGATTCCAGTGGTCTTGACAAATTGTCAAGATAATCACTTTTGTTGTTGGGTTTTTATGAGTTTCCAATGGAATGTCATGTTTGTGGACGTGAAATAAGTGTGGGGATTACAAAATCTGATATCAGGGAGCTTGTTACTGGAGATTAGTTGGGCATAAACATGGTGAAATTTTTTCCATTTAAGTCTTAACACCATTTCCCTGCATTATATTTATTAAAAATGTATACTTTTATATGTTTTTTATTAGGTATATTTATAAAATTTGTGAGAGGAATGAACTGACAGAAGTATATGGATTCATGGACCCGCAATTGATTTCCCCTGAAGCATGTGCATTGACTGAGGAACAAAGAATGGTTTATATTGCTGAAAGATTTGAAAAGAATATAATCCAACAATGTTGGATGATGCCTTTTTGTGAGAGGTATGAAACACATTTCTCTCAAAGAGTTAATTATCTTTTAACATAAAAAACCAATAACATTAAATTTCCTTTTATCAGTAATCATTGGATGTTAGGGATTTTTTTCCCAAGGGAGAAAGCTATTTATTGGATATGCTCTCTTCATGGTGATGTGTGGGCAAGTTTTAAGAATATATTGGAAAAGTAAGTTTCAATTTCTCAATAGTTTTATATATTATAATGAATTTTAAATTTACCCCATTCGTATTATTTTCTAACGGTGCATGGGTCTACTTTTGAAAAAACACAAAGAAAAGAAATTCAAAGATCAAATATGTAAATGCGAAGGTAAATTTCCATTTATAATTTCTACTTTTTGATTTATTACATAAAAATAATATATTGAATTTACAATCATTGAAAACAGATTTGTCATGAACAACAAGGCCTCATCGAATGTAGATATTATATGTTAAGATTTATGTATGAAATAATAACAACTGGGACAGTTGTGAATTTTGACCTGGTATGATTTCCTCTTAAACCTTGCCATAATATTTCAATTTGATTTATTCATTATACACGTTAACTATCTTCTTTTTCATTTGTAGCTTTTTGATGACCCTAAACCCTATACTGCTGAAGACATCAAACACGTACAAGTGGAGTGGTCAAATTATTTTACAGGTTTGATTGAATTTTAGTTGTTTGTAATGTAAAATGTAATATTGAATATTGTCATTTTAATTGTGTATTTGGTAGTTGTTTAGGTTTTATTTAGTTTTTTTGAAGTTGATAGTGTAAGTTTTGAATGTTATATAAGTGAATGTTTAATTTTTCTCTACATCTTGTTTTGGTCTACTTTTGATGGTTCTTCTGGTATGGATTTGGGTCTGTGGGGGAGGGGTTCCAAGGGTGTGGGGGTGTGTTCAGTGGGGTTGGGGGTGTCCAGCGGTCTAGGAGGGATGTCCGGTGGGGTGGGGGGACAGTCTTTGGGGTGGAAGGGATGTCCAGGGGTGTGGGAAGCTGGTCCTGGGGTGTGGGAGTGCTGTCCAGGGGTGGGGGGGGGGGGGTTGTCCAGGGGTGTGGTGGGGGCTGTCAAGTGGGGTGAGGGGGTGAGGAGGTGTTGTGCAGGCGGGTGGGGGTTGTCGAGGGGTGCTTGGGGGTGTCCGGGTGTCGGGGGGCAGTCCAAGAGTGTGGTGGGGGCTCCAATGGGGTGGGGGAGGGTTGTCCAAGGGGTATACATGAGGGTGGGAGCTCCAATGGGGTGGGGGAGGGCTATCCAGGGGGTATACATGAGGGTGAGGGCTCCAACGGGGTGGGGGAGGGCTGTCTATGGGGTATAAATGAGGGTGGATGTTGTCTAGTGGGTAAGTTTTATATGTTATCTATGTACATGCTTAATTTTGATGTACTTATGTTTTTATGGTACGATTTCTTGATTTGTTTTCTGGTTGATTCTGGTGGAGATAAGATCACTGCATTCTGTTTAAAAAAATGGGTTTATCACGTCAGTTATTTAATAACCGAGGTGATAAAATGTCTGGAAAATAGTTTATCATGTCTGTTATTTAATAACCGACGTGATAAAAGGCCTGTAAAATAGTTTATCACGTCGGTTATTTAATAAACAACGTGATAAAGGGCCCGGAGAATGGTTTAGCACGTCAGTTATTGAATAAACGACGTGCTAAACGGCCTGGACAACGGTTTATCACGGTGGTTATACAATAACTGACTTGATAAACCCCCCTCCCCTGGTTTTTCACGTCAGTTTTATATGAACCGACGTGATAAACCACGCTCAGCTGGGTTTATCACGTCGGTTCTTATAGAACGGACGTGATAAACCCCCCTCACCCCAGTTTATCACGTCGGTTCTATATGAACCGATGTGATAAACCCCCTCGCCCCTGTTTATCACGTCGGTTGTTTAAGAACGGACGTGATAAACCATTTTCCAGGCCATTTATCACATCAGTTCTTCAATAACCGACGTGATAAACCATTCTCCAGGCCCTTTATCATGTCGGTTCTAAAATAACCGACGTGATAAACCATTCTCCAGGCCCTTTATCACGTTGGTTCTAAAATAACCGGCGTGATAAACATCACAATTTTATGTTCTTGACGTCGGTTTTTAAATAACCGACGTCAAAAACCTTATTTATAACGTCGCACGTATTAACATCGGCTAGAAACCGACGTAAAAAATTAAAAATAACTGACGTAAAAAATGTTTTCTGCACTAGTGAAATATCATAAGATATATCTTGTTGGTCAAATTACAGACATGTGAACACCTTAATCATGTATTCTCTTGAAGAATGAATACCCATTAATCCTCAGTTAAAACATGAATATTGTTAAATTTTAACACTTTCCACATTCCAAAATCCCAAACATTCTATATACTCAAAACACAATATCACTTAGTCCTTATATCAGTCATGAGATCATGATTACTATCATATTATTTTCCCCTTATCCATTCATCATGTGCATTTCATCAACTTTCCAAAAATATTTCAATCACTTTTTCATGGTTACCGGTACAAAATAAATATTGAAAACCAATGCATAAATATTGCAAAATTCCACAATACCATAAATGAGATTCCATGATACAATTTTGAAATCCTATTACATAAACACTTAATCATTACACAACATCATTTTTATACTCAACATCACAAATAGTGGTCGCAGGAGACTTCCCTTTATCCTTTTCTTTAAGAGGTTGCTCACATTGATCATCATTAACCCGTGGATTGAGGAATTTATTAGCATAATGCCCCATTTCCTTGCACATGAAGCATTGAAGTGTTGGTGGTGCGTTCTCTGTAGTATTTTCTTTATTCACATCATTAGAAACCCTTTTTACCTTACTTAGACACTCAGCTACTTGATGACCTTCTTTTCCACACTTAAAACATTTTCTAGTCCCTTTAAGACAATCTACACCATGCTTCTTTCCCCACTTTGATCATAAGGAAACATTCATCTTCTATTCACCATTATTATGAGATTTCTCCATGAACTCCATCTTTCGTTTCTTGCCAAAACCATGTGATTGATAATTAACACCAACTTCCATTTCCACCTTGATAGCATAACACACAACTTCCTCATAGCTACTAATGTCTCTTATAGCTAATTCCCTTTGAATATTTGGTTTTATGCCACTGAATAATCTATCAACTTTACTTTTAGGTTGGATTATAAAGCTAGATGCAAACCTTGCCAGACTTGTAAAATTCGTCTCGTATACACCAACAGATTCATCATCCTTTTTCTTTAGTTCAAGAAACTCTTTCTCTATCTTTTTTCTAAGAATACGAGGGAAGTACTTATTGAAAAATAAGTTCTTGAACTCTTCCCATTCCATGGACTCAATTTCATCTCTTGGCCTCGTATTCTTGATAAGATTCCACCATTGATCAGCTACACCTTCCAAACGATATAAAGCTAATATGACTTTATCATGTTCGGAACATTGAAGAACTGAAAATATATTTTCAGTGGTACTGATCCATTGTTCAGCAACAAGAGGATCATAAGACCCACTAAATGAAGGTGGATGTTGCCTCATGAAGGACTCAATAAAATATTGTTCCCTTCTCTGCTCATTTGGAAGTCCAGAATGATTAATATCTTGTGTAAGTATAGCAATAAAATTTTTTCACTCCATCTCCCATAACATATGTTTGTTCAGGAGGATAATCATTGCATTGTCCATTGCATTGATCAACACGGTTCCTTCATGTTCCAGCCATCGTCGAAAACCTAAAAAGAATAGTTTGAGAGGAAAAAATCATGCTAGGGAGAACAACATAGTAAAGTGGGAGTACCCTCAATATCTAACATCTTAGGTTAAATTCTAATATTGTTACCGTAGTTCTAGGACTATATCCTATATGTATACTTATCTTTAGGGACATACCTAGACATATCTTAGAAATATCATTAGGGGTCTCACTAACGTTTTCCCATACTAGTTTCCAAAGTTTAACTAAACCATTCATCTGATACGAACTGTAGAGACCCAAAGCTTGACGTACATGGACATTACATTTTTTTACGGAATAATTATTACATCACAAACACAGACACACAAGGACTGAAATTTTTTAGTGTCTTTGAAAACTCAGAATATAAATTTCTAATCATGTTGAAAAATCTTCAACAACTCCCATAATGATCTTCCCCTATTTGTTTCCTTACCTAAAACCATTCTTTATTTCATGGGGAAAATAAAACATAAAAAGGGTGAGCTCAAATTCCTATTAAGGGTAAACATAGAGAACATAAAACAATCAATGAACATTTGAATGCAAAAACATGAACATAAAATCTAAACATCAAAATCTTGAGCAAAGACATGAATCTTGGTAGTACGTAAGGCATATAACATAAGGGAACATCAATCACAAAAAAATAGCATGGGAATAAAACAGGTAATTGTGGAAACCATTCAGAACATGACACGATTTCCATAGTAGCCAAGGCATTGTTTCCAAGACCATTATAGTGGACAAAGTCCCTTTCTGAATTGATTTCACTCATCTTTTCAGTCATGTTACACTAAACTGGATTAACATACCATTCCAGCCATGTCTATCTCATGAGATATAATCGTTTACCCAATGCATTGGAGGGAGATATAGTTCCCAACCATCTCATAATGAAATCATTCTTACTTGTGCCACAAAATTAACATACATCATTCATAATAACCCAACGAATAAAATGGGTTTCATAAACATAATCCCATCATCACATAATCCATATAAAATAAATGGATATCATTTCATAATAAGAAAAGTGAAACCATGTAAATCATAGAGACATTATACTTGAAACATACACATATAAAATAATGTCATCTTAGATGGAAAATGGTTTTGATAAAACACTTGAAATTAATTCATAAGAAAAATATCCTTTCTTCTTCGAAATCATTTTCTTTTCACAGAATGTCATGCAATTTTAAAAGAAATGTATTTAGTTGAAAATTGTCATGAAATATTTTGGAGGAAGATTCATGAAAATAAGTCTTTATAAAACTATAAAAAATCATTTCTTTCCGTATAAGTTAATAAAAACATTCTTCTCATACTTTTGCCATAAAAGTCAAAAAGTACCTCGTAAAAGATAGATTCCATTCATACCATGTAGAAAAAGTCAAAAATGGGTCAAAAGGACTTTAAACATACATGAAAACATTTTTATAAAACTTGAACATGGATGCTAAATATAACCCCAGTAAATACTTACGTATAACCAATCTCGGATAGAAAACAATTGAGATTGCAACATTATCTCTTACCTTATGTCCGATATGTATCGTATGTATCTGAACCTCCAGTATAATGATTTAAATAATGTCATTGACTTATTACAGAATCATATTCATTGATTTATATCATATATGGTTTACTTAGGTATATATATTACCTGTTCATTTTTCAATTCCATGTTAAGGTACTATTTTGTGTATAATTATTTCTTTTATCATACATGTTTGGAATTGTTGTTCTTGATATTATTATTACTTATATCATGATTTACTTACTTCCAGAATGCAAAAATTTATTTATATATAATATATATTCACAATATACATATATATAATAGATCGATAAATGGAAATAAATACACCATTCATGGAAACGGTAGGTCGTACGTACGCATGAACGATGTTTTCCTTTCTTTTTTGACTTGAATGGAAGTAAGTAGATGATATATATATATATATACACACATAAATCCAGTAGCTTCATTATTTCATATATTTCATCATTATTCATTATATATACTTTATAATCATTCTTGAATGGTTAATCATGGAAAATGATTCTCATCACGTTCGTGGAGACGGTAGTCCGTACGTACGCACGAGCGATGATATCATTTCCATGATCATGGAATTGTATAAAATTGTATGTTTAATATTACAGAATCAATATCACTTTAAGATGACCATATATAGTTATTTATTTACACCATTATACACATCCAACTAAGGCGGTGGTCGAAAACATATTGAACCACGACGTGGAGATTGTATTCCATACGTACGCACTCGTGGTGATTTCGTTTTCTGTAGGATGGATAGATGGTGAAATAGGGTTGTTTCATACATATAATAACATATCAGTGTATGATTGATACTGATGTTATTACTTCATAATGAAACAACTAATGAAGAAGAAGTGGAAGAAGAAATAATGTTGAAAGAATCGTTAACGGACATTACCTCTTCTTTGAAACACCACTTTGAGACCTCCTCTTAGGGCACTAAAATTGGACTTTGAAGAAGAACAAAACCTTTATGATGTTTTTATGGAAGTGGAGAACATAATTTGGCAGGGGTTGGCTGAGCATGAAGGCTCAATGTGGTGTGAGGAAGAGAGGGAGGAGGTGACCTTTTATAAGGGAGGACAGGGGCACCTTTGGAATAACAAAAAATATTAATTTATCATAATGTAATATTCGGTCATTAATAGTTCCAAATAGAGTTATTTCAAAGCTACGGTGGGGATTGGAAGAAATCCTCTCATCCAATTTAATTTATACATGTTTAGGTTTCTATTTTAACCTTATCATTTAGATTTGACATTAAGTTAAATAATTTTTATTTTACAGTGTCTTCTTTTTTTCTTACTCTATAATGTTAATAAAGTTACTATTACAAGACAACCGAACCCCAACTTTTTTATTATTAATATATATAACCCTATATAAGTCATTTGTCTGAACCTTATATTTTTAGGAATAAAATAACAATTAATAATATAATATTTTTTTAAAAACAATTTTATGTCAATTTTGACACTATTTGGTAATTGATTTTTGTGAAAATCATAACAGATTGATTAGTTCAAAAAAAGTTATCTAAATCACTAATAACATGTCATATTAACTTATAAAATTATTTTAATTCATAATAAGTCTCAAATTACATTTATTTGGGTATTTATAACATTAATTATGTAAATATTTAATTAATAAGATAATTACTGCACCATCATTGTGTCATAAATAAATTAAAATATTTAATTTCCAAAAATTATAAATAAAACACCATTATGTAGGAAATCTTTTTATATTTCTAATTAATTTTAATAGTCTAATTTATCTTATTTATAACCCTATATTAAAAATGATTTACTTATTAAATGTTGATTTTAACTATTTTAACCCTTCTTTAAATAAATTAATATTAAATGTCCTAATCTAATCCAAGTGGGCCAAAATGGTCTTATTTTATTCATAAGGTTTTTTTTTGTCGAATTACACTTATCCAATGTAATTAGGACATGTGTTAGGGTAATAATAATATCATTTTTACCCTTAATTATCCTATTTACTTTAAACCGTGGTAAATAAAAGAAAAGAGTTACTATTCACAAAAAATTATTTTCATCTCATTGAACAAAATTTTATTCCTTGATATTAACAATGTCTCTTGTATTTTTGAAATTCAATTCACAAGAGTGTTAAAATTTAATTTAAATTAAAAAAAGTCAGTTTTTTAACTACCACTAAGTGATTTTACAATTCATCGAAAATTGATGTTTTTGAGAAAAATACCAAAAATTCAGCCTAAGCAATATTTGATATTCCGAGTTCAACATTGATGTTTATTTTTCAAAATTAATAACATATAAGTGGCATTAATTAATTTTATTTTTAATTCCCTATATCAAAAAGAAAGAGCGTGTTGTTAAGAAACAAAAACAATCAAAAGATTGATACTTGTTTATATCCAATTTCATTGTGAAATTAATTCCAATGAACAACATTGGATTAAATGGTAAAAATATATTATAATTACACTTTAAAACCAATTAAAAAGATAATTTGTCCATATAAATTATTGTGATGAAATTTTTTTTAATTAAAATATATCATGTTTTTACTATTCATTAAAATATGAAAGTTATCAGAATAATATGAAAAATTTATCCAAAGTAAATTTTTATATCCTGATTCAAAAGAAGAATTTTATTTTGTCAAATTTAACTTATAGATATGTCAAAAACAATATTTAAGGTGGGTGCTCCATCAAAATGCTGGAAAACTACTATTTTTTAAAAATACATATTTTACAAAAAAAATTATTTTGTTCTCATACCATATTCCAGAAAATTTGTAAGATGAATAATAATGTTATAAAATTCAAAATGTTGTTAATAATATTCATAAAGTCTAGTCCATAATAATATTATAACAATATATCTTTGTTTAGTGAAACCCAGTACTGCGTACTACACACGTTATCTAGGTAGGTCGTGATTGTGTGTAATGCAAGCCAAGAATAGTGTTGCGTATAACACAAGATAATCTTGTTTTAGCATAAAACACATGACATAAAATAAATTAAAAATAATACTTATCATAAAATATCAGTTTGTTACACTAGTGAGGATCTCACTCCAAAAATATACCGGTTTTTCAAAAAAATCCATTTATCAAAATCACACAAGATAAACCATCTCTTTCGCAAGTGCCATAAGGATATCACTTCCATTGGATTTTAATCCAATGGTTCTCAAAAATTTTTAAATAACAACCATTTCTAAAACTAACAAGGATTTCAATACATTTTTTTATAATATTCCAACATTTTTTATGGTCTCATAAGTTACAACATGTCCAAAACATTTAAAAAACATAATACGGTCTTTTTTAGGTGATCATATCACATCACATTAAACCCACCATTTCAAAAAGAAAACAGAGATACAACAAATCCTGTAAATTTCATATCCAAACAAATTATCAAATCCAATTACTCTTCATTTTTTCAAAGTCAATATAAGTCAACACAATTCCATGAACAATTACAAATGTTTATTTTTTCACTTCATATCCCAGTATCATTCTAGGACTAGTGAAAAACATCAAATAAAATTAAAATAACCAAATAAGACATTTTTAAATTATTAATTAAGTGTATCATAAAATACCAACCATTCTATGTTTAAAGGAAAATATTTTAAATCCACATGTTTGTTGCTTGAAGAAAAACATCACCATTTGAAAATTTAGGAACTAATTTTAGAGAAATGGGCAATAATAATCAAGGCTCATGGAAAAAATCATTTTTATGATGCATTATCATTTTTGATCTCATCCACTTTTTCACACCATGCAGTTGAGGAAGTGAAAAAAATTCAATAAAACAGCATTAATTCCAATGAAATAACCAAAAAACACATTTTCACTAAAACCCCATTTTTATAATCCAACATAATAAAAAACATAATGAAAATGTACTCATTATGTCTTTAAAAATAACTTAATGACATTTCAAAAATATTCTCTAAAATTTATAAGCTATAGAGAGGTATCTAACAGAAATATCATTCCCAATTTATCTTTATGATAAGAAATCAAAATGAAAACAAGGCCAATAACACAACAAGTTATCAATGTCACTTTTAAAAAACACGAGGTGATTCACCAAACACCATTCCTGAATCTAAATAAATTCATAATAAAAAAATGATTTTGGAATACCATTTCACACCCATTTTCCTTCATTTGAAAAAAAGGAACAATTTTTTCTAACAAATAAAGAGAATAAAAATCAAATTTATATACAATTGAGTAATTCATGAACATAAAATGGAATGTGGTGGAATGTAAAGGATGAAAATAGCAACCTTAATGGTGTTTGGATGAGATGAGTCTTTGGCACAAGGAAGAATTAATACATGTATAAAATCTACACACCCAAAAGACCTTAATGGGGATTCAATGGCAGTTTTAGGGAAAGGGAGAGCCTGGGTTCCCCCGTGGTGTACCTATGTCAAGCCTGAGCAGACAAACCCAAAATATGGTTAAATCATTAGAGTGGATAAGAGTTAATTTTACATTTTTAAAGGCATGGTATGATTGTTCATTTAGAATGAATGGTTTGAAATTCCATGTTCCTACCATACACACCCTATTAGAGTAAAGAGGAACCCTTCATGGGATGGATGCATGATTTTCCATGCCATGAACAAATTGTTCCAAATGGTTCAGCCCAAAATAGATGACCTCTTCAATGGTATCCAAAACCATGAAATAATCGTTTTACTTACTCATGGACACCAAAATAAGCCTCATTGTATCCTGTTCAAGGGCACAAAAAATCACATAACCATGCACAAACCCTCCACAACTTGTTTTCAATCAAAAAATAATAATCAACAAAAACATTCCTGACATCTTCGAATAATATACAATACAATCTAGGAATCAACTAAAACCAAAACTACTGAATTGTATTTCAATAAAAGAATAAAATAAAATAATTTCCTAGGTTGGGTTATGACATTATCATAAATCATCTTTTTTATCCATTATCTTTTAGTAATGTTTAAAAACATATGGTAGGGGATTAATTAATTCTAATATTTTTTTCATTCATAATTTCATCATGTTTAACCATGTTAGATATTTATTTAATAAATAGTAATAAATGTTAAACTATATTAAGTAATGAATTGATATTGGTTTATAAAAATCATACCTTTTTTCAGTTTATTTATTATATTCAACTTTTATAGATATATTATTTAATATATATGTCTTTACATTAGAATAAAATTTATGTTATGATATTTTATAATATTTATAATATAATGAAATTAGATAAAATAATGTAAATATCGATATTTTTTCCACTAAACAATAAATAAGATTTTACAAATGGATAATTAAATATTTTTAAAGTGGAATTATTAAATGAAATTGTTATTCTATATAGTTTGTGGAACCTTGAATTTATTTTTATATTTTTTTAATTAATTTATATAAATTAATAGTTGATGCATATAGTTTCAAATAATTGTATCATATATTAAATGATTATGTTATTTCATCATATTAATGATCATGTTGATAGAAAAAATTATGTTGTAGGGGTTGATTGAGCCCATTTAATTTAGAATGTTGGATACCATAGATTTATGGAAAAGACACCATGTCAACTAATTCTCAATTTCAATCTTTGATGTGTGATCTTTCAAGATTTAAGAATTTATATGTGTCTTAATATGGGATTTTTGTGGTTAAATGTTTGATTATTCGTGGGTAGATAGGCCTACGTTTTTGGTATTATTTAGTGCCTATGATAGTAGGACACACATTGATATATATCTTGGTATTGAGGATGGTACTAGTTATAATGGAATTTGTTGAAGACATAGTTACCCATTATTCTACTAGTGGTTGGGAAGATTTAATATTATATACATTTTTAAAATGTATGATGGCTAGATTTATTGTTTCTACACACCTTTTCCTTCTATATAAATAATATGTTCATAATGGTTTTAAACATCATTAATGATTTCTCAGAAGGAGTCCTAGATTTCAAAGAAATATATAATGATATTGAATCAGGATTTTAATAACTAAATTGGTTGTTTAACTAACGGGGTGATGATGATAACTCATAGGGTACTATTGAATGCATTGGTTTATACGAAGAGGTAATGTAATTCATTTGGAATATTATTTGAGTACATGGATTTCAGATGATAATTAATGACAAGTTGAAATGTGTTAATATTAAATAATTTTTTTTCAATGATGTAATTTTTTAAAAATATCACAAAAAGATAAGATTAAATTTGAATTATTCATTCCTATACTTTCTTCTAATAGGAAATTTATTTTTTTATGTTAAATTTGATTGTTAGTGAGAGAATTTCAACAATAATTCATAATGGAATGTTGTATTAGATAACGTGGTTCTACTCAATATATCATATATATATATATTAAATAATTTCAAATAATACAATATCCTTATAATTAGTGTGATTAATACCTGGTATAATATATGTGTTTTGTTTTTTCAAGACTGTACATGGGAAAGGAACGAATCGTGATCAACAAACAATTTCTCTACTCCCTTCTTCTACTAGTATTTTGTGATATTAAGAATGATGGATATCATTCCCAAATATGGTTATATAGGTTTTGAATGTATTATGTTTTTTCAAACACATGAATATCCATATATAGTATCATATGTATTTATCTAAATATTTTTTGTATGGGTTGTGCTGGTTTGAGATATAATATACACCACACATGCTATGTTTGATCATATAACCTACTCAACTATTAAATGGGGATGTGAAATGGAATGAGGATATAATGTAATTATTTGGGAACTTTTTATGTGATAATGAGATTATTCGATTCACATGAATCATGATATGATAATATTTCTGTATTTTCATTAAGAAAGATATCTTTTGGAGAGAAATGGATAAGGTTTTGTGATGATGTGGATAGAGGTAAATTAGAGGTGTGGTGGAAGCAGTTAACTATATTTGAAATATATTTGGTATTATATAATTTATTTATATGGTAAATGGTTGGAGGAACACGGTGTGGTAGGAAACTAAGAATACATATTTAGGTGATGAGTTTGCTTAACATATTGATTAATGGTTAGCTGAATGAATTCTTAATATTGTATACATTATGTTCTAAGTATTGTTTTAATATATATACATGTTATTATAAAACTATTTAGATATGAAAAAAATTCAGGTTCATATGAATATATTGGGGTCTACCCAGACAATAATAGTTTATGATGTTTTTTAAGACCTATTTGCGCTTTATGGTCGATGTTTACGATTTATTTAGAACATTTGGTTTCCTTTTGTAGTTATTTTATTGTATAAAATCATTGTAATGTTTTGGATAAATTATTTTAATCATGAGAATGTGTTTTATATGATATTAATCATATACTACATTCAATATTTTTTTTCATATATTGATATTTTTGAGCATGTGTGTATGAAATACCTTTGTTGTGTATATCTGTCCCATGTCCAATTATTTGGTATGATTTTGGTGTCATTTGGTCCCATATATCATTTTATATTTGTTAAGAATACACTAAGGGGGGGTATTTATGACTAGACTACATCCAATATATTTTATCTCTCTACATAACTAACAAAAAACTATAAAAATATTCCACCATCATCACATAAACTCTATGTAGAGTTGGTAAATAATTTATTCTATTATTTCATCCAAGTTGATATACACAAATGAAAAAGGATATACATGATATAATAATAAGATTAACAAATATTTAATAAAAATATAGAATTTATAAGAACATTGTAATTAATAAATAGACCCATTATCATTTCAATTAATAAACCTCTATTAATACTAGTTTTCAATTTTAAAAAATTTAATTAAATAAATATCCCTTATATACCTTCATAATTCCTACTACCATCAGAATAACATATTATTATTTTCATTAGAATAAAACTACATTATATAATGGGAAAAAAATATTCATAAACAGTGTTTCTTTTAATAATAGTTAACTTACCCATATAGGAATATTACACTAAATGATATTGTTTCTCCAAATTTTTTAATCACCTATTTACATTAAAAATATATGAGAGTGAACTATTTCAAAAATGAATCACATAAAAGATAAATCCAAGGATATTCATTTTATTTTTAGGATTTGGGTACTACCTTTATTGAATAATGTAAATACATGTAATATTGATTTTTTCCTTATCAAATATATGGTGGATGATTAGTTACCTTATAGAGTGTAATAAAAATTTAGAAATAATGGGATTTAGAGGTAGTAGAACATGGATCCATATTTCCTCTATCTAATCATGTTTATCTGGAATATTATTATTGTTTGTTACTGATTTTAAACTAATAAAATATAATTTGAAATGAGCTACGTACTTTAAAAAAATCAACAATACTGATATCACAAGAACCACTAAAAATTTAGTAGCCTCTATGAGGAAATTTAGGTCAAGGATGTTTCATTTGATGTGATTAATTTATATTCTATTTCATAGGAATAACATGTGTTTGGTACAACTAGTATGGAAACAAAGATTTATTCAAGAAGATATATAGTAATAGGTGGTAAAAATGGGAGGAAATAAGATATAGTTTCATAATCTGACTGCAGATATCCCTAAAAGATCTATCTATGTTGACTGGTGTTAAGGATGTACAGGTGTCCCAAATAAAAAAGTTATATAATAATGTTATGGGGAATAAAATAGTTATATTTTAGATTAATTTCCCCATTATGGACATAAGAAATCTTGAACGATCAAGAAGAATAAAAAATAAGTACCTACCAAAACTATAACTAGCATAAATGAATATTTGATCACGTGAGTATAATAATAATATAAATAAATAATTTATTAAATTAAAGGATTTAGATCAAATGTGGAAATAAACTTATTTGTAATGGCAATAATGAAATGTATTCCGGAAACAAAAAAATCAATAGGATATGTTGGTCAATATACAACAGTTACATAATAATAATTTATACTCATCCACTAAGTGAAGACAATAACATTAAGAGGATCGTGTTCATTTCATGAATATATTATTACAACATCAATAACAACCCATTGGGTGTATAAATCATGTGATCTCAAAAACAATGTAGGTTGTAAATAGATTTTATATCAGAAAAAACATTTAATAAAATTATTATACATAATTTCGATGAACTATAAATGAAAAATATGAAATTATTAAAAAAATTGAAAAATTGAAAAATAGATAATTAGATGTGTTTTTCAAAATGACATCGTGATATCTTATTTAAACTATTTCAATCATAGAATTGATTTCATCAATTTCATGATTGTATAAAAACCATGTATAACTGTCTAAAAAGAACAAATACATATTTTTTATAAAATTATAATTAGTAGAAAATGCTTATAAGAAAAAAATTAAGTTCATTTAAATGATTTATACGGTATATTATGTTAGTTCGGGATAAAATCCTGACACATCGAATGAAAAATGGAAAATAATAGGGTACACATAGAAATACCTAGAACTTATGTCTATAAATTGAAGATCACTAACATATTTCACCAAGACTTAACAATTTTTTATTAGTGTTTTCCTCTTCATCCAATTCTATAGAGGCCAATGATAAATATTCTAGATTTTACAGAAATATAAACTAAATACAATGGATCCCATATGCTATAATAATTTCATAAGGAAACCATTTTAAAATTTTAAAATTATTTCAAAATATCATATTATCAATATAATTAATGAATTATGGTGGAAATAGAATAGAATCAAAACTATGCATAAATATTCCCCCAATCCATTTCTAATGTAACAGCCCAAGATTTTATGAAAAATATTCTTTCTTATTTTACTAATGTCTTGTGTTATACGCTACACCAAAAGGAGCTTGCACAACACGCATCCTTGACTTGCCTTGCATTACACGCAATCGCAACCTTCCTCGATAGCGTGTGTGGTACGTAATCCTGAGTTTCACGAAACAATGATATGCTATTAAAATATTATTAAAACTAGCCGTTATGAATAGTAATAACCACTTTTTAAATTTTAGAAATTTTAACTCTCAAAATGGACTTCATTTTTGGATTCGGAGTATCGAATTTAGCCTAAGGTGAAATTTTGGTACTTTTCGGATAACTTTCATATCCTGATGAATAGTGAAAATTACTAAATTATAATTAAAAACAACTTTTTTAATCGAAATAATTAATAGTGATAAATCATTGATTTGAGTGGTTTTAAAGTATATTTAGAATATATTTTTACAATTTAATACAATGTTGGTCATTGGATGTAGTTTCACATTTAAACTAGACATAAACAAGTGTCAATCTTTTGATAGATATTGTTTCTTAAAAACACGCTATTTGTTTTAACAGCGGGATTTAATTATAAAATTAATTAATGCAACTTTTATGTTATGAATTTGGTAAAATAGACTTCATTTTTGAATTCGGAATATGAAATATAGCTTGGGATGAAATTTTGGCATTGTTCTGAAAAACATCAATTTTTGATGAATAGTGAAACTACTAAGTGGTAGGTTAAAAACTGAATTTTGCATAAAACTTAATTTTACCGCTTCTGTGAATGGAATTTCGAAAATCCGAGAGACACGGTTAATATCAAGGACTAAAATGTGGTTCAATGAGATGAAAATAATTTTTTGGTGAATAGTAACTTTTTACTTTTTTTACCACGGTTAATAGTAAATAAGGTAACTAAGGGTAAATATGATATTAATATTACCCTAACACATGTCCTAATTCTATTGGACAAGTGTAATTCGACCAAAAACAAACTTAGGAATAAAATATGACCATTTAGGCCCACTTGGATTAGATTAGGACATTTATTATTAATTTATTTAAAGAAGGGTTAAAATAGTTAAAATCAAAGTTTAATAAGTAAATCATTTTTAATATGGGGTTATACATAAGCTAAATTCGACTATAAATATTCATTAGAAAGCTAAAAAGATTTCCTACATGATGGTATTTTATTTGTAATTTTTAGACAGCATATAATATAATTTATTTATGACACAAAGATGATGCAGTAATTATCTTATTAATGAAATATTGACATAATTGATAATATAAATACCAAAATAAATGTAATTTAAGACTTTTTATGAATTCCACTAATTTTCTAGGTTACTCTGATATATTAGTATTGATTTAATCAACTTGGTTCGAATATATAATTCTTTTATGACTTTCAAAAAAATCATATATCAAATAGTGTCAAAATTGACACAAAATGGTTTTTAAATCAAATATTATATTATTAATTGTTATTTTATTCCTAAAAATCTAAGGTTCGGCCAAATGACTTAGATAAGGATATATGTATTAATAATATACAATTTGGGGTTCGTTTGACATGTTATAGTAAGTGTATTAACCATATAGTGAAAGAAAACAAAAAGACACGGTAAAAGTTAAATTATTTAACTTAGAGTTAAATCTAATTGATAAGGTTTAAAATAAGATCCAAACATGTATAAATTTGATTGGTTGATGAGATTACAACCCTATCTCATCTAAGCTTCGAATATGAGTCATTTTTGGAGGTTTTTAAGTGGGGTTATATTTATTATAAATTAATATTTTTAAGAATTCCTAAGGTGCCCCTCTCCTCCCTTATAAAAGGACACCTCCTCCCCCTCCTCCTCACACCAATTTGAGCACTCAAGCTCGGCCAACCCCTGCCAAAATCCCTTCTCCACTTCCCTAGAAACATCCTAGAGGTTCTGGTCTTCCTCAAAGACCAATTCTAGTGCCCTAAGAGGAGGTCTCAAAGAGGCACTTCAAAGAAGAGGTAATTACCGTTACCAATTCTTTCATCTTTATTTCTTCTTCCACTTCTTCTTCTTAGGTTGTTTCATTATGAAGTAATAACATCCGTATCACTCATATACTGATATGTTATTATAAGTACGAAACAACCCTATTTCACCATCTATCCATCCTACGGAAAAAGAAATCACCGCGCGTTCGTACGTACGGAATACCGTCTCCACGCCGTGGTGTAATCTATTTTCCACCACCACCTTACATGGATGGGTATAATGGTGTAAAGAATAACTATACATAGTTATTACAACATCATAATGATTCTGATATATTTTATAATCCACTCCAATTCAATTCAATATTTATAGAAATGATATCATCGCTCGTGCGTACGTACGGAATACCGTCTCCACGACGCGATGAGATTCATTCTCCATGTTAACCATTTAAGAATGATTATAATGTATATATAAGAAATAATAATGAAATACATGACATTATAAAGCTACTGGATTTATGTATATATATATATACATATGTATATCATCTACTTACTTCCATTTCAAGACAATAAGGAAAGAAAAACAGCGTTCATGCGTACGTACGGACTACCGTCTCCATGAACGGTGTTTTTCATTTTATTTATCTATCTATTATATATATATATACTGAATATATATGATATATAAATCATATTTTATATTCTGGAAGTAAGTAAATCATGAAATAAGTAATAATGATGTCAAGAACAACAAGTCAAAACACCTACGATAAATGAAACGATTTTACCCAAAACGCTTCTTTAACATAGAATTTACAAAAGAACGGGTAATATAATGTCATAAGTGAACCATATATGATATCATAAAAATGAATATGATTCTGTAATAAGTCAATGACATTATTTAAATCATTATACAGGAGGTTCGGACACATACGAAGCAAATTGGACCTAAGGTAAGGGAAATATCACAATCTCATTTTTATCCGAGATTGTTTATTCGTAAGTATTCACTGGGGTGTATTTTATCATCCACATCCATGTTTCATCAATATGTAATATTATTTCCATCCACCTACAATTGTTTAAATCCATTTTTACCCTTCGGTGAGTTTTTAGTAATATGTATGAAAGGAATCTTTTGTCGTACGAGGTACTTTTTGACTTTTCCGACAAAAGTACGAAGAATGTTTTTTTTTAACTTATACGGCACGAACGGATTTATACTGTTTTATAAAGCCTTATTTTCATGAAGCTTCCTCTAAAATATTTCATGACTATTTTCAATAAAATCTCTTTCTTTTAAAATTGCATGATGATTTGAGAAAAGAAATTGATTTTCAAGAAGAAAGGATATTTTCCTCAAGAATTCAATTCAAGTGTTTTATCAAAATTATTTTCCATATAAGATAATAAAGGGTTCTGTTTCTATCCATATTTTTACATTGATTTGACTATGTTGTGATGGAATTATGTTTATGAATTCCTTTATCTTATATGAATGGTTTTATGATGTCATGTTGTTTAAGAATCCCATTTTATTACATGGGTTATGCAATGATGTATGATTTATGATTTTGTGGCACACATAAGAAAGGATTCATTAAGAGATGGGTGGGACCTATATCTCCCTCCAATGCATTGGGTAAAGATTTCATATCTCATGAGATAGACATGGCTGGAATGGTAGGTTATGCCGGTTCAGTGAAACAGGACTGAAACGAGGATTACTCGATTCAGAAAGGGACTTTGTCCACTAAGATAGTCTTGGCAATGAGTCTTGACTAACAAGAAATGATTCTCTATGATTATGTGTGTATGCCACAATGAGTAATGTTTTAAGTTATGATTTCATTTCACTACTATGATTTATCCCATGTTATGAAATTATGCTCTCTTTTGCAGGTTAAGATTTCCAAAAATGTTATGTTCTTATGAAAATTATGTGATTGATATTTCCTTTGTTTACCCTTACTGAGCATTTGAGCTCACCCTTTTATGTTTTCTTTTCCCCAGGATATAAAGAAAGGTTTTAGGTAGAAAAAAGGGATGACCTTTATGGGAGATATTGAAGAACTTTCACCACGATTAGAAGATTACGTTCCGAGTTTCCAAAGACACTAAACTATTACGATCCTTTAGTGTGTGTTTTTGTTATGTACTAAGTATTCCGCAAATGTAATGTAATGTCCATGTACGTTAGGCTTCGGGTCTCTACAGTTGGTATCAGAGGAAAGGTTTAGTCAACCTTTGGAAACTAGGATGCGAAAACATTAGTGAGATCCCTAGAGATATTTCTAAGGTATGTCTATGGATGTCCCTAAGGTTAAGTATACGTATAGGTTATAGTACTAGAACTACGCTAACGATCATAGAATTAAACCTAAGATGTTAGATGTTCAAGGTACTCCCTCTTTATTATGTTGTTTTCCCTAGCATGATTTTTGCCTCTCACGCTATTCTTTTTGGGTTTTAGAAAATGGCTGGAAACAAGGTGATTCATGATAATGGAGGAAATGATGGACAATGGAATGATATTGTTTATGAGCAACCAAATGAAATGGGATTTGGAAGTCCAAACATCATTATTATGCCGAATCAGCAATCTCATAATATGATCAATAAAGTAAAATTTGGTAAGTTTCCTGACTCGGCTAATAAGAGAAAGATGGAGTTTCATGATGATCATAGAGGAAAGAAAGTTCAATTTCCCCTATGTAAATCATGTTGGAAGAGGCATCAAGGAGAATGTTTCAAGGGAACTGGAAGATGCTTTGGGTGTGGAAAAGAAGGACACAAAGCAAGTAAGTTCAAAGGAAAAGGGTCGGTTAACACCATGGATGAGGATAATGGTATTGCTACGACATCAAAAATGGTTAAGTGTTTTAAATGTGGAATGTATGAGCATTATGCAAACAAATGCCCTAAGGGAAAGACTCATGAAGAGAATCAGTATGGTCATATGGGTAGTATTTATGTGGATGATGATGAAGAGACTACAAATGATATGTGAGATGAAAGAATTTTTGAAGCTCGGTCAATGGTTTGAGAATGTAGTGGCATGATTACATGTTTATCATGTGTAATTTTGGAATAAAGAGACATCTATGGATTGTTACACTGTTGTCTTTCCTTGTGTTTTGAAAGTATATGATTAATGTTACCAGTATCCATGAAAGTTTATTCAGATATTTTTGGAATGTAGATGATATGCGCATAGTGAAGGGATAAGGAGAAAATTAAATGTTTGATAGTATTCATGAGCTCATGATTGATATAAGGACTAAGTGATATCATGGTTTGAGTATATAGAATTTTGAGGATTTTGGTATGTGGAAAGTGTTAACTTTTAAATGCACTCATGTTTTCACTAAGGTATTCAAGAGAATACATGATTAAGGACTTTGAATGTTTGGAATGTGACCAACAAGACATATCTTATGATATGTGAGGATCAACGACAGTATTAAATCTCTGGTAATCGTTGTCACTATATTATGAGAATGGACTGCAGTATTATGGATAAGCCTAAAGATTGGAATGGATTATGTTGGACATAAGTTAGTATTGTTTAAGGATAGAAGTTTTTTTTCGATATTATTGATGGGATGTTATAGTAATATAGTTTTAGAAAAAGGACAACCTGCAGGACGGGCGACAGCCCATCGTTTCGGACAAGGCTGTAGGAATCGAACCCACAACCGAAGTGCGACTGGCCTTTATCGCCTACCACTGACCTACAGGAAGTCCCTGTTTAGTAGAAACTAGTTTTATTATATTAAGCAGTATGATATATGAAGTATAAGTCCATTTTAGGAACTATATATGATTAATCTCACTATAGAATGACTTATGTATATTTAATAACTTTTGCTTACCTTTTGTTTGAGACAGATGGAATGACCCGTCATTCTATCACATGATCTGCTCACACTTCACGAATAACAAATTCAACTTCATTTATTTAAGAGATGAATTGGAAATTGTTCAAGGCACGAACAACAGTGATATTGTATCAAAATAAAGTGAGTATTTATTCTAATTCAAATTTTCAACTTTAGGGAAATGATCTTGAAAACCAAAAATGTTGTCCTAGTGATCTTATACCTGATGAATCAGATGGTACCTTAGATCGTCACAAATTTATGGATTTGTGATTACTGGCTTTTCCATAGCCATGTTCTCTACCACTCTCCATCAGAACATGATGGTTAGATTTCTCTTCCATATCCATATTTTCACCTATGTGGAAACCCAGTGATTAGTTTATTTGGGTAATCGTTACATTTCATACTTTAGTTTTTAAAGCCAAGTTTTGGTATTCCCTTTTACGATGTGGGTTTCTATTAAAGAAACTTTCAAATAGTAAACCATTTATAACCCCGACGAATTTCGAGGGCGAAATTCATTTTAAGGGGGGTAGAATGTAACAGCCCGAGATTTTATGAAAAATATTCTTTCTTATTTTACTAATGTCTTGTGTTATACGCTACACCAAAAGGAGCTTGCACAACACCCATCCTTGACTTGCCTTGCATTACACGCAATCGCAACCTTCCTCGATAGCGTGTGTGGTACGTAATCCTGAGTTTCACGAAACAATGATATGCTATTAAAATATTATTAAAACTAGCCGTTAGGAATAGTAATAACCACTTTTTAAATTTTAGAAATTTTAACTCTCAAAATGGACTTCATTTTTGGATTCGGAGTATCGAATTTAGCCTAAGGTGAAATTTTGGTACTTTTCGGATAACTTTCATATCCTGATGAATAGTGAAAATTACTAAATTATAATTAAAAACAACTTTTTTAATCGAAATAATTAATAGTGATAAATCATTGATTTGAGTGGTTTTAAAGTATATTTAGAATATATTTTTACAATTTAATACAATGTTGGTCATTGGATGTAGTTTCACATTTAAACTAGACATAAACAAGTGTCAATCTTTTGATAGATATTGTTTCTTAAAAACACGCTATTTGTTTTAACAGCGGGATTTAATTATAAAATTAATTAATGCAACTTTTATGTTATGAATTTGGTAAAATAGACTTCATTTTTGAATTCGGAATATGAAATATAGCTTGGGATGAAATTTTGGCATTGTTCTGAAAAACATCAATTTTTGATGAATAGTGAAACTACTAAGTGGTAGGTTAAAAACTGAATTTTGCATAAAACTTAATTTTACCGCTTCTGTGAATGGAATTTCGAAAATCCGAGAGACACGGTTAATATCAAGGACTAAAATGTGGTTCAATGAGATGAAAATAATTTTTTGGTGAATAGTAACTTTTTACTTTTTTTACCACGGTTAATAGTAAATAAGGTAACTAAGGGTAAATATGATATTAATATTACCCTAACACATGTCCTAATTCTATTGGACAAGTGTAATTCGACCAAAAACAAACTTAGGAATAAAATATGACCATTTAGGCCCACTTGGATTAGATTAGGACATTTATTATTAATTTATTTAAAGAAGGGTTAAAATAGTTAAAATCAAAGTTTAATAAGTAAATCATTTTTAATATGGGGTTATACATAAGCTAAATTCGACTATAAATATTCCTTAGAAAGCTAAAAAGATTTCCTACATGATGGTATTTTATTTGTAATTTTTAGACAGCATATAATATAATTTATTTATGACACAAAGATGATGCAGTAATTATCTTATTAATGAAATATTGACATAATTGATAATATAAATACCAAAATAAATGTAATTTAAGACTTTTTATGAATTCCACTAATTTTCTAGGTTACTATGATATATTAGTATTGATTTAATCAACTTGGTTCGAATATATAATTCTTTTATGACTTTCAAAAAAATCATATATCAAATAGTGTCAAAATTGACACAAAATGGTTTTTAAATCAAATATTATATTATTAATTGTTATTTTATTCCTAAAAATCTAAGGGTCGGCCAAATGACTTAGATAAGGATATATGTATTAATAATATACAATTTGGGGTTCGTTTGGCATGTTATAGTAAGTGTATTAACCATATAGTGAAAGAAAACAAAAAGACACGGTAAAAGTTAAATTATTTAACTTAGAGTTAAATCTAATTGATAAGGTTTAAAATAAGATCCAAACATGTATAAATTTGATTGGTTGATGAGATTACAACCCTATCTCATCTAAGCTTCGAATATGAGTCATTTTTGGAGGTTTTTAAGTGGGGTTATATTTATTATAAATTAATATTTTTAAGAATTCCTAAGGTGCCCCTCTCCTCCCTTATAAAAGGACACCTCCTCCCCCTCCTCCTCACACCAATTTGAGCACTCAAGCTCGGCCAACCCCTGCCAAAATCCCTTCTCCACTTCCCTAGCAACATCCTAGAGGTTCTGGTCTTCCTCAAAGACCAATTCTAGTGCCCTAAGAGGAGGTCTCAAAGAGGCACTTCAAAGAAGAGGTAATTACCGTTACCAATTCTTTCATCTTTATTTCTTCTTCCACTTCTTCTTCTTAGGTTGTTTAATTATGAAGTAATAACATCAGTATCACTCATATACTGATATGTTATTATAAGTACGAAACAACCCTATTTCACCATCTATCCATCCTATGGAAAAAGAAATCACCGCGCGTGCGTACGTACGGAATACCGTCTCCACGCCGTGGTGTAATCTATTTTCCACCACCACCTTACATGGATGGGTATAATGGTGTAAAGAATAACTATACATAGTTATTACAACATCATAATGATTCTGATATATTTTATAATCCACTCCAATTCAATTCAATATTTATAGAAATGATATCATCGCTCGTGCGTACGTACGGAATACCGTCTCCACGACGCGATGAGATTCATTCTCCATGTTAACCATTTAAGAATGATTATAATGTATATATAAGAAATAATAATGAAATACATGACATTATAAAGCTACTGGATTTATTTATATATATATATACATATGTATATCATCTACTTACTTCCATTTCAAGACAATAAGGAAAGAAAAACAGCGTTCATGCGTACGTACGGACTACCGTCTCCATGAACGGTGTTTTTCATTTTATTTATCTATCTATTATATATATATATATATACTGAATATATATGATATATAAATCATATTTTATATTCTGGAAGTAAGTAAATCATGATATAAGTAATAATGATGTCAAGAACAACAAGTCAAAACACCTACGATAAATGAAACGATTTTACCCAAAACGCTTCTTTAACATGGAATTTACAAAAGAACGGGTAATATAATGTCATAAGTGAACCATATATGATATCATAACAATGAATATGATTCTTTAATAAGTCAATGACATTATTTAAATCATTATACAGGAGGTTCGGACACATACGAAGCAAATTGGACCTAAGGTAAGGGAAATATCACAATCTCATTTTTATCAGAGATTGTTTATTCGTAAGTATTCACTGGGGTGTATTTTATCATCCACATCCATGTTTCATCAATATGTAATATTATTTCCATCCACCTACAATTGTTTAAATCCATTTTTACCCTTCGGTGAGTTTTTAGTAATATGTATGAAAGGAATCTTTTGTCGTACGAGGTACTTTTTGACTTTTCCGACAAAAGTACGAAGAATGTTTTTTTTTAACTTATACGGCACGAACGGATTTATACTGTTTTATAAAGCCTTATTTTCATGAAGCTTCCTCTAAAATATTTCATGACTATTTTCAATAAAATCTCTTTCTTTTAAAATTGCATGATGATTTGAGAAAAGAAATTGATTTTCAAGAAGAAAGGATATTTTCCTCAAGAATTCAATTCAAGTGTTTTATCAAAATTATTTTCCATATAAGATAATAAAGGGTTCTGTTTCTATCCATATTTTTACATTGATTTGACTATGTTGTGATGGAATTATGTTTATGAATTCCTTTATCTTATATGAATGGTTTTATGATGTCATGTTGTTTAAGAATCCCATTTTATTACATGGGTTATGCAATGATGTATGATTTATGATTTTGTGGCACACATAAGAAATGATTCATTAAGAGATGGGTGGGACCTATATCTCCCTCCAATGCATTGGGTAAAGATTTCATATCTCATGAGATAGACATGGCTGGAATGGTAGGTTATACCGGTTCAGTGAAACAGGACTGAAACGAGGATTACTCGATTCAGAAAGGGACTTTGTCCACTAAGATAGTCTTGGCAATGAGTCTTGACTAACAAGAAATGATTCTCTATGATTATGTGTGTATGCCACAATGAGTAATGTTTTAAGTTATGATTTCATTTCACTACTATGATTTATCCCATGTTATGAAATTATGCTCTCTTTTGCAGGTTAAGATTTCCAAAAATGTTATGTTCTTATGAAAATTATGTGATTGATATTTCCTTTGTTTACCCTTACTGAGCATTTGAGCTCACCCTTTTATGTTTTCTTTTCCCCAGGATATAAAGAAAGGTTTTAGGTAGAAAAAAGGGATGACCTTTATGGGAGATATTGAAGAACTTTCACCACGATTAGAAGATTACGTTCCGAGTTTCCAAAGACACTAAACTATTACGATCCTTTAGTGTGTGTTTTTGTTATGTACTAAGTATTCCGCAAATGTAATGTAATGTCCATGTACGTTAGGCTTCGGGTCTCTACATCTAATATTCATTGTTTTGATATATTATAATTATTTATTGAGAAATTATAACCATCTATTTAACATATATTCAATATATTTCAATATTAATATATCTGGAATGATTCTTTTTAAATACACTTTATGAATCCACATTCCGTAAAATTTAAAACTTTCTTCAATAAGAATAAAACCATCATATGAAATGAGATGAAGCTCTTTTGAGAAAAAATAAATCTCTAATGAAAAAATCAACAAATTAATTTTATATAAAATAATATGGATTCCATTGTCATACACTTAGTAGTAATTACAATAAAGCATGAAAAAAAATCAACAAAAGAATTGTGGATCCACATACAGTGATGTCCCTCGATAGTTTATCATGAATCATCAACTCAATCATACCATGAATGAAATAGGGTGTTATACATTAAAATAAAGTGACTATATGGTACGAGACTACTAAACTGAGGAAATAACAATGTTATATATATCCAGGGGAGTGGTGAAAACGATTAAATTTGGAATTATTCCAATTGGAACAAACCATGAACAATTATTCAGTCTTTGAATCTATCCTAACCTGATAGTTTCATGGAGGGAATTTTGTTCAGAATGTCAACCATAGTTATGTAAAAATAAAAAAACAATTATGATTACTAGTGATGTGATAGCCACATATAAGATATGAACTCCAACAGTCATAGTGATTTACCGCATTAAAATATCCAAAACACCCTATAAATGTGTAATTATTATTGAATTATTAAAATAAATATAGAAAATTAAAATTGAAAAAAAATGAAATAATAGGGTGTGACAATATTCCCATCATATCACAATATATCCATTGGAAGTGATGCCTAGGAATATTGAACCATATAGAGCTGAAGAAAATTCTCACTAATATATTATTCTCACCACCAAGTTTCATGAGAAACATTGTCATGCTTCCATAAAACTCATAAAAGGGAAATATTCCTTCTATATAAGATAATTTTAATGAGAATCAATTATTCTATTGGGTTTCTTGACAATTAACACTTATTTATTTAAATAATTATTATACAAAATTAACAATATGAGATTAATTAAGATTAAATATCTTCAATAATGACAAGTGAAATACATTAGGGGTCCTTTTTATATGTTCTTGTACTTTAAAACGATATACCACATTTCATATTTTCTCAATCATCCCAAAGGTATCAATGTATCTCATATATAATCTATATTTTCTCCCATGTCACCAGTAACCCCATCATATATAAAAAATACTAAATTAAACGTCACAATCTTAAATCTCCAATGCATAGATCTATTAATAAAATATTTATTTTTCCCAACCTTGAGTCAAAACAAATTATTGAATAATATTAATTCTCATTGTTGTTATCCCTTTAACAATACTCTTCCTATCAAAAGAATCTTCATCAAATTTATAAATAAAAATTTGATCATTATATAAATTCATACAAGAAATATAAGGTTTTTATTATGGTGAATGAATATTATATATTTTTATAACATAAATATATATGTTTCTAATGAGAATACTAACAGTTCGTAGATACCAGGATTCATTCAAATTGAATATTTTTTTTCAATGTTTGATTCAGTCACACTATTAAACAATATATTTTAGGATAAAAGGTTTTAAATATATTATCCCAAGATAAGATAACCACATAGTGTAATTTATAAATCTATGATTTCATTAGAGGTTCTCGATATATTGTAATAAAAAAACAAAACACCATGAAACCTGAAAATTTAAAACAATTAATGAATTTATATGTCATCATCCTTAGAGGTATCTTTAATTGGGGAAAATTTTTATAACATAGTTAATCAATCAATCAAAAGTAATTTTTGAAATATTCACATGTGTATTCCCTAGTAGTCAAATGGTGAAAAACATTGACTACTCTACCCATATCCTTATAAGCCAATGTATATGATGGAGAAGAAAATATGTCTTTTGGTTCTCATACATAGTCAACTAAAGTGTATATTAATAGGATAAGAATAAATTTTTAGACAAGAAAAAACCGCAACCTGATAAGTAATGCAATAGTACATTGTTATAGTACTAGTGTGAATGAAAACTGATAAAAATGACATTTCCCCATTACAAACATTATGACGTGGGAATAAATATAGGTTTTGGAAAGAAATAACACCCAATAAGGCTAAATACTAATATATGATTGTCTCCCTCCAAATAAATAAATTTCCTTGCACTATAAATAAATATATCGTTACTAAAATTTGAAAATTAAATCTTAAATATATCTGGTAAAGTATATACTCAGTTGAAAATTAAATTCCCATCTACCTTTGTATTCATATTTATCTTATCATAGTTTTACATGAAGTTCCCTTCATAATTTTACTCCAGCAATTCATGAGACTAAACACATATAATAAGGCCATTAGAAAAAACCTTGAATTTTTTAGTATTTACGCTATTTCAATTTCAAACAACTTAATGTACTCTAACCACCAACAGTATTTAAGCTAAATATAATTAGTAGAAATTATTTTATCTTTTACATATATGGTTAAAATTGAACAAGTAAATTACAGAAAAATGTAATTTCACCATCTATTCCACATGTGAAGGACTACTGAAATCAATAGTGAATATATATTGGTAATTTACCTCATTCGTTCAATGTTTATGGGAAAATTTTGTTACCCGCAGATATCCAATAATAATAACACAATTTAATTAAATATATGATAAATCACAATACACCACACTTCCCTATCACGATTTTGGGTGGAAAAAACATAGGTCTTGATGTCAAAATCCATATCATATATTCCAAATAATCTTGACATATCAAATATAATGGGAACATAACTACCTTCCTAATAAGTTTTACCATCAGTGAAACAATCATTTATTATACATTACAAACCTTTAATTATTTCTTATATGAACTAATGATCTCCAAATATTTGATAAATGTCATTAATATTTCCACAATATGAAAATATTCACCTTCATATATTGATAAAAGATATTATAATATGACACTAAATTCTATATTAATTTATCAACTCAAAATATAACTGGATCATTCACTACATTGAAAAATGTTAGTGGACATTATTGGTTAGCAAAATATTTCTTAGTTAGAGTTATTTATCGTCATTACTTTAAGATTAATTAACTCTATAGTGGATGAATATCAAGATTGTGGAATTAAGGCAATACTATATCATATTAATCTTCATTCATATAAAATATGGAAAATGGTTAATTTAATCCAACTAGAATAATATTATTAAAAATATTAACCTTTATACTCTAAAATAAATTTTTTCTGAAAATTTATGTCATTAATTATGAGTTTTTGGAATCCATAACTTCGTTATATTTTTTATAACATAATTTCCCCCATTAAATTGACCATCCAAATCATCAATGTGGGGTTAGGGTTATTATACATAATCATCACCCACATGAGCTTCTGATAATAAATTTCATAATATATATGTCTACTTCATCCCTAGAAATGTGAAATCTAGATTTCCATAATGAAATTCTAAGATACAACAATACATTTCCTTTTAAATCATCTTATTGAATCATTGTCATTTTTAGTTCCACTGGTTCAATTTAGTGAGATTTCTTATATATCAGATATGTAAGAAGTTGTAATTCAATCATGAAAACAAATTCTCTATTGGAGAATACTATGATAATATATTAGAAAATGATCAGGATACTCTGTGACCATTAGAGGAATGGTTTTACATGTAGTTGTGTAATCATGATAAACCTATGAAGATGATATATATTTTCCATTATATGGTATTTAATGTTATAAAATACTAAACCTTAGATCACATTATCTTTAAAAAACATTAAAGTTTGCATTTGGGGTAGTAGAAGGAATCTACTATTAATAAAATTTATTCAAACACTATAGGAATCCATATTGTATAAGATGATAAAAAGAAAAATATGATCTCCATCACCAACTATGAAGTATAACTCTATCTAAAAATAAAATATAGAAAAAGCATCATGATATTCATTATAAATAATTCAAAACCTTCACTATAATTGTTTTAAACTTCTTCAGTACTATTGAATTAATTCCTTAAGGATATTTAATATATTCAAAACATGTTGGAAAAAAATAGTTATTGAAACTAGAATCAAATATGCATTTAAATGTATATGATGAAATAAAAATATCACTAAAATAAATTGTATGGCCCACATTGATGTAACTTAGAAACTCTCTCATTATTTAAAAAACATTATATAAGAAGTTCAGTATGTATGGTGAATATAAATTTCCCTCTAAAAACATTATATCATTGAATCACTTCACGTCACCATTATACATACTAGTACTAAAGAAAATAAACAACTACAGTGGGATGGTAAATCTTGATATATGTATCGTAGATAACCAAGAATACAAAAAGAGGGAAAAAAAGCAGAACTAGCAAGATATATTCTTCCATTAGGACAATATTTCTACAATATTATAAATTAATAGGGCCACTTAAGACCACTGCTAATAGAATATGATGTGTATATTGATTGTAGAAATTACCAATTCTTTTATGAACCTCATTCCCCTTCATATTTCAATCATAAAGTCCAATACATATACCACAATATATAAGTAAATAAAAACAAAAATAAAATTTCCTACAAGATCAATCTCTTTCATAACTGACATATCCATAACCTAATCATAAGTGGAAGTGTCATGTTGAGCTAATGGGAATAACTATTTGGTAATATAAAAATATGAAATATATGATCATTTTTATTTTCTTTTAATATAACATCATGTGGGTGAAGGGAATTATTGGAGTAATTTTATTTATATTTCATAGTCTTCATGTCACACTAACAATGAGTCAAGACATAATGAAAATATCTAAAACTATCATCTCTTAGTAATAAATTAAGAAAAAATATTTCTATAAATACCTCTAACTCCCTATAAACATTCTAATTTTATTGAATCAATTAATACCGGATCCATAATAATTGCATATTCATTCTTAATTAAAACAGATATAACATTAAAAATTTCTAAATATTTCATCATGGTAATGATATTATCAAATTTTCAAAACATTTCCTTCACTTCCAAAGGAACAATCATGTCCATGAGACATGGTGGTATCTTACGGACAAAAACCTACACATTATTACCTTATATATTCTTATATAGTTGTGTATATTTGGCTTGATATGTGAGTAGATTTATAAAATGTTTCATAATGGGGACCATGTGAAAAAAGCTCAATGTGATATAGATCAGGAAGAGTATTTTATTTTTGAATGTTATACATAGTTCCCTCTTAAAGATTCACATGATATGTTATTTTAGTATATGTACTATATAACACCCATTGATGTGTACAGATCATCAAATATTAGATAACACTCAATAAAACAACATAAATAATGAGAAAAACATAAGAACACACACTACATGATTCCCAAGGAATCATTTTCCTCTCCATTATGAGGGCTCAAATTTAATTTTATCACAACATACCCCTTAAATAAAAATAAACATATCACTTTACTATAATGTCACATCAAATCTCATTGACTAGAAAACATATTTGATAACTTTTCTCACGAACCATCTTGGGTATTCCCTAAATTGAAACCACCCTTCACCAGTTCATTGAGGTGAAATGGGTAGGTATTATGTGGATTTCATTTGGATTATTAATATTATATAATGTTCATTAATATAATTTCATTGTTTCCCAGTGTGCGTTGAAACATAATGTATCTTAAATATAGAGAAATTATTGTAGTTATAGGTTGTTGGTGAACATAGAAGGATATAAAATGCCTAGATTGTGGAGATATCATGCTCCATAATAGACATTATTGTTAGAAAATTGGTCCTTATTATCTATCTAGTTCATATAATAATGAATAATTAATCTCTTCTCTCTATTATATCACTAATGGGCACTATTATCCCTATTACATCTTCTCCCACCACTCAAAATAGATGGAGAAACTATTAGAACCATAATAGAATATAGGTGAATCATAATACCAATGGTTCATCCTTATTAGGTGTTGCGAGGGGGTGGTATAGTTTATGAAAATTATGGTTTGATTATCAACACTCCCATGACCATTATTTGGATCAGGAATACACTCAATGAAGAAGAAAATAAAACATTAGCTTTCCATAGGTTGTGCAGAAAGAAATTTGTTAATCATGGTGTGCTTGAAAAGAATGTAAAATTAATACATCAGTCATTTCATAGTCTCATACCTACTCCATAGTCCATATCATATTAAATTTTGAGGATAATTAATCTTATAAATAATTCATCAAATATTATTAAACCATGCTATGAATATAATTTTATTGAAGACTATATCACATTCACCGATCCACTAGATAATGAATTTACATGCTTTTCTATCTTGGGGTATCTCCCTCAAGAAGGATTGATGATCCATACATAGTACAATATAGTTCTTCACTATTATGGGCCTCAATTCGACTAGTTCTTTTATAATCCCAAACAAATTCCTTTGTATAGTATGGGGATTCTTTCTTTCAATAATATTTATCATGATGATGATGTTGAAAACATAAAATAAATAAAAAATATTAATAGGGTAGTAATTATATAAATGAATTTCTATATATTATATAAACAAATATGAATTTTCCTTAGTGGAAATAAATACTAGTCCATGGGTAAAAAAACATGAAAAAATATAGAAAAAATCACTATTTGATAAGTGACTTAACATCACATTATGCCACCAAAATACCTCAAACTCGAATAGCATCCTAACACAACCCATCCATAATTTCCCATTACCTTTCATTTAATATACTTAATATAATCATTATACACCAATAGTGTGAATGTTTTATGTGATTAGAATACCATAGAAGGATCCTAAAATGGTTTTTGAAGTTGAACTTATTATATTAATCAATTGATATCAATATAAATTTCATTAAATTTTATGAGTCCGCCAATTCATAATTTATAATTTAATACCATTAATACATGAATTTAAAAAAAAATTTATAATTTAATGAGATCATCATTTCATCACTAAAAACATAATATAGAAATGATCCATTTAGAAATAGGTTCAAAAGAACACATAACAACAAAAAATAAAATATGAGTTCAGAAAATATAATATATGAATAAATATAATGTAATGGTAACATAACTAGTTAGTTCATTTTTATGGAATCCTATTTTATATCAAGTTAGGTTTATAATTAATAAACCGGAATCAAATCAATAATGATAAATTATTAGGTGCACACACCCACATACAATGAACATTGGATTTGGGAGTATAGATTACAATAAAAAATTTAATCATCTATATGAATGGTTTTATATGTTTTTCATATAAAACTAATGAATAGTGTAAAAACATAGCATACTATAATTCTTCCAGACTACCCACATACTACCCAGTCTATTATGTGAATCCCCCATCTCATGGGAGAAACAATTTTAAATTTTTTAAAAAAATTATATTTCTTCTTAATAAAAAAATGACATTATATTTTGTATAAATACATTAAAAAATCATAAAAATACACTTCATAATCAATTCATATTAATCAATCAAAACACATTTTAGAAAATAAAAAAATAAATTTAAAAATTTAAAAATATCTTGTAATAATTTTTTATAATTAATGATTTATATTACTATGAGATTTTATAAAACCCATTACCACATACAATTGAAATGACCAACGACCGATTAGAACCCAAAATAAAATTTGGGGGAACCTTTAAATGAAATAATATAAGGGAATAAAAAATATAATTCATTAATAATTACATGTTAAATTAATCCATATCATTACATAGTATAAAATTTAGGGATAATATAGAAGGGAAAATCACAATGAAATATGTGAGGGACCACTTATCATAAATTCTATAGAGTCTCTAGTGTGAATTCACAACCAAATTAAACTACGAATGAATTATATAAGGTGTAAATATGAGAGAATTACCACCGAATTTGATATATAATAATCAAAAGAAATCAATGCTTTAAGTATAACAATGGGAAAAAGAAACTATTAATTATAGAGCAATACCATTGGGTTAATGTTATGAACAATGAATCATGTTGTGAATATATCCAAACTACAAAGGTAAATGTATCATTATATAGTTCATGAATCAAATCAATGAAAATAAAAAATAGTCACCAATACATTATTATATACTATGTAAATAACACATTTAATTCATGAACTACTATATATGTAGTGATTTTTCTTTAACATAGAGTTAAAACATGTAAACGATGGGTAATCACACCCTGAAATGTAAAAAATAATTACAAAAAATGTGTTTTATATCTAAAAATAAATATAATATGTGGCACATATACATTTATAGTATATTCTTGATGATGTATCTCAATCATGAGAAAAAAATATGGTTTTGAGACTTTAATTACCCTTATATATTGAGGTATTAATTTCAGAAAAAAAAATATTAAACAAATAATTTTTGATATTTGTAGTATATTATTATCTTGTATATACTCATGTTGTGATTGATGAATGGGGACTTATTGGTAAAATCTAACAAATCAACATAGTTAAATGATGATATGTCATCGATTAGTCTCTGGTACCTAGTGGAAATAGTTGTGAGTGTGTGGGATTAGGTGACCAAACTAACCCATAGTCACTATGAGATAATATACTAGTGGGATATTAGGTGCAAGGTTATTTATTAATTTATTTAATGAATAATAGTTTTGATGAAAATAAAATGTTATACATATTGAACATATTTTCCTTTAGATCCAGATAAATACTGCAATATTAAAATTAATTTCATAATTTTTAATGATATATATATATGATGAATAAATATATTTATGATTTCCTCATATGTTATTTTTTATTTCAATAAGAATAAAAATGATCTCACCATTTCTTATTTTTTTAATCTAATTCAAATTCACTAATATACATTGAAAAAATATAAAATTAGTTATATCATGTGATCATTTAATTTATTTTTATTATTTTAAAATCATCTAATCATACTATATGTTATCACATCATCTACATTTTGGAATAATTAAAATAAACTTTTTCATCGTTATATATATGTATCATAAATCCTATTTTATTTGGTTATAAGTGGGTTCATGATAATTAAATGGAATAAAACCAATTTATATCCATGTATCTTTCATGCGATTTTGGGAGTTTATATATATTATTATATGAATTATATAATTAACTAAATTGGTTATAATAACTCATTTATACATGTTGTAGCACCTCAAAATATTAATAAAATATCAATTTATTCCACATCATATGTGACATGCGAAAAAAATAGTTGAAGGGAATATAACATCCTATGAAATTACGATATAAATAATATTTTTTATAAATTAAATAAATTATATTTCCTTAAAATCATTTCACACTTGATTTAGATTGTGCTGCACAGAATAATAACTTTCTTCAATATCATGTTTTACGTTCAACATCAATTTTTACTGAAAAAAAATATACTATTAATATGATTATATAATATGTTAATTATACCCTTACCGTAGAAATGGAGGTTATGATTAGTAATAACTATATTAGGAAAATATATATTATCCACACATTAAGTGGTTTTATTTTGATTATAAATAATAATAAAAATAATTTAAAATTGAAACTTATGTTTTAGAGAAATTCTATTTTCCAAAATGCTAGTTTAATCATTCTTGAAGAACATTACATAAAAAAATTTCAATTTTTTTTTAATATTTTTATGAATAGGTAAACATAATTATTTAATAATTAATTAAAAATTTATCATAGGGTTATTTTTGGGATATTTTGGAAATGTTTCCTTTTTGATGAATTGTAATAAAATGCTGAATTTTATTTGGTTTTTTCATTCAAATAATTTATAATGTCAAATTATATATCAAAAAAGGGTTTAAGTGAAATTTATTCAGTTATAAAAAAATCAATCCATTTTATTTCATTGGAATAATTTAAATATTTATTTTTTATATAAACACATTGTAAATTATTAATCATTTTAAAATTAAAAATACAAATTCTCATCGGGTCTCCGAAATCAGTCAAAAATTTAAATTTGCAACACCAGTGAATGGATTTAGGATAAAATTGGCCAATATTTTTTTTAGAAATTATATATATTATCAAATAAACAAAAAATAATTTTATACCATAATGATTAATAAATACTAAAATTAATTGATGCTATTAAGGTTAAAATAACGTATTATGTTTTGAATGTGATTGTATTTAAATTAATTTTACATAAAAATATATTTTAATTTAATAAATTTGATTTAATATTTATAATCAGTAGTTAGAAATTATTTAATATAAATAATTTTAATTGTATTATAAAAAGATACCTTACATTGTATAATAAAAATATCTATATTGCTATTATAAAAACTAAATGGGATAGACGAGTAAACATAAAGACTAATGAATACCATCATAAAAAAGTATTTATTCTTCAATGGTGGAGGATTTTAATGAAAAAATCATTCATAACTTATATTATTGTTCTATTTGGTATCCACATGATTTATTTTATACCTCAAAGCAATTCTTACAATTGAGTATTTAAAATAATACCACTCCTCAACTATAAAAGATAACACACTCTGCCCCATTCTTCACACCTTGGAACCACATTGAAGAAAATGAATTTCTAATTCAAATAAATATTACCTATAATTAACCTATATTCCTTATTTCCATATTATATCTATCCATTTGTGGATATACTACAGTTCTTATGAGAATTCCAAAAGAATATGTAATGATTTTAATGAAGCGTGATTATATTACTTCTTTCTCCACATACATAAATTTTTTTATAACATTATTATATAATAACCACAGATTATTCCATATAATAATATGTTGTTATAATAATTTCTTGATCTAAAACCATATTCACTTCCCTAAAATGGATTATGAAATCATTATATGTCTGTTCAATAGACACATCTATAGTAACTAATGATGTTTGTTCTTCCACTTCCACCTATCACAATTGGGTATGATGATGGATATAATGTGTATATATTATTTTTATAAATTTATTATACATATTTACTGATGATATCATAAATATCATTTCAACTTCGATTATATAGAATATAATATAATGTTGATTGTGTTGACAGAATACTACCACCTTACGAAGCAACATGATTCGTCTCTCACCAACGCTTTACATGGAAACTGAAAAGAAAAAAAAATTATTATAAGTCATAAAAATAAAATAATTTTGATATAAAATTATTAATGATCATACTTTAATAATAACATATTTTTTAATTTTCATACTTTTTTACTTAATGAAATTCAATAGTGTTGTTCCTGTATGTTTAGATGATAGTCATCACGAAGAGATATGACTCATATTTCATCATAATTTTACATTAATGATATATTTAAGAATAAAATTTTTAATTAATGATATTATGGTCTTTAAGGATATGTAAAATCTTATTTAACTCCTTTTCATAATGATCATTGAAAAAAGGAAAATGTAACTCATATGAACATATATTCAACTATCTCTTTGATCATAACATACTAAATATTTTGTAACCATCATTAATGATGGGGTTTTAATGTTTATTTGAAGTATAAATATGGTATTTATGTAAATATATTTATATTGGAAATTATTAAACACTATAATATGTTCAATTACCACATCCTTAATGATAAAACATGTATAAGAAAACAAAGAAATTATCACCCAAAACAATTAAAATAAAGAATTGTTATTAAAAAAATGGTGATAAATTGTCATAAAATTTTCATATTAGTTATCACAAATATTATCATGGTTATTTTATATGTTAATAAATTGTTAAAAATAACATGGAATGAGGTTAAATAAGGTTCAACAAATTGGAAGCTTAAAGAAATTGATTTCATCTATATTTCATTTCATTGAGTCATATTGAGATGTTGATCAACTAATTTCCATTTTGTGGTGCATATACTCACCCAATGATGTGTAATAACATGAATATTATACTCCTCATGTGTAGTGACCTGAAAAAATTTAAGGAGCTTTTTTATTAATTTCATTGGAATTTTATGAGCCTGTAGTTTCTGACGACGCCTGATTCTGAGGCCCGGTGTGCCCGAAATTTTTTTTGGATGTTTTGTGCCGGTACGTTCCATAAACATACGTGCGGGTTTTTCTATCATTTGAACTGATGCTTAGAATTGAAATCTGAGGGCACTGATGAAATCGTAGTGCCGATATTCGCCTAAGGGAACCATTACCGCCGTTGCATTTTGTATAGGTTGAAAGTTAATTTTGGTAATTCTTTATAGATTTAATAAAAACTATGTGTTACATAATTTTTGTAAGGGGTGGTTATTTTCTCCATTGAGGATTTGGAGGTGCGGCCCACACCACACATAACCACCCATTAGAGGATATTTTTTGGTGGGGCCTAGACGAACACAAACCTCTCAACTCCCCTTGAAAACCCCCCTTTAATTCCGAAAACAATTCAACTCCCTTCTTTTGAATTTTAAAACTTTCACCTCCTGTCATGAATGTTCCAACAATTATGGTTTATTAAAGACACTTAATTAATCTAGTTTTTAAATAATTTGAACCTATTTTTTCAACATTAAAAGAATAGATTACATACTCTTATTTTGGATGGCATAATTTTGGTTGGGAGAACAAAGGAGATGAGAAGATTTCTTGAAGGAATATTATTCTTCCCACAAGGAAAATCTCCTCATACATATTAAACCAGGGAAAGAAGGTGAGGTGACACCACGAAGAACGCGATCTACCATTCTATTCCTCCGCTTTAATGGAGAATACACCACCATCGCCAACGACAAATGTTTATGGAATGACTTCCGTCTTTCAGGATGCTCGATTTCCACGACTATGGCGAACGAACCTTGATTAGAGGTAGGGGTTATGAAAAATTTTAATTGAATAAAATTTTAGCTCGTTCATTGTTGAATTCCTTGGATTGTCTTTGGCCTTTTGTTATCGCCTAACGTGGAGGGATCAGGCCGAATGAACATGGCCCGAAGAACAACCATTGGTTCTTGAATATTTTGGTGGCAGCGATCGGAGGTAGCGGTCATACACCGACCACATGGAGGAAACCGTGACATGCATCTGCAGGCCACTCGGATGAACTGAACTGGCCGGCCATATCAGACTGGGCTGGTTAACCGCTCCACCCGCAGGTGCCACGCGGAGGAGGTGCGGCCCGCATCCGCGGGCATCTAGCTGGAAGAACAAGCCAGATACAGCCGGCCGATCAAGAGACTATGGCGCCACTTGGCACCATGATACGGGAAGACCGCGGCCCGCTGTGCCAACCACTTTGCTTGGCGAACCGACTGTCCACCTACTGGCTGTGCTGGGAAGACAGCGGCGCCTCTTGGCGCCGCATGCGGAAGAGCCACACCCCGAAACCGCGGGCCACTCACACGAGACCAACCAACAGAATTAGGCCAGCCTGGGAGTAAGGAGGGGCGCACCTCTCGGCATCGCCAGGGGAGTCGGACCGGCCCGCAACCGCGGGCTGGCTCCACGGGTGGGTCGTGCCCCAAAGGGCCGGGCCGACCCCATAATCGGGGCGGAACTGCCGGTTCGGGTCTGTTTCCGATGCTTTCGCCGGGGCACACGAACGTCCGTCTACGGGGGGGACACGCTGCTTGTTGCCCCGAATTCTCGCTTTCCAAAGGCGGGAGGCATCCGTTCTGTGTTCCGGGACGTCTGCTCATTGATTGAAACCAGGATGATGGGATTTCGGCTCTTCCTTCCGTGGATTTCTCCTCGGAGCTCATCACCTAGTCCGGGTCTCCCTCATAGATTTAAGACAGGTTCATGAAGATCATTCCTGGTGCCATATCTACATGGACGCCGGTTAATTACGCTACTTCCTTCAAGATGCACCAAGGGGTCTTATCGGGGCAGCAAACGTCGGTGAGGAGAATGGTCCTGTTAGGGCATCACTAGCATGTCTGTCTTTGGTCCCTCATCACAGAGCTTCTCGAGGGCGCAGAAACCCGAGGCATACCACATAGAACGTGGGGAATGTGTACCATCTGAGGTTTTCCTCAGCTTCACATGTTTGACACGGGGTATGCCACGAGTTTAATGTCTTTCATAGATGGATCGGATTGAAGGGCCCCTGGGGGGAACACCAATGTTGGGGCCAGCACGTGGGCGGCTTCCCAGATGATACGGAGTGGAAGGGGGTGGCATGATCCCACCAGGATGTGGCGGCCTGGGTAAGTATTAGGATGGATGGTGGAGTGAGACATGAGGCTTACACTCTGGAGCGGCCCATGGTGGGTATGGGGCTTATGCTCTGGCGCGACCCATGGTGGGTATGGGGCTTACGCTCTGTAGCGGCCCATGGTGGGTATTGGGCTTATGCTCTGGAGCAGCCCAAGGTGGGTAATAAACCGACGTGAAGAGGTCGGAACAACTTGGTGGTGGTCTTGAACCTCGAGGAGGCTTCCTACGTACCATGCGTTAGCACGGATCAAAGTCCACGTAGTTCGCTGGGATGGGGCTTACGCTTTGGGGCGGCCCATGGTCGTTGTCATGGTCAGTACGCACTCTAATCCCACATGAGTCATGCTCGGTGTGGGAAATAAGAGACAGCAGGGACCAGACGTTCACGTCGTGAAGGGTGCGTCTGTGAGAAGCGGAATTGGGCTTACACATTGAGTGGCCCAAAGAGGGAACAGGGGCTTACGCATGGTTAGCGGCCCTTGGTGCCGGGGCTTACTCCAGGGTGGAGGCCCGTGGTGCGACAAAGCACAGTGGGAAAAACGACTCCACTGGCCTTGGACGGGGGAAGTATAGAGATGCACTGGTGCAGTCATCCGCAAGAAGGGTTAGGGGATTACGCTCTGAAGCACACCTTCCCCCGCGGACAAACGCCGCTCCGACAAGGAGGATCTCATTCCATGTGAGGAAGAGTCCACTCCCATGGAGAGGAGTGGGCGTAATGAATGTCCGATCTGGGGGGACCCTGCGTGTGAAGCGCGGGGTCGGACCATAGTTTAACGTCTTGTATTAAAGACGAGGTGCTCATCGGTTTGTCGTCCTGCAGCTTGGATGGGGTGGGTTCGCACCACAACCCACTAGGGATTACATGCCCAATGCCCTCTACCCCTTGTGGAAGGGAAGGCATCGGCAAGGCCGTGGTGAAGGGGGGCCACAGGGCAAACCACCAGGGGGTCCACGTTAGCGTGGCTATACGTAGAAGCAATAGCCGTTAGCATGCCTATGTGGAGAAGAATAAGGCAAAGCAACGCAATGGGAAACACGACCCAGGGGACCTTGAGGTTACTCCGTACGAGCCTGGAAGGCCGTACGGGAAAAAAACGCATGGCGCGCATGCCCAGCAGGGGAGACATCAGGTGCCGGTGCAGGGGGCAGCCAAGGGGCATCAAGGTAAGAGGTCCCGGGCTTTGCGCGCAAAAGGGAAGGTTTGAGCGCAAAACACTGGGATGGCGCGCAATCGAAGAAAATGGAAATGCACGCGAAGAGGGAATTCCGTGCAGGGTTTCGCACGATAGGCATGGTATTGCGCGCACAGGTCGCGAAATGCGTGCAAGATTGGAAACCTAGGGAGGCGGCAAAGTCACTGAAGCTGGTGGAATTGCGCGCAAAGGAGAACTCCGGGGCAAGGTTGCGCAAAATGAAGAATTACCTGGATGCCATCTTTCGCGCGGGGGGATCCAAATTGCGTGCACGGGAGACGCTTTGGATTCCTCAACCCCCAAACCGTTCGGGGTCACCTTATATTTATAGGCGGCCTCGGGCGCAGAATCCTGGCGGCGTGCGAAATTTTCCGCGCCGGGAACCGCTTGCGCACAATATCAGGCCGCGTAGAATGGGGGTGCATAATTTTTGCGCGCCTCACCAGAACAATTTCACACATCCTAGGAGGACTTCGTGCATAGAACATTTTTTCGCGCGGATCCTCCTTTATTTCGCGCACCACTTCTCGGGACTCCGGTTCGGGCCTCTGATTCCGAATATGACCTTGCTTCGTCATTTCGAAACTTCCTCCAAAAGTTACGGACCTTTTTTAGGCATCAACAAATGACCCCCCTTGGAATTGGATCGGCGAGAGGTCGCAACGATTGGATTCCAAGGGAAACACTAAAACACCGAAATGCAGAGTCCCCTGGTCATGCTCCGCGCAAAATTTCGATGCGGCAGCCAAAACTTATGGACGCGCGCGGAATCATCTTTTCGCGCAGCGCAGAACCCAGGCCTCGCCTATAAAAAGGGGCGATGGGTCCCCAGTCCGTACATCCACATTTTTCCGCGGCATAAGATTATTACTCTCGTGCGCGAAAACTCTCCCGCGGCTGCGCGTAAAAAATCTCTGGCAGCGCGAAATTCCTTCTAAAATTTGTCCGGGATTTCGCACTGGACCAGGATTTTCCACGCTTCGCGTGCCGATTGTGTGCCCAACTCCATGATTCCACGCGACTCCTTCAGATTTCACGCAGAACTCACCGATTCCATGCACTACATCCTAATTTCGCCCATCTCCCGAGAAATTCAAGATGGCCGCAAACCGAGTTGATGAGGGGGAAGTCGCTACTCGTAGGAGCAAAATGGCGGCGAACGAGGAGGTTTACGGCGCCAAGGTGATTGTGTCCAACAATTTGACCTTGTTCAATCTATTGACTCCAGTTCAGAAGACGTATCCCCTGTCTGACAACCTCCCTCTCTAGAATTTCAGTATCCTGGAGGCGGTTCCACTACCGGGCTTTGAAGTGGACACGCCGTGGTCTTGGGAGACTCGGGAGGATGATCTTCCTCGCTACAACATCACCAAAAACGGTCATCCTTCCAGGGAAACTAGACACATGGATGTATATGTCCTGAACCCAAGGACTAGGACCATTACCAGGGACGAGCCTGTGGAAGAGGATTCTCCGGCCCTCTACACGAGCACGTTCCGTCAGAGCATCACGGATGACACGAAGGGCTGGCTGAAGGATTGGGACCTGCGGTATAGAGGAAAGTTCACCAGTGAATGGGCCTGGGCATTCTGGTTCTGCCATACCTGTGACCAGTTTGGGGACGAACTGTGGTATATCGGCCTGTTCGAGGCAGTATGGACATCCCAGTTCCATTTCCACCGCCAGCCTGAACTCAGACCGGAGCTACTCACCCGTTGGTCCCCTAACACCAACACATTCCACCTTCATCAGGGGGAGGTCAGCATCAGTCTCTGGGATGTTCACTGCATCGGCGGTATCCCATTGGAGGGTTTCCAATACGACAAGTTCGTTCCTCCAAAGATCACCTGGGGAGACAGGACGCGAACACCTATGCTAACGTGGCACCTGTTGAAGCTGGCCAAAGAGAGGCTGGGGGTCAAGGACTTCCTGAAGGATGTTGCCTTCAAGGGCTGGTTCAGCCTGTTCCTTGAGAATGATCCGGCCGTCAAGATGTCGGGACGGGGAAAACGGTGCCCATCCGCGACATATAGGAGCATAGATGGGTCATACTGGAGGACCCTAGAGGCGGGGCAATACCAATCATGGGGCTACCACGTGATTGATGCCCGGGACCTGAACATCCGATATGTCGGGTTCCTTGTTGCTTTCCTGAGAGGGTGGATCCTGCCGGTGCGGGACGCGAGAATGGGCGTCCGTCCAGCAACATTGGTGATGGCGGGCTCCATGGCTGCCAACAAATGGTTCAACTTGGTCGTCCCCGTACTGGCCAAGTTGTACACCATTCATGGACGCATCTCATGAGGGGGGTCGCCTCGGAGAGTATGTGGTCCCTTCCAGATCTTCCATGGCTGGGTGGCAGCTCATCTCGGCAGGTATACTTTTCCAAACGCCATCCGCCCTCCGGGCAACGGTCTGCGATCGTCCTTGCTGAATATCGCAGGGGTGGCACTGATGATGCTCAATGAGGAGGGCGTGAGGATCCGCATCGGCAACCATGCCAACTTCAACATCAGCCAGTTTCCCACCCCAGTCGGTTAGATGTTGGACAACAGACGAGGCTCTCTGGAACAACAGGAATACTTACATAGCATTCGGGGCGGGGTGCTCGTGGCTTAGATCGACAGGAAGGTGATCTGCGAGCCGTATGTTCCATCCCGATTCGCTAGGCAGTTCGGGTGCCTCCAACGAATGCCAAAGAAGGTATTCGCTGCTGTCTGGCAGGAGAGGAATCCATGCGTCCTGCGCCAGATGTGGTTGATGTTTACCAGCTTCGGCTCTGGCGATGTTGTCACCCTTCCTCCTGCCGGGGTTGATGCTGGCCTAGCAACTGAATACGCCGAACAATGGACCATCGAGTACCCTAAGGGGCTATTACGCAAGCGCGTCCGACAACTCGAGGTCACTCACACGAAAGCCGGGCGATGGGAAAGAGGGCACGGTGCCGTCATATGGGGTGAACCAAGGGCGTGTCAGGCAGCGAGGCCAGCACCGGCCGGGACTTCGGCGGTGGGGACATCACATGGTGCTTCCACATCCTCGTTACCCCCAAGGGGGTCACATGAGGCGGTCAGGAAACTTCCCAGAAAGAAAATAAGATATCTGCTCGAACCTTCCCAAGACGCAATTCTCCCGGCACTATGGTCGGCCTGGATGACCCTGCGGCAATCACTGAGTGTCGAAGCCATCTGGCAGAAGATAATGCAAAACGAGATTCAATTTCCAGAGGTCGGACTCGTTCGAATTTCCGACAGAGTAAACTTCCATCAGCGGCATGCTTATCTGACGGCCATGGACGCATACACATGCCAGAGGGGACGGTGTGCAGATCCAACTTTCCTCGAGAAAGTGATGCTCGACCAGGAGCATGATCCGGAAGCGACGCCGCTGGGAGAAGGCGACAGTGATGAGGAGCCGGAGGGGGAGGAGGAATCCGGAGAGGACGAAGGCGAGGGAGAAGACGAAGAAGAAGGGCCCGTAGGTGAGGGGTCGCAAGGGGAAACCTACCAAGGGAGTCTCCGAGAGAGCGGCGAGATTGCAAACTCTGATCTCGACCTAACCGAGATTCTCGAGGTCGGTCTCTGTCTTCATTCATTTCCCCCATTCATCCATTCTCGCTTATAACTCACTTCTCCACCCTACTCAGGATCAGTTGAGTGTTGGATGGGCGTCCCCACTAGAAGAGGGAGAGGACCTGGCGAGACATGACAGGGATCTGACACCCATCATTGAGCTAACAAGCGCAGAGGCATCTCCAATCATGGCGGCTCCTGCGGCGGCTAAAACACTGGGGACCAGCGCTCTAGACTCCTGTAAGTCTCATGACTCAGTATTTGCACTTGGTGGAAAAGGATACCATCTAACCAGCGTATGTGTTGTGTAGTGATCTCAACACTAGAGGCACGTCAGGCTTCGGAGCCCGAGCCATCCGTGAGTGGACCAGCGGCGAACATACCACCTCGTTTGGAACATGCTCCTTGTACTATGTCGGCCCCGACAATTGATGAGCAGGGGGAGATGAACATTAGCCACCCTATTCCTGATACGAGGCCGGAAGCTGGTGGAGGTATCATTGCTGCTGGGGCGAGAGAAGAAGGTCGCCCGGACGTCGAGGATTCTATGCCTCACGGAGACATCCCTGGGGCAGAACCGGCTGCCGATCTGCTGGCGGCCTTCCCCGTGTATCGACTCGCTGACCCTGAGGAGATAGACGACTCTGACTCAGAGGCAGCCGAAGTGATCCGAATGGCATGGTGCAAGGGGTGGAAGTGTATCCAGCGCTTTCTCAGGCAGCCCCAGTCCGATTGGCTGAGGCGGATGGGATCACTTCAGACCTGGCTGCGCTTCCTGTGCGCTGGAGGAGCTAACGCTCAGCGTCTTCATCTGACGGTCCATGATTACATGGCCAAGAAGATACGTGAGAGCCGCTGGTGCACCAACATTTCCCAGTGCCGGGAAATATTGGAAAGTGCTCAAGCGCTGCTGAGGGCAGAGCAGGAAGTCTGGCTCCTCGAAGGGCAGGCGGCAGATAAAGAGGATTTCATCGCAACATGCTCTGAGCTCGTGTAACAACTGACGGCCTAGCTGGCTGATGCACAGGAACAACTGGTGGAGGCGAGTCACCAGATGACCGTGCTTCGATACGAGCGGGTGCAGGCACAAGCTAGGGCTGGCGAGATGCACTTTGTGATGGCCAATGAGGAGAGAGTCTTCCAAGAGCGAAAAGAGGCCCTGGAGGCTACCAGCTAGAGGGTAGTTGTGCTAGAAAGATCACTTCAGCATACTGATCCCTAAGAGCACTGTTTTTCCATCTCATGAACACTCTTCTTGTACTGCTCATCGCCTCATCCCAATATATGGCCAAATCCACTCTTTATATCCTTGGTTTAATGCGCTCAACCAAAGTTTCGAAATGAATAACAACTCACCCCTAGGCTCCTGTGGGACATGCCCAATGCGAGAAGCAAGGGATGCACGTACCATCATTTTGTTTAACTGTGGGGTGTTGACCAGGCTTCAGGCATCCAAAATCGTGCCTGGACTTCGGAGGAGACCCTGGGCCAATTGATGTGTCGACTTCTCAATGTGCTCTAGCACATGAGCGGGGCAATGCTGGGGGCATTGATATCCATCCGAACACAGGGGGATGGAGAGAAAGGGTGCATCACGCTGCCCAAATTCAGAACCCAATGGGGAGCCACCATGGAGGATAACTGTCAACCGTGGCGGAAACACAGCATCCATATCACGTTGGCATGGATCGGGGACAATAAATGAGGGCTGATCGCTGACCATGTTCGCAACACGGGGCCTAACTCAAATACTGTCAATCAGTTTCCCAGAACGTTGGCCCAGGACAATAGGCGGACCATAGGTCGGACATCCATACTGTTAGGGGGTCCCTTCAAACATGATCATTCCTCCGGAACGTTGGCCCAGGACAGTAGGCGGACCATAGGTCGAACATCCATACTGTTAGGGGGTCCCGTCAAACATGATTGGAAATGAGGATCCGAGTAAGGGGGAATGAAAAGCGTGAGAGGTGGAGTGGTGGCTTGTTCGAACAGAGTCCAACACTCTCAATATTCGCCACCATGGAGAAGGCACATCGGGCGGACATACCGACTTGATCACGGGTTGTCCCAATTTCCAAGCAGGATCTCTTTAGTGAGAGAACTGCCGCTTCTCATTATTACCATGGGGCATCCCGAACCTGCTCGGGGTAAATGTCCCGATGTCGGGCCGAGGGGCCGACAATAAGGATGGATGGGGCTTGGCAATCCCTAGGGCTGGACCCAAGACAAAAATTCTGGGCGGCCCTACGTATCCCACTAGGATGAGAATCAAGCCACACGTAGTTCTTGAAGCACAATCTAACGTCATGTGGGACGAGATATAGTTTAACATCATGTTGGACGAAATATAGTTTAACGTCATGCGGGATGAAATACAGATTAACGTCATGCGGGACGAGATACAGTTTAACGTCATGCGGGACGAGATACAGTTTAACGTCATGCGGGACGAGATACAGTTTAACGTCATGTTGGATGAAATGTGGATCTTAGTTTGAGGTCTTAGAGCTCGGACCGTGAGAATCATAGTTTTAGATCATAGAGCTCGGACCATGAGAAGAAAGGGGAGAAACAGACAAATGGAAAGATGGTTACAAAACCCGGCGTGAGTGAGGACCTAAGCCCTACTTACCATGTGCTCTCCGGGGAAATGCTCGAGCCAAGGGACCGAACAAGAAGGTAGGTTGGATGGGCAAACAGGGAAGTGCCCCAGGTGCTCCTACGTATCTCATAAGGATGAGAATCAAGCCATACGTAGTTCTGGAAAGTGTGCATCTTTAAATGCCACTAGACAAAGGAGGGATAAAACCTGAGGAGAGGGTGCGCGTGGTGCAGCTATTCCAAACCTGTCGTGAATGTGGACAAAATCCCATACCACGCTACATGATCCTTCGGTTAAGGTCCCAGAGGCGAGAAAGACACGACAGCAGAACTCAAGCTGGACCCAAAGACGAAACATTTGGGTGTTCATACGTATCCCATTAGGATGGGAATCAAGCGAGACGTAGTTCTTGAAATACAGTTTAGCTTCATGTTGGAAAAAACTTGGATCTTAGATTTAGGTCTTAGAGCTTGGACCGTGACAATCTTAGTTTTAGGTCTTAGAGCTCGGACCAAGGCGAAAGGACGGAATTTGGTAACTCCTGGGGCTGGACCCGAGACGAAATGTTCGGGCGAACCTACGTATCTAATTTGGATGGGAATCAAGCCATACATAGTTCTTGAAATGTAGTTTGACATCATGTTGGATGAAATGTGGATATTAGTTTTAGGTCTTATAGCTCGGACCATGATAATCCTAGTTTTAGGTCTTAGAGCTCCGACCATAAGAATCATAGTTTTTGGTCTTAGAGCTCGGACCATGAGAATCTTAGTTTTAGGTCATAGAGCTCGGACCATGAATCCTAGAGATAGGGAAAAATGCAGTTTAAGGTCGTGCTAGACCCTAGGGCCCAAATGTAGGGCAAAATGCACTTTAAGGTCGTGGTGGAGCCTACGGCCCAAATGTAGGGCAAAATGCAGTTTAAGGCCCTGCTGGACCCTAGGGCCCAAATGTAGGGTAAAATGCAGTTTAAGGTCGTGCTGGACCCTATGGCCCAAATGTAGGGAAAAATGCAGTTTAAGGTCATGCTGGACCGTAGGGCCCAATTATAGGGCAAAATGAAGTTTAAGGTCATGCTGGACCCAAAGCCTAGGCAATGTACTTGTTGAGGAACCTGGCATTGGTGGGAGGAGTGATGCGCTCACCGCCCATAGTCACCAGGGAATACAAGCCATTGGGATAGACCTTGTGGACAATAAAAGGTCCCTCCAACTTGGTCTACAACTTGGGTGGCTTCCTACCGGGAATCATCGGCGCTCTAAGGGCCAACACCATGTCACCTTGCAGGAAGGAGCGGAGGCGAACCTTCTTATCGAAAGCTCAAGCCATCCTGCTCTGATTCCTCTCCAAGTTATGTAAAGCGTGAAGCCTACTTTTGTCCAGCGCTTCCAACTCTGCTAGACGGATCTCGTCACCTCTATCCGGCACTTGTTGGTCATAGACCGCCGTGCGCAATGAGGGTAGCTAGACCTCGATGGGTAAGATGGCCTCAGCTCCATATACCAGTGAATACGGAGTCACCTAGGTGGAATTGCGAGTCGTCATCCTATAAGACCAGAGGGCGTTGGGGAGCTTATCAGGCCAACTTTTATTGTTCTGGCCAACCATTATCTGCAAAATGTTAGAGAGAGTTTTGTTAAACGCCTCAATCTATCCATTTGCCTATGCATGATAGCGGGAGGTGTGGTTAGAGCGAATGTTGTACTTGGCGTACAATCTTTTCAGCTCGGCTGCTCGGAATTTGGTTCCGTTATCCGTAAGGATCGCGTGAGGTATTCCAAATATGTGGATGATATTGGAGCTCACGAAGTCGGCAATAGAACTAGACTTTACTTCCCGAAGTGGGGCTGCCTCTGCCCACATTGAGAAGAAATCCGTAGCGGTCAAGATGAACCGGCACTGATGGGACGTCGCCGGTGGGTAAGGCCATACAACATCCAACCCCTAGACTGCAAAGGGCCAAGAATACTTAGTAGTATGGAGAGGCTCCGGTGGCCGATGCACAAAGTTAGCATGAACTTGGGATGCATGACACCTCTTGGCGTACTCGATGCAGTCGTGGATCATGGAGGGCCAAAAGTATCCCAACCTCCGAATCTGGTGGGACAACTTCGACCCAACCTGGTGGGCGCCACAGGAACCAGCGTGTACTTCATGCATGACCTTTGGGATCTAAACTCCTTGCAGACAAAGAAGGAGAACACCGTCAAACCCACACCTGTAAAGGAGCTTCTCACAGTTGGGACCGCTTTGAAGGGTGAACTGCGGCGCGCGACACCAGATTCGTTCTCGCTCTGCTCGGTCCATCGGAAGATGACCGTGCTGGAGATATTAAACCAGAGGTGTCCTCCAGTCAGGAACTATCCCGATCACCATGCCTGGAACCCCGAGGGGTTCTGACACAGGGGCACCAGCAGTGAGATGGTTCACTCGCGGGACACGATCTCCCTCTGGGATATCAGGAGCGGGGATAATAGGAGCAATGACTCTTCGGTGCGCCACATGGATGATCAATTAATCATGTCCGGGGTCCGCGAGTGATGCGGCCAGGCTAGCCAAAGCATCTGCTCGACTGTTCTGCGACCAGGGGACGTGAACGACATCTGGTCAGGAGTGGAACATAGCCATTAGATGGAGGGTGCACTCCAGCAACGACATGAGTTCCTGCTTTCTGACAGCATAGTCACCGTTAACCTGCTTGATGACTAGCTTAGAGTCCCCTTTCACACACAGTCGGGACACGTTAACCTCCAGGGCCAACTCGAGGCTAGTGATGAGGGAATGATATTCCGCCTCATTGTTGGTGTAGCCTTCTGACAACAAGAAAGAATATGGCAGAACAGCTTGCCCCGGGGTGATGAAGATGACACCCAAGCCCACCCTGTTAAGCCTAGGATTGTTGAGCCTTCTACCGGTAGGGCTTAGGGAGGCGCCGTCAAAGTGCATCTTCCAGCATGGGGTGGCATGATTGACTGCGAGGATTGCCTCATCAGGAAAGCCCGAATCCAGTGGCTGGTCTGCAGAGGTGGGGTGGGTGGCGAAGAAGTCTGCCAACGCCTTCCCTTTGATGGCCTTCTGAGGTACGAACCTAATTTTGAACTATTGGAGGATCACTGCCCAACGTGTCAATCGGCCGGTCAACATAGGCCGGCTCAGGATGTATTTCAACAGGTCTACATGAGAGACCAACTGTACCTCATGGTGCTGCAAGTAGTGCCGTAATTTCTGTACGGCGAATATGAGCGCCAGGCATCTCTTCTCGATATGAGAATAACTAGTCCCCGCGTCGAGGAGCATGCAGCTGAGGTAGTAGAGGCTATTCTCTGTTCCCGCGTCGTTCTTCTGGGCGAGAAGGGCGCCGAGGGATCGCTCCAGGGCGGTGACGTAAAGGACTATCGGCCTTCCGGGAATGGGTGGCATCAGGACCGGCGGTTGAAGCAGATACTACTTGATTTCCTCAAAAGCGGTCTGACACTCATCGTCCACCCGTAGGCGGCGCCTTTCTTCATGAGCCGGGAGAAGGGCTTACACTTGCCGGCCAGATTCGCAATGAATCGGCTTATGTAGGCTAAGTGGCCTTGGAGGCCTCGAAGCTCTCGAATATTACTCGGGGGAGGCATCTGACTGATGGCCTTAATCTTCTCAGGGTCGATCTCGATACCTCGATATCTCACAATGAATCCAAGAAACTTTCCGGAGGTGACCCCGAAGGCACACTTCAACGGGTTCATCTTCAAGTGGCAAGAACAGAGGAAACAGAACACTTTCTCAAGGTCTTTGAGATGGTCCCGACGCTGATGAGATTTAACCACCAGGTCATCTATGTAGCATTCCACCAGTGTCCCGATGATTGGCTTGAATATGCGGTGCATAGCCCGTTGATAGGTGGCACCCGCATTCTTCAGGCCGAAGGGCATAACCCGGTAGAAGAAGGTACCCTGGGGGGCCCTGAAGGTAGTGAACTCTTCATCCTCAGAGGCCATCCGGATCTGGTTGTACCCGGAGTACCCATCCATGAAAGAGAGGGCTAGGAACCCGGCCTTCGCATCGATCAACAACTCTGTCACTGGAAGGGGAAAGTCATCCTTCAGACAGTGGCGATTAAGATAGCGGAAGTCAATGCAGACCCTGATCTATCCGTTCTTCTTCCTGACGGGCACAATGTTGGCTAGCCACCTGGGGTACTGGACTTCCTTGAAGAAGTTGGCCTTAATGATATTATCAACCTCGGCCTTGAATATGGCACCATGAAAAGGGTGCATTTTCCTGGGAGGCTGCTTGAACCCTCGATGGTTTGCTGGGAGGCCAAGGCGGTGGACGGCTACCTGGGGATCTTGTCCTGGCATCTCGTCATAACTCCAGGCAAACACATCACGATGCAATATGAGGAAGTCTATGTACTACTGTCGTTCCTCGGGAGGCATAGCGGCACTGACCAATGTGGGTCTCGGGCCCGCCTCACTACCGAGGTTCACCTGTATTAGCTTGTCGACCGTGGTGGAGATGCCTTCCTCAAAGGCGGGGGGAACATCTTCCATGTCCGCTTCTTTGCTTGAGGAAGGATCGTCCATGGGGGGAGACTTTTCAGGGCTGCTCGACCCAGATGGGGAGCTGGCACCAGCTTGGGCGGCGGAGGTCGTCCCGAAGGGAGGCTCATGCACCGCGGAGATCATGGTGACGAAGGCGATTGATCCAATCCCATCCGGCATTCGGGCCAAGGGGCCATGCTTTACGATATCGAAGCATTGGTGATGTGTTGGCTTGAGCCGGTCGATTCCAGCTTGGCGAAACAGACACGTATGGTGTACCGCTGTTGCCATGAGCCCAACGTCCCGATATCGTATAGGGGTAGAAGGCTCGAGGATCACCTGAGCCTGGTTGGTGTCAGAGTACGATGTGATCTCCCGCCGTCGCTTAGACCCAGAAATGTGCCTTCCTCTGGTACCAGAGACAATAAAACACTCTCCCATATCGGGAGTCGTAGCTTCCAGACAATGGATTGGGAAGACATATGCGTCATCCAGACCAGCCCAGGGATCACTTGCGACAGCGGTGGGCTCAACCTCACATGCCAGGATTTTCTTGTCTTTGCCCTTGTAGTAATCAGCGTCCAGGTAATGGGCTTCACAAGAGGCAAACAGAGACGCATCTCCTTGGAGTACACCCACTCTACCCTTATGGGAGTATTTGAGGCATTGGTGGTATGATGAGGTAACTGCCACGTGCAGATGGAGCCACAGCCTACCCATCAATGCGTTGTAGGTAGTGTCCTGAGAGACAACCATGAATTCAGTATTGGCAACTAAGCCACTGAAATGGGTCTTCAGACGAGTCTTGCCGAGTGGAGTTTTCTCGGTCCTATCATACCCCTGTATTCTGAGGTTGGAGGGAGTTAAATCATCCTCGAACAACCCCAGTTTTCGCAGTGTCCGAGTTGGGATCATGTTAATCCCAGAATTTGTGTCGACAAGACAGCGACGGACTTCCCTGCCATTCAACTGGCCTGTAATGTACAACGGGAGGATGTGCCCCTGTATGGGAAGGTCTACATCTTCACCGGAAAACGAGACAACCGCCTAACATTCGGCGTCACTGATCACCTCGGTGTGGAATGCTTCTGTGGCCGCTACCTCCGTTTCGAACCGGAGGGGGATCCTTAGAGCCTCGGTGAGCACCTCACGCATTTCGGACGACAGACGAAGGGCCTCAAGGATGGATAGCCTTGCCAGAATACCAGCCATATGATTTAGGAAATCATACTTTTGTGCCAAACACGTGCTTCGGCTTACAGGAGGTCGCTCTGCGATTGGGGGCATGACGGGCCCTACTGGCGGGACTGACGACTGACTGGTACTAGGCACGTTCCGCTGTTCACTAGCTGAAGCTCGGAAGGTGGCTATCATGCCAGGACCGGAAGGCCGTGGTCATCCAGCGGTAGGGCTGGGCTGGTTGCGACGCGGGAAAGGCGGTTCCGCCCGATCCAGCAACACAAATGGTGGTGGAGTGGAACCTGTTGTCACCGTGTGAGGGAGCTGTGAGTGCTGCTCTCTGTACCGGGCCTGCTGCCTAGTCTCGGTAGTGTGCACGACCTGACTAGAGGTGACGACTGTCATGCCCCAGCGATTCACAGAGCCACGGTTCCTCCGGCATTGGCGACGGCTGGGGACATTAGGGAGATATGCCTGGTGCTCCTCATCATCAGGAGCCACACAGGGATTTACCAACTCTACGGTGTTAACTAAAGCATACCCCGGGCTCTCCGAGAGGTCCACCTGGTGCTCCTCATCGTTGGGAGACACAAAGGGAATTACCAACTCTACGGTGTTAACCGAAGCGTACCCTGGGCTCTCACTCGAGGAATCATCCAATACCGGACGGGGTCTCGGAGGGATCCCCATTTCCGGGGGCATGAAATCGCCAAGCATGCGAGAACATGACGGTAATGGCAGGGCACGTTCTTTCTTCTTGCGTCGCCACCTGCTCTTCTTGGAAGAAGTAGGCTGGGACGACGAGGCCAAAGCAGCGCTTGCAGACTCTGAGGGCTCTAGCTGACTCAGGCGGGCACGGATAATGCCATGGGAACGGGCGACCGTCTTGCTGGCCATCCAGTCATTATACATCCGGGACCCATGGTCGGAAACCTGTTCCCACCCATCTTCGTCGTCGCTACTGCCATCTGATCCTACAAAGACACCTGACACCTATGTTGGGGCTGGGACCAACCTGACTATGTTGTTGTCAATCTGGTCTTGAAGCTAGTCCTTGAACACATAGCACTGCTGAATGGTGTGTCCCAGGATCTGGTGGTAAGGTCAGTAGTTGGGGTGATCAGTGAGACACGCCTCTTCTGGCTTCCATCACTCAGGCAGCCGTACGATCCTCTGCTCCATGGCGCTACGGAAATAACTGAGGATCTGGTCCTTTCCAAACGAGTAAGCCCGATTCCTTCTGTATGGAAAGGGGACTCTTGGGGGCTGACCATGGCTAGGGACCGGAGGAGTAGGCCGAGGAGGCGGAGCCGGATTACCTCACCTAGGTGGTTGCGGTGTGTTACACAGAGGCACCTACCGATTTTGAGGCGGTCGCTGCTGGGCCGGAGGGTGTGGGGGTAGAACCCTATGAGCCTACTGAGCTGGCCTCACCAGCAGCAACTCTAGCTGTCTGGGGGCCTCTATCTGCGCCACAGCAGCGAGCTCGGCTCTGGAGGATCTCCTTATAGAGATTACATGAGGCAGTAGGCGTTCCTGACAGGCCTGTTGCAGGGCTTCTTCGAGGTGTTGAGCCTTGTCTGAGAAGTCCTAGAACCCTCTAGGGTAATTCTGCGTGATCTGGGAAGGAACCAACTTCGCCTTGACGTTCCCTACACACATCGTCAGTAATTTCACCTGAGTTAGGGGCATGTCATGAGAGTACGTGAGCCCCTTCCACCGGGCGACGAAGTCCGTGACTCGCTCGTCGGGCCTTTGCTTGCACCTAAAGAGGTCTTCAATGTTCGTCTTATGGGTTGTGGAACTGAACTTGTAGAGGAATTGTTGGCGAAGGTCCTCCCATCTAGTCACCGATCCAACAGGGAGCTGGCTGTACTAGATGAATGTTGGTCCTTCTAGTGTCTAAACGAAGCACCGGAGCTTGGCAGCCTCCTGCTGTGCCGGAGTCCCTAACATAGGCCCGCACCTCGAGTTGAAGTGGGACAATTATTGAGGCAGGTCTCCAGTCCCATTAAAGGGGGCAATAGTGGGGTTCCCGAATCCTAGCAGGGTCGGCATGTCATCCACCCATGCTGGGTACGGCTTGAAATCTGGCGGGATTGCCACCTGTCGAGTTTCCAGGGCCTCCAAGAGAGCGATTAGTACTTCCATCAAATCATTCGGGTGCGGATTCCTATCCTGACAGGGATCTATAATCAAAAGTGTGTCGCCAAGATCTTCGATACGGTAGTTGCGCTCAGCGGATCGCGGGGCAGCTGGCGGAGCGACTCTCAGAGCGGCAGGAGGAAACCAAGCAGGGTCCCCCAGGTTGTCTCGCCGCTCAGGAGGGTTTGGCGAAACATATCGCGCTGTTTTTCCATGGGTTCCAGCGTCTCCCCTGTCGGCGAACACGACATAGTCACGGTTCCCCAGGGGAATCTCAACAAGGGGTAGATGGTCCTGCCCCTTCTGTCCCGGTCTAGGATTACCATAGTCAGGCCGCCGCTCTATAATGCGTTTGGCCAAGAGCTCATCAACCAGGCTCTTTTGCTCAGCTAGCTGCTGGCGCAACGCGGCCTTGTCGGGGTCTTCCTCTGCCTTCTGCACCGAGGCAGATGGGTCGACAATTTTGATAGACCCAACGAGCTCTTTACCCATGCCAATGTTTCGGCCTAGTGCTAGTGCCTCCGTGGGTACATGAAGACCTATGAGGCTCCTCTGTTGGCGAGTAACCCTCCCAGATGGGTCCAGTAGCAGCCTGTCCTCGGGGGGTGAGTCCCCGTCAAGGGGCTCCACAATGTTTCCCTCATCCGAAAGGTCAACCATGTTGACCGCGACTACCCTTGGCGACATTCCCTCAGGTTCGCCCAGTGTATCGGGCTATCGGAGGATCGAATAGAAGAGGAGAGCAGCATACTGCCCCCATCTGCGGACGTGCGTGTGGCGGGTGGCTTCCTCGATAACTCTGCAGAGTACTTGTAAACTGTGAACGCATTGTTGCTGGTGGGTCTCGTGGTGGTCCAGCAACTCGGGGTGCCCGGCTGTGAGGAGTGCTGCTAGGTCGACTCGGCAGCACTGCTCACCGATCCCCTCGAGATGCGCTTGGCTCCCGGGATAAGGCGCTAGCTGACGGCGGAGGCGGGAGTGAGTCACCGAGAGAATCTGGCGGAAGCATTCAAACTCTCCCGTGGTGAGTGACTCTGGTGCATCAAAATCTGATTCTGCGACCGGCAAAAACTTCTCAGGGAAGTGGCCTGCTACCAGGACATTCCAGAAGCTCCACGGCTCTGGTTCGGTGTCTGAAACCTGTCGACCCTGCTCGTCTACCGAGGAAAATCGGGGAATTGGAAATGGTGCCAAGAGAGGCCGCCGGGGCGGTGGGATGGCTGGCGGGTGATACGGCGAACATGCCGATTGGCCGCTGAGCCCTGGGTCATCCTCCCGGGGTTGTAGTGCCCTAGCTACCACGTCGCGATAGGATGGGCCGGTGAACGGGGCTCCTGTTGTAACGCCCCGACCCCAGCTACCCAGAGTCGGTGCATTACTTCGTAACATTGGCATGATCACAAAAGATCAAGTCTCGAAAGACCGATTAGTTTAGTAGCCTTGGAAACACTAGATACATTCATAAATGTTACATTACATCATAAAGTGAAAAACTAATAACAAAGTCTTCATAGTCCACACTCATTTCCTCTTCTGACTATCCCTGCAGGTCATTCATAAAATACTTCTTCACATCCTGGAAAATATTAAAACATTGAAAGGGGTGAGCTCAGATGCTCAGTAAGGATAACAATAATGCGGAAGCTTTCATATATAAACATTAACATTTAAGGCAATGTATAACTAGAACAAAAGCCTTTTAAACATGAACTTCAACATAATATGGCAAAAGTAAAATGAAATAATGCCATTTTCTTCTTCACATGGATATTCTACTGGTCGAATAATCACATGCAATATCAATAACCACTTTCATAATGATGGAATGCATAATGCCAGACTATCATAACCACGTAGCCAAGGCTTCGTGCCAAGACCACAAATAAGATTTTGTCAAGGCCTCGTGCCAAGACACTAGTTTGTCTCATGAGACCTGCCGATGCATCGAGGAGCTATAGCGGGCTCCACCCGTCACTTATTAAGTCCAATGCATTCCTCATATGAATAGGTTTAAACATATCATAAACCATAACATAATCGTATCACATAAAACATGCATAAAGGAAACATAACATTTCCAAATTTCAATCACAAGATATCAATACAACTCATTGATATAATAAAAACATTTTCAAAACCATTTTTAAAACCAAAATAAAAGAAAGTTAAAACTTTGTATTTATTTTTCATTAAAAAAGTGATGACTTGTAGAGGAATCCGAAACTCAAATAATGGTCACGGCGGTGGAGAAGTCGTTGTCGCCGCATAAGTACGGAAATAAAAACATTCCCTTTTTGTCGTTTAGTAAAACTCTTCATATAAAAAAGATTCCTTTTGAATAAACGTAAAAGTCAAAGGGGATTATACACCGTATAAAATAAAGTTTTGTATAAAACCAAATATGCCTCAATGAAAGGGGATTGAGATGAAGTCCTTAAAAAGATCATTTTTTAAATAAAGTACATCTATAATGTGGATTCACTATAATTACACATAAATAATGTACAAATACAATATAGGGCATAATAATATCATGACATAATTTGAAAGTAGGAGATTAACCCAAAGAATGGAAGTTGGGTTAGGAAGTTCCCTTACCTTGTGTCCGACTTGACTCAACCGTTCTTTAACCTCCTGAATAATAAACTAGAGTTAATATCTACCTTATTAAGAACCATTTTCAATTTCACTATCCTTTTTATATCACTTATTACAATGTTATGAACATTATGTAATTATTTAAGTTAATAACGGTCGTTTTGTCGATCTTTGGTACTTGAGTCAAAAATAAACTTCTTATAATTACAAGTTGTTCATGTGGTGAAATATCCATTATATCCGGAATTATATTCATGATGTAGATATCATATATATCATATATACAGTATATACATTCATTCATAATATCACGTAACATTTAGAGGTAAGAAATGAAATGCACCGTTCATGGAGACGGTAAGCCGTACGTACGCATGAACGCTACTTTCATTTCAATTTCATATTTAATGGAAATAAATCATAATGATGTAAATGTATAATATAATTCCAGTATAATATAGTGTATAATACCATTTACTCCATCCTTTATACATCCCACATATGGCATTTACGATTCAAATCACTTTGAGGGGGCGGTAGTCCGCACTTCCTAAAATGAAATTATCGCGTTTTACCCATAATGGAAATCATAAAGTATGCCATAAAATGAGAAATACAGAAGCATAAGTAAAACTAAAACATATTATATATCATATATAAAAATAGTTACATCTTAATGGCCACCTTTGAAGGTGTTATATGAGTGTTGAACAATCATTGCTTCGTGAGGCAGAAATTCGCCATCCACAGAAACCGTATGTTCTTTAACCATTTGATGTAGGTGTGTGTAAGTGTAGCTCTAATCCTTCTTATAACAACATCCTAGTATATTGAGGATACTGGTGTTGTTACAAAAGAAATGAATAAAAAGAGTTTAGGGGGTTGGAAAAGAAAAATAAAACAAAACAACATTAGAGAAGACATTACCTCAAAATCGGGTAACTCTTTTTGATTTGAGCCAAAAGCTTCCTTGGGAAGAGTTCTGCCCAAAGTAAGGCTTCTAGGAGTAATAGGGGGAAGTTGGGAGAGTATTTGGGCAAAGGTTGGCCGAGCCAAATGGCTTGAAAGTGTAAATGATATGGGAGAGGTGGGGGCCTTTTATAAGTGGAGAGGAGGGGCACTTTTGGAATGATTGAAATGTTACATTATTTCAAAATGCTTTTCGGATTCTAAAGGTCCCACACTTATATAATTCGAGGCTAAGGTGATAAGGTTTCGAAATCTCCTCATCCAATAGGATTTGGACAAGTGTAAGCCTTGGATTTTGCATTATCTTCTCATTTTATTTAAATCGTTAAATAATGAGGTCATCGCCACATCATAATGATGTCATAAATAATTTAATTTATTTAATGTCTAAAAATTATAAAACAAATACTATGATGTAGGAAATCTTTTTAGCTTTCTAATGAATATTTATAGTCAAAATTTGGACTTGTGTAACCCTACTTAAAAATTGTTTTAGTAAAACAATTTATGTTAGTGTCATTTTCACTTTAACATTAAATAAAAAGTAATTTATGTTATTTCCCAACAAAAGTGGATCCATGGGGTCCCCAAGTTAGGCCATGGCTTGTCTTGGTCGGCCATGACACAACCAATGAGGTTGGGACATGTGTCTAGGTCATTTAATATTATTAAAGTATTATTTATACCTTAAACTACCCTAATTACCACTAATCGCGATTAAGAACTTAATAAGTTACTATTCACCAAAAAATTATTTTTACCCCATTGAACCACATTTTACATACTAATGACAACCATGTATGTCGGATTTTCAAAATTCAATACACATTAGTGGTAAACTTTTATTTAACTGAAAATCAGTTTGCTTGATTACCACTTAGTGGTTTCACTATTCATCAAAAATTGAAGTTTTTCAGAATAAGGCCAAAATTTCACCCTAAGCTATAATTGATATTCTGAATTCAAAAATGATGTCTATTTTACAATATTCCAAACATAAAAGTTTCAATAATTAATTTTACAATTAATTCCCGCTGTTACGACAAATAGCGTGTTTTTAAGAAACAATTTATATCAAAAGATTGGCAATTGTTTATGTCCATTTTCAATGTTAAATTAATTCTAATGACCACCATTGGATAAAATGGTAAAAATATATTCTAATTATACTTTAAAACCACTAAATAGTATAATTTATGACAATTAATTATTTTGATTAAAAAAGTTGTTTTAAGTATTTTTCACTATTCATAAAAAATTGGAAGTTCTCAGAAAGTTACAAAAAATTCAACTTAGGATAATTTCGATATTACGAATACAAAAATGAAGTCCATTTTGAAATATAAAATTTCTATAATTTTAAAAGGTGGTTATTACTATTCATAACGGCTACTTTGATTAGTTGTGGTGTGTTAGAATTCGAACTCGCGTACAATGCAAGCTATTGCATTATTGAAAGAGAGGCGTATCGTAGAAGCTCGGGGTGTTACATTCTCCCCTCCTTCAATAAATTGCGTCCTCGCAATTTGAAATTTTTCTTTGAAAATAAAAGGTTGAAAAGATACAATACCTTTGAGGAAAACCCACATCGGAAATAAGGTTAATAAATATATAACATTAAAAGAAAGCAGGATAAGTACAAAGGTCACCCGATATAGCCCATTATAGGATTCTATGAAAATATGGATATGGAGGAGAAACAAACCATCAAGGTCTGATGGGGAGTTATAGAAAACAGGATTAGGAGAAAGTTTAACCACAAGAAAATCACAAACTTGTGATTGGTTAAACGGTCATTGAATCCCTAGTTGGAAAAGTTAACCGACAACATTTTTGTTTTAAGTTACCTTTTATAATGTTGAGGATTTTATTTAGGAGATTTACTAAGAACGTAAGGGAATATACATACTTGTTATGTATACTTTCATTCATTAATGAATTTTTACCACAAACCCATCTTTTACTCCAAATGGTAACAGAACTCAAAAATATTCTATTTATCCTAATTGTATAAGGTACCAAAGGTTAACACATACCATTTAGATTAGTAAAATTATTTTGTAATAACCAGGGACTTCCTGTAGGCTAGTGGTAGGAAATAAAGGCCTGTCGCACTTTGATTGTGGGTTCGATTCCTACACCTTTGTCCGACGCGACGGTTTATGCCCCACCCTGCAGGTTGTCCTTTTCCTAAAAATATAGTACTATACTATTCCAAAAATAATCTTCATAAATGTTTTAACCTTAAACAATACTATCCAAAGTTCAACTTAATCCATTCCAACCTTAATAGTTATCCAAAATACTTCTGTCCAACTCACAGTCCAAATTTTATAAGGAAGGTAAACATAATGAAGATCCTTTATCCCACGTAACAACATGTGAACACCTTCATCATGTATTCTTTTTAAACATACTGAATTACCATGATCCCTTATTCCTTATAGAATACTAGATATACTCCTTCTATCCAAAAATGTATACAAAACATCAATCAGTTTCAAGGAAGTTAAGTATATCCAATATAATTTATTCAAATCAATCACGTCTTCTTCCAGAATCACAATCTCAGTATCAAAACCATATTATGGTTTATCTTTCTCTCAACCATATATTTTCCAAAAATTTAACCTACTGTGGAGTCACTTTTCTTGGTTCCACACAATCTCAAGTCCTTGATGAAATAGTACTGCAGTACAATCCTTATATACTCCATAATTATTATAACCAGTACATCATTGATACAACACTCAAATTTAAAAAAAATCTTTAATAACAACATAAGAACTCTAATCATTACTCCTCATCTGTGGTAGTATCATAACTTGATTATTATCCAATAACATCATTTGGGGCATGCTCTGATGATTTGGACATTGGTTTGCGTAGTGTCCCCAATCCTTGCAGAAGAAGCATTGTACATTTGAAACCATTTTCTTACCCTTGCAGTCACGCACTTTGTGTCCTTTTTCTCTACACTTATAACAAACTCCCATTCCCTTTAGGCAAGTTCCATGATGTTTCTTCCCACAATTACCACATATTGGAAAATTCTTCTTTCCCCTCATCCCTTTATCCATCATTCTCTCTTCCATCCCTTTCGTCTCTTGCTTCGCTTCAAAGCCATAGGACTCAGAGAATTCTTTACTTATCCTATTAACACATGATACTATTTCTTCATATGTTGAGAACACATGGGAGACTATTTCCCTTCGAAATGTTGGCTTAATACCGTGAAAGATACTATCATTCTTACTCTTTGGATCATACGTACTGCTGGAGTTCACATTCCTTCTACTGGGCACCATTTCTATACAACGGCATAAACTAGGTTAGTTTATGAATCAAAATACATAATTCCATACTTGTAAAACACTTAACATAAATTGAACTAATTATGGATATAATCCATAATTATAAAAATGTTTTCTTTGAGGAAGTATATACTCATAACCCTTCATAGTGGTTTGTAAAGAAAATGGGAATTATCCAAAGCATATCCCCCGGGAGTGTCGTAACCAAGAGTGCAGCAAGGCCCGTTGTCGTGCACCAGTTCCCGTTCGAGTCTAGCTCAAAGCGGTGTTTTCGGGTTTTACCCCTAGGTACATCTGTGCCAGAGCCGCCTCTACCTGCTCGTATCCAGACAGGGATGTATTGCTTGGAAAACTCACAACATCTCTACAATACCAAAATTCTAGGAAGTTCTTCTATACTAATCCTCAAAGTCTATCTTCGGGATATGTGCTCTAATCAGAGTTTATCTAAATCTAGCTTCCAAGGTTAGTACTAAACTACCTCTGATACCAACTGTAACGCCCCGACCCCAGCTACCCAGAGTCGGTGCATTACTTCGTAACATTGGCATGATCACAAAAGATCAAGTCTCGAAAGACCGATTAGTTTAGTAGCCTTGGAAACACTAGATACATTCATAAATGTTACATTACATCATAAAGTGAAAAACTAATAACAAAGTCTTCATAGTCCACACTCATTTCCTCTTCTGACTATCCCTGCAGGTCATTCATAAAATACTTCTTCACATCCTGGAAAATATTAAAACATTGAAAGGGGTGAGCTCAAATGCTCAGTAAGGATAACAATAATGCGGAAGCTTTCATAAATAAACATTAACATTTAAGGCAATGTATAACTAGAACAAAAGCCTTTTAAACATGAACTTCAACATAATATGGCAAAAGTAAAATGAAATAATGCCATTTACTTCTTCACATGGATATTCTACTGGTCGAATAATCACATGAAATATCAATAACCACTTTCATAATGATGGAATGCATAATGCCAGACTATCATAACCACATAGCCAAGGCCTCGTGCCAAGACCACAAATAAGATTTTGTCAAGGCCTCGTGCCAAGACACTAGTTTGTCTCATGAGACCTGCCGATGCATCGAAGAGCTATAGCGGGCTCCACCCGTCACTTATTAAGTCCAATGCATTCCTCATATGAATAGGTTTAAACATATCATAAACCATAACATAATCGTATCACATAAAACATGCATAAAGGAAACATAACATTTCCACATTTCAATCACAAGATATCAATACAACTCATTGATATAATAAAAACATTTTCAAAACCATTTTTAAAACCAAAATAAAAGAAAGTTAAAACTTTGTATTTATTTTTCATTAAAAAAGTGATGACTTGTAGAGGAAGCCGAAACTCAAATAATGGTCACGGCGGTGGAGAAGTCGTTGTCACCGCATAAGTACGGAAATAAAAACATTCCCTTTTTGTCGTTTAGTAAAACTCTTCATATAAAAAAGATTCCTTTTGAATAAACGTAAAAGTCAAAGGGGTTTATACACCGTATAAAAGAAAGTTTTGTATAAAACTAAATATGCCTCAATGAAAGGGGATTGAGACGAAGTCCTTAAAAAGATCATTTTTTAAATAAAGTACATCTATAATGTGGATTCACTATAAGTACACATAAATAATGTAAAAATACAATATAGGGCATAATAATATCATGACATAATTTGAAAGTAGGAGATTAACCCAAAGAATGGAAGTTGGGTTAGGAAGTTCCCTTACCTTGTGTCCGACTTGACTCAACCGTTCTTTAACCTCCTGAATAATAAACTAGAGTTAATATCTACCTTATTAAGAACCATTTTCAATTTCATTATCCTTTTTATATCACTTATTACAATGTTATGAACATTATGTAATTATTTAAGTTAATAACGGTCGTTTTGTCGATCTTTGGTACTTGAGTCAAAAATAAACTTCTTATAATTACAAGTTGTTCATGTGGTGAAATATCCATTATATCCGGAATTATATTCATGATGTAGATATCATATATATCATATATACAGTATATACATTCATTCATAATATCACGTAACATTTAGAGGTAAGAAATGAAATGCACCGTTCATGGAGACGGTAAGCCATACGTACGCATGAACGCTACTTTCATTTCAATTTCATATTTAATGGAACTAAATCATAATGATGTAAATGTATAATATAATTCCAGTATAATATAGTGTATAATACCATTTACTCCATCCTTTATACATCCCACATATGGCATTTACGATTCAAATCACTTTGAGGGGGCGGTAGTCCGCACTTCCTAAAATGAAATTATCGCGTTTTACCCATAATGGAAATCATAAAGTATGCCATAAAATGAGAAATACAGAAGCATAAGTAAAACTAAAACATATTATATATCATATATAAAAATAGTGACATCTTAATGGCCACCTTTGAAGGTGTTATATGAGTGTTGAACAATCATTGCTTCGTGAGGCAGAAATTCGCCATCCACAGAAACCGTATGTTCTTTAACCATTTGATGTAGGTGTGTGTAAGTGTAGCTCTAATCCTTCTTATAACAACATCCTAGTATATTGAGGATACTGGTGCTGTTACAAAAGATATGAATAAAAAGAGTTTAGGGGGTTGGAAAAGAAAAATAAAACAAAACAACATTAGAGAAGACATTACCTCAAAATCGGGTAACTCTTTTTGATTTGAGCCAAAAGCTTCCTTGGGAAGAGTTCTGCCCAAAGTAAGGCTTCTAGGAGTAATAGGGGGAAGTTGGGAGAGTATTTGGGCAAAGTTTGGCCGAGCCAAATGGCTTGAAAGTGTAAATGAGATGGGAGAGGTGGGGGCCTTTTATAAGTGGAGAGGAGGGGCACTTTTGGAATGATTGAAATGTTACATTATTTCAAAATGCTTTTCGGATTCTAAAGGTCCCACACTTATATAATTCGAGTCTAAGGTGATAAGGTTTCGAAATCTCCTCATCCAATAGGATTTGGACAAGTGTAAGCCTTGGATTTTGCATTATCTTCTCATTTTATTTAAATCGTTAAATAATGAGGTCATCGCCACATCATAATGATGTCATAAATAATTTAATTTATTTAATGTCTAAAAATTATAAAACAAATACTATGATGTAGGAAATCTTTTTATCTTTCTAATGAATATTAATAGTCAAAATTTGGACTTGTGTAACCCTACTTAAAAATTGTTTTAGTAAAACAATTTATGTTAGTGTCATTTTCAATTTAACATTAAATAAAAAGTAATTTATGTTATTTCCCAACAAAAGTGGATCCATGGGGTCCCCAAGTTAGGCCATGGCTTGTCTTGGTCGGCCATGACACAACCAATGAGGTTGGGACATGTGTCTAGGTCATTTAATATTATTAAAGTATTATTTATACCTTAAACTACCCTAATTACCACTAATCGCGATTAAGAACTTAATAAGTTACTATTCACCAAAAAATTATTTTTACCCCATTGAACCACATTTTACATACTAATGACAACCATGTATGTCGGATTTTCAAAATTCAATACACATTAGTGGTAAACTTTTATTTAACTGAAAATCAGTTTGCTTGATTACCACTTAGTGGTTTCACTATTCATAAAAAATTGAAGTTCTCAGAAAGTTACAAAAAATTCAACTTAGGATAATTTCGATATTACGAATACAAAAATGAAGTCCATTTTGAAATATAAAATTTCTATAATTTTAAAAGGTGGTTATTACTATTCATAACGGCTACTTTGATTAGTTGCGGTGTGTTAGAATTCGAACTTGCGTACAATGCAAGCTATTGCATTATTGAAAGAGAGGCGTATCGTAGAAGCTCGGGGTGTTACACCTGTCACATCGTCGGTGCCCGCCAAGTCTGTATCACCTCGTGATTCTTCTGTCGGTCCCCAGAAGAGATCCTCACCGTCCCTAGTAGGGACGGGATGTGCTTCCGCGGAGGCCAGTGGCAACTTCGGGCTTGACCCTCAGAGGTACGCCCAGTCCTCGTCCTCCTGGATATACCTTCGAAGGCAAGAGGGAATCATACGGACCTCGCATTTGGGGAGTACGAGACTGACGCGCCGCGTCCCCGTCCCTGCCCTCAATTTGAAGGGATGGGGGGAAGGTTCCATCGTCGAGTCGTACTCTGCCTCAGAATCCGAGAAACGGACTGGTCTAATTTCCGTCTGGACTCCCCTGACATTCCTTCCACGGCGACGACGCCCGGCCTTTCTGCCCCTGGGTAGCTCCTCAGGGTAGGGACGATTTCCTTCATAGGGTCCCCCGCCCACAATGGAGCTGGGGCAGAAGGGACCGAGGGCTGGGGTGTGAGAAGCACTGGGATAGATGTCGAAAGGGACATGGGGAGGACCTCCATGTGAGTGGGCGACTAGATACACAATGGCTCCATGCTCGCGGCCGGCATTAGGGGGAGTGACCTCATACCCCATGCAACGTGTGCCGGAAGGAGACATACCCGGAGCATAGCCGTCACGATGAAGCTTTCGGATTTCCAGATTGGAAGCACGGAATGAGCCTTCATGGTGAGGGGCACTACCGCAGATTGGTCCGCAGTGTCCATTTCCAGTGCTCACGATCGGGAGACTCGACCCAACATGCCTGTAGGGCGGTCGGGGATTCAATCCCAATCAGGTACGTGGTTGCCCCTGCTCAACGCATGTGGGAATCTGGTACGGGGACTCAGCAGTGGCTCAGGCCATAGTGTTTGCTGATGTTGATGCCCTAGGATGGGCATTCTCTCCCGCTCGCGCTCGACGCTGGCGTCGAGTCAGATGGGCCGGAACTGGCGGTGCGGGCATGAAGATTGCCTGCTCCTCGGCTTGGGGAGTTGGGCGGTAGTGTCTATGCAACCTGGCGGGGGTTCTTGCTGTCAATCCCTGTGTTGGATCGCCGATCGGGTGGATCCAGACATTCCCCACCATATTGGCGTAGGGGAGGGATGTGTCAAGGAACTCCAGGGATAGGCTCCCAAAGCGGTTAAACGTCGACGTGGGGAGCGGCGGCTCCCTACGCTGCCCTCGAGGGAAGCGATGGTGGTGAGGCGCAGCCGCCTCTAGCTCCAAACGGGCCATGCCCCTGGTGGGGATGACGCCTTCCTCGTCATACCTACGAACCAGGTCATTGATCACCCTCCGATGGATGACTCCTGACGGGGAGAGGGGGCGTAGGTGCCCGACTACTATGGTGGTTGAAGTCGGAGCGGCCGTGAAATGGGCGGGACCGCGCTGAGTAGTCGCGTCGGTAATGCCCCTGCCCCTGCGCCGGTGGGCAGGTGGCGATAGAGCTATGAATGTAGTGATCTGATTCCTGGAAGCAGGGAGATAAGCCCATTAGAATCAACAGTAAAAGAGATCAACGACCAAGGCCCAGCGTCACTCCGTCTTTCATGGTCGGGGGAGGGATCCATGCTGGCGGAGTCACAGAGCGGAGTAGTCAACACCCTGACGGCCTCAACCCCTGGTGGGTTCCTTTCCCGGTGAGGGTTACCCGGACCTGGTGACATGCAAGTCTTTGGATGCCCTGACGGCTACCATTCCCCATGTTGAGGAGAAGAGATTCACATCGGGTTCACCATTTTTTGTTTCCGACGCTTTCGACAAGGCGCGCGCTCGTCCGTCTGCGGGGGGGGGGGGTGCTGCTTGTTGCCCCGCATTCCCGCTTTCCAAAGGCAGGAGGCATCCGTTCCTTGTTCAGGGACGTCTGCTCATTGATCGAAACTGGGTTTATGGGATGTCAGCTCTTCCTTCCGTGGATTTCTCCTCGGAGCTCATCACCTAGTCCGGGTCTACCTCGTAGATTTAAGACGGGTTCATGAAGCTCATTCCCGGTGCCATATCTACATGGATGCCGGTTAATTACACTGCTTCCGTCATGATGCTCCATGGGGTCTTGTCGGGGCAGTATTCTTCGATGAGGAGAGTGGTCATGTTAGGGCGTCTCTGGCATGTCTGTCTTTGGTCCCTCATCACAGGGCTTCTCGAGGACGCGGATGCCCGAGGCATCCCACATCGAACTCGGGGAATGTGTACCATATGAGGTTTTCCTCAACTTTCCATGTTTTACACGGGGTATGCCGCAAGTTCAACGTCTTGCGTAGATGGATCAGATTGAAGGGCCCCTGGGGGGGAACACCGATGTTGGGGCCAGCATGTGGGAGGCTTCCCGGATGATACAAAATGGAAGGGGGTGGCATGATCCCACCGGGATGTGGCGGCCCGAGTAAGGATCAGGATGGATGGTGGAGTGAGACATGGGGATTACACTCTGGAGCGGCCCATGGTGGGTATGGGGCTTACGCTCTGCGCGGCCCATGGTGGGTATGGGGCTTATGCTCTGGAGCGGCCCATTGTGGTTGTGGGGCTTACGCTCTGGAGCGGCCCAAGGTGGGTAGTGAACCGACGTGAAGAGGTCGGAACAACTGGGTGATGGGCTTGAAGCTCGAGGAGGCTTCCTATGTATCATGCATTAGCACGGATCAAAGTCCACGTACTTCGTTGGGATGGGGCTTATGCTCTGGGGTGGCCCAGGTTGGGTGTCATGGTCGGTGCGCGCTCTAAGCCCACGTGAGTCATGCTCGGTGTGGGAAACAAGAGACAGTAGGGACCAGACGATCACGTCGCGAAGGGTGCGTCCATGAGAGGCAGAATGGGGCTTACGCATTGAGCGACCCAAAGAGGGAATAGGGGATTAAGCGTGGTTAGCGACCCTTGGTGTCGGGGCTAACTCCAGGGTGGAGGCCCGTGGTGCGACAAAGTGCAGTGGAAAAAACGACTCCACTGGCCTTGGCAGGGGGAAGTATGGAGATGCATGGGTGCAGTCATCCGCAAGAACGGTTGGGGGCTTACGCTCTGAGGTAGCCCTTCCCCCACGGACAAACGCCACTCCGACAAGGAGGATCTCATTCCATGTGAGGAAGAGTCCATTCCCGTGGAGACCAGTGGGTGTAATGAATGTCCAAGATGGGGGTACCCTGCGTGCGAACCACGGGGTCGGACCACAGTTTAACGTCTTGCGTTAATGACGAGGTGCTCAGCAGGTTAATGTCCTACAGCTTGGACGGGGTGGGTTTGCTCCACACCCCCTAGGGCTTACATGACCAACGCCCTCTATCCCTTGTGGAAGGGAAGGAATCGGCAAGGCCGTGGTGAAGGAGGGGCCGTAGGGAAAACCACCAGGGGGTCCACGTTAGCGTGGCTATGTGTAGAAGCAATAGCCGTTAGCATTCCTATGCGTAGAAGCATAAGGAAAAGAAACACAATGGGAAACACGACCCAGGGGACCTTGAGGTTACTTCGTACGAGCCTGGAAGGCCGTACGGGAAAAAAACGCATGGCGTGCATGCCCGGTAGGGGAGACATCAGGTGCCAGTGCATGGGGCAGCCAAGGGGCGTCAAGGTATGAGGTCCCGGGCTTTTCGTGCAAAAGGGAAAGTTTGCGCACAAAACACCGGGACGGCGCGCAATCGAAGCAAATGGAATTGCACGCGAAGAGGGAATTCCGTACAGGGTTTCGCGTGACAGGCAGGGTACTGCGCGCACAGGTGGTGAAATGCGCGCAAGACTGGAAACCCAGGGAGGGGGAAAAGTCACTGAAGCTGGTGGAATTGCGCGCAAAGGCAAACTCTGGGGCAAGGTCGCGAGAAATGAGGAATTACCTGGATGCCATCTTTCGTGCGGGGGGAGCCAAATTGCGTACAAGGGAGACGCTTCGGATTCCACAACCCCCAAACCATTCGGGGTCACCTTATATTTATAGGCGGCCTCGGGCGCGCGAAAGTTTCCGCTCTGGGAACCGCTTGCGCACAATATCAGGCCGCGCAGAATAGGGGCGCGCAATTTTTGCGCACCTCACCGGCACAATTTTGCGCATCCCAAGAGGACTTCGCACATAGATCATTTTTTCTCGTGGATCCTCCTTTATTTCTCACACCACTTCCTGGGCCTCCGGTTCGGGCCTCTGATTCCGAATAAGACCTTGCTTCGTCATTTCGAAACTTCCTCCAAAAGTTACGGACCTTTTTTCGTCATCAGCAGGGTCCCTGGGTGGGTTGCACTCCACTGGGTTAGGCCGACCCCATACCGGGTCGGACCCACCAAACCGGTTTGGGCCGACCCACCAGCTCACTGGGCTTGAGGGGCCGGGCCAGTTTCTCTTAAACGCAAATATATTCTAGAACTCGTGTCCGATTGACGCGATGTCTGCGGCACTGGGATCCTCTCCATGAGGCGTCCCTTTTGAGATAATATAATTGAGTTTTCGACAAATTTGGAAAATGGCCGGGTTTGGAACGAGCGTAATTCCAACCAGGCCCCCAGAATGGAAAAGCCAATAACTCTCAAACAGGGCGTCCGATGGATGCAAAGTCAGTCGTGTTGGGTTCCTTTTGATGATATAGAATTTTTGGATACATCAACTCTGGATTTTGTGATAGTTGATCTAACGACCCCTTTGTTCAAGGAGAAGACCCTCCTGAAATCGAGCGTTCTATGTGCAGGTACCCTAGAGTTGTCTACGACTATGAAGACTACTGTATTAGGATCCTACGTGGTTTTGGCAGTGAATACTACTATACTAGTATCCTACGTGTGTTTGGCAGTGACGACTACTATACTAGGATCTTAGGTGGGTTCGGCAGTGACGACTACTCTACTTGAATCCTATGTGGGTTCGACAGTGACGACTGTTGTACGTGGATCTTACTTGGGATCGACAGTGACGACTTCTTTACATTGATCCTACGTGGTTTTGACAGCATAGATGAATCAGTGACTAAAACTGATCATCTCTATCTCTATATGAAAGATGTATACATGTGTGAGCTGAGTCATGTCTTTCAACCATTATCATCATGGTTCTTGACTTTACATCCTGTGTGGACTGAGATGTGATTGGGCTCGTGAGTTGGAGCCAAATTGTGACTTGTAACTTAGGTATATGTATGGTCATATACCTAAGTAGAGTTTTTTTATACATTGTGTTTCCATATTTGTTCGTTTTCTTATTCATAGTGGATATTTTGAGACCTCATGTGTATCAGGGTCCCTACTGAGTATCATTATACTCACCCCTGCATGGGCTATTCCCTATACCTAATTGTGTTGGATGTAGATGACAGACAATGATGACGGAGGCTGATAGCGGCACGAGTGGATGATACCTGAAGGTGGACCTTGCGACGAGTCCGCACATGGGGGAGACTAACGGACGTGGGTGTTGAGGTGGCCAACTGTACCTACCCATCAGGTAGGAATCCCTAGAAGACGATCTAAGAGATTCTCTTTACATTCAGCTGCTTTTCCCTTTAATTGTACTTAGTGTTCAGTTGGGTTTGTATATTGGCCCCTTTACTTACCATCACACTCTTTGGTATTCAGTTTTACTTAGTGATTACTTCATGTTGCGTACACTATTGTGTTTTTTTACTTTCATTAAGCCAATGCATTCACAGATAAGGGATTTACACCTTTGGTTCTAATCTCTAGCCCCTGGCCTATGGAATGCGGAAATGGGGTAGTCATGGAATGGGCCCCAAGGACGGGTTGTGACAAATTGGAATCAAAGGAGTCGGTTCTACTGCAGAACTCATGACTCTGATCATTCATTTATGTGAAGCAATAGTGTTAAGAGTATTGAGTGTGGTTTTCAGTCTAGGGAGTCCAATGTTGGTGCGGCGGCAGATGTATCTATACACCAGGACCCTGACCTCTGATTTTCGACTCAGTGCACGAAAACACTGATTGCTTGTGTTTTTTCATTGAAAAGTTTTCTTTATGATTACTTTGTATCGGCTCACTTGGTATTCTGTTTCACTGTGGCGCCCCTGTTTTCTTTTCCGGATGGCCCCACGAAGGCATACAGATAGGGTTCAGAGTTACGTACGATATGGTAGCCCAACGAGCGACGAAGCCTTATTGTAGGGCCCCATCACATCGGAGTCACCAGTGGCACCACTGCCCACTGGACTACTGATACCACCATCCCCAGCTCTAGAGAGTGCATGCCGCATGATGCTACATGTACATTATGAGGCATAACTACTCTTGACAGACATCAAGAACCTGTTCTGGGAAGAGTTTGTACCAGCCACCCTTCATGCAACGCGGATTCCGGAGTTAATTCATCTACAGCAAGGTAGCATGACAGCAGATCAGTACTCAGTGAGGTTCACCGACCTCTCGTGATACTCTACGGACATGGTACGGGACCCATTCTTCAGGACCCAGACCTTTGAGTAGGGACTCAGGCATGAGATCAGGGATTCGAGGATATCCCTCAACATTCCGACGCAGGAAGGGGTATTGGATCGAGCCCTCCTATTGGAGTGTTTCCTTGCTGAGCAGTCACTAGCGGTGAGACCCACCATATAGAGACACATAGTTGAGTCTTCTACGGCCTGCAATAGACAGATGAAGCAGAGGTCTAAGAGGACCATACCCACAGGTGGTCGACTGCAAGACTGAGGTTCGGTTGTGTAGGGCACATGAGACAACGCTAGCCATAAAAGGACCAGGCAGTGCTATGCATGCGGCGGGCAGGGTCCCATGGCTCGAGACTGCCCGACCTTCCCTGCAGATGAGAAGCAGGCAGTAGAGGGAACATCTAGATAGAGTCAAAGGTTCGACCATGGTGGTCTTCCTGGAGCTGGAAAACGTGGAAGAAGAGCTGACCGAGCATTTGGTGGTGGACGGCGTTTCGAGGCCCTACCACCACCACCACCAAGAGGCCCACTCCGACCGCATAAAATGGGCGGATAGTGGATTTCTCAGCTTCGGTAAGCTGAGGACTACGACCATAGTTCTCCAGGAGCAGGCGTACATGATCGGGACTAGTTCCAGGAATATATTCCTTGATCACGAAGCTTCTAGATTCGTTGATGTCGTTGTTTTTGGTTTCATTGTGTCAATGTACATTGAGATTCAGTAATAAAAGAAACTTGTCCTTGTAACGTTTTATTTCCTATCATTTGTGGGGATAATACTAAGATATTCTGGTAAAAACCATTGACTTGACCCTCACATTCGATATTCCTACTGGAGGAGACCCATTGACCACGCATTGATGCCGATAGTGGGAATCAACCCTTAGAGGCGATAGTAACAATTGGATCTCTTGGTAGAAGCGTCGAGGCCTTACGATGTTGTCCATAGAATAAATTAGTACCATTAATTTCAAGATAGACTATAATAGGAAATGGGTGTGGTTCATCCGGGGGATGAGACCCGATTTCTAGTTTCGGTAAAGGAGAAATCATAGCGTCTCTTTTAGGACGTAGGTGAAGAAGGGTGTAGACGAGTTCTTTAAAATTGGATAGTCACACCCATAGTTCATTGAGCGAATGGTTTATAGATTACTCTAATCTCAAAAGTCTCTGGTGAGTATTCTTGTTAAAGAACCTGAACCTGGGATAATGGTGATGGCTTGAGTTTTTCTTTGATTATGACTTCGAGATAGTCTATACTCCTGGAATGGGGAACGTTGTAGCAGATGCTCTCAGTAGAAGATCATGAATTCAGTCTCTAGGAGAGGCGACGGATCAGCTAGTCGCGTTGTTGTTATACATTGTGGATAGAGATGGAGAAGCCTTTCTACAGTCTCTCACAGTCACTCATCCACTACTTCAGTGGGTCAGGGAGGCACCATGTGGGGATATTTACTGTGAGAGATGACGTGCTCAGATATCCTTAGGGCATGCACCTGATGGGTTTTTTGAAGTTTGGGACCACGTCATCCTCTTCTGAGGATGTATTGTGGTACCATTTTCATTACAGTAGGAAGTGATGACAGAGTTTCACACTTCCCCTCCAGCAGTACATCTTTGAGTGGATAAGATGTATCAGGACCTCAAACAAAAGCACTGGAGGTCGGGTATGAAGATGCTGGTTGTAGATTTTGTATCATGGGGCCTCACTGTCAGTATGTGAAGGTGGAGAACGAGGTACCAGCAGGCTTGGTACAGCCCATAGAGGTCCCATAGTGGATGTGAGATGGAATATCCCTGAATTTAGTGATGGGACATCTACATACATCAAGAGGACACAAATCTATCTAGGTGATTGTCGACTGACTAACCAAGTCGGCCCACTTCCTACCGATCAGAGAGAAGGGATCAGTAGAGATCATGGGATGCCACTATGTTTATGAGATCATACAGCTTCATGGTGTTCCATCGACTATCGTCTCTGATCGAGATGCTTGTTTCACTTTCCTGTTGTGGAAGGGGTTATAGGAGGCTTCTGGAATGTAGTTTCACTTGAGCACTGCCTTCCATCCTCAGACGGATGGTTAGACTGATAGGACCATTCAGACTCTCGAGGACATTCTCTGTGAAAGTGTCCTAGACTTTGGTCACAGTTGGGAGGATCACTTACCCTTGGTTGAGTTTTCATACAACAACATCTACCACTCCACCATTGGGATGGCACCTTATGAGGCACCGTACAACCAACCATGCAGATCTACATTGTGATGGAATGACCGCGGGGAGTAAGAACTTGTAGGACCAGTGATGGTGTAGGCTATGAAGGAGAAAGTGCAGATCATCCAGGAGAGGATGACGACTGCATAGAGCAGGCATAAGACCTATGCTGATAGGAGATGGACACCACTAGAGTTTGAGGATGGTGACCACGTCTTTCTATAGGTCTCAACATGACAGGGTCTATGGAGATTTGGCCGAGGTGTCAAGTTATCTCCGCATTTTATCTAGCCGTTAAAGGTCCTCATCATAGTAGGTGTGGTGGCATACCACCTGTCCCTTCCACCTCAGTTGCACCAGGTGCATGACGTCTTCCACGTATCTCAGATGAGTAGATACGTGCACAAACCATCCCACATCATCGACCATAGGGAGATGGTCATCGATGATGAGGCTACCTTCACAGAGGTCCCCTAGGAGATTGAGGATCGACAGGAGTGGGTCCTTTTTGGATAGTCGATTCCTCTGGTGTGCATTCACTGGCAGCATGAAAACCACTAGGAGAGCACATGGGAGCGGGAGGCTCAAATGCGTTCTCAGTACCCACATTTGTTTCCCTAATGTGTGTTGTAGCTTTACGTGGATGTAAAGACCTGAATTTGGGGTAATGTAAAGTCCCATAAATATTAGGGAATTTTTTTTCTTAATTTCATTGAAATTTTACGAGTCTACAGTTTCTGACGGTGCCTGATTCCGAGGCCCAATGTGCCTGGATTAATTTTCTGATGTTTTGTTTGGGTACGTTCAGTAAACATATGTGCAGGGTTTTCTATCTTTCGAACCGATAGTCGGAATTGAAATCCAAGGACACCGATGAAATCGCATCACCGGTATTCACTTAAGGGTACCTTTACCGGAGTTGCAATTTGTACAGGTTGAAAGGTAATTTTGGGAATTCTTTATAAATTTAATAAAAATTATGTGTTGCATAATTTTTGTTACGGGATGGTTATATTCACCAAATAGGAGTTGGAGGTGGATCCCACAACCCACATAACCACCAATGAAAGGATATTGTGTGGTGGGTCCCACATGAACCCAAACCTCTCAACTCCCATTGAAACCCCCCTTTTAATTCCTAAAACCATTCAACTTCCTTCTTTTGAATTTTTACCTTTTCACATCCCTTCATGAATTTGCCAACACATAATATTAATTAATTGATAGAGCAAATTTTTTCAATTAATTAATATTTAATATCATTGTTTTAAACCCACAAAATTGTTCCTCTAAGATGAATTGTTTCATTTTTTTGATAATGGTGTTATTTTGAGCTGAATAGTAAAAATTGGCCATTTTGGATTTTTAACAGTTTTAAATTATTTTGGTAGTTTGGCCATAAAATAACTACACTGATCCAAATTTAAAAATTCTTTCTTTTACAGATTCTACACATCCATGGCTTCATTTAATATATTTGGACTAAAATATGAATCGGCCATATGGAAGCTCAAAAGAAGCTCCCATGTTGGCTCAAGAAAACTGTTTTCAGTTCTACCTAGTTTTGATGTGGGATCCATAACTCATCCACTATGGGCCCAAAACTTGTGAAATTCGGTGGGTGGATGAGAAAGGGGTTTTGGAGCATCTTTTATGAAGGAAGAACTATGTTAATTTGCCATTTATTGGGTCATTAAATCACCCTAATCCGGAGGATTTCGTTTTGGAGAGTCTGACTGGACAGAATAAATGCTCATAGTAAAACGGTCATAACTCTAGGAATACATGTCCAACTCTGCTGCGATTTTGAGGGGACACGGCCAAGGGAATTATTAACAGCATTCAAGAAGGGCTCAACGCGTGAAGATGTCATTTAATGGAGCTACAACGTGTCGACATTCAGGGTAAATATTCTGGCTATAAAAGGAGGAGAGCTCCACCCTCTCAAAGCATCCATTCTCCATCCCATTACTTCTGGGACACCAAGAAGAAGATCTTTTCGGATTTATTTTTTATTTATTTTCGTTTTCATAGTATTTTAATGTCTTATTATTCTTCATTCAACTCGATTACCCTTACCATGGTGGGGTAAACATTTGGAGTGATTGGGGAAGGGGTGGTTTTCTACATTGTAATGCTTGAGTTCTTGGAAGCAATTGAATAAATTTCATTCTTCTTTAAAGTTTTTTTCAATTTCTTATAGCGGATTTTATTATCAAGTTCGATCGTTCTTGAGTATTAATTCCGTTATTTATTTTTTCCTTGGTAAAATAATCAATATCTCCCTCCGCTAATTTCTGGTTTATATACGATGGAATAAACCAGGAATTAGTGGTGAAGTACTCGATGATCGTCAGAACGTGTAAAAGGTGTAGTGAATGTTCTTGATTGATTGGGATAAACAAAACCCGATCGGGTATTGCCCATTTAAATTAAGGATATTCAATACAACTATTTTACACATGGAAGGATAGTTGACCAAACCAATATCTTGGTAAGGTTTTCTCTCACAATAATAATTTCACCAAGGAAGTGAGAGGAAATGATTGTGGAAACTCACTTTAATCAACTAAGATGAAGAGGTTTGAATTAAATTAAACAAGTATAGCATTGTACTTAGGAAACCGACCACGACCTAATCACCCTTTTAATTTTGTAGTTTTTCAATCATTTAAATTTCAAATTTCATTTCACAACATTTTTACACACATTTTAAAGTGACAACCAGTTTTGTGTGCACTCCTCTTCGGGAGACATCTTAGTTCGACCACATTACTAAATTTTAACTTAGGAGATAATTGTTTTGCCACGCCCTATGACAGGCGTGCATCAAACATGGCACTGTTGTCGGGGAGGTAGTGTCGCAATATTTTTGTAAATTTTTGACATTTTTTTTCTTCAAAAAACACAAATAAAATCATTCCATAATGAATTCAAATGATTATTATTCTACACGGAATGACAATTAATCACAGGTTCAAGAAGAAGTCTACACTGAGGAGGCCCTCCAACGAAGAGCTGATGCACTGATGATAATGTTCAAGCAGGTGAAAAGAGGCATAATAACATGGATCTCACCAGAAGATTTGATGGCCATGGTCAATGAACACGAAGTTGACTTAAAAATATTTAAGGCCAAAAAGGAAGTGCCACTGGTCTTCCCGGATTTCACTGAAGACATACATGAAGTTGAATCCAAACTTGAGGTGGAGGAGCATGAATAACTACCTCCATCCAGCGATAATCAACTCCAAGAGGGCCTTTCAAATCAAGAAGAGATTCAAGCTGAACCAACTCACGGAGATGATACATTTTTTAACTCAAATTATTTTAATTTAATTAAAACTAATTTGAGTATAACTCCCAATTTTTTTGAATGTTAAGAATCAGATGACTCATATTATGCCCTAGATGATGAAGAGACAAACGATGATACACCTGTTGAGGAACACCTAGAGCTCCCAGAAGTCATGGAATATCTACTAGAGGAGCCCAATCATAAAGAGATCCAAGTTGCTAAGGCTGTGGAAATAATACAGGAGGTTGAAGCCCCCGTGAAGCTAGCACTGGAAGACAAGATAGTTGCACATGTAGCAACAAATGAGGAGGAGGCTCTGTACTTCATACTACCCCCACCATGAACATTGTACCACATTGCGAAGGGGTGGATCTGTTGTACTCTATCTATAGAGTCCTCCTCAACATGAAAAATGAAATGAAAGCTGGGAAGAGCCACATGTGGTGGTTCAAATCAAAAAAACATCATCCACCATCAGATTGGGGATAACTGATTAGAACTGCCCCCTTGGAGGCAGTCAAAACCTCGGGCCCACTTGGGGGATTAAACCAAGATCTATCCTTATTTTCTCATCCTATTTCTATTTTCAATTATTTTAATATTTTTCTTATGTTATTTTTTTACTTTTTTTTGGTTTTCAAAGAGCAAAACTTAGGATCCAAACTCAACGTTGCATTGCCAATAACCCAGGTTGTACCTCTCCTTCACACTTGCTTGATGTTGTGATTCATTTCAAAATTGGCTTACATGTTAAATCCAATTGAATGCATCGAGGACACTACATCATTTAAGTATGGGGGAGGGAACCTTTGTAGTATGGGATTTTTATTTGATATTTGTTTTCAAAAATAAAAAAAATAAAAAAATAGTGTGTTTATTTTTTAATTTTTGGTGTGTTTCTAAAACTTTTGATCTGAAAAGATTATCAATACCATTTTTTGAAACCCATGTCAATGAGTGAACCAATCTATTTCATGAAACCGAGCATAAATGAATTCTGAAATGAATTTGTTTCAAGTTTAATTTTTTTGGAAATTCATGAAAAGTACACTGATTTTTGAATCTCATGGCATATTTCACTGTCTATATCATTGAAATAACATTCCTGTGAGTATTCTGAACAATTTTTGTCATATTCTTTTCATTCACCTCATTTCATGAGAGAACCAGACCATGCTTGCTTTAACCAGAATTTGATTTATTCCATTCAAAACTTGAGGGTTGCGGTACGTGTGTTTTAAATGACTGAGGTCTTTATTTGGGTTGAAGCCCCCTTTCAAAATAATCCTTTTCATTATGGACCACCTTTACATTTATCCTTCATTTTATCCCCTAGTATCCATGAATTTCTTATTAGTTTAGCCACATTACAAGCCAATTTTCCCTATCATACCTGCTCTTAAGTAAAAATTGCATGATCTAGTTGAACGTAAGAATGGGGGAAGATGTCTTGTGGTGTACTACCTAATTTGGTTATACTTTGGGTGGAAAATAAATTGTGGAAGAGATGTGTATGATGCTGAAAAATTATTCTGTTGAAAGCTGTGCCTTTTCTGGAGCTTTTATGACAAGGGAAGTTGTGCCTTTCTGGAGCTTCCAATGTAAAAAGAAAGCTGTTCATATCTGGAGCATTAAAAAAATCATGTTTGAAAAGATTGAAATGTTTGCTTCTGAGCTGATTGAATGATGATGGAACCTATTTTCAACAAAGGGGATGTGAAGGCGACCATATTTGAGTGAAAATTAGAATCTTGCAATTTTTCTTCAATAAGAGCCAAGTTTTCCTTTTTCAGCCTCAGAATGTTTAACATCTAAATCCTACCAACCAAAAGCCACAGAACAACCCTGAAAAGTCCTCATGAGAAACACAAGTCCTTGACTCACATCGGGTGGAGAAGTAGGAATTTATCAAACCTATGGCGACACTTGTGTGAGTTTGGATGAAAAAAATCCTTGTTCAACATTTACATTTGTGAGATGAGAGAAAATTCATGTGAGGTAGGTGTTTTGTGTGCATGGGATAAGAAATTAAGTAGAAATATATTAAAATCTTAAATGGAGAACTTGAAATAACAGTTTTTGATGAGGAATGATATATTTTTGCTTCTTGAAATTGATTTGATTGATCTCATTGATATGTGTTTTGGATTTGATTTTATTTGATTTTTACTTGTCCAGGAGTCCAAGTGCAAAGTGTGTGGGAATTGATAGAGAAAATATTTTAAATTAATTTATGTTTAATATCATTGTTTTAAACCCACAAAATTTTTCCTCTAAGATGAATTGTTTCATTTTTTCGATAATGGTGTTATTTTGAGCTGAATAGTAAAAATTGGCCATTTTGGATTTTTAACAGTTTTAAATTATTTCGGTAGTTTGGCCATAACATTATCAAAACTGATCCAAATTGAAAAATTATTTCTTTTCTAGATTCTACAAATCTAGGGATTCATTTACTATATTTGGACTAAAATCTGAAGCGGCCATATGGAAGCACAAAAGAAGCTACCAAGTTGGCTCAAGAAAACTGTTTTCAGTTCTGCCTTGTTTTGAGGTTGGATCCATAACTCATCCACTGTGGGCCCAAAGCTTGTGAAACTCTGTGGGTGGACGCCCATGGAGTTTTTGAGAATCTTTTATGAAGGAAGAACCATGTGAATTGGCCGTTTATGGGGCCATTAAATCAACCTAATCCGGAGGATTTCATTTTGGAGTGTCTGACTGGACAGAATAAATGCTCATAGTAAAATGGCCATAACTCTCGGAATACATGTCCAAATCTGCTGAGATTTTGAGGGGACAGGACCAAGGGAATATGAAAAACATTCAAGAAGGGATCAACACGTGAAGATTTTATTTAATGGGGCTACAACATGTCAACATTCGGGGGAATCATTCTGGCTATAAAAGGAGGAGAGCTACACCCTCTCAAAGCATCCATTCTCCATCCCATTTCTTCTGGGACACCAAGAAGAAGATCTTTTCAGCTTAATTTTTTATTTATTTTCATTTTCATAGTATTTTAATGCCTTATTATTCCCCATTCAACTCGATTACCCTTACCATAGTGGGGTAAACATTTGGAGTGATTGGGGAAGGGTTGGTTTTCTACATTGGAATGATTGAGTTCTTGGACGCAATTGAATAAATTTCTTTCTTCTTCAAAGTTGTTTTCAATTTTGTATAGCAGATTTTATTATCATGTTTGATCATTCTTGAATATTAATTCCATTATTAATTTTTGCCTTGGTAAAATAATCAATATCTCTGTCCACTAATTTCTGGTTTATATATGATGGAATAAACTAGGAATTAGTGGTGAAGTACTCGACAATCGTCAGTACGTGTAAAAGGTGTAGTGAATGTTCTTGAATGATTGGGATAAAAAAACCCGATTGGGTATTGCCCATTTAAATTATGGATATTCAATAAAACTATTTTACACATGGATGGAGAGTTGACCAAACCAAGATCTTGGTAAGGTTTTCTTTCACAATAATAATTTCACCAAGGAAGGGAGAGGAAACGATTGTGGAAACTCACTTTAATCAACTAAGAAGAAGAGGGTTGAATTAAATTGAATAAGGATAGAATTGTAATTATGAAACTGACCCCGACCTAATCACCCTTTTAATTTCATAGTTTTTCAATCATTTTAATTTCAAATTTCCTTTCACAACATTTTTACCCCCATTATAAAGTGACAACCAGTTTTGTGTGCACTCTTCTTCGGGAGACATCCTACGTCAACCACATTACTACATTTTAACTTAGGAAATAATAGTTTTTCCACGCCCTATGATAGGCGTGCATCATTAATCCTACTTAATTAATTGAGTTTTGAATTAATTCAAACTTATTTTTCCATCATTAAAAGAAGAGATTACATACTCTTATTTGGGATGGCATAACTTCTGTTGGGAGAACAAAGGAGAGGAGAAGATTTCTTGAGAAGTATTATTCATCCCACGAAGAACATCTCCTCCACTTCTTCAACAGGGGAAAGAAGGTGAGGTGACGCCATGACGAATTCCATTTACCTTTCCCATCCTCTGTGTCAAGGGAGAATACGCCGCCATTACCAACAAAAAACGTTGACGGAATGACATCTTTCATCGACGACGCACGTTTTCTGCGACTACGACAAACGAACAGTGATTCGAGGTAGAGGGTAATGATCAATTTTTGTTTAATAAAATTGTACCTTGTTCATTGTTGAATACCTTGGATTGTCTTCCGACTTTTGATATTTCCTAACGTGGAGGTTCTGGGCAAAACGAACACGGACCGTCGACCCTCCGATGGTTCTTGAATATTTCGGTGGCGGAAACTGGAGGCCGCGATGACTGGAGGTGGCGGCCGCGCACTGGCCACATGGTGGAAACTGCATCCTTCATCCGTAGGCCTCTTGGACGAACCAAAATGGCCGGCCATAGCCAGCTGAGCTAGTGAACCGCAACACCCTCAAGTGCCTCGTGAAGGAGGTGCAGACGACATATGCGGTCCGCCTTCTAGACGAACCAACCAGCTACGGTCGGCAGAGTAGTAGACTTTGGCGACTCTTGGTAAAGCGATGTGGGAAGACCACGGCCCATAGTGCATGTTGCTTTGTAGGGAGAACTGGTCGGCAGCCTACCGGTCGGTCTGGGAAAACCGCGATGCCTCTTGCCTCCACGTTCGGATGAACCGCGACCCACAACCACGGGCCGCTCATGCCCGAAAACCGGCCGGCTTCGGCCAGCCGGGCAGCAAGAAGGGGCGGCACAGCTTGGCCCCACCGGGCAAGCCGGACCGGCCAAAAATCCTGGCCCAGGTCTGCGGGTGTGTCGTGCCCCACCGGGCCGGGCCAACCCCCAGCCGGGTCGGACCCACCAAATAGGGTTAGGCCGACCCGCCGGTCCACTGGGCCTGACGGGCCGGGCTCATTTTGATTAAACGCGAATATCTTCTACATCGCACGTCTGATTGATGCGCTGTCTAAGAAACTGGGATCCTCTCGACGATGAGTTCCATTTTCAATACTCTATGTGAGATTTGGACATATTTGGAAAACGGTCGGGTTTGGAACGAGTGTAATTCCAACCAGGCCCCCTGGAACAGAAAATCCAATAACTCTCATACCGGGCGTCCGATTGACGCGCTGTCAGTCGTGTTGGGTCCCTTTTGATGAAACATAACTTCAAGGTACATAAACTATGGAATTTGTGATATTTTATGTAAAGACCCCATTGCTCGAGGAGCAGACCCTCCCAGAATCAAGATTCCTGTGTGTGGGAACACTAGAGCTGGCTGCGACTGCAATAACTACTGTACTTTTATCCTACGTGGGTTCAGCAACAAAGACTACTGTAATGGGATCCTATGTGGGTTCTACAGTGATGACTACTATACAAGGATCCTACATGGGTTCCATAGTGACGACTACTATACTCGGATCCTTCGTGAGCTCGATAGTGATGATTCTATACTTGGATCCAACGTGGGTTCGACAGCTTAGATGAATCAGTGATTACAACAGATCATCTCTATCGATATACGAAAGATGTATACCTGTGTGAGCTGAGTCATGTATTTCCACCATTATCATCATGTTGTTTTACTTTATATCCTGTGTGGACTGAGCTGTTATTGGGCTCATGAGTTGGAGTCGGACTGTGACCGGTATCTTTGGTATATGTGTATACCTAAGTAGGGTTGGTTGATACTTTATTGTTGCATCTATATTCTTTTGATTATCCTTAGTATATATTGTGAGACCTCACAGGTTTTAGGTTCCCTACTGAGTATCATTTTACTCACCCCAGTACGAGCTATGCCCGCACATCGTTGTGTTGGATGCAGACGACAGACTGCGCTGACAGAGGTCAAGAGTGCCACAAGTGGATGGTACCCGGAGGTTCACCTTGCGATGAGTTGGCACACGGTGAAGACTGATGAACATGGGTGCTGAGGTGGACCATTGTACCTAGCCTTCAGGTAGGAATACCCGAAGGAAGATACAAGATCTTCTCTTTACTTTCAGCTATTTGTCCCTTTACTTGTACTTGTTGTTCAGTTGGGTTTGTATACTGGCCCATTAACTTACCAACACACTCTTTTGTGTTTAGCTTTACTTAGTGTTTACTTCCTGTTGTGTACTCTATTGTTTTTGTTTACTTTCGTAAATTAAATTCCTTCCCAGCTTAGGGATTTGCGCTTTGGTGCTAGTCGGCAGCCCCTGGCCTATGGAAGGCGGGCTTGGGGTAGTCGCGGCACAGACCTTGAGGTTGGGTCATGACATCAAGATATTTAATGTTTCAATTTGAAATGTTTCTTCTAAGAGGATCATAATTAAGAGTTTCAAAATGGTTAGGAATTTCATATCACAATTTTTGTTAATTGGGTAATGTTTCATCTTCATTGTCCTATTAATTATAATATTTTTCTTGTTACATATTTTTATTATATATATATATATTTTTATTTTTTTTGTAATAATTGTTTGGAAACATATTTTTTTATTGGTAAATTAAACATTATAATAATGATTTTTATGGGGGTTTATATCACAATCTCATTTTATTCAAAATAGTTTCACATAAATTTCTATTAAAAGAAAATTATTTTATCATTGTTTAATAAACCCATTAATTTTATTATCCAATAGTTATTAATTATATTTTCAAGTAATAATGCCATTTTACCACTCTTTTGTACATGAAATGATTTAAATATTTTAAAAATAAAATTTTACATCATTTCAATATTTATTCAAAAATCAATTTAAATTGAAAAATAGAATTACAAAAAAACTAAACACCACTTTTAACATTTTTTAAAATATTTATAAAATAACATTTAACCCATTATACTCTATTGAAAAATTCAAATGAATATATTTTTTATTTTCTGAAAAACATAATTTGCAACATTTTTAGTGAAATAGATATGTTCTTTTTGAAATTTATCATTGTGTGAAGTTAACTGACAGCATGATATCAATTTCATTTAAGCATCCATGCCATGTTTATAATGATTTTTTATTTTAAAATATAAATTTCAACTAAATTGATTTTTTAAATATTTTTCAGAATAAAATTTATATTTTCCTCAATAATGTTTTATGGATCTTTTTGTTTCTATTCTATTCATAAATGTGAAAACCCATTTATTATTATACTAATAGGTTATTTATTGATACCATTATCATTTATCCTATACATTTTTATTACTATGTTGACTACGAAAATTATATAAACTCACATCCTTGATGCATTTTACATTTGATTTTCATTCCATAGAATTATTCACTTTCAAATTGATAGAAAAAATTTCCTAAAGTTAGATATCATTTATCATATTTTTTATTATATCCTAAACATATTTCAATCTATATAGACATTGTTCACTTCAACTGTTCTTTAATTAATATGGGAAATATTGATAAAAATTTATAATTTACTAAAAATGGATATTTAGTTGTTAAAAACATTTTTTATGTAATAAATAGATTATTAAATATATAGTTAATAAATTTCAAAGTAATTACATGATTTGGGGACTAGTTAATGAAAAAATAGTGATTCTTCCATAGTATCATGTGAAAATATATGTTTTCCAAAAACACATCATTTTTGAAAACATGTTGTTCTTAACTTTCTAAAGGATATAACTTGATTGTAAAGTCCTTATGAATCGTCTTGAAAAAATTATATGTGTATTTTCCAAGTATGTTTACAAACATATTGAGGTCAGATATTGATGGTAAATTTTTCATGATCATAGGAAACATGACACATAATAATTAAGAATTGAATTCATTTGAAATTATGTTGTTATTTTCCATGGTATTATTTTCTACATGATAATGAATGGATTCATTTAAATCAATTTTTTATTAAGTTACATATGTTCTTAATTATTTACATTTTTATAAAAAATTTACATTAACAGATCATGGTAGTCCTGCAATGTAAATGGAATTAGTGTTATCTAAATTACCAATCCCAAATAGTAATACTTATTTATTCATGATAGGTTCTACTATAGTTATTCCTTATTGATTATTTGAGCTGGCACATATTTTTTCTTTTCAATAGAATTCCATGAAGTATGCTCTATGTTATTTGTAGGGAAATTATTGAAGGAATAAATTTATTATCTAAAGGAAAAAATGTATTCCAATTTTTTTGTTAAAATGTAATGTAATTATTATATATATATATATATATGACAATAAAATTAAACTATTAGGTCCTTTGGGAGGCGATTTCTTGTATGATAATCCAATATACTCATATTGGACACCAAATCTGGGATTCTGGGGTTGGGGTCAATAATATAGGTTTTATAGGTGGGTTTTTGAAATACATGAAAATTAGATATATGAAAATAGGGATTAGGGAACCCAACCCCAAGATAATATTTTAAGACAAGAATAAAAGAACATACTAATGTTTTGGAAAGGTAGATATTATGTTTTTTGTACAAACACATTAATTTTTAAGACAATAGGTGGATGTGGTTCTAGTACATAGGTACACAATGATGAATAATGTCAAATGGTTGTTCTGTTTAGGACTTGGGCTTTATCCATTACATGATAATGAGACATATAGTGAACCATGTTTGATATAGAAGACGGATATTGTTTATATAATACGCAATTACATTACAACCCAATGTGATGGATTTGAATATAAAATGATAATGAATGAACCAGGATAATCTATATTCCATGGTTGGAACAATGATGATATAAAAATATGAGTTATTTTGGTATTTTGATTCAATAATTAAAATTTCAATGTTTTTAACCCATGGTATTTTTGTTATAAATTCAATGAAAAATATATTGATTGTTGTAGATTATATAATCAAATGTGTATTCATTAACATTTTAATAATGGATACCTTAATGGTCTATGAGTTCAATATCAATCATATGTTAATAATTTTATTAAGTAATTTTGAAAAGTATTTGTGATAGAATTTCATAAGTTTATGTATATTTTGGATCAAATTTATGTCAATATAATCCATTGCTTTAGTACTAGTTTCAGAAGAATAGTTAATTAAGGAATAATTCCTTTAAATTTTAGAGACAGGTAAATAATGTTATTAGAAAATTTTAGAGTTAATATGATCATTAATTACATTTTAATAGTTTTCAAATGGAAGGATTCAATTATCACATTGTTAGATGACCTTAACTATACATGAAGTCATTATAAGAAAGGGACTGTAATAAAGTTCCCCTAATTGAGGAAACAAGAAATATTTTTCAAATAATTGACCTAATGTGTTGAATATAATACATAGGTGAAATATAATATCAAAAATATTTCATTATTCTTCATATATTATGTTTTAATTGGAATTATTTCATATATTATAATTTCAATTAACAGTTACCAAGTGGTGTTGAATTTTATAACAATTTTTTTTATTTTGGATTTCTTACCACTTAGTGAACTTAATATTATAACATTCTAGGTGTTATGAATTATTACTATATAATATTTTATTTTAACTTATTTTATGTGTATTTATAGTTGATACACATAATAGATTCACAAGATGATTCTCAAATTATAATTATGATCATTGAAAAGTTTTAATGAACAATCTAATATTATTCAGGAGTGTTTTCACATAAATTATATTAAAGTAAATTATATTATTAGCATTTAATATGAAAATTTAATGTTCATATTCTATGGTTATTAATGAACCTTTTGATGTAATCGTACCATTTTTTACCACTATTAGGTATTTAAATTTTTTGATACATTTTTCTATGAGAATCATACATCATTTCTCTACTCAGTTGGAAATCAATTTTCATCGAAAACAATTTGAAGAAATGTTTCAATATTTATTTTATCAATTTACAAATGAAATATAAAATAAATATTCATGATTTTTTAAAATTTAGAAAATATTTTTATTGAATATTGTAGTATTTTTTTTAATAAGACACAGTACTATTGATTTTTTAGTGAAAAAAATGATATCTTTACCATCACAACATGTACAGAAAAATACACTATAATAACCTTCATTTATATGAATCAATAGTTGAATTCTTATGATGATCAAATTATGTTATTATATATTATTTTTAAAGAATCATATATTCAAAATTTATTTCCCTAATAAACATTTTATTTTACTCAAAAATTTATTTTAAAATAATATTTTTTTATTATAATTCATTAATTACAAAAAACATTATTATTACTATAATAGGAATATATAGTTAAAATCCCTTTTGATACTAAGGATTGACTATTATTATTTTTTCAAAGGAAAGTATTCATATTAACTTTGATCATTCATTTTTCAATCCACTATCTTTTCCTTGAAATATCCCCTTTTCTCTTAATATTAAAATTCAAAAAAAAATCCATTATTAATTAACGTGGTTATATTAATGGAATAACCCAATTTAAATTTTTACACAGATTTTATGAATAATTTTATTTATTAAAAGGGAAATATTGAAAAATATTTATCCATTAATCAGTTTGGATATTAATTGATATGGCCCATAATTTATTATTTATACCAATTATTAGTTGAATTTTGAATGCCTTTGAAACGAACCAAATTCTTTGGGGACCAGTTATTATAATACCGTCGATGCATTTGTTAACAAATGAGTTAAAACAAATTACCCTGACAATCATTATATGGGAAACCAATTCGTTTTAAACAATCTAGCGGATATATCATTAATGTAAGAATCTCATGAATTGTCACAACATCTATATTTTTGGTTTCTAACATGAATTATTTAAACCATCTTTAGAATAGATATTGATATTAAATTGATCACGTGAATATGAAAAATGACATCCAATAATTAATAATTTACTTTATTCAGAATTCATTTCTTATTATAAATGATATTTTCTGTATATTATAGTATATAGAGGAATTTCATTGTCAGCTTATTTATTTATGAAATGTGTTATCTCATATTTATAATTACCTTTTGATTTGTATTAATATTACCATAATAGTAAATATATTTAAATAGAATGTGTTTTAAGTTATTTAAATTCCATTATTTATTATATATATTGAATCATGATATCTTTTTATTTCCTTAATCCTTAATAAGAGTTTGACCACACAATATTTTTTATATTCCATTGGATTCCATGAAATATTCGTATGAGGGATATATATTTATATATATATTGTAGTGGGGATAATTTTTTTTCTCAAAATGGAAAAAATTATATTGTAATATAGGTAGTCATATAAAACATGTATGTGTGTAGTTTAAGAATACTATTAAACTATTAATCCGATTAGGACTTATTTCCTTGTATCTTATTATATTTTAATATTAGTTGGAAATAACTCTGAGCTCCATGTGTTGGGTACACTATGACTTTAACAGTGTGTAATTATATTAAGACCATATGAATGTCTACTAGAATGGTTTTATTTGTTTATGAATTGAATTTATGATCTGTAAGAGTCATAACAAATTATTCCATAATTAATTGAATCATATTGATATGTAATCCATTAATATTTATCTAAATTATGGATTTGGTTATGAAATTTTTCATGTTGAATAACCTCTATGACATGGGTGAATTCATTCAATATTATTACATGGCTTGTTTTTCATAATCAATTCACCAAAATGGATATTTTGGTTGTGTTAAAAAATTTATTATTATAATAAATTTAATATTTTAGTGTTCATTATTTCTTATTATTATTACTTATATTAATGATTTATTGCTACTTTTATTTTCATAGAAAACATTTATAATTTCATTTTGACGTGTTGGATAAATATATTTTACTATTCACACAATTTTTTATGCACATCATCTACTATTTTTATGTGTTTGGGGATATAACATTCACTATTTTTAGTTTTTATCACTAATATCTCATTAAAGATGTTTACTTGAGAATTAGATCATCAAAATTTAGAAAATAAATTATTCATTTATTTTTTTATTTTTTAAAAATATAGGATTAAAATGATTTGAAATAAATTCATGAACTCAAAACAACAAGATACATGATATTTTAAAAAATGTGAAATATTAAAAATATTATTCTACCTAAAAGAATTCATACCACAACAATATTGATTTAAACACACCATGATTAATGTAAGAATTACTTTAGAGGTATGATGTTTTATTTCTTGTAGTGGAGTGAAGATGTTTATTAAGGGACTTAAGAAATATTAAATTAAAAATTATTTAAGATTAGTTTGGGGAAATATTATATTAACTAAAATCAATGGAATTATAAATACAAATTGATTATATTGAAATAGAAATCATTTTAATATAATGGTAATACATTAGAATATCTTATACTATACATGTGTTTATTGGAAACAAATTCATAATATTACAACATCAACCATAATTATAGGTGAAACTCTAATAACAATTAGAATTAGAATGATGATGAATAAAATGATAACTGTCAATAACGTGTAAGAAGTTAATATATTATGATCTTCTTATATAGTATGGTTTAAAAATAATTATTCATAAATAATTATGGGATAATAATATATATAATCTAATTAATTCAAAATACTATTATATTTTAATTGAATCTATGTCTTAATATGTCATTTTAATTCTATTAAAATTGTAGTGATAAATTTGTTTTCATTTTTATTGTCCTAACATTCAATTTTAGAATGGAATTTCAGTATTATTCTATGATTATCATGTTAGTGTTTTAAAAATAAAAATAATATATTTAATTCAAATTTTCAATCTTTTATGGATTTCATGGGTCTCCCATAGCAATAAAATCTAATTATTCAAATTTAATGACGTATTATAACATATAAAATGGGGAATAGTTATCGAAATCAATATAAACAGAATGATATCTGAAACTATATACCAATGATTTATTAGAAAATCGATAACTAAGAAGTATTATTGATTCTTTATCACCTTAAATATAAATTTTTTGGTGATAGGATTAAGAAGGAAATTACTAATAAAATATCCTCAATGTAATACAATTACATTTTCAATGATGATTAGTACATATTTCCTATATGATAAATGAAAATAACTCTTGACTAATGGTAGTAATTTCTATACATTGTGTAAGCGTTAAACATATATCCCCCTATGGATGTTCTCAATTACAATGTTACTGTTAATATAAATTTTTTATTTTGGTATGTTGTCACTATACCATCGTGTTATTCATTGGAAAATATATGTTCATGTAAGTAGAAAAATTATCTCACCCTTAAATTAAATGTTATTTTATTTTATATTTAAATAAAGAGTGAAGTATTCTTTCAAATGAATGAAAAATATCATTAATTATTGTACATTATAAACAATATGGACACATTGGGTCAACATTTTCTAGTATCCTCTTATGGTATTTATATTTTTTAAATCAAAATGGATTTATCAAAGTAAAAAAATTAATGGTGGATAAAACCATTAGATTTTAAAGAGGTGATTTATATTCATAGATAAAATGAAATAGTAACTTTTAGTGAATTGAAATTATATTTAAATAAATTAATATTTTTTATCTATAAGATTTATTTTGATCAAAAAATCAATATAAGGGATCTTAGTTGATGTGTAATTCAATGAAATATTAGGGAATGGTTTAATAGAGAAAGATAACAATGCCAATGGGATGAATGGTTTGGGGGGAGCCTTGTCTAATGAATGATTAATAATGATGAGTCCAAATAAATACTAATAAGATTTGTTGGAGAAATTACGCAAAAATTTTAAAAGGAAACCCCAATGTACATATAACTAAATTATAGGTAAAATGGACAACATCGATGGTCATTAAGAATCATGTGAATGAATCTAATTAAAAATTATATTATTTTGAAATAGTGAAAGTGAAAATGTTTATAATAGGTAATCTATTAATGAGTACAATTTGTGTGTCATATCCTAATAATATTTCCACTATTATTCAATGAAAAGGTATTCATACCCAAATTGAAGAATCTAATGGTAATTACACGAGAGAGTGTTAAGAGCACTATATAATTTTATAAGATGATGGAGAATTTTATTGATACATTTTCATTGTAGAACTGAAATAAATCAAAATATTAATAAAAATAAATGTAGAGTATAATATTAATGAGATTGAATTTTAGGTGACATTGTCATTCCATTCAATAAATCTTTTTAGGGGAAAAAATATCTAACATAAGGAATACAATAGCTTGATAATTGGTTGAACTGTTCTGTAACCTAAGAACAATTATTTTTGAATTTTTTGGAATTATAATAAGGTATAACTTTTAATGTGGATGTTTTATAAATATATATAGTCCAAGAAATTTTTTAGTATATATTGTTCAATTTGTAAACTGTTCATTTAAATTGGAATCGTATACTAGTGAAAACCAGTGTATATAAAAGTATTCACTAAATTTAAATTAGTGATTAAATATTTGGTTACATTATATAGAAACCATATGTAGGGAATAATAATGATGAAAATACTACAAATTAAGAACATGTATACTTCATTGATATGTAAGAGTAATTATTTGATGTATTTATGTTAATGGGAAAAATTAAAAAAGACCAAGGATATTTTTTATTGTATATTAAATATTTAGTAGTTTATAGAAGTGGTATTTTACATAAGGATGTACCATGAATACAAGAAATATTAATATCCCAATGACATAATGGGATGTGGGGATCATAAATACTCAATAATTAAACAACAAGACCAACCCATTTATTGTTTATCTTGAATAGTGGTGTTTACTGTCCAATTAATTGAATATCATGAAGACATTATAATTGGTCTATGATTAGATATTCAGGATTATAAAAGGCTCTTTACTCATTGGATATCATCTCAAAATTAAAAAGTGTATGAAATTGACATTGTTACAGTCAAAAACAGGGAACAAAATTTTTTGATTAATGATTTCATATATATGAAATATTTTAAAAAATATAAAAAATTATAACGTTGGTATTTATGAAAAAAATTAGATATATTGGATTATACAACGAAACAAAAATCCATAATATACAAGATGTTCAATTTGGATAAATCATAATCCAATGAAGAAAAATATAAAAATACCCAAAATATGTGATGCTAATTTTTTTTAAGATGGGACACCATATATATATTCAATATATATTATTGTAGAACATATTAAGTACAATAACAACAAAAATATTGAGTATAATTTCCTATGATAAAATTTTATTAAAATATATTCATAATATTTTGAATATTTAGGATACAAATCAAGAAATTTTATAAAAAATAGTAAAAAATAAAACATAAAAGGAGGTAATGAATAATTTATCAACTATAGAACTCATAATAATATTTCCCTATAAAAAATGTGTACCCTTACAAGATGAGTTTTATTAAATGTATCTTTGGGAGGAGTGACCATGGTCAACACCCAATAAGGTGAAAAAATATACGTGTATTATGTATGTAGGAAATAATAATGTAAAAGTAACTAATATAAAATTTAAATAATATTATGGTCATGTGAATTTAATTTTTATACAATACACACATTCGAGGTGACATGTGTAATGGACTAGGTTTTAAGATCCACTACAATTAAATTACATAATTTTATTATTATAATATTATTATCTAATTGTATAAATGTTTTTAATAATTTTTTATTATTTCAAAAATTTTGAAACTTGATAAGAAAATGGTCCGTAAGATATATGAGACTTAATAAAGATATTCATTTATTTAAATATGGGACATATGATATAAAACACATCATACTATAAAAGACAAGCTACTGATTTTTTTCAAAATAAATGACGTACATTAATTCAATCTGTATAATTAAATAAACAAATATACAAAAAAAATACTAAAATTTTCATGTTTAAGAAAATCACATTGTCCTTTTTATTCTATAGGATCTCAATGAGCCCAAAAATATATATAATGAGGAAAAACACAATTAATGTATATGGAATTATGAAAAATCTATTATATAAAATTGTGTCTTCTATTCTTTTTGTGAGAGTGTAGTGAATGAATAATATAATAATCCAAAATATAAAAATAATATATCTTCATTATAAATATGGTCATTTCAAATATTTTCATTCCAAATTAGATCCTTGAATCTAGTGTCATCAAACATATATCCATGTCATATACTGAAGTCCAATAATATTAACTATTAAATTGAAAATAATATAACTCACAAGGAAATAAAAATTTGATAATGAATCATAATAAATAAATACATAATTTTATGTTAATATTATTAATTTTTTTTAAATATGTTATATGAAGTATATATAAAACAAATATAATAGTTTTAATATAAATTTAGTAGTGAAATTTTATTTTATAATATAATTAATTAATTTCAATGGTGTATTTTGAAACATATTTAAAATAAAATTTTTACTTATTTTTGGTTGTGTATTGCATCACCTCGTCAAAAATAATAACTTGAAAAATATTGATTTTTTATATATTGAATAACATATTAAAATATTTTAATTTTGAAATTGTTATAAAATAATATAAAGAACAATTAATGTTCCAAATATTTTTTTTAAATAAGACTAATTTATATTTAAATTTTCTATAATCATTTATAAAAAAATATTTAATTATTTTAATATATATTATTTAATACTGAATGCATTTTTTGATTTATATTTTCAAAATTCACTTACAATAAAATCATCAAATTTATATATAATTATTTATTTATAGATTAATAGTATCTACAAATTTTATAGGAAATAAAATTATTTTGATCACATAATCAGTATATACAAATTAACATAAATTAAATGAGCCCCTTTACATTAATAAATATGAATTTACAACAGAAATTAATGAACTAAAATTGTTGGTTTTAATTTATAGAACAATATGTGACACATTATAATCTATGTTATATATTTTTTAAATGTTTTTTTAATAATTATACTTTTATATGGATGGAGTATTGTGAGATGAAACCATCGCCACACGAAGACATGGAATAAATAACCCACCCAATAGGATTAAACCTCTTGTCATATGATTCTCGGCATCCCTACTATCCCTATATATCGAAAGACATGAATGAGGTTCAGACTCTTGAATAGTAGTTATGTATTTAATCCTCCTTGTGAATTATTACTATCTCTTTTGTCTCCCCAAAAAAATCACATTGCACAACATATTTTTAGAAAGGGTTTGGCAGCTCATGTCTCAAATTCGGATGGTGTGATCTCGCAAATGTTAAAACACAATAAGATAACTTTCATCTATTGAATCTATCTATCAAATTGTATGAATCCGTAAAAAATTTATTCCCCGATTGACCATCTATGTAAGATCGTGGATTTCAATGAATATAAATGTGTCTCAATTGGGATGGGATTCTACCATATTATATTTAAATTTGTTGATTTGAAAGGCCAAACATAGAGTTTTGGTTCGGTAAACCTCATATGAGGAAAACATCGAATTTATGAATGGAATCAGAAAACCTTCTTTTTTTATATCAAATACACCTTTTCTCAAGTATGGATCAAGATATACGGATTAAATTGGTTTTTATGAAACTCTGAAATTCCATTTGATATTTCCTATGCCATATAAATTCCAATTTGAATTGGCCTAACCACTATGATTTTTTAAATGGCCATTTTCAAAAATTATAGTTTAAATCTATTTAGGATATTATTTTACTAAAACGGTGATTCTATGCACTTCTAATGATGAACTATTCTTGTGAATTGTGAATGAATAATTACCTCTATATTTTGAATTTTCATAATTGATAATACATTGTAGGTCCAACTATCACTCTTGTATTCTAAAAAGGAATGATGAGTAACAATGTAGAATAATATAGAACATAAAATCCTCCCATGTGAATGATAATCAAATGAAAAACACCTAGGTGAACATCAGGTACCTTCGAGATGAATTTATCCTTCTAAAAATGCCTTAGTTGGGATGATTCGGTCTATGTTGAAAACTCCGGGACATATCTCAACTCAGATATCATAACATGAGGAAGAAGATCCTTTAAACACATAATTTGATGGAAGAAAGATAGTCATTTGTGATGATACTAAGGAAAGTTATAATCAATCTAAAAGAGGACATTCATTAAAGGACACTATGTTCAAATGCATTAATGTTAAAGGAATAGAATTAGATATAGAGGATATCCAAATAGAGAGGGAACTCTCAGTTCAAGAAGTGTCTAATAATAGAGATATGCAAGAGATGCATGCTCTAAAATAGATAATGAGTATGATAATTCTAGATGTTCAAATAAAATCACCAAGGGAAAAAACACCCACTACTCAAAATGAGGATGGAGTGATTTTTACTGCCATTCCAAAACACATGAATCAATGGCATCTATGGTCCCTATTTTCTTAGATACTGGAGCTCTGGAGACATGTTTCAATGGTAATCTAAATCAAGGGAAATGTATGTCTCAATATCATAGTACTACAATAAATTATATTAAATGATGGGGAGAAATTATTAAAAATGATGTTGACACTCATGTTTAGATAACTGCTTATAGAGAACCCCCCATCATTACAATTTTTAGGTATGCACATTGGTGCCCTGCCAGGTGACATTGCACCTGCAACCCTAGTCATGAATGAGTTTATTTCTCCTATATAGATTGAATCTACATTTCCCATCCCCATGTATAACGAACTGATTAATATAGAACGATTCAATAGCAAGATAAGGGCCACATATGCAATGCTAATTCTACACCTAAGAAGCCCCCCACCATGCTGACATCATGGAACTTCAATGAAGAAGAGGTGACACATATCACTAGCATGGAGAAGATGGAAAATCCTCAGGCCCTCTTGCCAATGTATAGGTTGATATACATGAAGAACATCTCATATCCTCTTGAGAAGGCACAATGTAATGTTAGAATTTCTAACCCATTTTTTCTCACTACCAATAGTAATGAATTTGGATAAATGAATGATGATACCTCTACATATTTTATAACTCCCATTGTTGCAGAAAGACTTTAAAATGATGATGGTGGCTTGTAGATGTAGGCAAGGATAAGAGGAGGGGACGACACCCCCGTAGCAAAGGTGGTTACCTTTCTTACCACAACATGTGTACCCACACTAGAAAAGGGTAATCATTATAGTTATTTTTTTTATACCACTTGGATATTATTTTTTCTCTCTAATGGATTCATTATTTTCATTCAATAGTGTGGAAATTGTGATTGAATAGTTTAAAATAGATAAATTATACATTTAGAATATTGAAATTAATTTATTTCACTTTTTTACATTCAATGAATGAAATTTTATTTCAAATTATCTAATCCATAGGTTGAATCATATAATATTCACCATTTTATATTCAGTAAAATATGATAAATTACATGATAATAATTAGATACCATGGTGAAAATTGAAATGGGAAAAATGAGTATTATAATAGTTAAATGGGTAAAACTTTTAAAGAAATTATTTATGTTTGTTTTTTCTGTGAGTCTAAAAAATTTTCCTTTACTAATCTATAATTCTTGAATATTGGATCTATTATTCATGATGTTTACATTAAATAATTAAATTGTTTTGAGTGTTCATAGAATTGGCACTCTTTCTAACTTCTAAAAGGGGTTCACATATGCCAAATTCTCCCCAAAACCAAATCCCGTTTATTAAAGACTACAATTTTACAAAATTTATCATAAAAAATACATGTAGTGACAATGTTGTTATACTATTTTATAAGTTCCAGCCCTTTATGTTTCTACCACCAACGCAAAAGATGTAACCTGATATGTTCGGTATATAATTATTATTTTGTCTCACTCATTCATTTTTACTTATATAAATTATTTTTTTATGAAATCTATTTTATTCTTATCAAAAATATAATAGTAGTTTTATTTTTATAATAGAGAATTATTATAATGGCATTTTATTATTTAAATTCCCATCCCTTTTTTCCCAAAATAAGAAAATCCATCAATTTTTTTGTGCATATACTATGGAATCCACATGATATCATGTTTCACTATCCATAAAAACTATAGAAATATAATACTTATATTTAATTTAATAAATAATAATGAAATATAAATAATATTATATATTCTAAAATCATAAAAATATTTAATTATTTCCATAATTCAATGGAATATGAAATCGTCAAACATTCAGACATGAGGATTACAATCTCTATAGGATGATTTATTTACATTTTTCATTTAATATCTACATTATATTGATCTACATGTTAATTAAGATTATGAATAAATATGATTTATATAATTCTTTTTTTATGTCTAATTGTAGAAATAGACAATGACATTATCAATAAACTATGGTGATTAATACAGAAGATTAAAATAGGTGTGACGTGATGAAAATCATAAATTCAAAATATATAATATTTTCAAAGTAAATTCCTAAAATATTAATTTTTATATTATTCTTATATATCTCACAGAAAAATATGTTATTAATAAATTATGCTATTAAAATAATAATAAAAAACTAAATAACTTAATATTCATCAATAATAACGTTATTTTAATGGTTGGGTTTGTTTGAACACCTAAATGAAACATGATATGAATTAATATAATTGATTATTTAACCAAATTAGTACTATAAAAGGATACAATTAATTATATTATGATTTATCTGTGTTACTCAATGGATAAATAATTATTTAAATAATTAATTAAGAGAACAACTTATTTTGGTTAAAAATAATGAATTATTGTATGTTATCAATCTCAACCTATAGTATAAATTCTGAAGTATACAAAAATGAATTCCAAATCATTATAAAGTATTAAATTTACTAAATAATATTATATGTACTAAAATGAATGTGATTAACTTTCGGGGATAATATATCTGTTATTGATATTATGAATCTATTTCCAAATAATACACATTACAGAAAGAAAAAATAAAAAATATGTAATAGATAACTGATGTAAAATTAGACAAAAATCATAAATCAAGTGTTTTGGATTTTATCTATATAGTTATAATTATGAAATATGTCATTAATAATTTAATGTTTGTTGTAAGATACACCACTTTTAGGTGAAATTTTATTGAATAAATTTATATATGAATCACTTAAAAACAGATTAGTCAATGCCTACATGGAGTATGAAAAATAATGGGGGGGGGGAGTTCTAGGAGTTTGGGACATAACATAATGGGAAATCGGTCCATCTTGATCATGTTTCACGGTTTCATCTTGGTTAGGGTAAACATTGAATGCGGGAAATACAAACTATACCCCATTTGACATAGGCAGTTCTCATTATTGGCATGCATTTTTGAAAACTCGAAGGGATTCTATGGTTACCGTGTGACATAGGTCGTTCATGTATAGCGGTTGGGGGAAATTTGGTAGACAATTTTTTAGACTGTGTAGGAAAACCATATTCTCCATTAAAAACTGCAAAATTAATATTTCACCACTTAGGAATTTATGTTCCTTAGTATACATTCTTCTTCATTCTTCATCTCCATCCCAAATGATGAAACAAAACAAAAAAATCATCCCAAGGGTCAATCAAAATTATTTCTAGTATATTTATCATGTTTTTTATAGTGGTTCAAAGATCAGAGTAAATAAATTATATCTCAGACTTCTCTTTTCATGATTTGATGTTCTGGATTCATTAACTTCTTCTGAATCCATAATCCCTTTTTCCCGTTTATCATAGTATGATAATTTTAGGGGTTCATGAATTCATATCTAAGGATATGTTTAAGGGTTTATTCATATTTGATTTTTAGATAGGTGGGGTATAATGTGAATCATATAGTCTTGATGTTCATTTATTCATGTGTGGTTGTGTTATTACGTATTTATTTTTGTGAAATTGATTTCATTAGTGATATTGCATAAAATTGTTGTATAGAATGCTAATGTTTTCCCCAGGGATCCTTTTGTGATATACTGAGGTTTATTATACCGATTTAGGTCCACCCATGGTGTGAGAAAACATTCTCAAGCATGGGAAATTTTATTGTTAATCATAATGATCACTTACATAAAAGTAGAACCCATGATAAATGTGTTGAACAATGTGTGAACATTAAAAAAATAATTGATGTTTTTTCTAGAGGTTTTAATTGGAAAAGGTGATTATTTTTTGATAAAATATATACATGGTTAATGAGAATAATGTGAATGTGTCAAATGACATATATGTTTGATATTGAATATCATCAATGTGATAATGAAAGTGATTTGATAAATTATTGGAAATGGGATAATTTATAGGAATTAATTTATCTATTAAGTGTAAAAATATTCAAAATGGAGATAGTATAACTGTGTCATATGATACAAATGGTAAATGAAAAAATAGGTTAAGTATTTATATTGTGTTTTATGTGAATGAATATTAAATGTGAATATTATGTGGGTAGAATATATGTTGATTGTTGTATGGTGTATATTGTTAATATATAAATATGAATGTGTACGTGGATTTGTAGATGTTGGGTAATGAACGTAAGGATATACTGCCATAGGTGGAGTAAAACTAAGCTTTTAAACCCCAACCTGATAATACATGAGATAGAGAAGGGATCCGAGGCTCTATGCAAAAAACTGTTTCACGTAATGATATTTACTGGACAATGCTTCCAAGATTTGGGTGACATAATTGTTTGTACAGTTGTATTCCCTCTTGAGATAGGTTACATGGCCTATATACATTTACAAGATAATTCACCGGCTCATTCCTGCATGTAAACATTGTGTATGAATAAGTGATTTGAAAAGTGATGAATATGTAATATGTAGTTAATATGGTTAAAGTGAGCATTGTTATAAAATGAAAACCTTGTTTTCATCTATTTAACTTTTCCTTTACGAAATTTTTTTATTCATTATATTTTTATAAATTCTATTTCATAGACCCTATTGGAGATGGAATATATTGTTGTACTGACAAAATACTCAGGTCTATATTGGGTAACCAAGATGATTTCATGGTTCCAGGATGAGACAAGTGAAAATTCCATATTCTAGAGAGTTGACTTTCTTATCATATTTTCATGAATTTTTGTTTTAGTGTTCTATAATTAGATTCTATAACAGTTTTAGGGATGCATCCATTATTTTTTATTTTCGATATCATTCACTATTGGAATTCTAATCATGACATGAAATATATCTCCTTTTTTGTTGTCTGGTACCATGTTTTGGGAAATTATTAGTTATGACATTGTGTTGGTTTTTTTACTTTCTCTATTGTATATTATTGTTATCATCAATTGAATACTCTATAAAATAGTTTATAGTATCCTTACATGTTTTTTTGACTATAGCTGCTAATCGAAAGCCTCTGGCAAACTAGGAGGTGCACTTGAAGTTAAGTGGTGACCCATCATATGGTATCGAAGTAGTGGAAACTGGGTTGTGGATGTTAAAAATTAATATCAGACAGATTATTTACTATTGTTTTACTATTTTTGGATGGTAGATGGGAGATTATTATGTGTGATTTTATATTTATAAGCTTGTTCATGGGTGTATATAACCCTTGTACGAGGGAATACTCAAGTATATAAGGTTGGAATATTTGTTCACGACATGTGTTATTATTGTTTAATGATATTTCACCATTGGTGGATGCACATGTTTTGTTATGTGACCATTTTCTGATCATTTACTCATTGATACAATGATACAAGGGTGTCCATTGATGAATCCTTATAGGCACTATGGGATATTTGTTGAAAACATCATGATAAGATCAATTGATATGTATGTGTATGGAATGATGGGTAGACTTCATTACAATTATTGAAAAACATGAATAAAATGATCTCGAATATAAATTATTCAGTTTGTTAAATAATTATATTGTGAATAAATAGTTCAATAAATAGGAAAAATCGAAAGTTAAACATCAATTAATTTCATGGTTTTAATATGTTGTGAATTGGGAAATTTTCCTCAGATAGAAAGGAATAGTTTTGGAAGTTTAAATGGATTAAGATGGTGTCTAAATAAATACTTGTAACTGTGTAAGGTATTTTACCCAAGATTATCCATGACCCATAATAGTTTTGATCACGGGTAGTATTTTGTTTGTGATGATAACGTCTTTGATATATTATTTGAATCGGGTTGTTTATGTCTAGAAGAGAGCCTTACATTAAATGCAAATTGGAAGATTTATATGATCTGTTTTAAGACATGTGATTGGTATTGTACAATAATTCTACCATGGAAAGGCTTCATAATTGGGAGATGAGAGGATATGACTACAATTAATCCACTAGCAGTGGATTAAAAAAATCCACTGGTCCCTGATAATCATAGAAAGAATATGTTCCGTGAGAAATTCACTCATTTTATTATGATTATCGAAAGGTACCTTAGTTGGGTCATTTTGAGTTTGTTTGAATGGGTGAGAGAGTTTCAATTGTCTCACCCACCATCATTTTCTAGATCGGATGGACCATACACTATAGAGTTCTAAATAGTGTCCATAAAAATTATATTGGATTATTTGGAGACTCTTAAAGAGACAATGGTCAATTTAAAAGCATATATATATTGTGGTTTATATTGAATTTATGGTGGGATATCTTTGTTCAAAATCTGTAGGATGATGGAAATACCTTGTAGGACATAAAGATTTTTTTTGAATCACTAATATTCAAATACATTGATACATTAGTGGGATATAATGATTATTTGTCATGACCCGTCCTCGGGGCCCATGCCGTGACTACCCCAAGCCCACCTTCCATAGGCTAGGGGCTGGCGACTAGCACTAAGGTGTAGATCCTAGTAAAAAGGGAAGTCATTGCCTTTGTAATGTAAACAAGCACCTCAGAGTAAGCATGCGGAAAAAGTAAACACTAAGTAAGAATTGGTACAACAGTAAGTGCGGAAAAGTAATTGGGCCAGTATACAAACCCAAACTGAAAGTAAAGTACAACTCGAAAGGAAAAACAACAACTGAAAAGTAAAAGCCGCTACGCCGAGTTGTCCACTGGAAATCCCACCTGAAGGGTGGGTACATATAGCTCCACTACTCCTCGGGTCCTGACATCCACTCCGAGTATGTCCCGCCTAGTGGTCCACCTCCAGGTACGGTTCTTCTCCACAAGCCCCCACCACGATCAGCGTTGTTCGTCGTCTACAACCAACACAACGTAGTGCGGGCATAGCCCGTGCAGGGGTGAGTATAAGCTACTCAGTAGGGACCCCGAGACCCCCGAAGGTCTCCCAAAATCCACAAAGGATAAACCACAAAGGAAAGATACAATCACAAAGTAACAACCCACACTTCTTAGGTATATGCCCATACATATACCTAAGTCATCAATTCAAGTACGCTCCAACTTCCGAGCCCAGGTACAACCCAGTCCACACAATAAAGTTTACGTATTCCATACTGGAAAGCAAAACGTAATCCACACAGGATTGCACAACACAATCAACACAGGAAAGCAAACATGTCTTATCTCACACAGGTATACTTATTCGAAGACGATAGAGATGATCACTGATCCATCTAAGTCGTCGGACCCACAAAGGATCGATAGGTACTAACCCCCGCAAAGACCCAAACATGATCAGTAAGAAACTAACCCCCACAAAGACCCACATAGGATCGAACCCACACAGGATCTGTAGGCGCTGGATCACACAGAACCACTGAGCACTGGCCCACAAAGGATCGGACCCACACAGGATCGGTAGCACTGATCCACACAGGATCGCTGAGTGCTGAAGTCATTGTCATCGAATCCACTAAGGATCTCTGCACAGTCGTCGTCGCAGTCACAGTAGCAGTCGCAACCAGCTCTAGGGTTCCGGCACACTGCAAGCTCGCTCGGGAGGGTCCGCTCCACGAGCCGAGAGGCTGATACATCAACTGTCACATAGTCCAGAGTTGATGTATCCAAAAGTTCCGTATCGTCAACAGGAACTCAACGCAACAGACGGCGCGTCAATCGGACGCCCGGTCTGAGAGTTATTGGCTTTTTTGTTCCAGGGGCCCGGTTGGTTTTTAAGGCAAAACCAACCCGACCATACTCTACCTGCGTCCAAACCTTAGGCGCATTATGCTAAAAGATCCGTCTCACTAAGAGTAACTCAACCAAGTCGACGACACGTCAATTGGACGTCCGGAACTCAAGATATGAGCGTTTTCGCTCCGAGGGAAAGGTTGGTTTCGTGTACGAACAAACCCGGCCGAACTCAAAGTCTTCCTAAACCTTGAGTGCGATATACCAAAACGTCCGTCTCGTTCTAAGGATCGTTTCTCCACTGAAGGTGCGCCGATCAGAGGTCCGTAGCCCGAGTTATGACCAATTGAACCCAAACGGTCCGAAAACGGGGGTTTCGGGCCCGGACCGACCCGGCCCGAGACCCCCCCGGTCGGCCCGAACCGGGACGACCCACCCTGGGTCTGGTTCGGCCCGGCCCGCCCCGTCTTGGCGTGGTGCGGCCCGGCGCGGCCGATGACCGAGCCGTTTAGGAAAGGGGGGGTGCCTGCCCCCCTTGTTTAACCACGACCCCCCATTTAAGGGGGCCGTTATGGCCAGCCTGCCGGGTGTGTGAACCCCCAGTTGCACACCAGTCCGGCCGGCCCACCCTAGCCGGCCGGTTCCAGCCTCAACGGGACCGGCGACGGTCGGTCCCCTTCTTCGCCGACACCGGCGGCCCAGAACCGGCCACCGGTCACCCTGCTCTGCCGCGGCCCGGAACCGGCCGCGGCTTGGTTCATCCGGCATGGTGCGACGGCACCGCGCCTTTCCACCATGACCCTGCTCTGGCCGTGATGTCTTCAGTTTTCTTTGACGCGGTGCAACGGCATCGCGTCCTCGTTCAACTCCTCGGCTTGGCGCGACGACGTCGCGTAATACTTGTCGTGTGATTCCCGCGTTGTGTGATGGCACCACGCCATTCCGTTCCATCCAAGAAGTTTCAAACATGAATAGAGGAGGGGGGTTTGGCCGTGTATGTGTGGTCCGGCCCCCTCTCGATAATCGTGATCATTTATTCGTTTAACCATGAAGAACGAAAAACTAGAATTCAAGAACGGAAGAGAAATTAAATAAATAAACCCCATCCTCGGTTTCAAGAACAGTGCACGTCAATCGAGCTGCGGAAGACGAGCGTCGTGGAGGTCGGGTGTCGCGGAAAACGAACACTGATTCCATTGACATCGAGGTGCGTCCGAAGAGGAAATGTCGTTGGAGAAGTTCTTCGCGTTCTTCAGTGGAGATGTTTTTCGCTAAGGACGGTGTTCTTCATCGGAGTCCAAGATGTTCTTCACGTTCTTCGTCGAAGTTGAAGAAGAAGAAGACTTCCTAAAACCCTTAGCCATTACCTCCAAAGTCTCCACCACCAGAAAAACTAACCCCAAAATAAAATAATCCTCCGACTTATTATATTAACCCAACATAGGTTTTTGAATTTCAAGAGTTTGAAAATTCAAAACCCACATTTAACTCACTTAAGTTATTAACATAAGATGTTATAAAATTAATGAGGAGATAAGTTAGTAAAACATAAATGGGGGGTTTAAAGTCGATAGGAAAGTGAGGGGTTGGGCTCGTGTGGGTCCCACCCTCCCTTATCCTCTCAAGGTTGTTTATCACATGTGGGTCCCACAACCAAAATCCTTACATAGGATAAAACTACCAAGTGGGAAAAATAAAAAATTGTTAAATTTTTATTTTCAACTACCACAATAATTAATAACTCCCCTCGTGTAAACGCAACTCCGAAACAGGAGTTCCTAAGTAATTATCGGTGTTGCGGTTCCATTGGTTCCCTCAGAATTCAATTCTGGCCACCTCTTACAATGTTAGAAATTCCCGCTCGTTCGTTCACTGAACGTACCAGAGCTAAACTTTGGATAGAAATTCCGGGCACACCGGGCCTCAGAATCAAGTGCCGTCTGAAACCGCATTCTTTTAAAATTCCATATAAAATTAAGAAAAAATTTTCCTTGAATTTTACTGGTCTTTATATTACTCTCACCTCAGGGCTTTACGTCCCCGTAAAGTTACATCGAAAACTAGGGAAACAAAACAGGGTACTGAGAACGCATCTGAGCTTCCTGCTCCCAAATGCTCTCCTGGAGGTTCCCATGCTGCCATCTTATGCGCACTAGAGGAATCGACCGTCCACATAGGACCCACTCCTGTCGATCCTCGATCTCCACTGGGACCTCCGTAAAAGTCTCCCCATCATCGACGTCAGGCTCCCCATGGTCAATGATATGCGTCGGGTCGTGCACGTATCTCCTCAACTGAGATACGTGGAAGACATCGTGCACCCGGTGCAAATGAGGTGGTAGAGCCAGACAATAAGCCACCTCGCCAATCCTGGTGAGGACCTGGAACGGTCCGATGAAGCATGGAGACAACTTTCTGCCTTAGCCAAATCTCCGTAATCCACGTCGAGGTAAGACACGCAAGAAGGCGTGGTCGCCATCCTCGAACTCTAGTGGCCTCCGCCTCCTGTCAGCATAAGACTTCTGCCAGCTCTGAGATATCCTAATCCACTCCTGGATGACCTAGACCTTCGCTGTTGTGGCCCGGACCATCTTTGGTCCCACAAGTGCTGTCTCCCCAGGGTCTGTCCAACACAAAGGAGATCTGCAAGGTCAGCCGTACAATGCCTCTTACGGTGCCATCCCGATGGTGGAGTGGTAGCTGTTGTTGTACGCAAACTCGACCAAGGGTAGGTGGTCCTCCCAGCTACGACCAAAGTCAAGGAAACATGCGCGGAGCATGTCCTTGAGAGTCTGAATGGTCCTCTCCATCTGACCATCCGTCTGAGGGTGAAAGGTTGTGCTCAGACGTAGCTACGTCCCGAACGCCTTCTGCAACCCCTTCCAAAGCCAGGAAGTAAAGCGAGCATCTCGATCGGAGATGATAGATGATGGAACACCGTGAATCCACACAATCTCCTAAATGTAAAGTCATCCCAAGCTCTCTGATGGGTAAGAAGTGATCCAACATGGTGAGTCAGTCGACAATCACCCAAATGGAGTCATGACCTCTAGAAGTGCGTGGAAGTCCAGTCACGAAGTCCATAGATATCCCATCCCACTTCCACTCCAGGACCTCCAAGGGCTGTACCAAGCCTGCTGGTACTTAATGCTCTGCCTTCACCTGCTGGCAGGTGAGGCATCGAGAAACGAACTCTGCCACATCTATCTTCATGCCCAGCCACCAGTGCTGTCTTCTGAGATCCTGGTACATCTTCGCCACTCCAGGATGTACCTCCAAAATAGAAATGTGAAACACTCTCAGCACCTCCTCCCGTAAAGAAACTGGTACCAAGGTACGTCCTTTGAAAAGGACATCGTGCTCTACTTCAAAGGAGAAACCATCAGGTGCCTGTCCTGAGGATATCTATGCACGCTGTGTCTCACAGTCAGCGTCCCCACGATGTGCCTCTCTGGCCCGCTGTATTAGTAGAGGGGTGACTGTGAGAGACTGAAGGAAGGCTGCACTGTCAGTATCCACAAAGGATATCTGAAAGGCGTCTAGCTTCTCTGTCACCTCCTCAAGTAGCTGGATTCCCATCCTCCTGATGAGAGCATCGACTTCCACGTTCCCCTTCCTAGGAGTATAGACTATCTCAAAGTCATAGTCCTTAAGGAACTCAAGCCATCACTGCTGTCTCAAGTTTAGGACCTTCTGAGAGAAGATGTACCCGAGACTCGGATGGTCAGAAAATACTGTAAAGCGCTCTCCCATCAGAAAGTACCGCCATGTCTTCAGAGCGAAGACCACTGCTACTAACTCCAGGTCATGTGTGGCATAGTTCTGTTCATTCGGCCTCAACTGACGTGATCCATAGGCAATCACAGCTCGCTCCTGCATCAGGACATATTCGAGTCCGGTCCCTAATGTATCGCAGTAGACTACGTATCCAACTCCCTCCTTAAGCAACCTCAAGATAGGTGCGCTGGTCAATCTCTGTCTCAGCTCCTGGAAACTCTTCTGACATCTGTCTGACCACACAAAGGGTTTCCCCTTCCACCTTAACATTCTGCAAAGCTGCAAATATTTCTCCTTTTCCGAAAAGGTATATTCCGTCTTATCCCCTAGATGAACCACGTTCCTTGCCTAATACAGTCAATCCCGTCATGATAGTTAATTCATGGCATGGATGACGTCGTAAGGCCTTGACACTGCTACCAAGAGATCCAATCGTTACTCTCGCCTCCAAGGGTTGAGTCACACTATCGGCATCAGTGTGTGGTCACTGGGTCTCCTCCAGAAAGAATCTCGCAAGTGAGGGTCAAGTCAACAGTTTTTTTTACCGGCACCTCTTAGTATTAACAAACAAAAGACAAGAAAGAAAACATCAATATTGCAAGCATCTTTTATTACTTCAAGTAAAAGTACAAAGACACCAGGCAACACAAACAAAGAAGCTAGAGGCATTATGGTCAAGGGCCTCTATGCCTGGAGCTAGTCCCACACATGTCCACCCGCTTCCGAAGGTCCATGATCTTAGGCTTCAGCTGCCTGAAATTGTGCTCTCCCCTGAGGTTGTGGTGGAAATCCTAGTGGTGGTGGTGGTAGAGCCTCAAAACGTCGTCCACCACCTACTGCTCGGCCAGCTCCTCTGCCTCGTCCGCCTGCTCCCTACGGACCGCCACGGTCAAACCTATGCCACTTTCTAGGTGGTTCCTCAACAGTCTGTTGCACCTCTACATGCCAGGTCGGGCAGTCACGAGCCATGTGGCCCTACCCGCCGCATGCATAGCACTTTGTTCCACTCATAAGACTGGTTCTGCTGCGTGTGCCCCGCACCTCCGAGCCAGTATCTTGTAGTCGTCTGCCCATTGGCCTGGCCCGCTTGGACCTCTTCGACATCTGTCTACTGCTGGCTGCAGAAGACTCCACCACGTGTCACCTTGTGGTAGGACTCGCAGCTGGTGTAGACTCAGCAAGAAAACTCTCGATGAGAAGAGCTCGCTCCAATACTCCTACCTGAGTCGAAATGCTGAGGGAGATCAGCGATTCCCTGATCTCATGCCTCAATCCCTGCTCAAAGGTCCAGGCCCAGAAAAATGGATCCCATACCATGTCAGTCGAGTAGCGCGAGAGATCATTAAATCTTGCCGAGTACTAGGCGACCATCATGCTTCCCTACCATAGATGAAGAAGCTCCTGAATGCCCACCGCACGGAGGGTGGCTGGGACGAACTCCGAGCGGAAGAGGCTCTTAAAGTCCGTCCAGTGTAGAGATGCCTCATCGTGCACCTGGAGCATCAAACTCCACCATCGGCCAACTGCCGCGTGCAGTAGACTCGCTGTGAGGATCACCATGAGGATTTCTGGTGTCCTCACTAACCGAAAAACTCTCACCACTGCCTCCAGCCAGTCCTCGGCTGCCTGGGGGTCCGTCTCCCCGCGGATCCTGGGTGGTCGCCGGCACTGGAACTCATGAAGTGCACTGAGGCGACGTGTATCGTCAGCGGCTGGTGCTGGAAGTATCGGTGGCTCAGCGGGTGGAGCTACTGCCTGTGCCACTGCTACCAAAGGGCCCTGCACCGAGGAGTCATTGCTCGGTGGGCTGTCATCCCGTTCGACTCTCGAAAACCCTAGCTGGCTGCCGTCTTGGGGCCATCCTGAAAAGGAATAGGTGCGCCACGGTCAAACAGTATACCTGGTGAGCTGACAAATTGTAATCACAAAGAAAACTTGAAACACAGATGCCATCAATGTTTTTGTGTATTAAGTCGGAAATCAGAAGTCAGGGTTCTGGTGTACGGATACATCGGCCGGCGCACCAACACTGGACTCTCTGGACTAATAACCACACCCAATATGCTAAACAATATTGGTTCACATAGAAAAGATCAGAGTTCGCGGTAGAACCGAACTCCTCTGATATCAATTTGTCACGAACCGTCCTCGGGGCCCGTGACGTGACTACCCCAAGCTCCCCATCCATAGGCCAGGGGCTGGCGACTAGCACTAAGGTGTAAATCCCAGTAAAAAGGGAAGGCATTGCCTTTTTAAAGTAAACAAGCACCTCAGAGTAAGCATGCAGAAAAAGTCAACACTAAGTAAGAACTGGAACAACAGTAAGTGCAGAACACTAATTGAGCCAGTATACAAACACAAACAGATAGTAAAGTACAAATCGAAAGGGAAAATAGCAACTGAAAATTAAAAGACGCTACGCCAAGCTATCCACAGGAAATCCCCCCTGAAGGGTGGGTACAGATATCTCCACTGCTCCCCGGGTCCCGCCATCCGCTCCGAGTATGTCTCGTCTAGTGGTCCACCTCCAGGTACCGTCCTACTCCACAAGCCCCCACCATGATTAGCGTTGTTCGGCGTCTGCAACCAACACAATGTAGTGAGGGCATAGCCCGTGCAGGGGTGAGTATAAGCTACTCAGTAGGGACCCCGAGACCCCCCGAAGGTCTCCCAAAATCCACAAAGGATAAACCACAAAGGAAAGATACAATCACGAAGTAACAACCGACACTGCTTAGGTATATGCCCATACATATACCTAAGTCATCAATTCCAGTACGCTCCAACTTCCGACCCCAGGTACAACCCATTCTACACAGGAAAGTATACGTATTCCACACAAGAAAGAAAAACGTAATCCACACAGGATAGCACAACACAATCCACATAGGAAAGCAAACAGGTTTCAGCTCACACAGGTATACTTCTTCGAAGATGATAGAGATGATCACTGATCCATCTTAGTCATCGGACCCACAAAGGACCGATAGGTACTAACCCCCGCAAAGAACCACATAGGATCAGTAGGAAACTAACCCCCGAAAAGACCCACACAGGATCGGACCCACACAGGATCTGTAGGCGCTGGCTCACACAGAACCGCTGAGCGCTGACCCACAAAGGATCGGACCCACACAGGATCGGTAGCACTGATCCACACAGGATCACTGAGTGCTAATGTCATCGTCGTCGAATCCACTGAGTATCTCTCCACAGTCGTCGTCGTAGTCACAGTAGCAGTCGCAGCCAGCTCTAGGGTTCCCGCACACAGCTAGCTCGCTCGGGAGGGTCTGCTCCACGAGCCCTGAGGCTGATACATCAACTGTCACATTTTCCAGAGTTGATGTAACCAAAAGTTCCTTATCGTCAATAGATACTCAACACAACAGACGGCGCGTCAATCGGACGCCCGGTCTGAGAGTTATTGGCTTTTTCGTTCAAGGGGCCCGGTTGGGTTTTAAGGCAAAACCAACCCGACCATACTCCACCTGCATCCAAACCTCGGACGGAGTATGCTAAAAGATCCGTCTCACTTTGAGTAACTCAACCAAGTCGAAGACACGTCAATCGGCCGTTCGGGACTCATGATATGAGCGTTTTCGCTCCGAGGGCCCGGTTGGTTTCGTGTACGAACGTACCCGGCCAAACTCAAAGTTTTCTTAAAACATGAGTGCGATATAACGAAACGGTCGTCTCGTTCTAAGGATCGTGTCTCCACTGCCGGCGCGTCAATCGGAGTTCCGTAGCCTGAGTTATGGGTAATTGAACCCAAACGGTCCGAAAACGGGGGTTTCGGGCCCGGACCGACCCGGCCCGAGACCCCCCCGGTTGGCCTGAACCGGGTCGACCCACCCCGGGTCTGGTTCGGCCCGGCCCGGCCTGGCCGACGGGCCAGGCGGCCGAAGGCCGAGCCGTTTAGGAAAGGGGGGGGGGCACCTGCCCCCTTGTGTAACTGCGACCCCCCATTTAAGGGGGCCATTTTGGCCAGCCGGCCGGGGGTGTTAACCCCCGGTTGCACACCAGTCTGGCCGGCCCACCCTTGCCGGTCTGTTCCAGCCTCCACGGGATCAGCGACGGCTGGTCCCCTTCTTCGCCGACACCAGCGGTCCGGAACCGGCCGCCGGTCACCCTGCTCCGCCGCAGCCCAGAACCGGCCGCAGCTTGGTTCATTCGGCACGATGCGACGGCACCGTGCCCTTCCACCATGGCGCCGCACCGGCCGCGATGTCTTCAGTTTTCTTCGACGCGGTGCAATGATGTCGCGTCCTCGTTCAACTCCTCGGCGTGGCGCGACGAGGTCGCTTAATACTTGCCGTGTGATTCCCGCATTGTGCGATGGCACCACACCATTCTGTTCCATCCACAATGTTTCAAACATGAATAGAGGAGGGGGGTTCTACCGTGTTTGTTCGGTCTGGCCCCCTCTTGATAATCGTGATCATTTAGTCGTTTATCCACGAAGGACGACAAACTAGAATTCAAGAACGGAAAAGAAATTAAATAAATAAATCCCAACCTCGGGTTCAAGAATGGTGCATGTCAATCGAGCCGCAGAAGACGAGCGTCGTGGAGGCCGGGTGTCGTGGAAAACGAACGTCGATTCTATTGACATCGAGGTGTGTCCGAAGAGGAAACAACATTGGAGAAGTTCTTCGCGTTATTCGGCAGAGATGTTTTTCGCTAAGGACAGTGTTCTTCATCAGAGTACAAGATGTTCTTCACGTTCTTCATCGAAGTTGAAGAAGAAGAAGACTTCCTCAAACCCTTAGCCATTTCCTCCCAAGTCTCCACCACCAGAAAAACTAACCCCAAAATAAAATAATCCTCCGACTTATTTTATTAACCCAACATAGGATTTTGAATTTCAAGAGTTTGAAAATTCAAAACCCACATTTAACTCACTTAAGTTATTAACATAAGATGTTATAAAATTAATTAAGAGATAAGTTAGCAAAACATAAATGGGGGGTTTAGAGAGGATAGGAAAGTTGGGGGTTGGGATCATGTGGGTACCACCCTACCTTATCCTCTCAAGGTTGGTTATCACAAGTGGGTCCCATCCCTAACATCCTTACTTAGGATAAAACTACCAAGTGGGAAAAATAAAAATTGTTAAATTTTTTTTTTCAACTACCACAAAAATTAATAACTCCCCTCGTGTAAAAACAAGTTTGAAACAGGATTTCCTAAGCAATTACCATCGTTGCAGTTACATTGGTGCCCTCAGAATTCGATTCCGGGCACCGTTTCGAAAGTTAGAAATTCTCGCTCGTTCGTTCACTGAACGTACCAGAGCTAAACTTCGGATAGAAATTCGGGCACAACAGGCCTCGGAATCAAGTGCCGTCTGAAACCGCGTTCTTGTAAAATTCCAAAGAAAATTAAGAAATAATTTCCCTTGAATTTTACTTCTCTTTACATTACTCTCACCTCAGGGCTTTACGTCCCCGTAAAGTTACATCAAAAACTAGGGAAACAAAAGAGGGTATTGTGCATGCATCTGAGCCTCCTTCTCCCAAGTGCTCTCCTGGAGGTTCCCATGCTGCCATCTGATGCGCACTAGAGCAATCGACCGTCCACATAGGACCTGCTTCTGTCGATCCTCGATCTCCACTGGGACCTCCTCAAAAGTCGCCCCATCATCGACGTCAAACTCCCCATGGTAAATGATATGCATCGGGTCGTGCACGTATCTCCTCAGCTGAGATACGTGGAAGACATCGTGCACCCGGTGCAACTGAGGTTGTAGAGCTAGACGATAAGCCACCTTGCCAATCCTGGTGAGGACCTGGAACGGTCCGATGAAGCGTGGAGACAACTTTCCTCCTCGGCCAAATCTCCGTAATCCACGTCGAGGTGAGACACGCAAGAAGGCGTGGTTGCCATCCTCGAACTCTAGTGGCCTCTGCCTCCTGTCAGTATAAGACTTCTGCCAGCTTTGAGATGTCCTCATCCACTCCTGGATGACCTGGACCTTCTCTGTCGTGGCCCGGACTATCTCTGGTCCCACAAGTGCTGACTCCCCAGGGTCTGTCCAGCACAGAGGAGATCTGCAAGGTCGGCCGTACAATGCCTCATACGGTGCCATCCCGATGGTGGAGTGGTATCTGTTGTTGTACGCATACTCCACCAAGGGTAGGTGGTCCTCCCAGCTATGACCAAAGTCGGGGACACATGTTCGGAGCATGTCCTCGAGAGTCTGAATGGTCCTCTCTGTCTGACCATCCGTCTGAGGGTGAAAGGTTGTGCTCAGATGTAGCTGTGTCCCGAACTCCTTCTGCAACCCCTTCCATAGCCGGGAAGTAATGCGAGCATCTCGATCGGAGATGATAGATGATGGCACACCGTGAAGCCGCACAATCTCCTGAATGTAAAGTCGTCCCATGCTCTCTGATGGGTAAAAAGTTAGCCGACTTGGTGAGTCGGTCGACAATCACCCAAATGGAGTCGTGACCTCTGGAAGTGCGTGGAAGTCCAGTCACAAAGTCCATAGATATCCCGTCCCACATCCACTCCGGGACCTCCAAGGGCTGTACCAAGCCTACTGGTTCTTAATGCCCTGCCTTCACCTGCTGGAAGGTGAGGCATCGAGAAACGAACTTTTCCACAACCTTCTTCATGCCCGGCCACCAGTGCTTTCGTCTGAGATCATGGTACATTTTCGCCACTCCAGGATGTACGTCCAAAGGATAAATGTGAAACACTCTTAGCACCTCCTCCCGTAAAGCAACTGGTACCAAGGTATGACCTCTGAAAAGGACGTCGTGCTCTGCTCCAAGGGAGAAACCGTCAGGTGCCTGTCCTGAAGATATCTGTGCACGTTGTGTCTAACAGTCAGCATCCCCACGCTGTGCATCTCTGACCCACTGTAGTAGTGGAGGGGTGACTGTGAGAGACTGAAGGAAGGCTAATCCGTCCCTATCAACAAAGGATATCTGCAAGGCGTCTAGCTTCTCTGTCACCTCCTCAAGTAGCTGGATGCCCATCATCCTGCTGAGAGCATCGACTACCACGTTCCCCTTCCCAGGAGTATAGACTATCTCAAAGTCATAGTCCTGGAGTAACTCGAGCCATCGCCACTGTCTCAGGTTTAGGCCCTTCTGAGAGAAGATGTACCTGAGACTCTGATGGTCAGAAAAGATTGTAAAGCGCTCTCCCCTCCGATAGTGTCGCCATGTCTTCAGAGCGAAGACCACTACTACTAACTCTAGGTCATGTGTGGTGTAGTTCTGTTCATGCGGCCTCAACTGACGTGATCCATAGGCAATCACGGCCCACTCCTGCATCAGGACACATTCGAGTCTGGTCCCTGATGCATCATAGTAGACAACATATCCAACTCCCTCCCCAGGCAACCTCAAGATAGGTGCACTAGTCAATCTCTGTCTCAGCTCCTGGAAGCTCTGCTGACATCTGTCTTGCCACACAAAGGGTTTCCCCTTCCTCCTTAACGTTCTGCAAAGCTGCAAAGATTTCTCCTTTGCCGAAAAGGTATATCCTGTCTCATCCCCTGGATGAACCATGTTCCTTTCCTAATATAGTCAATCCCGTCATGATAGTTAATTCGTTGCATGGATGACGTCGTAAGACCTCGATGCTGCTACCAAGAGATCCAATCCTTACTCTCGCCTCCAAGGGTTGAGTCACACTGTCGGCATCAGTGTGTGTTCATTGGGTCTCCTCCAGTAAGAATCTTGCAAGTGAGGGTCAAGTCAACAATATTTTTTACCGACACTTCTTAGAATTAACAATGAAAAGACAAGAAAGCAAACATCACTATTGCAAGAGTCTTTTATTTCTTCAACTGAAAGTACAAGGACACCAGGCAACACAAACAAAGAAGATAGAGGCATTATGGTCAATGGCCTCTATGCCTGGAGCTAGTCCCGCACTTGTCCACCCGCTTCCGGAGGTCCATGATCGTAGGCTTCAGCTGCCTGAAGCTGTGCTCTCCCCTGAGGTCGGGGTGGACCTCTTGGTGGTGGTGGTGGTAGAGCCTCAAATCGTCGTCAACCACCTACTGCTTGGCCAGCTCCTCTGCCTCGTCCGCCTCCTCCCTGCGGACCGCCACGGTCGAATCTCTACCACTGCCTAGGGGGTTCCTCAATAGTATGCTACTCCACTGCATGGCGGGTCAGGCAGTCACGAGCCATGTGGCCCTGCCCGTCGCATGCATAGCACTGTCTTCCACTCGTAAGACTGGTTCTGCTACGTGTGCCCCGCACCTCTGAGCCAGTATCTTGTGGTCGTCTGCCCGTTGGCCTGGCCCGCTTGGACCTCTGCGACATCTGTCTACTGCTAGCTTCAGAAGACTCCACCACGTGTCACCCTGTGGTCGGTCTCGTCGCTGGTGTAGACCTATCAAGAAAACTCTCGATGAGAAGTGCTCGCTCCAATACCCCTGCCTGAGTCAGAATGCTGAGGGAGATCAGTGATGCCCTGATCTCATGCCTCAATCCCTGCTCAATGGTCCGGGCCCAGAAGAATGGGTCCCATACCATGTCGGTTGAGTAGCGCGAGAGATCAGTAAATCTAGCGGAGTACTGTGCTACCGTCATGCTGCCCTGCCGCAAATGAAGAAGCTCCTGAATGCGCACCGCACCGAGTGTGGCTGGGATGAACTCCGAGCGGAAGAGGCTCTCAAAGTCCATCCAGACTAGAGATGCCTCATTGTGCACCTGTAGCATCAAGCTCCACCATCGGCCCGCTTCCGCGTGTAGTAGACTCGCTGCGAGGATCACCATGAGGTCTGCTGGTGTCCTCAATAACCGAAAAACTCTCACCACTGCCTCCAGCTACTCCTCGGCTGCCTGGGGGTCTGTCTCCCCACGAAACCTGGGCGGTCGCTGGCACTGGAACTCTTGCAGTGCACTGAGGTGACATGCATTGTCAGCGGCTGGTGCTGGAAGCATCGGTGGCTCGGCGGGTAGAGCTACCGCCGGTGCCACTGCTGACTAAGGGCCCTGCACCGAGGCCTCATCGCTCGGTGGGCTGTCATCACGCTTGAATGTCGGAACCCTAGCTGGCTGCCATCGTGGGGCCATCCTGAAAAGGAACAGGTGCGCCATGGTCAAACAGTATACCTGGTGAGCTGACACAAAGTAATCACAAAGAAAACTTGAAACACAGATGAAATCCATGTTTTCATGTATTAAGTCGGAAATCAGAAGTCAGGGTCCTGGTGTACGGATACATCGGCCTCCACACCAACACTGGACTCCATGGACTAATAACCACACCCAATATGCTAAACACTATTGCTTCACATAGAAAAGTTCAGAGTTCGCAGTAGAACCGAACTCCTATGATATCAATTTGTCAAGACCCATCCTCGGGGCCCGTGCCGTGACTACCCCATGTCCGCCTTCCATAGGCCAGGGGCTGGCGACTAGAACCAAGGAGTAAATCCTGGTAAAAAGGGAAGGCATTGCCTTTGTAAAGTAAACAAGCACCTCAGAGTAAGCATGCAGAAAAAGTAAACACTATGTAAGAACTGGTACAACAGTAAATGCGGAACAGTAATTGGGCCAGTATACAAACCCAAACTAAAAGTAAAGTACAACTCGAAAGGTAAAATAGCAACTGAAAAGTAAAATCCGCTACACCGAGTTTTCCACTGGAAATCCCACCTGAAGGCTGGGTACAGATAGCTCCACTGCTCCCTTGGTCCCGCCGTCCTCTCCGAGTATGTCCCGCCTAGTGGTCCACCACCAGGTACCGTCCTACTCCACAATCCCCCACCACGATCAACGTTGTTCATCATCTGCAACCAACAAAACGTAGTGCGGGCATAGCCCATGCAGGGTTGAGTATAAGCTACTTAATAGGGACCCCGAGACCCCCGAAGGTCTCCCAAAATCCATAAAGGATAAACCAAAAAGGAAAGATACAATCACGAAGTAACAACCGACACTGCTTAGGTATATGCCCATACATATACCTAAGTCATCAATTCTAGTACGGTCCAACCTCCGAGCCCAAGTACAACCCATTCCACACAGGAAAGTATATGTATTCCACAGAGGAAATAAAAACGTAATCCACACAGGATAACACAACACAATACACACAGGAAAGCAAACAGGTTTCAGCTCACATAGGTATACATCTTAGAAGACGATAGAGATGATCACTGATCCATCTAAGTTGTCAGACCCACAATGGATCGATAGGTACTAACCCCCACAAAGAGCCACATAGGATCAGTAGGAAACTAATCCCCGCAAAGACCCACACAGGATCAGACCCACACAGGATCTGTAGGTGCTGGCTCACACAGAACTGCTGAGCGCTAACCCACAATGGATCAGACCTACACAGGATCGGTAGCACTGATCCACACAGGATCGCTGAGTGCTGAAGTCATCGTCGTCGAATCCACTGAGGATCTTTGCACAGTCATCATCGTAGTCACAATAGCAGTCGCAACCAGCTCTAGGGTTCCCGCACACAGCAAGCTCGCTCGGGAGGGTCCGCTCCACGAGCGGAGAGTCTGATACATCAACTATCACATAGTCCAGAGTTGATGTATCCAAAAGTTCTGTATCGTCAACAGGAACTCAACGCAATAGACGACGCGTCAATGGGACGCCCGGTCTGAGAGTTATTGGCTTTTTAGTTCCAGGGGCCCGGTTGGTTTTTAAGGAAAAACCAACCTGACCGTACTCCACCTACGTCCAAACCTCGGGCGGAGTATTCCAAAAGATCCGTCTCAATAAGAGGAACTCAACCAAGTTGACAGCACGTCAATCGAACGTCCGGAACTCAAGATATGAGCATTTCCGCTCCGAGGGCAGAGTTGGTTTCGTGTACGAACCAACCCGGCCGAACTCAAAGTTTTCTAAAACCTTGAGTGCGATATAAAGAAATGACCGTATCGTTCTAAGGATCGTGTCTCCGCTGATGGCACGTCGATCGGAGGTCCGTAGCCCGATTTATGGACAATTGAACCCAAACGGTCCGAAAACGGGGGTTTCGGTCCCGGACCGACCCGGCACGAGACCCCCCCGGTCGGCCCGAACCTGGTCGACCCGCCCTCGGTACGGGTCGGCCCGGCCCGGCCGAAGGCCGAGCCGTTAAGGAAGGGTGGGGCCTGCCCCCCTTGTGTAACTGCGGCCCCCCATTTAAGGGGGCCGTTTTGGCCTGCCGACAGGGGGTTTGAACCCCCGGTTGCACACCGGTTCGGCCGGCCCACCCTGGCCGGCCGGTTCCAGCCTCCATGGGACCGACGACCACCGGTCCCCTTCTTCGCCGACACCGGCGGCCCGGAACCGGTCGTCGGTCACCCTGCTCCTCTGCGGCCCGGAACCAGACGCGGCTTGGTTCGTCTGGCACGGTGCGACGGCACCACGTCCTTCCACCGCGGCCCCGATCCGGCCGCGATGTCTTCAGTTTTCTTCGACATGGCGCGACGACGTCGCGCCCTCGTTCATCTCCTCTGCGTCGCTCGACGTCGTCGCGTAATACTTGTCGTGTGATTCCTGCGTGGTGAGATGGCACCACGCCATTCTGTTCCATCCACAAAGTATCAAACATGAATAAAGGAGGGGGGTTCAGTCGTGTTTGTGCGGTCCGACCCCCTCTCGATAATTGTGATCATATAGTCGTTTCACCAAAAAGAACGTCAAACTATAATTCAAGAACGGAAAAGAAATTAAATAAATAAACCCCTACCTCTGTTTCAAGAACGGTGCACGTGAATCGAGCAGCGGAAGACGAGCATCGTGGAGGTCAGGTGTCGTGGAAAACGAATGTCGATTCCGTTGACATCGAGGTGCGTCCCAAGAGGAAACGTCGTTGGAGAATTTCTTTGCGTTCTTCGACGGAGATTTTTTTGCTAAGGACGGTGTTCTTCTTCGGAGTCCGAGATGTTCTTCACGTTCTTCGTCGAAGTTGAAGAAGAGGAAGACTTCCTCAAACCCTTAGCCCTTTCCTCCCATGTCTCCACCGCCAGAAAAACTAACCCCAAAATAAAATAATCCTCCCACTTATTTTATTAACCCAACATAGGTTTTTGAATTTCAAGAGTTTGAAAATTCAAAACCAACATTTAACTCACTTAGGTTATTAACATAAGATGTTAGAAAATTAATGAGGAGATAATTTAGAAAAACATAAATGGGGGGGGGGGGGTTTAGAGGGGTTAGGAAAGGGATGGGTTGGGATCGTGTGGGTCCAAACCTACCTTATCCTCTCAGGGTTGGTTATCACAAGTGGGTCCCACCCCTAACATCCTTACGTAGGACAAAACTACCAAGTGGGAAAAATAAAAATTGTTAAATTTTTATTTTCAACTTCCACAAAAATTAATAACTCCCCTCGTGTAAATGCAACTCCGAAATAGAAGTTCCTAAGCAATTACCGGCGTTGCAGTTCCATCAGTGCCCTCAGAATTCGATTCCGGGCACCGCTTCAAAAGTTAGAAATTCCCGCTGGTTCGTTCACTGAACGTACCCGAGCTAAGCTTCAGATAGAAATTCCGAGAACACCAGGCCTCATAATCAAGTGCCATCTGAAACCGCGTTCTTGTTAAATACCAAAGAAAATTATGAAAAAATTTCCCTTGAATTTTAAGGGTCTTTACATTATTAGGTTGATGCAGGGAACAATGTCAGTGATGTATTACATGGTCCACTTCATGGACTAGCAATTCCATATCACTATGTTGGTAGGGGATGAGGCTAATACAAAGTTATATGTTCGAAATGTACTTAGACTTGAACTTCTGTCACATGTGATGATCATCCATTTAAATTAGTTTGTAGAGGTGTTGGATCAGGGTCTTATTTTAGAAGTGAACATATAGAAGGATATAAGAAGTTGGTTTGTAGTTCTAGTTGGATGAACTAGTGGTATTACTTTTGAATGAAAACAACAAGAATTTATGAATCTTATTTAGTGTAGAAGTCAATAGGGTAGTCATAAGGGAGGATCAATCTCTCAAGGTAGTGACTAGGTGTTTCTATAACAATGTTAAAGGTCTAGACACATGCACGTCCAGTTCCGTTAGCCACTAGTGGATTGTTGAGTGTGCAGAAGAATGGGTTATGTGCAAATGTTCTTCAATAACCATTGACATATGAAAATAGAAGGTGGATAATGATGATGCCAATTTATGTAATAAGATAATTTTTACCATATTAGGATGGTTGTAGTAGATCTAATGGTCATACTGGTAGAGCAGAAAGGTGTTGAAATATGGGTTGGGACTATACATATCAGTATTAAAGTGCATCAATATGGATTTAGACTGGGATCTAGCCTAAGGACTAGCCATATTTATTATCTTTATTCTACACAAGAAGTTTGTGTGGTTATAAAATAGACCATTCATGGTATGATCCTCGTAGATTCTATTATTTCAAGTTCTTTATTTGATATAAGTTCCTCAAATTATTTTATTTCTATTCTGTTTTTGGTTATGATAGGCCATGTAATTGAATGTTTTTATGGTTATTACAATTTATACTCAGTTAGGGGTGAAATAATAAAATATCATCCATTGTATGGGGTTTATTCTCAAGGTGGTTTGGTACAAATTATAATTGTAATTTTTTGTACTTGAGATGTCAGGATTTGACCTAGTTTTAGTTATGGACTAACGATTGTTGTACTGAGACCATATTCATTGTTACCGATTCAAGATATCATTCACGGGGTCTAAGGAAGACATTTATGTGCATCAATGTGATGAATATGATTGTGATGTCCATAAAAGGCCAATTTTTCAGTAGATTGGTGAACTCAAAGACCAAAATGCTTATATTATGCGTGATGATGAGGATAAAATCTGCATGTACTTCCTCCGGGTTTGTTTATATTTCATAATGTCTTTCATGAGGAATTCATGGGGTTGTCCTCGGAGAGTGATTTTGAGTTCATGGTAATGTTACTATAGGAGATTAACTAGATTCCATTACTCCATATAGGATGGCTCTGGCATAACTCTATGAACATATTTCTCAATTGGAGGAAGTAGTGAATATAATTTTGAATGATCCTTTTACATCACCTTAGGGATCTCCAATGTTGTTACTTATAATTATTATGGATCATTTCAAATATGTTTCAAATATATGGAACTGAATCACATGATAGTTATGAACTGATACCATCTTCATCAAACAATTGATATTTTGACCAGCTAATGGTACATCAGTTTTGTGCATGATTTATTTGATATTACTGTATATATAGAATCTAGAGAGACCTTTTGATGTATGATGGACTACCTTTGGAAGCAGTTATGGGTTCTAAGTGTTTTTTTGGATATCATTTTGGTTGACCAGTTCTCCAAAATTGTTTATGTTCTTAATAAAATGAATATTTCACCCTTAATAAGATAAGTTATTAGTTTTCCTTTTTGACAAAATATTAGTGTGAACTACGAATCCCGATGAACACGCCAAACATCTTGAAAATGCCCTGATTACACAATAATTGAATAGGATATATTCAATGATATCCATGTTTCATTTCATGATTGACTGATTTCATTTGGGGGATCATGTCATCGTAGAAGAAGGATGAGACATGGGCCAAGAGACATTATAGATTATTGGGACTTGTTAAAATCATTATGATGTACATATTTTTTGGTTATGGATGCCTATTAACAAGGTATTTTTAAAGAAATATCTTGGTTGGTAGAACCATGTTCAGGATTGACCATGAAGGTTGTCTTGTTTGAATGATCTCGGACATGTGATAGTGTTGTCTGGAGTTAAAAAACTTCTTTACTACCACACCAATACTAAACATACCACATCCAGGTAAGGATTACACCTTGTTTTGTGGTGAATCATTTTTTTCGTGGTGAAGTGTTTATGTATGATGATTGGGTTGTGGTGTATCATTCAATATAGTTGGAAAAACATGAAATAAAATTACCCTTCATATGATCTCAACCTAGCTATGGTGTTATATGATTTTATGTATATGCATAATTACTTATTGTTAGAATATATTACTTTGTATACCGATCAAAAAAGACTTCATTACATTTTCTATAAGCATGATCTGAATTTTTTGCTGAAAAATTGGGATGAGTATATGGATCCTTTTATCGTTGAGTTGGATCATATGTTTGGAAGGGGAAGCATTGTTACATATGCTTTGAGTTGGAAGACATAAAATCATGATGATCGCTAATCAATTACATAAGGGAGGACGATGTATTTTTTTAACTGATACACATTTTTAGGTGAAGGGTGTCCAATGGAATATATCCCTAAAATCCTTGGGTGTTTTGTTTGAATTTATGATATAGATCAAATAAAACCTAAACGAGTATAAAAAATACTAGTATAAAAGAAAAATTAAATGAGATGGGGACTTAGCTTTTGGTTGGACCGCTGGAGATGATGAGGTCACATATGTTCATGTACATGTTATTGTGAATATATGATTACGAGAGGAGTTTATGCATGATTTTCATGAATGGATTTGGGGTATATGATAGCAATTTCATAGTTTCTAACTATTTAATTCATGAAATTTAGTAATATATTTAATGAATATGAATTGTGATTGTTATTTTTGTTAAATATGTGTGGTTTGAAAAATTGTATATATAGTTAACAGATGAATAATCACATAAGAATGTCATTATAGTTATGTGGTATTCGAAATTATGATATACATCAATGGATTAGGTTAGGTTAAAGAACTAAACCCCATCACAATAAAGCACAATTTAGAGAAGGGGACCAAGGCTTTATTCCCCTAAAGGTTGAATTTAATGAGACTATCTAGACCCAGGATCCAATGTATATGTGATGTGATTTTTTAAGTAAATTTTCATTCCTAGTGAGAGATGTGACATGACATAAACCATTATGAATGGTAATTGAATGTATCTTTATTTTTTTAAATGATGTGAAATCCCAACCCATGGAACAAGTCATATATATAGATTATGTATTAAAATTTTTAACGTAAAAATTTATAACTAATTTAAAATATTTTATATTGTTTCTACCTTGTCACATTAGTGAATTTTTTTAATTAACTATGTGTTCATAAGAAATATTTTATTAGTAATTTTTGGTGGTGGCCTACTAATTTCTACTCGTACACTTCTATGTCTACCATTGGGTGCCCGATAAGATTACACGGCTGCAGAATATGACAATAGAAATGACCATATTCTTGGGAGTCAACTTGGGAATGGGATATGCATGGATGAATGTTATGCACATTGGGTAAAGGAATGTTTTGTGGATTCTTCCACTAGTTTTGTTTTTGAGTCCTTCAATCTTGAAACTACTACTATGACAAGAAATAATTTTCTTTTAGTTGTACGGTTGTAACCAATTATTTGAAATGGTTATAAACACACATTTTTTATTTATTGTATATTTATTTCATTGTTTATAATTGTTGTCATCTAGGAAATACTCTGATATAAGGGTTATATTATCCCCATGTGTTTATTTATTCCCTGTTGAATAGTTGTTAATCACTGTTTAACAGGGATGCAATTTGAGGTCAAGTGGAGACCCAAATCAGTGAACCTGTTTAGTGAGATTAGGGTTGTCGATATTACATTTTTTATAAGGGAGATTATAAATCATTAAAAAAAGAAGGTAAACAAAGTATATTGTTCATTGAAATTAGATTAATTTCATTGTATTTATATCTTAATGTGAACCATTAAACATGTCATGACCTATCCCCCGGGGCTCGTTCCGTGACTACCCCAAGCCCGCCTTCCAAAGGCCAGGGGCTGGTGACAAGCACCGATATGTGTATCCTTAAAACAGGAAGGTGTTGCCTTTAACCATATACAAAATCATAGAGTATAACACAAAAAAGAGGAAACCAAAAATACTAGAATACAACAAAAGCAATTGTGAAGTAACCTGATATAGTAAAGAGTGCTGAAAATATAGGGGGGCCGGAATACAAGCCCAATTGGAAAATAGTACAATTAAAACTGGAAAAAGTAAAAAAAAAATAGCTGAAAAGTGAAAGGAATCTCCTAGATCATCCACCGTGGATCCTACCCGATGGGTAGGTACATATAACCTCTATAGTAGTACACATCTGACCGTATCCTCCACATCATGCCACGTTGAATGATCGACCTCCGAGTATCATCTAGTCCATACTCCCTCAGTCTCAATCAATGTTGTACGTTTTCAGCACTAGATACAACAACGTTTGGGCAAAGCCCATTCAGGGGTGAGTATATAGATACTTAGTAGGGACCCCAAGACCCCCATAGGTCTCCTATAGTTCCAAAAAGGATATACCACAAAGCATGAAAAAAAGTACACAACCCAAGTCAGCTCACTGCAGGTATCACATTATGTCTAGGATAGAAGGGTTATCACATCATCAAACTCCTTAGTTGTTGGAGAACTCATCTTCTATCGAGTACTGTGAGCATGTCAAGTCACATAGAGCTGCTTCCCACTATCCTTGACCTATTGTGGAACCCATCCCTGATTTTTACCGTGGGCATGCTGGGTCACACAAAGCTTCTTCCCACTATAGGAATGTAGTGTCTCACAGAGTCTCTTATCATCTTGGCCGAACTGAGGTACTCCACTTGTTGAGTATAATTGGTCTGCCTAGTCACACAGATCTTCTCTCCAAGAGGGCATGCTAGGTCACACAGAGCCACATCCCACTGGGCCAATCGTCATGTGGTCTTCTGGTCTCAACTAACCGTAGGGTTTCATCTATAGTATGCTTAGGAGAACCGCTCCTCAAGCCACTCACTGCATCTTGAAATCCATGAAAGTCACCAAAAAGTATATTCTTGGGTAGTGACTATTGCATCTTCAGTCAAAAACCTTGAACTCTTCGTCTGCTGGAGAACTTATCCTCTATCAAGTACAATGAGCCTTCCTGGTCACACAGAGCCACTTCCCACTAATCAAGAACTATAGTGGTACTCATACCTAATTTGTACCATGGTCATTTCAGGTCACATAGAGTCGCTTCCCACTGTGTTCTTGTTGGGTCACACAAAGCTGTTTTCCACCTTGTCCATCGTCAAGCAATCTTTAGGTCTCAGCCATATATAGGGTTCCGTACATAGCGCTCTTGGGAGAACCACTTCTCAATTCATCAGTAGTATTACAACTAGTAAGAAGTCTCACAATGATGTAAACCAACGATATGATTTATCATTAGGGTTCCAAAGCAATTGACAGTGGATCAATCAGACGCTTAGTCTGTGGGTTATTATTATTTTAGTGCCAAGGGCCTGGATTGATTCGGGTGTAATCCAAACAGGTCATACTCTAAGTTTCTCAAAAAAATATCATGGAGAAGGTCAAAAAGACCATATCACTAAAAGTATCCCAACTCCAGAGATAGTTCATCAAATGACCATGATGCTCTCAAAATAAGTTACTCTAAGTGTTTCTGGGCCCGGGTCCGGTTCGACCAGGTCGGACTGACCCGTCACAACCCGGTCTGGGCTAGGCCAAGGAAAACCCAGACCTTTGTGATGCGGTCTGGACCTACCTGGAAAAAAGAGCAGAATGCAAGGGCGGCCTGGGTCGTATAGGGCGGGGCCTTTAATGGGGACCGGGTCTGGTCTGTCTTGGTGGGATTGGCCCGACACGATTCAGCATGGGTCGATCCGGTTCGACCGGGGTCGACCCGGCCTATCTCAGGTCCCACCTGGCCTAGGTCACGCCATTCCACTGGGCCCAGACTGCCCTAGATGGGCCACCGGTCAGGACACTGGGTGGCGGGTTGGTCTGCTGGATCGACCCAACAGTGCATCCAGCCAGGTGGCATTGGCCTCCAAGGACAAATGGACATGATGCATTCGAGTATGGCTGACCAGGCATGGGGTCACGTCAGCGGGTCAACACTGGGGGTGACCCTATATGGTTCCACATGGTGTCATGGGTCCTCCGCACCATGTCTGATTGGTTGTGGGTCCTCCATCGAGATCGCTGCAGGCATACGACCCGTCCACTGGCCACTATTTTGAACGGATGACCTCTACTCCAGATGCGGCCATCACAGGCTGTGGCCCTGCTACCACGTGGGTGCCCCCATCCTCTAATCCACAGCCACCCATGGTGGCGACTGGCCTTCCACCTTGCACGCAGCTATTGTCGTCGTGTGCCGCTTCTATGCCATTATGTGTTGCCTTCGGTGCCGGTGTTGGCGGCATGGTGTTCTTCGGGGCACCGGTCATGCACCGGGGGCCCACATTCTTGAGCTGTTGGCACTTGTAGTTTCCTAGGATTGTGATCTTTGCTGGATAGGTCATGCATCGGGTTTTCGCCAACTTCAGACAAAAGGACGATCACAAACAAAAAATGAATAATGTGGCTCGAGCCTTGTTCGTGTTGGCCCACACCCTCTGCATTAGAGATAATTACGAAAGGGGTTTTGGGGAATAACTCAACTAGATTCAATGATTTGTTTTCAATTCCAGACCCCAATGATAATACACCCCATCCCACATATAAATAAAATAAAAAATAACAGATCAATTTGTTTGTTAGTTGATCAATTCTCATCTTTTTAGAAAAGAAAGGTAGGGATAACCAAAATCTACCCAACCCCCTAACTTGAAAACCATTGAAGTGTGTCTTCTACATGAAGGCAGTTCATGTTCTTCATTCCCAGAACCAGTTCCCAATGACGGCACTCGCACATCATCCTTCTGTTCATGGTTTGGTGCAGCCAGTCACTTCTCACTGGGTTGACCACATCTTCTATGGTTCTGATGTCTTTGCGCTCTTTCCTCACTTTGTTGCATGGTAAATATGTTTCGGTACCTCCCCCCAAGCTCCCTATATATTGGAGAGTGGAGCGTAAGTAATGACGTTTGATTTTAATTATGGATAATTAATTAGGAATATACCTAATTTCCCCAAATGTTGTTGTTACATATATTGGAGGGTCAAGACATTTATTGGCTTGACACATCGTCGGTCCCACGTTACCACTTTTCTGTTTGAGGAATGGAATTAAAATGAAATAATAAATCTATTTTATTTATTCTATAAATCTTATCTTAAAACTATCTTTTTTTATGGACCTACTACAGTCGAAATGATGTCTCTTTAAGAAAATATTGTTACTGTGGATTCAATGGTGCCCTTAGAATTTTAATCCGAGAAATGGTACAAAAGTTATAAAACATTGTTCACGTGTTTGTTGATCATACTCGAAAAAATGTTCGGAAAATTAATAAAAGTCACCCTTGACCCGTGCCAGTCTAGGTTAGGATCTCCCTAAGTGAAAAATGAAAAAAATAACCCAATGGTACTCTCATATTTCCAATCAGAGTAACCGTTTATATGTTAAGGATTTTACAATAAAATAATTGTCATTTATTTATTTTATTTAAGTCCAAAAAAAATCTTTTACTGGTGGCCCACACCAGTCAATGTTTTTATCTACTCAAAGAAATCATACCCTCACGAGTTCAACTATTGTCTCAGATATTTATTCTGAGTAACAGTACATGAGTTATAAGCATTTTAAAAATAAAATCAATTTTATTTAATTATTTTATTTACAATTTTTCCATTTTTTGGTTTTCTCACAGAAGGCATGCACCGAATAAACATATGTCATTCCTAGGGTATAACTACCAATATAAAGGCAACAGTCCCCTTAGATTTCAAATCAAGAAAACCGTTTAAGAGTTATTTTACTTTTTCAGGAATACGGATTATGCCCGTTAATTAATTCTTAACCAAACTTCAACGGATCTTTCCGGGCACACCATGCCTCATAATCGAGCACCATTAGATTTAACAGTCATGAAATAATTCCATATAATTAAAAAAACATACGGAAATTACGGGACAATACATTCTCCCCAACTTAGGGATTTATGTCCCCAAAATCCAAAACATAGACTAAGGAATCAAATGGGGGTACTGAACATGAATATGAACCTCCCACTCCCATGTCCTATCTTGGATGTCCCTGTGCTTCCAGTCAATGTTCACATGAGGAATTTATCGCCTATGGAGGACTCGCTTCTATCAATCCTCCATCTCTATTAGAACCTCTGTAAACATCGTCACATCGTTTAAGACTAGCTCATCATTGTTGATGAAATGAGATGGATCATGCACTTATCTCCTCAACTAGTATACGTGGAACACATCGTGCACCCTCTCCACCTGCAGTGGAAGTGCCAAGCGGTATGACAGCTCACCTATCCTCCGAAGAATCAGAAATGGAATGATAATCCTTGGTGATATCTTATCACCTTGGACAAATATCTTCAATCCTTCGCGAGGTGATACCCGTATGAAGACAAGGTCTCTATCCTCCAATCGTCATAAGACATTTACCAGCTCAGAACAGTTTTAACATACTAAAATGTGAGGCATCATGATACAAAATCCACCACTGCTTCCTTCATCCCGGGCCATCAGTACTGCTGCAGGAGGTCCTGGTACATCTTCACCACTCCAGGATGTACCTTTAAAGGGGAGGTATGTATCCCCCTCAACAACTCCTTCTGATGTGTCACTGGTACCAAGGTGTGTCCTCTGAAGAGGATGATGTGATCCCCACGTACATAAAATCTTTTAGGAGTCTGTCTTGAGGATATCTGATCATGCCGGTCATCATAGTCAATGTGTCATGCTATCCCCCCCTGAATTTTTTGATGAATTGGGTGACTAATAGTCATATAATGGAGGTAGCTACAGCATAATTATCTGTGAAGGATATCTACAGTGCGACTTGCTGCTCTGACGCCTCACTCAGCAGTTATAGACAAAACCTCCTGCTGAGTGCGTCTGTTACCATGTACACCTTACCAGGAGTAAAAAATATCTTAGGGTCATTTTCCTAGATGAATTCTAGACATTGGAGTGGCCTCAGTTCCTTAATGCTCTGATGACACTTCTCAATCCATATGAAAGGCTCCCCCTTCTTCGTCAAAGCTGACAAGGGTTCCTCTACCGTGAAGAAGTCACATAAAAATATCAAGTAGTTCCCAACCAAAGAATATTTCCCCCACCCTTTAGCAATTAATCATGGATACGTATTTTAAAAATATTTCCCCATGATCTTTCACTACTCTTTCGAACTGATAACTCTAAACTCCGACTACCTCAAGCGTATGTCTTTCCGACTTAGGAGTGATTGGATGCACTCACTTATGCATGAGTTTATCCTATGCTGTATGAGATTCTTTTTTCTATGACCATGGAAAATTAAATTTCCATGTTTTTGATAAACCACAACCTTTTTTCATAATACATTCAATCTGATTATGAACTATGGATGTTGAATCCATACCCAAACTAACGTCGTAAGGCCTCGATGCTGCCACCAAGAGGTTCCAACCGAAACTCTCACCTCAGGGGTCAGATCACACCATTGTCGTAAGTGTGATTTTAAAGTCTCCTCCAAATGGTATCACCAGACAGGATGGCCATGTCAACTGTTTAACCGAAAACTATAGGTCTTGGACAAGATTCGTGGAAGGAAGGACTGATTGATACCTATGTATTTTGATACGACATCTAGTCGTAGACACATGTCATACCTCGAATCATTCCTAGAGCCCTTGGATCACAATCCTTGACCACATGCAGCTACTCCCTTCCCCTTTCCTCTGGCTCGTTGGGCCTAGTGTGGTCCACAAAGGTGGTGGTTCTATCATGTTGAAATGTACACCACCTCAAGTTTTTTACCTATCTCTGATTCCAGATCTACTGCCCTGAAAATCCATCTTTCCTTAACACTTCTTCTTCTAAAAACATCTTAAACTCCCAAATACATGATACTAGAGTATGTTTCCTGCTTTATTACTACTAACATTCACTAGATGTATCCGCTCAACCAAAGAACATTCAACCAAAACAGTTCTCTCTAGCACCCTAAAATAAGTTGGAATTCATAGAGGAATAATGATGGATCGTATTTCCTTAAACACACCTCTCGCAGATGTCTGAGCCCAGAACACTGATCATATCATATTCATCGTGTACTAGGAAAGATCAGTACACCATGATGAATACTCAACTATCGACATGTCATCCTGTCGAAGCTGTAGAAGCTCTTGGGAACACTCAGACACCTCCCCAAGCCATTCTGTAATAACCCGTGATTCGGGCTCACCTCCAACCATGAGGGGTATCTGATGCTGAATAAATTTTAAGGCACTAATCCAACAATGGTCTTCTACTAGTACTGCTAGTCATAACTACTGACCAACAGAAAGTGATATAGCTGGCACACTACTCAAAGGTATCATCTCAGGGAACAATACCCATAACGAAGCCTCATCCATATGTGGACCATACTCATTGTAACTCCCTATAAAAGACTAATATCTAAGTTCACCATCTATCCTACTGGTGTCCCAAGTAGGCGAAAATGTATATCCATAGCCTCAAGCCAGTCCTCATATACCTGGGAATCAATCTCGCCTCGAAACCCCGAAGGCCTCTGCTGTTGGAATTCATGCAATGCAATCATTCGGTGTGCATCGTCTGCCATTGTGGTTTTGGGTAACTGCTGCCCAATGGGTGGTGGTGCTGCTGGTACACCACCTGACCGTTACAACACAGAAAGAGGGCCATGCACTGGAGCCTCGTCGATCAGTGTGTCGTCATCGTTTACTATCTTAGGAATCATAGCTGGTTGTCTACATGGAACCAACCTGATAAGGAATAGGTGTTTCATGATAATTACATTATACCTGCTGAACTGACTCAATAAATCACAAGAAAAAATCATAAAACACACACACAATCATTGTTTTTGAGCGATTAATCGGGAATCATAATTCAGGGTTCTGGTGTATGGATACTTCGACCTCCGCACCAATACTGGACTCCCTGAACTGAAAACCTCACTCATAACAATTAACACTATGAAATCTTAGAAATGATTCCCAGTAAATTGGTTGAACTAAACTCCTCTGATAGCACTTTGTCATGACCCGTCCCCTGGGGCCCATTCCATGACTACCCTGAACCTGCCGTATATAGGCTAGGGGCTGGTGAGTAGAACCGAAACGCATATCAATCAAATGGGATGGCTTTTCCATTAATCCGATAAAAACACACCTAGTAGAACACAACAAGAGACAACCACACATACTAGAATAAAACCAAATCAACTCTAAATTAATCTGTTGTAGTAAAGAGTGCTGAAAATAATGGGGTTCTGAAATAAATGTCCAAAAGGAAAAAGTAAAATTAGAACTGGAAAATGTGATAAATAGATGAAAAGTGAAAGTAATCTCTTTGATCATCCACCAAAGATCGTTCATGAAGGGTAGGTATAGATCTCCTCCATAGTACTCCATGTCTGCACCTCTCCTCCAAGTCATGTCACGTTGAATGATCCAACTCTGAGCATCTTCTATTCTTAGCTTCATCATCCTCGATCAAAGTTTTACATCATTTTCACCAGACACAACAAGGTGGGGGTGAAGCCTATTCATGGGTGAGTATAACGATACACATTAGGGACCCCGAGACCCCTGTAGGTCTCCTAGAGTTCCATAAATTAAAAACCACAAAGCATGAGGAAAATGTACACAACATAGGTCACCTCAAACTAGGTATCACATTAGGATAAGGGTAGAAAGGTTATCACATCCTCAAACTCCTCGGCAGCTGGATAAATCATCCTCTATTGAGTACAGTGGGCATTACGGGTCACACAGTGCCTCTTCCAACTAACCGGGAACAGTTGTGGTACCATCCCTGATGGGTAACATGGGCATGCTCGGTCACACAGAGCCGCTTCCCACAGTGGGCATGCTAGGTCACACAGAGCCGCCTCCCACCTTAATCAAAATTAGATACTCCTTATGTCGAGTACCATGGGTCTGTCGGGTCACATAGAGTCGCTCCCCACCGTAAGCTTGCTTGGTCACATAGAGCCACGTTCCACTAGGATAATTTTCATGTCGTCTTCAGGTCTCTTCCAACTGCAGGGTTCCATATGTAGTCGGCATGGGAGAACCACTCCTCAAGCCACTCGCTACATCTTGATATCCCTAGAAGTCACCACAAAATATATTCTGGGGTAGTGAGCGTTGCATCATTAGTCAAAAACCTCGAACTCCTCAGCTGCTAGAGAACTCCTCCTCTATCGAGTACAGTGGGTCTGCTGTGTCACATGGATTCACATCCCACTAAGAGTGAACAGTTGTGGTACTCATCCATAATGGGTACTGTGGGAATGTCGGGTAACACAGATCTTCTTCCCAATGTGGGCTGGTTGGGTAACACATAGCCACTTCCCACCTTGGCCATCATCAAGCAGTGTTTAGGTCTCAGCCAGCTATAGGGTTCCATACATAGCGTGCTTGGGAGAACCGCTTCTCAATCCATTAGTCATATTACACCTGGTAATAAGTCTCACAAGGAAGTAACCCAATGACCTGCCAGGTCATAGGGTTTCCAACTCAATAGAAGGATAATCAATCAGACGCTTGGTCCATGTGTTATTGGAATTTCAGTGTAGAGGGCTTGGTTTGATTCGGTTGTGATCTAACTTGGCCGTACTCCATGTTTCTCCAAAACTCTAATGGAGTTGGTGAAATGGACAGTCTCACTCTAAGGATCCTAACTTTGGAGACGGTTCATCAAAAAAACATCCAGTTCTCAAGATAATTCCCTTTAAGTGTTTCTTGGCCCAGGTTCGCTCAGACCCAGTCAAACCTAATTGGCCTGACCCAGTCGGACCTACATCACCCGACCCAGTATGGGCTGGGACGCAGTGGACTTGCCCTTTTGGGATGAGGTCTGGCACGTCCATCAAAAAGTGAAGGTCTGGAAGGGTAACCGGGTCATATAGTTCGGGGCCCACAAAGGGTCCCCCAACCTGTGCAGTTTGTTGTGTTGATGTGCCGGTTTAGAAGTTAGGGCATGTTTAGTGTAATTAGTCGGTACAGTGTTAGGTTCTAGTTTGCCTCAGTCGGACCGGACCAACTCGGAAAGGAATGGGTCGTTCTAGTTTGACATGGGTCGACCCGAACTAACATGGGTCCGACCTGACTCTGGTCTAGCCGGACCACTTAGCCCGTCCTGACCCACTTGGGTCGCGGGTCGGTCCATGGGACCGACCCCGCCGTTCCACCCGCCTAGCGGAGTAGGACACCAGTGACACCCGAACATGATGCATCCAGGTAGGGATGATGTAGGGTGGTGCCACGTCACCATGTCCACCTTTGGGGTTTGATCCAACGGGGCGCCATGTTGCACCGTGGGTCCTCCGCGTCGTGCTCGAAGGGTCGCGGGTCCTCCACTTAGTGAACTGATGGTGCGCACCCCATCTCCCTGCTGCCATTTCAAACTCGTAGCCTCTTCTCCTACAGTGACAATCGAAGGATGAAACCCTACTACTGCTTGGGAGTGCAGTTGAGGGAGAACTCCTCTTTTCCATCACCACCACTCTGGGTGGTGACCGGTCTTCCGCAGGGCACGTGGTCAATGTCTCCGCGTGCCACTTCCACACCACTGTGTGCTGCTGCTGGCTCTGGTTCCAACGACATGGGGTTTGTCAGGCCGCCGGTTGTGCACCGGTGGCCTGCTTTCATGTGTCACCACTGCTTGCGGTTTTCGGGGATCACAATCTTTGATGGGTAGGTCTTTCTTAGAGTTGTCGCCAACATCAAACAAAATGGCGATCACAAACAAAACAGGAAGAGAGGGGCTCCGAACATGTTCATGTCAGCTCATGCCCTCTGAATTTGAGATAATTACGAAGCGGGTTTTGGTGAAAAGATCAACTAGATTCAATTATTTTTTTCCATTCCGGACCAAAAAAATAATACACACCCTCCCACATAAAATTAAAATTAAAAATAACGGATCAACTTGTTTTTTAGTTGATCCGTTCTCATATCTTTAGAAAATAAATTCATGGATAACCTAAATTAACACAACCCCTACCTCAAAACCCATTGGAAAGCATACGTGAATTGAAGGAAGATGGTGTTCTTCGTTCCCACAACTGATTCCCATGACGACACTCGCACGTCATCCTTCGGTTTTGGTTCGGTGTCGCATGTCACCTCCCGATGGGTCGACCCCATTATCTAAGGGTCCGACATCATGGCACTCCTTCAGCACATCATTGCTTTGTAAAGTTGTTTCGGTACCTCCCCTAATCTCCATATATATAAGAGAGGGGGAGGGTAAGTAACGACGTTTGAATTTAATGGTGGGTCATTAATTAAGAAGCTTCTTATTTTCCCCCAATGTTTTTTATACTTATATTGGAGTGTCATGCCATTTATTAACTTGAAACATCCCATGTCCCACCTTAACGCTTGTCTGTTGGAGGAATAGAATAAAAATAATATAATAAAGTGATTTTATTTATTCTATTAAAGAGTTTCCAAAACAAAAATTTCCCCAAAACTATTGTGGTCGAAGAAAGTTCTACTTTCAGTGAATCTTGGCGATGTGGATTCAATGGTGCCCTTATATTTTTAATCCAAGCAATGGTTAAAATGTTAGAAAATTCCATTTACGTGTTTACAGAACGTACATGATAAAATATACGGAAAAATTAATAAAAGTCTCCCTCGACCAGCGGTGGATGATATTAGGCACTTCCTAAGTGAAACATGCCAAAAAGGACCCAACAGTACTCTCCGATTTCCAATCTGAGATACCGTATAGAATTTATGGATTTTACAATAAAATAATTATCACTTGATTATTTTATTTACGGAGAAGAGATAACTTTTACTAGTGGTCCGCGCTACCCAATATTAGTATCTGCATAAAGAAATCATACTTCCATGAGTTTAGCGGTGGTCTCAGATTTTAAATCTGATTTAATATTCATGTGTTATAAACATTTGAAAAATAATACAGCTTTATTTAATTATAGTTTTTATGGTTATGACATTTTCCTGTTTTCTCACTAGAGGCCTGCATAGACTAAACTTATGTCATTCCTAGGGTATGCATGCCATCCTAAAACCAACGGTGCCCTTAGATTTATGATCTGGGAAACCATTTAAGAGTTATTCCACTTTTTCATGAAAACAGCTTATGCATGTTAACTAATACATAAAAAAACTTCGACTGATCATTCCAGGAAATCCGGGACTCAGAATCGCACTATGTTAAATATTGTGGTCTTGAAATAATTCTATATATTTAATAGTAATATACAAAAATGCAGGGACATTAAAAAATTATTATTCTACTGTGGTTATAATATAATGATCATAGCTTACCATATTCATGGGGTTATTTGACCCAAATAATATACATTCACTAAATGGAAATAAATTAAAATGTAAGTTTACATACACGAGGTTTTTTATAATAATGTAACTCCATCTATAAGGGTTTCATTGAAAATCATATTTTGCAAATCAATATTTTTGACCATTACTTTTATTCAAGAATGCATTATATTTTTCTTTGGATATTTGAGAAGAAAACGATTTTTAAAAAATATGTGCTTTAAATTATTTTCTTCAATTTGAAATGTTAGTTTTCTTGAAGAAATTATTTTGATTATAAATAATGCATATTTTGTAAATAAAAAATTAGTTTAAAATTAAAATTATTATAAAAAAGTTTTATCCTTATGTATGAGATTTTCAAAGTGAGAATTCCATTTTAAAAAATTAATTAATTTATCTTTAAGTCATCTTTTACATGTATATGAGTATATTTTCAATTAAAAGTATTTTGAGCATATTTCATATTTCAAAAAACAATTATATGAGAAAAGTATATTCTTCACAATAAATTCATTAAATTCACTATAAAAATATTTTCTATGTTTTAATGGATATTTTTAAATAAAAAGATTTTTAAAAAGTTGTATGTTTTTAAAGAGATTATGAATTGATTATAATATTTTCCTAATGAAATGTATTAATTTTTTTAATTCTTCTTTTATATGATTTTATGGATTTTTTCAAAATAAAAGTAATTTGAAATATTTTATATTATAGATTGTTCCATTGGATTTAGAAGGGATTATTTCCTGGTAAAAATATTTAAATGTATATTAAAGACAACATTGTATATTTTCAAATATTATTTTTAGTGAAATTCATTTCACCTCTTTTTTTTGAATTTTTTATATTAAAAAAAAGATATTTAAATGAAAAATAATTTCTAGAATAAATTTTCCGATATATTTCTTATTAAAAATAATTTTCCATCTTTGATGAAATCCATTGACATTACATTATCTTTAGTTGAGGTTTTTTCTAATGAATCCATCCTTATTTTTTATCTTGATGGTTTAATATTTAGATGAACATTTATTTTTGAAAACCATTAATTTCCCCCGGTATTCTATGATGAATTGATGAGATAATTTTATAACCCATTTACATTAAATGGGTTATTAGATGATATAATGTATTATTAATATCAAGTTGTTTCATGGAGTCAGTTGTGATAACATTTTTATCAACATTACTAACATCTTGGTGTCATTCTAATTATGTGATGGTGGTTATATTATACCCTAGTACGGTTCCCACATGATAAGAAATTATTGTGGTGCCTATATCTCCATTTAATTCATTGGATAATAATTAATGCTCTATGAGTTTAGTTGTTACAACAAATGTTATCACAATACCATAATGATGGATCATCTGAGGTTATCCATGTCCGATGTAGGTACATTAGTGGTTATCCCAATATTAACATGTTATGAATTCCTTTTTGGATATTGTTGATATTATGTATTCCATTCAAATTGTTTTCCCATAAATCTATGTCTTATACTATTTTTATGATCACGTGGATAATTTTCATTGATTCCATATTTATTTTTGTATTAATATATACAAATAATTGTATCATGGATCGTGTTTATGATCAATAATATGTATGGTATGGGTTTTCAAATGGTATTGTGATGTTCTAATACCATTATGATCACATTATTTTTACAAATCACACATTATACCCTTATTGATCAGAGAGGTTCACCATTTATTACGTATCTTTTACACCATTTAAGAAGAAACATATTATGTATGGAATGTCTATGATTTTTACTAAATGGGAAATTATTTTTGGGGTACATTGATATCTTTTGAGAAGTATAATGATAGTGTATTTATTCACCAAATGTACTATAACTAATTGATTCATTCATACATTTTTAGGTTATGTATCGAATATACCACTATTAGGATGTAATATTTATGAATTATATTTTTTTGTCATTATAAATTGTAATAGATTAATGGGATAAATAGCATTTAAAATTTTGAATGAGAAATGAATAGTAAGATCCATGGGGATATGTATGTGGTTAATAATAAGGTTAATCATATGAATATAAAAATATACTAGATTATTTTTTATGAAAATGGAGAGGGTTTTCCTTGAAATTATGTCCCTATCAAGATACATAAAATGTATGTGGTTTTAGAATAGATGATAGTAATGGTAATAAACATTATGACGGCACATCTGTATTGACTCCATAATTACCTGGTTTATTTAATCATTTAATACTTCCCACCCAGTATGGATGTCCATAGGGTAAAAAATTGGTAATTCACATTATAGTTTGGAACCTTAATGATGCATTTGAATGATAACCCCGAATAAATATACAGTATTGTATACTAAATAAAAGGAATAATTTCTTAGACATCCTATAAGTTATTTTCATAACTATGTTGTCTCCTATTATGATTATTATTTTCCAAAAAAATTCTTTTTTGTTTTATCTAGTGGAAAAAATGAAAAGTAATTGGGAAAAAATTGAATGTGAAAGAAAATATGTTGATGAGAAATAAAATTGGATGATAATGGATGGATTAATATTTTGATTATTCATAATTAGTTATCATGATATAATATTAATGACATTACAATTTCAAAGACCACAAACATAGAAAATATGATATTGAAATATTATTATGAGAGATCTAGAAGTAGAGAGTATTTAATAAATAAGAGGAAATATCTTATACGTAAAAAAATATGTTTGATGAAATCAAGAGAAGGTTTCAATTAAATGTTATGTTGTCTTATTGGTGGAGAATTGGGGGACAAAATATGTTATTTTCAAGTATAATTGAAAATTATTATAAATTAAATAAATTTAAATTCTATTTTACCAAAGGATTCATCAATTAATGAATTTTATAAATTATGAATGGATGTGTATCATACAAATTTATTTCATTAGGGAAAATGTAACAAAGGGGATAAGGCATGAGGTACATATAACAGTTTATTTAGGGTGATGAAGAGACATCAAATTTCATACGAAAGGTAGTATTTATAAAGGATAATATTTTGATGTATAGTTGATATTTTTGAGAAAAGTGGTATTATTGTACGGTTTATGTATTATAATAAAAAAATGACATTAAATAAATAAAGATATATATATAATGATTTTCTTTATAAAAATTTTCACTCATGGATTTATAGAATATTTTGAATTGATGTGATGATGATAAAATGATTTAACTGAGAATTTATAATTTACTATAAAAACAAAATTAATTAAAAATTGACAATTATTAGGTTCATAATGATGAAAAAACCTTTTTAGTTTGGATAAGGATACGATTGATTTGTATAATCTATGTAGGATATTATTGATGACCCTGTAACTGATTAATGATTTCCTAAAAATGTGTTATATGTTAACATTGTTAGAGTAAACAACATCTTTGGAGTTATGGAATATATTAAATAATTTGTTGATTTATTTAAGGAATGAGGAATAATAAATTATTTCATTGATGTTTATATATATTTTGGATAATATCAATCATCAATAGAACATATGACCAAGTTATTCACATTTTTAGTATGTTACGATTAAGATAAAAATATATTTAATTTATGGATTAATGTATGTTTATTTTTGGGATTTCTATTAATTTTCATTATAAAAATTTTATTTTGAAGGGTCACGAGGATAAACTTGTATGGAAGAGATTAACATTAATTTTGGATGAGGTTTTAGAGATTAAATTATTAATACAATATATAAGAATTTATGGTCATTATATTTCATGTTTCAATAATTTTTTACAATGATTACTATAGATTTTAGGAATGAAATATCAATATATTATGGAACTATTGATCTATTACTACGTCAGGTGTAAGAATATAATCTTTATTTGTGGAAATAGATGATAAAGTAAAAATATTTGGAATAACACTCAATAGATGAAGTTTTGTTTAAAGTATAAAGGAACATAATTAAATAGGTATATCGATTCCATTGAAATTATATCAATACAGTGATAGAATCTTATAGATTATATCTTCCACTTGGCCTCTCTAAAGTCCATGATGTGTTACATATTTCTCTCATATGGATATACAATCCTGACCATTCACATGTATTAAACTCATAGGACACACCACGAGAACATGAATATTATTATTTTGAATAACAATTTAGATTCTAGATCATATAGTGAAAATACTTCAAAACAAGACCACCCAACATGTGTATGTTTTTTTGGGAAACCCCCCAGCCTGGGGAAGCATTGACGGAACCTAATGATTTAATGCGGACAATTTTTCCTCATTTGATTATATCATTGTGAAAAATATCATGGGACATATTCATTTTATGTTGGATATAATTTAACACCATTATATTTTATAAAATATTTATCAAAATGTATTTAATTTCACTAATATAATGTGCTACATGGAACACTATATTTTAACCAAACACGCCTTAGTATTAAAATATTATAATTTGATATGATTTTTCACGTATCTATTAAAATGTATGTTGTCAATGAGATTTAAAAAATTATAAAAATATTTGGTCTACACATGTATATAAATATTAGTCATTGGTGACAAATTGTTTTAAAAAGAAAATTAAAAACCATATGAAGATAATAGAATTTGTTTTAAAATAACATAATATTTTTTCACAAAAACCTGTTTAAACTCAAATATTTAATTTCAGAACCTTATGTGTATTTTTTTTATTGAATTTTAAATATAATGTTTTCAATAAAATGATTAGCATTCATCAAATAGTTTTTTCTAGTCATTATATATGAAAAAAATCCAATTATAATAATAGAAACTCTGTTATTCTAAAAACTATTTGTCATTTCTTTTTTACACTAATTTTAACATTAATTTTTTACATGAAAAAAATTTATCTAAAAAATTAATTTAATTTTTTATATATTTATGTAAATATTATCTAATCTTTAATTTTCATGAATTTTTTGAAAATATTTTTTATATAAATATTCAAAATACTAGTTTTTATTAACAACTAATTTTAATGAATTTAAAAGGTTATATTTTGTTAACAAACTAATTTTCAAATAAAAATAGTAATATTATATATTAATCATATAATTTATTTTATATCAATTAATTTCATAATGAATATTGATTAAAAATTATTTTAAATTTTTTGTGATTTTTTGTTTTGAAAACATCTTTACTGTTGCTTATTTTGAATTAATTTTAAATTAAATTCTGAATATTAATGGATGGTGTTTTGAAACATGGATTAAATATTTTTAATTAGATTATTTAAGGTTATATTATTTTTTTAAATTACCTATTAACATAAATGAATATTAACGACATTAAAAAATCACCCCTTATCATTACGGTCAAACCCGGTTTACATTGGCGTTAAACTAAAAATGTAAGGGGTAAAATAACCTAGAATCCTGTTGATCAAGAAATATGTAGCTATATATCAACATTATAACATACCTTCTATAATTACACAACATATATATATTGACCCTCTCTGAACATACATTAACATTACATATATTTTTTAGAATACATAATACATAACACAAATAGATGTGTTATGACCATATACGTTTAATGCATATGGAAATATATAAACATAAAAATGATATATAAATGAGATAGATTATCAACAAATAGATTAATGATGACTAGGTACCATCATAGACACATCAGATATAATACATTTCTTCAAAACATATTGAAAGAAAACATAGAATGTGGAGAGACTAGATTCCCACTAAGTGTAAAAAAGAAGGTACATAAGAATAGATATGAGCATAAGGAAATGAGAACATGGTTATAACATTTGAAGATCATACAATACAAATAAATGATCATAAAAATTAGACATGGTATAAATATTTTCAGATCATATGGCCTGAACCCTAATGGAATCAATATAATAATCAAGAATGAAAAACATTTGAATAAGAAATTGAATTGTTGAAAACACATTAGCATAAAAAGTTATTAAAATATTAGTCATGTAATATATTTCCAGGCCATCATAATACAATGTGTTCACACCTTATTCCATCTTGTTATTCAGGCTTCACTCCCTTTACCATTTTCGTTTTCGAGTGTCACTTCTAATACCACATAAGCATACATAGTCCTATAATAAACCGTGTCCACTCCCTTTCTAAGCAATTTTACCCTCATGAGATATAAATCACTTCCCAATTAATTATAATGAGATATCGTTTCCAAACATATCATAATTAAATCATTCATATATTTCCATTAGCTCAAAAAATCTATCATATCATAATACAAGAAATGAAATGGGTATCATAAACATGTAATCATATCATAACATGAAAAAGTGATGAATTTATTAGAATAATTTAATCAAATCAAAATACATGAAATGAATTATGTTTCGTAATCATATAAAACATTAAATCAAAATGAGTTTCATGAAAATTAATCCATCAAAAAATAAACCATTCAAATCATGAATTTGAAAGAAACAATTGTATCACTACCTTAGAATGATATAAGTAAAAATACTTTATTATTGATGGGAAATAATTTAAAATGACCATTACCATTGTATCAAGATTAAAATATACTTCATTCTCTAATTTTTTTGGAAACAAAAAACGTTATTTTGGGAACATTTTCATTTGAAAATGTTTTCCTTAAAAATAGATTTCGAAACAGATACTGGAATCATTAAAGACTATAAAAAAATTTACATTCATATTCCCTTGAAAGTTATCTGAAAATATTATCTTAAGAACACTAATTTTAATATTTGAAACATGATTTTGAATAAAACATTCTTTCTCTCTAAAAGAAAAATGAGGCACGATTTTAAAAAAAAATTATTGGTTTTTTGAAGTACTAATGCATGGATAATTGAAATAATACATGAGTATCTACTGACTAAAAAGAGGATAAGAATATTCAGCGGTGTCACTCAAAGAAGCATCATAAAATTCCTTAAATTAATTTATCATCATAAACAATCCTGATAAACTATGAGATTGTTGAAATCAACATGTACCACATAGCAAATTATAATGATAATCATGATTTACAAAATTTAATTAGAAAAAGAAAAAAATATCATTAAAATAAGGAGACTAATTATATAACATGTAAAATTATAGTTTATAAACCTCATAAAGGAATATTATTTCCTTAGAAAGCATATGTATCAAATTAAAAAAATTGATACACACCTACCTTATTGATTTGGTAATTTTGGAATTGTAAAATCCCATAAAATAGATATCATAAAATCTATATGTATAATGAAATAAATTTTTATATGAATAATATAATACAAACATGGATCGTATAAACACCATACAATTAAAACTAGTGGTTAATAATGAATATGTGTAATAGAAATAAAAGTGAAGTTATAAATCCCATGTCTAATATATTAAAACTCATCACAATTTTTATGAAATCATCTATAACAAGTTAATGTTTATTATAAATATATTATAAATCCAATTTTAGAGACCTATCCTTAAACCATGCATAATAATTATTTTTATCTGCAATTTTCTTTATTTCACATTGAGTAACTTTTCAGGTTTAGAGTTTTTATGAATTAGGCCATAACTATTACATTACATCTCCAAAATAACAATTTAGACACTTAAACTCTATCTAAAATTTTCACAATAATAAAACACTTTAAATGAAACAATATTTTTGTTATTAATATAAATATTCTTGGACTTTTCCATTCTTTTAAACATTCATATACCCTGTGATAAAACATTAGAAAACCTGGGATGAGCATAAAATTTATAGTAAGGAATATAAAATAATGAATAAAACCATTTGTCCATAAATATTTAAATAACAAGAAAATATTTTCACAAAAGCATACATTTCACCCATAAAACAAAAACTACATATCTTATATCATGTAATTATAATATTAAAAAATTAATTATTAGAAATCATAAAACATAAAGATAACATGTGGGATCCATATAATAATTACATTTTAATTTTCAAAATTACATAGGGAGTAAAATTCATTGTTTCATTAGGAATACCCATCATAGTATATTCATTAAATCTCATAAGAGAAACATTATTTTTTTACTCTGTTACATTAACCGAGGAATTGGTGGGAGATCACAGGGTCACCGACCTATGGGTTATCACAGGACCACCCTTATTTTTATAAAGTTCCCAAGAACCATAACATAATCATTACAAATAAACCAATAATAATGGAAAAATAACATTTCATTTTTTAAATCACATTTCATCTCTACAAGCCACACAATCATCAATGAAAACAAATTTTTTTAAAATAATATTTAATCATGTTATGAAAACATTAACAAAAATAAGAAACCTAAATTTCAGAAATTCCATTCATGGTATATATATATAAAACAACATTTAATTTATTAAGATAATCAATCCCATTTTAAAAAACAATTAAATCATATTAAAATATGAATATTTAATAAAATTATACCATACCACATTGAATCTTTTAAATGGAATTTAAAAATTAAAACATTCATGTCCATATTAATATGTCCTTAGGATCTGTTTGAAAAAATGTACATGAAAGGGAATTATCTCAAAGATTTAGTCTTTAAAACATATAAAATGATGTATTAGATAAAGTACGTTGCAATTTTGAACATTTAACTTATACACTACATGGATTTAGAACATTATAATGGACATTAAATATGATGAGTATAGATATTACATAGATTACTATTGTAAAAGGGGATGTATAAACACTTTACTATGAAGTGAAGTTGCATATCATCGTGACATGACTCAATGAAAAGAGATTGAGATGTAGTCCCTTACCTTGAAACTGACATGCCTAGTTCGTTCCATAAGATTCATTATAATAAATGTATTATAATTTATCCTAGAATTAAAACCTTTTTAATGTTTATTATTCATTTTATATCTCTTATTACCATGGTATATCAGTTAGTTAATTCATTTAGTTTATATTTGATGTTTTGTCAATGTTCGGTACATGAGTCAAAAATGAACTTGTTTTGATGTTAATTATCCAAGGGATTCATAGTCCATTTTCTCAAAAATATTATTCATGATTTAAATATCATATATATCCAGTATATATGTATTTATAATTTTCCATGGAATTTTTAGATACGAAATGGAATGCACCATTCATGGAGATGGTAGGTTTTATGTACTCATGAATGCTAATTCCATTTCATTTCCATATTAAAAGAACAAAAAAAACGATAAATAGGAATATTATAATTTCATTATAAATTATATGTAATATATGTTATATAATTTTATTTACTTAATCCAATATACATTTCATTTATGGATTGAATTAATCATTTCAATTTCAAGGGGTGGAAGTCAAAACTTCCTCAAATGAAATTGTCATATTAAAACATTATGGTAAGAATAAATTAATGTTTTAAATAAAAATTATAGAATAATAGAAAAAAATATAATATATATCACATATAAATAGAGTTCAATCATAATGTACACAATCAAAGGTGGTAGAAGAAAATTGAACAACCAATGTTTCGTGAGGTAGTAGTTTCCCTTACAAAGAAATAGTATGTACGTATCCATTAGATAGAGATATGTGTAAGTATAGTTTAGATCCATCTCATAAAAACATCCCTGTATATTGAGGATACTATTCTCGTTATGTAATCATATAATAAAATTATCATAGGTAGTGAATATATAAAATAATGGAATAGAACATTAGAGAAGACGCTTCCTCTAAATAGGTAACTCCATTTGTTTTGTGCTGATATTCTTTTTAGAACTACCTTTATCCTAAGTTAAGGATTATAGGGAGGAAGAAGTGATTTTTGTGGAATATTTGAGTAGATTATAGATTATTCAATAGGATTGAGGGTTTTGAGTAAGTGGGTAGAGGTGGTGACCTTTTATAATAGAGAGGAGAATCACATTTAGAATGTGAGGAAATAAAAATTTATTATAAATTTTTTTTCGGTTTCTAGTATCCAAAAATTCATTATTATCAAATATAATATTATTTTGTGACGTATCCCTATCATTTAATTATAATTAGACATGTTTTGAATACTATTTAACTAAATATTTGTGGTTTAATGTTCATTTTTCCCTTTTTAATCATGCCATGATATCTTATTATTTACACAGTTTGGGTTAATTTAATTACCATAATGTGTAAAATGACTCACAAAACTGTTATTTATGAAACATTTGAAAATATCATAACCATTTTCCAAAATATTATATTATTTGGAATTTTAAAACATTTAATAAATTATATTATATTTTTAGTTATCAATAATGTCAATTTTGACATTATTCATACATGACTTTTTCAAAAAAAAAACATAACAACATGATTAATTCGAACAAATACGTTAATTAAATTTTCACATGTCATAGTATTTTTTAAAATTCGTCGATGAGATATATTATATCATTTAATATTTATTTTAATATTTATAAGATCATTTATTTAATATATATCTGAATAAAATAGTTATTATATCACTGTTCTGTCAATATTTATGGTAATCATTTAATCACATAAAATTTAAAAGAAATTCCCATTATGTATATATATTTTATTTATATTTATCAATAATGTTTAAGTTTTATGTTTCATAAATTTTATAAATATAGTAAAATTATTTTTCTTATAATATATAAGAGAGTGGCATGTTGTCACTTACTTTTATTTTAATAACAATTATATCACTATTATGGTAAATGTATATTAAATGATCCTATTCCAACACATATGTGATATTGGCCAAATTTTATTCATCCAATAGGATTTATGATGGTGCTATTGGAATTTTATTATACTTATCATATTGTTTTTACCCTAATTAACCTTTTTTACCTTTTAATATGGTAAATAAAAATTATCAAAGTTACTATTCATAATATCCAAAAATAAAAGTACCCTATTTAAGTAATTTTTACCATATGATTAAAAATATGGTATCAATTTATTCAATTTAAAGACACAAAATATATATTAATTAATTTAAATTTATTCTTTTCGTCAAAACCACAAATCTTGTTTTTAGAAGTAAAACTAATCAAAAGATTAACATTGTTTATAACCAATTTAAATTTGAAATTACTTATAATGAACATAATTGGATTAAATAATAAAATCATAATCAAAATAAACTATAAAACTAATTATATTTATAATATAAATACCCAAATAAATTTGATGAAAATACAATTTTGAATTTAAATATAGTATTTATTTCTATTCACAATAATATGATTTGTATTAGAAAAATACAAAAATGTTACCAAATGTACTTTTTTTGACCTTTAGATAGATAAAAAGGATATTTTATCAAATTGACCATATAAATGTGAGAAAAATGGATTTTTATTAAATTTTCCCATTAATAGGAAGTAAAACTTGCATTAAAAATATTATATAACATTAGGCTTATCATTAAATTCATTCTCATTTTAAGCTTGCATAATTAATTGGATAAATGTAAAAAAATTAATGAATATGTAAAATAATAATATAGTAAATTTTTTCAATATTTTCAGTACAATGACTTGTCATTAACTTCCATTTAAAATAATTATATTATTATATTATTATTTTCTAGTAAAAGTAAACATTGTGTGAAACGTAAGCTTTCAGAGAAAAAAATAGTAATGTATCGAGTGTGATATTATAAAAAGTATCCCCTTTAACATAAAATTAATATCATATACAAAGATATTATTAAGTATGAAAATTTATTATTATATAAATACCCAGGGTGTTACATCATTCGCCCTATTCGATATTGTAGCATCATTATATTAAAATTAGTCTATGTAACTTCATTGAAAATACCAAATCATAAAAAAGGCTAATATAAAATCTACATTAAAATTTATATAGTGAAGCACAATGTTCTCCTTATATAACACAAACAAGGGATCCATGTAAAAAAACATTGATATAGAAGAGAAAACTAACCATCATGTTCTCATGGAGAGTGGGGAAAAACATGATCCATAGAATGTTAACAACATGAAAAAAATAATCACATGATGGGTTAAATGGATATTGATTTCCCAATATAAAAATTCAATGTAATTTCTTATGTTTTAATATGCTTTTTATAATGATGATGGATTTTTTATGAGTGGGAATAAGAATTTATATTAACATACTTATATGTCATGTCGGGTTTCATGCATTAATAAATATCTACCACAAACAAATATATTCTCTAATCGATGAGTCTTCAAGAAGTCTTGGTCCCATATAATGTATTTGAATAAAAAACTATAGAATCACGTAATTTAAAAAATATGAAGCAAATATTTCCCTTGTTTTTGGAAATTTACTAATCTAAAAATGGATAGTACAAGAAAAAATAGTCCTCCAAAATGAATAATCACTTATAAGGTTAAGGAATATTATTACTCTTCATAATTAAATATAAAAATCCCCATAATGTTCAACATATACAATTCAACAAATAATTTTTCATACAATTCCTTAAAAATAATAATCCAAATTAAGATTGAAACCCAAAATTAAGAATGATTTCATCACATTATTTTGGAAGGTAAATAATAACATTTATCTCTGAATAACATCAACCACTCTTAATGTCTCATAGGAAAATTAGTTGACAATTCACATTTTCTCCATGATAAGTATATCATTTCCATAAATAACCCAAAATTTTATTATCCATAATAAAATTAGAGATTCTTCAAAAACATAACTCAACCATTACTCCTCAAATAAAATATCACAATGTTCTTTTTTCATTTGGAAAATAATGTTCACAAAATAAAAAATGTGATCCGAAATAACATTTTAATGTAAATAATGAAATCATTTCCTTATTATAAGGATATCCATTTTATAAATCATAAGATCCCAAAATCACGTTTCTTATGATCCATATAATCATTTAACATAAAAAATAATTCATTATTACCCAGTACATCATATAGTCTAGGGCTAGGTGATGTACCCTGATCAACTGTCGTTTGTGGGTTTTATTCCCATGTCCTTGAGTGACACGATAGGTTTTCACCAATCTTTTGTGTTTCTCCTTTTTATATAACTCAAAAATAACACAACATGTTATAACCTCAATGATTTTTTTATGACTCCAATTTTCATTTAAAGTAATAATGACCTTAACATGTTAATTCATGAAGTATTATATATATTGAATTTTCTTTATTTTAACTCCATATGATAAAATAAAATTATACTCAATTAAAATAACATCATACATTTATCATGGTGTTCACATGATTTTTTCATCGTCTTGTCCACATAAATAGAAAGTCCATGCATCTCAACAATGATTTAGGGATCCCTCAAAATAATTTTCTTCTATTATCCATGTAAACCTTGTACATCATGGGTTATATAGATGTTCAATGAAAATTAGTTTCCAAATTTATTCATATATGACATTAATTTCTAAAATTTTCATAAAATATGATTTTTATAAAACAGTCAAACATAGTTTTAGTTGAAACTTTAAATAATTATTCCTTATAAAATTCTATAAGTATGTGATGAAATAAAATATTTTAAAATCAAATATATTTAGGTTTCATAGGGGTCTCCTTCTTCAGTAACTTTTTTCAAATCAAAATATGCTTCAAAAAATTGTGATAAGGTAAAATATATGAAAATTCGTTAATGATATTTATCTTACTCAAAAATATGAGAATATTGAGAAAATGATATTTTTTTAAATACACAAAACGATCCATGATGGTGTCAAGGTACTATAGAGGTGTTTTAAATCTCAAAATAAAGTACTTTGAAGTGAGTTTTATGTTAAAAAAGATTCATCTTCATAAAAACATGACTTTTCAATAATTATTTCATGAAAGCCATCAAGAAGAGATTGGAATGTGGTTTAAAAACCCCAGCTTTACTTTTTAACATACATTCTGTGATCTGAAAAACATAATAAACATGGATTTATCTATAAGAATAGTCATAGAGAATTACCATGTGTTTTTAAAGAACTCATAATCCCAAAAGTTTTCTAAACCAATAACTGATACCAACTATATGGCATCGACCTTAAACCGTATATAATCAGGAATTTATTTTCATTCAAATTGAGTATATATTTAAGTTTATTGTTTTAGATAATTATGCTGTATCAATGAAATTATATCTCAATTATTACAAAGTATAAACTTCTACTCTATCAAAATTTTCTTCAATAATAAAATTCCTCAAATAAAAAAGAATTATATTGTTATATAAAATATTCATGAATTATTATTTTCTCTTATACATCCTTATACCCTATGAAAAACATTTAAATATCATGGTATGATCATAAAAATCTTAGTATGGAATATTAAATAAGGAATAAATCTGTTAGTCCATGAATATTTAAATAATAAGAAAACATTTTCAAAAAATCAAACTTTTCACCCATAAAACATAAAAAATTTAGCTTACATAATGTAATAATAAGAATCATTCAAAAATTCATTGAAATCATAAAACATAAATGTAAATTGTGGACTCAATATCATACTTAAATTATAGTATTCACAGCTTCATAATGAGTAACCATCATTGTTACATTTGGAAAATTAGTCACATTATATTCCCTAAATATCTAAGGGGATAATTTATATTTTACCTCCATAACATTAACCATTGTGTTGGAGATCTATCACGAGCTCACCCGCAATTGTTTTATCATGGTACCACCTGTATTCTTAAGTTATTCCCATGAACCAAAATATAAGCATAACACCTAATCCAATCATAAAGGAAAAATAACATTTCCACTTTGAAATCACATTTCCTCATTACAATACGTTCAATCATAAATCGAATAATATTATTTTAAAATATAATTTTAAACATATAATGAAAATATCAATACATAATTACAATATAAAATCATGAAATTCTAGTCAATATGTATATATATAAAACATTCCAAATATTGAAATAATTAATCCCATTTTAAAACACAATTAATTCATTTTAAAAGTAGAATTTTGAATAAATGTGTACCATAATACATTTAATATTTTAAAGAAATTTATAAATATAGACATTATTTTCCATATGAATAAGTCAATAATTTCATTTTGAATACATGTATATTAATGGGAAGGACTTGGAAGATTGAATAATTAAAACATTTAAAATGATGTTTTAGAAAAAGTGTAATTTACAATTTGGAATATTTAAATTAACTCCAAAAATACTGTTGAACATTTTAAAAGATAATAAATATCACAATTATATATATAATAGGGATATTTAATGTACAAGTGGTTGAATATACACTTTATAAATAAGTATAGGTGCATATCATCAACAAATTTCTCAATGAAAGCAGAATGAGACGAAGTCCCTTACATTGAATTAGGCATGTCTTGTTCGTTCATTAATTTCATGAATAATAAAAATAGGTTAATTTTCACATTATTTATATCCTTTATAAGTATACTTACTCATTTTATATCAATTTTTACTTTTTTATAGAAATTAGTTATTTATTTGATAGCATATCCGATATTTTGTGGATGTTTTGTACTTGGTTAAAAATAATCTTTTTTTGATGAAAATAATCCGTGTGTTCATAAGCCTATTATATATTTAATGTTATAACTGATTTAAGTATCATATATATCAAGTATATATGTATTTATAATAGGGCATGAAATTTGTAGATAAGTAATGAAAAACACTGTTCAGGTTGATGGTAGGTCGTACATACGCATGAACGCTACATTGATTTCTTTTTTATTAATGGAATGAATAGTAAATGATACATATGTATATTATAATTCCATAATTATATATATTTTATAAATTTTATATAAGTTAATTTACCCTTTCCATTGAACATTCCATGTATGGAATGAATGAGTAATATCACAATAAGGGGGCGACAGTCCTCACTTCGACAAATGAATTTATCATTTTTACACATTATGGAATTCTGAATGATATTTTTTATATAATAATTATATAAGAATAGAGTAAAATTAAATATAATATATATCCTATATAAATATATTTCCATCATAAATACCACCATTAGAGGATGATGGAGAAAATAATTCAATAATCGTTTTCGGAGACAATAGTTAGCTGTAAACAGAAATAATATGTTCTTATCGATTACATATAGATGTGTGTAAGTGTAGTTATAATCATTATCATAAAAAACTAGTTTATTTATGATTATATTTTTAATGTAATCATATAATATTAATTGAATAATTAGTGAATAAAGAAAATAAAGGAAATGAACTTTAGAGAAGAAAAGACCTCTAAATCTGTTAAAACTTTTTGAATTGAGCCAAATGGCATTCATTAATTTCCATTGTACAATGTGAAGGATTTTAAGAATAATGGATGGATGTTGGGAAATTATTTGAGAATTATTTGGGAGATCCAAGGGGCTATAACACTTTGATTAAGTGGGTGTAGGTGGTTTCCTTTTATAAGATTGGTGAGGGGCACTTTAGAAAAGTTTTAAAATATAATTTTATTATAAATTATTTTTCAATTTCTAATCATGCCAAAATTATTTTTTTCAATGATAATATAATATCGGGTCATAAAACTATAATTTAATTAATATTTATCATGTTTTTTTATATTTTATAATCCCTATAGATTTGAATTAACCAATATTTTACAATTTTTTATCTTACCATGATATTTTATTATTTAAAACTTTTGTGTTAATTTAATTTTCATAATATGTAAAATCCCAATAAAAGTACCATTTATGTTCTAATTTTTATTATATTCCTCATTTTCCAAAATCAATTATTTTTTTTGTTGTTTTAAAACAATTAATAAACTATTTTATTTTTTACGCTATGAATTTTTTCAATTTTAACACTATTTATACAAGAATTTTTCAAAAAATCATAGCAACATTATTACTTTGAAAAAAATATATTATATAGACCCTAACATGTCATACTAATCCATAAAATCCATGGGCAACATAAATAATGGAATATAATATATTTTATAATATTTATAACGTCATTTATTTGATATTTCACTTAATAACATAATTACTATAATACTTTTGTGTTAATTTTTGTTTTAATTATTTAATCTTTAAAAATTCTAAATAAATTCCCATTATTTATATAATAACATTATATTCTTCAAAACTATTTATGATTGATGTTTCATCAGTTTTATTTCCACCTTGAATTTATTATACATTTATGAGATAAGAGAGAAACATGATGCCATTTATTTTGTTTTAATAATAATTTCATTCCTATCAAGGAAAAATGTACATTAAATGAATAAATTGAGACGCTTAGGTTATATTGGATTAAATTTATTCATACAATAGAATTTTGACATGTGTTAGTGTAATTTTATTATCTATATCTTATTGAGTATTACTATAATTAATCTGATTTACCTTTAACTGGGATAATTAAAAATTACCAATGTAACTATTAATAATGTCCTAAAATGAAATATACCATTTTACATAATTTGAGTCATATTATTAAATATATGGAATTTATTTTTATAAATTTAAAACCCTAAATTTGAATAAATTAATGTAAAATTCAGTACTATTGTCAATACTGGAATGCAGGTTTTTTATGAATTAATATCTATCAATAGAATGACATGGGATTATGAAAAATTAAAAAATAAAACTACATTAAATGAAAATCATTGTATTAAATGATAAAAATATAATAAAATTAAATTTTAAAACAAATTAAATGGAAAATTTAACAATATAAATAAATTAGATGAAAATGAATTTAATTAATTTAAATACTATATTTTTCATTATTCATAAATATATAGATTTTATCTAAAATAAACAAACATTTCAACATAAATAAATTTTGTTGCCTTAATTCTATATAAGATGTTACTTTTATCCAATATAACATTAAAAGCGACACAAATTTTCTTCATGTAAGGTTCTCCATCAAAATGAATTAAATCGGACTTTAAAAAACACAAGAGTAATTTATGATTAAAATTGGTTTCATTACCATTTCAAGCCTAAAAAATTCAATTTGTAAATGTAAATACATTTAAAAAAATATATAAAATATTAATGTAGTTAATTAATTTCATTCCCACTAATACAATGGCTTGTCATTAACTAGAATTTAAAAAATAATAATATTATTGTATAATTTTTTCATATAACTCAATGTTCATTTCATTGTAAGATTTTTGAGAAACCCATTGATACGTGTTTCTACGCAATTCGAAAATGTCTGATATTTAATGATAAATTAATATCTAATTCATAAATATTAATAGATATGAAAATATATTTTTATATAAATACATGGGATGTCACACCATTCCCCCATTTAGGAAATTGCATCCTTGGATTTATGAAATTTGGATCGATATCTTCATTGAAAATATCAAATAAAAAAGGTTAAAAAATACACATTAAAATATAGTGACAGAAGTATAATGTATATCCAAGATAACAGAAACTACGGTTCCATATAAGAAAACATGTATTTGGAAAAGATAACTAACCATCATGTTCTGATGGAGAGTGATAGAAAACATGATCAGGGGAAAGCTAACAATTGGGAACCATAAACATGTGATGGGTTAAATGGTATTTGATTTTCCATTAAGAAGAATAAAAAGAAATGGATTTGGTTTTAATATCATTTTTATAAATATGGGGAATATATTTCTAAGAATGACTTTGAACATATGGGAACATACTTTTTTTCATTTATAGTTTCATATTTTATAAATATCTATGATAAAATAATATTTCTTCCAAACTATGAGTATTCAATAAGAATTGGTCACACCTAAAGCACTAGAATAAACCTATAGAGTATCAAATAATCCAAAAAAGATGGACCATAAATTTCCCTTGTCTTTTAAAATTATTCAAAACAATAATGGTGAGTAGTAGATCTGGAAATCCCGCAAAAATAATAATCCTTCACAAGGATAAAGATATCCTTTAATCTATAAAATGGAACAAAAAAACTCCAATGTAAAAAAAATACCATTCAATAAATAATTTTCTTTATAATTCCTAAAAAAACAATCCAAACAATCATTGAAGAAATAAATTTTGATGTTGTGATCAAATAGTTTCCCAAGATAAATTTTATCATTTTTATCCAAATAACATCAACCACCCTAATTGTCTCATAACAAAAAGTAATTAACCAATCACATTTTCCCACATCATAGGTTTATAATCTCAACAAATAACTAAAATCTACATGTATCCTCAAAAAATATATAGATTATTCTAATATTAAATTCAACCATAAATCCTCAAAGAAATACCATAGTATAAAATTTTCATTATCCATATAGGCTTCCAAAAATAGAGAATATATTCCAAAAAAAAAATTATAACTTAATCCCCAAATCAATTTCTTGTTCTAAAGATATATATTTTATAAAACATAAGTTCCCATAATCTTGTTATTCTTGATCTATAAGATCACTTAACAAAAAAGAATATGTTATAGTAACCATAGAGATCATGTTGGAAAGTGGTAGCCAATTCACCCTTATCGCCTTTCGGTTTTGGTATTAATTCCAACAGCCCTATCAGACCACATGGGTTGTCACCTTTATTGTCTGTTCTCCCATTTTATAAAACTAAAAAATAACCCAATTTTTTTTTAACCTTAATGGTTTTCTTAAACATCTCCTTTTCATCCCTACTCACAATTACCTTAACATATTAATTCTTAAAGTCTTATTAATTTAATTTATTTCACCAATATATGATAAAATAAAACTCTTCCAAAAAGAAAGAACATAATACCTTGATCATGGTGTTCACCTACATTCGTCGTCATATTATTCACATAGATAGAAGGTCAGTGTATTGAAATTATAATTTATATATCATTCAAAATAAGTTTCTTCATTTATCCAAATACACTTTGAACAACATGGGTCATATTGGTTTTCAGAAAAAATATGTTTTGGAAAATAATCATGTATGTCATTTAATTTCAAACCGTCTAATAAAACATGATTTTTATAAAACAGTCAGACCATGTTCAAGTTGAAAAAGTAAATCATTTTTCCATTTAACATACTATAAGTATGTGATAAAATAATATTTTATAAATTTTAATATAAATAGTTTGAGTAAGGGTCGACTTCATCGGATCCTTCAAAATCATAATATGATTCAAAATTTTGTGATAAGATAAAATATATGTATATTCCATGATAATATTTGACATTCTTAAAAAAATTAGAATATTGAAAAAATAGGATATTGTTAAGTATAACCCGTGATACATGATTGTATCAAGGTATAGTGGTGTTTTTTTATATCTTAAACTATTTTTTCTAAGTGAGTTGTATGTTATAAAATGTTTCACAATCATCTAAAATGACATTAAAATAATTATTGAAATCTAGTCATCATTAAGTGGTATGAAGTTGTTTCAGACCCTCCTCTAAAAATTTGTATCAAAAATTAAAAGATCAGACAATCTTATAAAATAATCATTTATGAGAATGAATATACATAGAGAATTACTATGTGGTTTTCAAAAACACTTAATCCCTAAAGTTATATATTCTTACCTTTGATTCCAAAAATAATGCCCCAGAAATAAACATTAAAAAATCTTAATTTTTTATCCGTATTTAAATTTCATACACACTGAGGATATTTTAGGGTTTATAATTTAAGAGAATCAGTATATCATAGTTACATTTCAACTCAAAAATTAAAACGTAGACACTTCTAATCTATCCAATTTTTAAACTACAATACACATACATAAATAAAACACGAATTATTTTATAGATAAATATTTTTGTTGAATTAATTATTTCTCTTATCCTTTATTATACCTTGTGAAAATAATATCAAAAACAAGTGGTGAGAATAAAAATATTATTATGGAATATAAAATAAGAAATTACACAGTTAGTTCATTAATATTTAATATCCTTCAAAACATTTTAACAAAGTCATGATATTCCCCGATAAAACATAAACAACATAGCATAAATCAAGTAATTGTATGATTCCAAAAAAACAGCACTTAATAATCAAACATAAAGGTTACTAGTTGAATCCATATCATAATTATATTGAAGATTTAACATCTGCATATATAGTAGCCTTCATGGTTACATTTGGAATACCCATCGTTGTATATCACCTAAATCTCATAAGAGATACTTTATCAATTTCCTCAGTCACAATACCAAATACCAGAGATTGATATCATGATCTGGGTCTATCTTTTTTTATCGTGGAACCACACATATATTTAAATAATTCCCAAGAAGCATACCATAATCGTAACACATAATCCCAACACAAATGAAAAATAACATATCCACTTAGAAATCAAATTTAATCATTACAAGTCATGAAATCCTAAATGGGAACATGTGATTTTAACATAAAATGTTTAACAGGTAATTTAAACATCAATAAATAATAGCATCATAAAATAGAGAAATTACATTCATGACATATACATATAATTCATTCAAATTATTGAAACCATCAATCTACTTTTGAAACACAATTAAAATATTTTAAAAGAAGAATTTAAAATCAAAGGTTCCATTAACACCTCAAATCATTCTCATGGAATATAAACATAAAAAAATTCATTTCTGGATAGATAATTCCTTAAAATAATTTTGAAAACATGGACATGAAATAGAAGTATCTAAAATAATAAATGATCTAAAAAATTTAAAGTGATGTTTTAGATAAAGAGTACTTTACAATTATGAAAATTTAAATTATACTCTATATTAATTTAGAACTGGACAATAAATATCATGATTATAGATATAATATGGATATTAAATGTATAAGGAGATTTATTTACACTTTTAAATATTTTCATGTTCATACCATCAATAAATTTTGTAATGAAAGGAGATTAAGACGTTGACTATTACCTTGAATCTGACTGGTTGCGTTCATTGTTTATATTCCCAAATAATAAATGTAGGTTAATATATAATTAAATTAGAAGAATTTTAATGTCTATTATTTATTTTATATCAGTTATTTTCCTGTAATATCAATTAGATAATTATCTTAGTGCATATCAAACGTTTTGTTAATATTTGGTACTTGACTCAAAAATGAAAGTGTTTTGATGAAAACATTCTATGCGGTAATAAGTACATTTCACCAAAATATTATTCATTATTTAAATATAATATATTTCCTGAATATATTTTTTATAATAGTCCCCAAAATTTGATTATAACAGCTGAAATGAACCCCACATAGAGACAGTTTATCGTACGTCCACATGAATGCTAATTTCATTTCATTGTCATATTAAAAGAATGAAAACAAAATTGTACATAGTTATATTATTATTATAGTATAATATATATTCAATATATTTCACTTAATTTTATTTATTCTATCATTTATAATTTTAATGTATGGATTGAACAAGTCATATCACATTGAGTGGGTGTTTTTCCACACTTCCTCCAATTATATTATCATATATACACATTATTGAAAGAGTAAATGTATTGTGTAAATAGAAATTAACAAATCATAAATAAAAAATAAATATAATATATATCGTATATAATTATTTTTCTACCATAATCTCAACCATGTGGGGTGGTAATATAAAATTGAATAATCAACGTTTTGTGAGGTAGTAGTTCACCGTACAAAGAAACAATATGTTTGTAAAAATTAGTTAGAGGTGTGTGTATTTTTAGTTTAAATAATTCTCATAAAAACATCATATTATATTTTGGATAATTGTTTTGTTGTGTAATCATAGTATAATGGATCATTTGTGCTGATGAAGGAAAATAAAAGAAAGGAACTTTAGTGAAGGGGCTATCTCTAAAATAGGTAACTCTTTTTTATTTAAGTCAAAAGGTTTTATTGAATAAAATTATTATTATGTTAAGGATTCTAGGAGGAAGGGAGGGATTTTGAGAGATTATTTAGGTCTAATTGGGGTGAAAAAGGGGTTTCAGTGGTGTGTGTAAGTGGGTAGAGTTGGTGGCCTTTTATGAGAGGGAGGATAGTCACTTTAGGAATGTCTTGTTATATTATTTTCAAAAAAAATTATATTCAGTTTTTAAGGTTCATAGAATCATTAATTACAAATATATGGGGATTTTGGGTAGTATCACCTTCATTAAATTAATAATAGACATTTTTTCAATATTTTTAAACACACATATTTTTTATATAACCTTTATATTACCCTATTAAATTTTACTATGATATATTAATATTTGACCATTTTGGGTAAATTGAATTATGATAACATGTAAAACGATAGAGAAAATATCTATTTATGAAATGTTTGGACTTATAAAAACCATTTCTTTTAATATTAATTTTTTTAATAATTTTAAAACATTTAAGAAACTATTTTATATTTTATGTCATGAAATATGTCAATTTTAATTCAATTAATTTATGACTACATTAAAAAATCATATCAGCTTGATTACATCAAAAAATACCTTAAACAAATCTTTAAATGTTATATTATACCCTAAATTTCATTTATGACATAAATGATTCCATATAATATTTAAATTAATATTTATAACATCATATATTTGATATTTCTCTTTATAAAATATTTACTATATCACTATTGTGTCAATATTTATGGTAATTATTTAATAGATAATAATAAAAAATAAATTCCTATTTTATAGATAATATAATTTTATTTATGGAGACGAATTAGTTTCAAAATTTCGTCAATTTTATCATTTCATTGAAATTATTATATTTATAAGAGATAAGAGATTGATATGTTGTCCCTTACTTTTTTTAATAATAATTACATCATTATCACCGACATAAGAACAATAAATGAATACATTAAAACCCATAGGGGATATAGGATGACTTTAAATCATAAAATATGATTTTTGAAGGAGTTTGGGTTATTTTAATACCCCTATCATATTTGTTGTTACCCTAAATTACTAGATTTACCCTTAATTGTGTTATTTAAAAATTACCAAAGTATCCATTCATATTCCCTAAAAATAAAAGGTACCTATTTTAATAAATTGAAACATATGATTAAAAATATGGATTCCATTTTTCAAAATTAAAAACAAAAAATTTAATTTGATAAAAATTAAACTAATTATCGTTGTAAAAACCTGAAAATGTGGGTTTTAATTTATAAAAACAATCAAAAGATTGGAAAGTGTTCGTATCCAATTTAAATGTAAAATTACCTCCAATGATCATTTATGGATTAAATTATGAACAAAATAATCAAGATAAACATTTAAAATAATTAAAATGGAAATATAATTAATTAAATAAATAAGATGAAAATGTAGTTTTGAATTAAAATGCCTTATTTTTCATTAGTCATAAAAATATGGATTTAATCAGAAAAATTCATCAATTTCAACTGATGTAAATTTTTTTGTTCCTATTCTATGTAATATGTATATTTTATCACATAGAATATATTAATGTGGATGAAAATATATTACAAAATGGTTCTCTGTGAAAAGGTTGTAAAAATGATTAAAAATATTAGATTATTTTATGCTTAAAACAGGGTTAATTATTTTTCTGATCCTCCAATATCCATTGAAAAATGTAATAATATTTAAAATATATGTAAAATCAAAATATTGTAAAATCTATTCATTACATATCATACAACAGTTCAAAATAAACTACCGTTTAGAATAATAATAATATTATTGTATTATATTTCTATATAACACATCGTTGTGTGCAATGTATGTTTTTAGAGAATCCCAATGTTTTGTGTCTAGAACGATATTGGACAAAGTGTCCCTATTTCTGTAAAATAAATATATTATTCATACATATAAATAGATATGAAAATTTATTATTTTATAAATACATTGTAAGTTACATATTTCCCCCCATTTATAAATTACATTCTTGTAATTTTAAAATTAGGCCAGATAACTTAATTGAAAATAAAACATCAATAAAAGGATGTTAAAACTTACACATTAAAACATAAAATTTTATGTAAAATGGTCACCTGAGATATCAGAAACTATGGTTCCAAGTAGGTTGACATGTATATGGAAGGGAAAATAAACCATAATGTTCTAATGGAGAGTTATAGAAAACATGATAAAGAGAAATTTAACAACCAAAAAACCATAATGTTGTGATGAGTTAATCAGTCATTGATTTCACAGTAGGAAATGTAAATAGAAAAGGTTATTATTATTGTATCATTTTCATAATGTTGTGAAATTTATTTATGATCATCAAAGATAACATAAGGAAACAAACTCACTTGTCATGTATAGTTTCATCCTTTAATAAATATCTGCCACAAAATAATTTTTTCTAAAAACGATGATTCATCAAGATTAATTAGTCATATAAGTAGATCTATAATCATATTCTAGATAATAAAAAATCAACAAATTATAATCCATATATTTCCCTCATCATTAGAAATAAAACAACACCATGTTGTTTAGTACCAAATCAGATAATCCAACAAAAAGAATAATCCTTTATAAATAGAATGATTGTTTTAACATCCAACATTCAATAAGAAATTCCCCAATGTTCAAAAAATATCCTTCAACAAATAAATTTATATATAATTCTGTTAAAATATTAATCCAAAATAAGATTGAATAAAAAAAATTTATAAGGACTTGATCACAATTTTTTCCATGATAATTTTTAACACTTATCTACAAATAACACCAACTAATATTAAGGTCTCATACCAAAAAGTGATAATAAGAACATATTCTCCAGGATAGGTTAATAATTTCTAAAAATAACTTAAATATATATATATCAAACATATAAACATAGATTCTTACAAAATAAAATACAACCACTATTCCTCAAATAAAACACCACAGTATACAATTTTCGTTGGGAATACAGGGTTCCCAAAATAGTATACATCTGCCAAAATAACATTTATAACTTAATCAAAAAATCTTTTCCCTAAACTACTAATATGCATTTGATAACTCATATGGTCCAAAAACCAACAGATTATTGATCGATAGAATCATTTATCTAAAATTAATAAGTCATACAAACCAGGAACATCACATATTCTAGTGGTGGAATATGGGTCCTTAATGCCCATCGGTTGTGGGTTTCATTCCAATGTTGGCAGATGCGACATGTTGTCACCCATATTGCGGGTTGTCCCTTTTTATAATACTCATAAAGAACCCTAAAATTTATTACCCTAAATGGTTGTACTGTACATCTCAGTTTAATCAAAAGTATTAATGAACTGATCAAATTAATTAATAATAGTCTTATATATAATATTTTATTATTTCACACCCATGTGATTGAATAAAACTACTCCCAATAGAAAAAACATCATACCTTAATCACAGTGTCCACCTAGTTTAATATTCATCGTGTTCACATAAATAGATCCTCCATGCATTGAGAAAATATTGTATAGAATAATCAAAATGATTTTCTTCCATGATCACAATACACCGTGTACAACAAGTATGATATGGGTGTACATAGAAATATAGTTTCAAAAAATAGTCATGTATGACAAAAATTTCAGAACATATGAGAAAACATGTTTTTAAAAAAAATAGTATGACCTAGTTTGAATTGAAACATTCAATCATTTGTAATTTTAAAATACCATAAGTTTTCATTGAATGGCTATATTTAAAAATGAAATGTAAATAGGTTGCAGAAGGGTCTCTTTCTTCATCATCTTTTTAAATGAAATAATATGCTTCAAAATCATATTATAAGGTAAAATTATTGAAAATTCCTTGATAATATTAAACTTTCTTGAAATTATGATAATATAAAAAAATTAACTATTTAAATACATCTCATGATCCATGATGTTATCATTGTATAGTGGAGGGGTTGATATATCAAAAAACTTCTTTCAGGAGATATTTATGTTCAAAAAAAGATTCAAAATAATTCTAACATGAATTTTCAATAATTATTGAAAGCACAATATATGGAAGAGATAAGAATATTGTTTCAGATTATCCTCCTTCCATTTTTATCCAAATAGAATTGATCTGAAAAGGTTATAAATCAAGTATTTTAATGATTGAATAGACATATAGATTTAAAATGTGGTTATCCAAAACATCTAATCCCAAAATTTAACTAAACCCAAATTTGTTTCCAACTATAATGACATTTCTTTATTACATAAAACATCTTGGGTTTTGATATGAAATTTATATTCATTCATGTAGATGATCTTTTTAGGTTTAAAGATTTTTATAATTAGTCCGTAACTCTTATATTACATTCTAAAAATTACCAAGTTGAGAAATATAATCTATCCAATTTTTTCAAACTAATAAAATTCCTTAAATAAAAGAAGAATTATTTTCTTCAAAAATTTATTCTTTATTTATTACATTATCATATACATAATTATTCATTGTGAAAAACATTTCAAAATCATTAAATGAGGATAAGAAATATTATTAAGGAACATAAAATATGGAATAAAATCATTAGTCAATGAATTTTATAATCCCATGATTATTTTTAAAAAATCATAATTTTAATGAATAAAACATATCCTTGTTATCATATATCATGTAAAAATAATAATCATAAATAACTTCATAGATATAATATAACCTAATGTCATCTTGTGGAATCCGAATCCTACTTACTTTGTCGCTTCGACTGCAATATATGGAGTATCCTTCACGGTTACGTTTGGGATATCTATCACAATATATTCCATAAATATCATAGAAGAAACATTCTAGTTTCCTTCCATAATGTTACCCAATGCATTCGAGATATATCATGTGCTCACCCTACATTTATTTTACAATCAACCACCGATATAATTAATAAATGGCCAAGAAGCCAAACATAATCATAACATAATAACAAATTATAAAAAAATAACATTTCGACTTTGAAATCACATTTTATCTTTACAAAATGAAAAATCATAAATGGAAACAAATTATTTTCAAATAATATAGTAAAAATGTAATGTAAACAACGATAATAAATAAATTCACAATATAGATAAATTACATTATAGATATATATTTAAAAAAATATTAAAATTATTTAAACAATCACTCATTTTTAATGTACAATTAAAACATTTTAAAATAATAATTTTGAATAAACGTGTCCCATAATAAATTGAAACATTTGAAAGTAATATAAACTAAAAACATTAATTTCCATCTAAATATGTCCTTAAAATCATTTTCAAAACATGGGAATGAAATAGATGAGTTTAAAAGATTAAATCTTCAAAACATTTAAAATGATGTTTTACATAAAGAAAACCTTAAAATTTTGAACATTTATATTATATGCTGCATAAAATTAAAAAATTCAACAAGACAATTAGATTAAAAAAATATATAATATGGATATGTAATGTAAAAGAGTATTTATATAAAATTTATAATGATGTAAAGGTCCATATCATTATGATATTTCATAATGAAAAAATATTGAGATAAAGTCACATTCCTAGAATCCGAGTAGTCTCGTTCATAATTTAAGTTCATGAATAATAATAAAAATATTAATTTATATTTTCATTACAAAAATTTTATGGTTTATAATTCATTTAATATCACTTATTACCATGTTATTTCAATTATATTTTTATTTGATTTCATATTGGATGTTTGGTCGTTGTTGGGTACTTGAGTAAAAAATGACCTTAGTTTGAAACTAATTATCCTTGTCATCATAACTACATTATATCAATAATATTATTCATGATTTAATTAAAATATATATCTATTATGTATTTATTTTATTTTTCCATTATATAAGGAGATAAGAAATTAAACTCATTATTAATGGAGAATGTTAGTTGTATCTATGAATGAAGAGTACTTTCATTTCTTAGTCATATTAAAGGAATGAAAACTAAATAATACATTGGTATATTATAATTAATGTATAATATATATCATATATATGTTATATAAGGTCATTTAAACCCTCATTTATAATTTTCATTTATGTCATGAATGAGTCATATATCATTCAGTGGGCGGTAGTCCACACTTCCTCAAATGAAGTTATCATATTTATACATCCTATAAAACATAAAGTTATGTTCTAAAAAATAATAATAATGTGGAAAATATAAATGTAATATATATCATATATAAATACAGTGCCATCAAAATGGATGTCATGAGTGTTTGTAGAATTAAATTTAACAATCATTGTTTTGTGAGGTAGTGCATTATCATACAATGAAACAGTATGTTCATATACATTAGTTGGTGGTGTGTGTAATGGTTGTTTGAATAAATATCACTAAAATCCAATTATATTTGAAATAATGTTATTTTTTATTTATTTCTATAACAATTGGATCATAGTAAATTAATATGGAAAATAAAGGAAAGGATCTTAATAGAAGTTGATAGCTCGAAAATAGGAAACAACTTTTTAATTAATCCAAATTGCTTTTTAAAATTTTCTAATTCACATGTTATTTCTTCTAGTATTAATACTGGGATGGTGGAATATTATTTAAGTATAATTTCGACAAGACACGGGTCTTTAGTGGTGTGAGTAATTTGGTAGAGTTGGTTTCATTTTATACGATGGAGGAGGAGGACATTAATAAATTCATGAAATATTATTTTATTATAAATTGAGCTTTAGTTTCTAGTTGTCCAAAACATATTTATTTAAAATATAGAATGATCTTATTTCGTATCCTTATAATCTAAATAAATTAAGAATGTTTTTAATATTATTTTACACATATATTTATTTTCTAGCATTTATTTTACTATTTTTGATTTTACCGTGATATTTTTTAACATTAACTTTGTGGGTAAATTTAATTTCTATAACATCTAAAAAGGCCCAAAAAAGTTCAATTTATGAAATATATGAACATATCTTATCCATCTGACTGAATAATATATTTTTATAAATATAAAACATCTAATAAAATATTTTTTATTTTAAGTTATGAATTATGTCAATTATAACACTATTAATACATCATTTTTTAAATCCTAACAAAATTATTAACTTGAAATATATATATTAAATCAATAATAAGATCTAACTGACATCTCAAAAAATCAATGATGACATCAATTACGCCATATAATATTTATTTTTATTTTTATAGCATCATTTATTTGATATTTCTCTTAATAAAATAATTTTTATACAACTATTGTGTCAATATTTTTGGAAATTATTTAATATAAAAAAAAATTCAAAATAAAATCCCACTATTTTTATAATTTCATCATCTTTCAGGATACAATTTATGAACGGCAATTCATATATTTTTTCTCTACATTAAAATTATTATACTTAAAACAGATATGATAGTGACAAGTTGTCACTTTCATTTGTTTTAAATATAAGTACAATAGTATCATTGAAAAATTTCAATTTAATTGATAAATTCAAACCCATAGGTGATATGGGTATACTTTTATTAATAAAATAATATTTTGTAAGGTGTTATGGAAATTTCATTATTTGTATCATATTTTTTGTTACCGTAATTTACAAGATTTACTATTAACTATGGTAAATAAAAATTATCAAGGTTTCTATTTATAATGTCATAAAATAAAATGTTACTATTAAAATAATTTGTACCATATTTTTCCTAATTTGGAATTATTTTTTCATAATTAAAATAGTAACAACTGGGTCCCAATGACAACACAGACTCCCCGTCATTGCCTTAACATGGTTGTCGGGTCGTTGCCCCCCAGGTACCACCAGTTGCCTCACAGACATGTGGCCCCCACCTAAAGGCCCACCCACTTCCCCGAACGATTAATCTCACTAATGAAAATCTCCACTGGTCAACACATGTCCTTTCCAGTGTGTTTTTTCCACACTCCCACACATGCTGGAAAACATCCCAGAAGGTCACCCATCCTGATCACTACTACAGGCTAAGCATGCTTAAATATGGAGTTCTAATCAAACATGCTCTCAAAAAGGAAGGTGCTCCTTGTTGACAATAGTCATATCATTTAGTCATTTAAACCGTTATCATTTGTGGATGTTAAAATCACCCACCCCCCCCCCCCCCCCCCCCTTAGAGCACAACGTCCTCGTTGTGGGCCCAACATATCAACATAGGCAGTGAACCACACTTAATGTTGGGTACCACCATTGATACCAAATGTAACAACTGGGTCTCAGTGACAACACAAACACCCCTCCATTGCCATAACATGGTCATCGGGTCCTTGCTCTCCAGGTACCACCAATTGCCCTGCAGACACATGGCCCCCACCCTAAGGCCCACCCACGTGCTCCAACTAGACATCTAACTAATGGAAATCCCCATAGGCCAACACATATCCTTTCCAGTGTTTTTATACCTCACTCACACACACCCTAGGATACTTCCCAGAAGGTCACCAATCCTAACCAGTACTCCACTCCAGGCATGCTTAACTTTCGAGTTCTAATCAGACATGCTCTCGAAATTGAAGGTGCACCTTGTTGGCAAGAGTCTTATCATTTAGTCATTTAACCATTTATCATTTGTGGGTGCTACAAGAGGCAGCGGTCGGAGCCGTCTGACCACTTGATGGCGGCGGCACCCCTACACACCACCAAAGAAATTCGGTCACGACAATAGCCGCGGTGGTAGTGAGATGGATCGCACAGTCGCATGGGATCCTGGGACGGCGGGGCAGCGCCAACTGCCACCGCCAATATCAATTAACGGTGGGTTGGGGGGGGGATGTGCCCCCCGCTCCGAGAAACACGATGGGCCAAGCAGGCTGAGCTGTGGTTGGCCATGTGGGTCGGGCCGCACCCAACCAGTCCGGACCTGGACCCGAGTAAGGTCGCCCGGTTTGGGCTGACCCCGGGGGAGTTGTGCCGGGGTGGACCGGGCCCAGACCCCTATTTTCAGACCTTCTTCAGTTAAATGCCCATAAATTGAGTGTTGGACCTCAGATCGATGCACTTTCAGTTGAAAAGGATTCCACAGATCGAGACGGTTGTTTGAGTATATTACACTCAAGGATTCGTCAAAGTTGGGGTATTTCCGGGTTGGTTCAAACCCAAAACATACCGGGACCTCAGAGCGGAAAAGCTTATAACATGAGCTCTGGACGTCCGATTGATGTGTCGTTGGCTTTGTTGGATTCCTCATGATGAGAATGTTCTTTTGGTTTACTCCACGTTGGTTTCATATGATATTGGAGTATGGTTGGGTTGTTTTTCGCTTAAAAACCAACAGGGCCCCTGGAACGGAAAATCTAATAACTCACAGACCAGTCGTCCGATTGACGCACCGTCAGTTATATTGAGACCCCTATAAAGAATATTTCCTTTTTAAATCTTCTACACGAGACTTCATGACACTTGTATGTAACGACATGTATCTCATGGAGAGGGCCCTCCCGGAGATGAGCGTACAGAGTGTGGAGACTTCGTAGCCATAGAATTGACGACTGCTTGATCGATTCGACTCAGAGTGATTCGATTATCCCCGTGGATGGAGCACCCAGTATTTGGGGGCAGACCCATGATGGACGGAGTGCCTGGTAGTTGGAAGCTATCCCGCGGTACTCGACATGAGAATTACCTCTGTAGGCTATTAGGGAGAGTGCCTGGTATTTGGCGGCAGACCCTCAGCAGTCTAAGGTCAGTGAGAAGCACCCTGATGTCGCGACTAGATCAATATACTTGACAGAGGAGGAGAACTCCATCAGTTGTGGTTTCGATAATGAAAATACCGAATTGAGATGAGTTAATGACTTTTGTGTTTACCTCATGATTGAGATGGGTTACTTGATAACTTAGGTTTATGTATGGGTATAAACCTATGTAAAGGTTATCTGTTTATATTTTTCTTTGTGGTGTATCCTTGTTGGATTTAGTGAGACCTTGAAGGTCTCGGGGTCTCTACTATGTGTAGGTATACTCACCCCTACATGGGCTATGCCCGCACCTCATTGTGTTGGTTTAAGACGACGGACATCATTGATCGTGGTTGAGGATTGTAGAGTTGGATGGTACCTATAGGTGGACTTCACGAAGAGACGGTACACGGAGGTGGAAACTTGGCATGACGGCACACGGATCAGACTGATAGACGTGGAGTTATAAGGAGGATATCGGTACGTACCCTTCAGGTAGGAACCCGGAGAATGATACAAGAGCTGCTTCACCATTCAGCTATTTTTTCTTTTCCTTGTACATTACTGTTGGGATTGTATTTCTGGCCCATTTACTTTCAAACACATCATTTTTCATACAATGTTTACTTGTTGTTTTCTTCCACTCGTACTATGTTTTGTGTTTACGTTCTATAAAGAAAATACCTTCCCAGTTATAGAGATTTACGCCTTTGGTGCTAGTCTCCAGCCCCTGGCCTATAGAAGGCAGGTGTGGGGTTGTTACGACACAGGCCCCGGAGGACGGGTCATGAAGAATTGGTATTAGAGGACGTTGGTTCTACCGCAGAACATAGGACTCTGATATTTTCATTTTGTGAAGCAATAGTGTTAAGGGTACCGAGTGTGGATTTCAATTGAGGGAGTCTAGTGTTCGTGCGGCGGCTGACATATCCATATACCAGGACCCTGACTATTGATTTCTGACTCAGTCTACAAAAAAAATGATTGTGTGTGTGTTTTCAAAGGTTTTATTTAAGTCATCTCACCAGGTTTAAAACATTTGATCGTGTCGCATCTGTTCAGGATGCCTCCAAGAAGATATTCAGTTGGAGTTCCGATAGAGTACACGAGCGATGAGGTCCTGTGTAGAGCCCTCTTGCTATGTTAGCACCTTTGGGTGGTGTACCAGCACCACCACCACCCGTTGGGTAGGAGATTCCAACAGCTGTACTAGTGGATGGTGCACACTGACAGAGCGTGTTGCACGAGTTCCAGCAGGAGAGGCCTCGGAGGTTACGAGGCGAGATTGGTTCACTGGCATCAGTGGACTGGCTGGAGGCGATTGCTAGAGTTCTACACCTAGTTTATATAATATTAGAGTAGATGGTGATCTTAGCTACTGGAGTTTATGAGTGAGTGATTATGAGGATGGTCAGCATAGTGATGGTGCTTCGGTAGGTGGATCGATTCCTAAGATAGTACCTTCGGGTAGTGTGCCAGCTATATCACTACCTGTTGGTCAGTAGTTTCAATCGGAATAATCGGTAGATGACTCATGGAGGTTTAGTTCCTTACACTTGTTTCATCATCAAATACCCCTCATGTTCCGAGGTGAGCCCGACTCCCAGGAGGATGAGTACTGACTTGAGGTGGTGGTTGAGAGTTTTCTAGAGCATATACAGCTTCGGAAGGACGACATGTCGGTAGTTGAGTAATCATCGAGGCGTACCGATCGTTCCTGATACTTGATGACCATGATGCGATCAGTGCTCTAGGGACCAGACTTGTGAGTGAGGTGTGTTTAAGGACATCTGAGATCACACCTTCCTTCTATGCATTCCTACTTATGTTAGTGTTCTAGAGAGAACCTTTGAGGTTGATAATTATTTGGTTGAGTGGATACAGCCAATGAAGGTTAGCAGTGGGAAAATAGAAAACTGGCTCCAGTATTAGAGACATGGGCATGTAAAATGTTTTAAGAAGAGGAAGTGTTAAGGACAGATGAGTCTGTAGAGCAGCAGATGTGGAAGCAAAGCGAGGAGGGCACTATGTGGTGATCTAAATATTGACATGTTACAACCATGCCCCTTTGTAGTCCCTGCTAGGCTCAGGGATCTGGAGGGCATGGGAAGAGAGAAGATGCATTCCGTCAAGGAGTGCGACCGAAAGGCACTAGGGATGATTCGAGGAACAATCTGTGTCTACTATAAGCTCTGTATCAATAGAAATTGATACAAATCATTCCTTCCTTATATGAATATAGTCTCAGACCTAGAGTTTCTTGTTAAAACCTTTGACTCGACCCTCACATCTTGATATGCTTTTGGGAGGAGTCTCGATAATCACACATACACTGATAGTGTGATCTGCCCCTTGAGGAGAGAGTTTCGGTTGGAACCTCTTGGTGGAAGCGTCGAGGCCTTACAACGTTAGTCTTGGTATGGATTGGATCCATAGTTCATACAAAAATTTACTATATTAGGAAAAAAGGTTGGGGTTTATCTACAACATTGGGATGGGGTTTTTCATTGGTCGGTGAAATGGGAATCCCAGGAAGCATAGGATAGACTCATTCATGGGAGGGTGCAGCCGATCACACTTGATTCGGCTAGCCTTACCCTCGTGGAATCGAGAGTTTTGAGTAATCAGTTCCACCAGGACTATGAATTCGAGATAGACTATACTCCTAGATAGGGGAACGTTGTTGCAGATGCGCTCGGCAGGAGAAATGGAATTCAGCTGCTTGTAGAGGCGACAGAGCAGCTAGCCGCGTTGCTGATATCCTATGTGGACAGGAGCATAAATAGTTCCAGGCATGGAGGCCTTTGTTCATGGTTATTCTTGTTTCCATGTTGTTGTTGTCTATATTTGTTATGTGTCTTGTACTATGAGCTTCATTAATAAAAGACACTTACCTTGTGACGTTTACATCCCCTTTTTGTATGGTCGATACTGAGAGGTTCTGGTTAAAACTGTTGACTTGACCATCACATTAGAGATTCCTACTGGAGGCGACCCAGTGACCACACACTGATGCTAACAGTGTGACTCAGCCCTTGGAGGTGAGAGTGATGATTGCATCTCTTGGAAGTAGCGTCGAGGCCTTACGAAATCACCCAAGACATGAATTGTACAGTTCATGTCCGGATTGACTATATTAGGAAAAGAATGTGGTTCATACAGGGGATGAGACCAGATTTCTCTTTTCAGTAAAGGAGATATTTTAGAATCTCTTATAGAACCGGAGTTGGTACTAGCTACGATGGAGAATGTGTAGATCTTCCAGGAGCAGATGAAGACTACACAGAACATGCAGAAATCTTATGTTGATAGAAGACATTACCACTAGAGTTCGAGGATGGCGACCACATTTTCTTACGGGTCTCACCTCAATGATGTCTATGGAGATGTGGGTGAGGTGGAAAGTAATCTTCGAGGATCAATGGGCCTTTCCTGGTCCTTAGCAGAGTAGGAAAGGTGGCTTACTGCCTGGCCTTTCCACCTCAGATGCACCAGTTGCACGACGTTTTCCACATATCTCAGCTGAAGAGATACATGCTCATCCCTTCACACATCATCGACCACGGGAAGCTGGACATCGATGATGGGGTGACATTTTTGGAGATTCTTATGGATATTGAGGATCAAATGATGTGGGTCCTGCGTGGATGATAAATTCCTCTAGTGCACATTCGCAGGCAGCACCAGAACATCCAGGGAAGCACACAGGAGTGGGAGGCTCAGATGCGTGCTCAGTACCCTCATTTGTTTAATTACATTATGTTGTAGCTTTACGGGGATGTAAAGCCCTGAGGTGAGAGTAATGTAACGAACTGGAAATTTCAAGGAATTTTTTTCTACTAAATACTTTATAATTTTACAAGTCTATAGCTTCTGACGATACTCTATTCTGAGACCCGGTGTGCCGGAATCAATTTCCAATGTTTAGCTCGGGTACGTTCAGTAAACGAACGAGCGGGTTTTTCAATCTTTTGAACCGGTTCATGGAATTTAAATACATGGTCATGGATGAAATAACAACGCTGGTAACTACTTAAGGGGACCTTTACCGTAGTTGCGTTTGCAGGGGAGGAGAAGTTGACATTTGGGGTTTAATTAAGAAGTGAATAAAATTGCTGGAACAATTTTATTATATATCTAAGGAGGTTATTTCCTCAAATGGGTAGTTAAGGGGGGGATCCATAGCCACCCAACTACACAAGTGTGGATGTTAGAGAGGTGGGGCCCACACGATCCCCAACGATTTAATATCTTCTAAACTCAATAAACCCCCCCCCCCTTTAAATTGGCAACCCCACATTAATTTCCAATCTCTCCACCTCCATCTCTCATTTAATTCTTGACAACCCACAAATTAATAAAGATCCTTCCTCTACCCCTCATAATTTAAATTCCAACGCATTTAATTAATGAGGTGATTTGTTTTTTAATGTTAATTTTCATGTGTATTAAAAAAATAGTATTAGCCTCTTATTTTACCGTAGGATAGATTTCATTGTTGGAAGAGGATTTGGAGGGCTCTTGTGTTTTTAAAGAACACCTCACTACAACGAAGAACAAATATTTCTTCGACAAAGAATGCCAGTTCAACAATGAACGGCGACATGCCACCCATTCTCTTCTCCACGACAAGAGAGGAGACGCTGTTTCCTCCTCGGGCGCACACCGACGACGTCTAAGAAACCTCACCCCTCGATGTCGTCCACCACGATGCCCGACGTATCACATAAATTTTTCGAGGTAGTGGTTTAATTTGTTTATGTTTATATTTCAAAGAATCTTTTATTCTTAAACAAAGAACACAGATCAATTCATTATCAAGTTGATCCGCAAATGATTTCTTTGCGGGTTGGGAATAGATATTTGCGGGGAAATTATGGGATGTTTTTATTCAATTTTATTTAAATTTTATTTTTATTCATTCTTCGTAAAACCATGTTTAACCTTGGCCAATAAATAACACCTAACGCGAAGGGCGCGGGCCAAACAAACACGGCCCGATGACCATCTGCAAATTTTTTGTTGATGTGCGGATTGATAGGAGACGATGAAACATGATCGCAATGGCCTTTGGAAGCCGTAGTAGTGAATATCGGGTCTCGGGAGAGTCGCAGGCGCAAGTGGTGGGCGAATCGGACCACCGGAGCGCGTCCTGTGGTCTGCGGAAAACACTGTCGGCATGCCACGTCGGCATGGCGGCACGGGTGAACGGAGGCGGCGGCCGGAGCCGTCAGGCCGCCTGGAGGCAGCGGCTCCCCAGTGTTCCCCTGAAGAAATTCTTTCGCGGAAATAGCCGCGCAGCGGTGCGATGGATCTCGCGGTCGCGCGGGATCCCGGGGCGGCGCTAACTGGCGCCGCCGGTATCAATTAACGGGGGGGGGTACTCCCGCTCCGTGCAACTCGCACGGCCAAGCTGGCCGAGCCACTGCTGGCCACGTGGGCTGGGCCGGCCAATGGCCACCCATGCCAGACCCGAACCCGAGTCGTGTAGTCCCGGTTTGGGCCAACCCAGGGGGTGTTGGGCCAGGTCGGATTGGGCCCGAACCCCCTATTTTCGGACCTTCTTCTGTTAAATGCCCATAACGTGAGTTGTGGACCTCTGATCGATGAAATGTTAGTTGTGTAGGATTCCTCGGATCAAGATGGTCGTTTCAGTATAATTCAATCAATTATTATGAAATGTTTGTGTACGATCGAGTTGGTTCGAACCCGAAACCAACAGGGCCCTCAGAGCGGAAATGCTTATAACTTGAGCTCCTGACGTCTGATTGACGTGTTGTCAACATTGTTGTATTTCTCTAGATGAGGCGGTTCTTTTTTCACACTCTATGTGTGTTTGAGATGATATTGGAGTATGGTAGGGTTGGTTTTAGCTTAAAAACCAACTGGGCCCTTGGAACGGAAATGCTAATAACTCACAGACCGGGCGTCCAATTGACGCGCTGTCTGTTGTCTTGAGACCCCTATGACGAGGCGGTCCTTTGAGATACTTCTACATGGAACATAGTGACACTTGGAAGTATCTCCCAGTAGTTCGTGGAGTGGGTCCTCTAGGAGACGGGCGTACGGAGTGCGGAGACTTAGTAGCTGTAGACCTGACGATTGCTTGACCGATTCGACTCGGAGTGATTCGATAAGCCTAGTGGACGGAGTGCCCGGTATTTGGTGGCAGACCCTTAGAAGACGGAGCGCCCGATATTTGGCAGGAGACCCGCGGTACTCGACATGAGGAGTACCTCAGCAGTCTAAGGTTAGTGAGCTGCGGCTCGGAGTCACGACTGGATCACTGTACTCGACAGAGGAGGATCTCCCCATCAGTTGTGGTTTCGATAATGAAAATCCTAGTTTGAGATGAGTCAATGAATTTTGTGTTTACCTCATGATTGAGATGGGTTACTTGATAACATAGGTATCTGTATGGGAACATACCTAAGTTAAGGTTACCTGTTGAGATTTTTCATTGTGGTTTATCCTTGATAGATTTAGTGAGACCTTGAGGGTCTTAGGGTCCCAATTGAGTATCGTTATACTAACCCATGCATGGGCAATGCCCGTACCTCGTTGTGTTGGTTGCAGACGACGGACAACACTGATTGTGGTTAAGACTTGTAGAGATGGATTGTACCCGGAGGTGGACTTCACCACGAGATGGTACATGGAGGTGGAAACTTGGCATAATGGCACATGGAGCAAACCGATAGACATGGAGTCCTAAAGAGAACATCTGTACCTACCCTTTAGATATAAACCCAGAGAACGATCCATTAGCTGCTTCACCATTTAGTTGTTTTGTCTTTCCCTTGTACTTTAATGTTGGGCTTGTATTTCTGGCCCCTTTACATTCCAGCACATCATTTGTTATATAGTGTTTATTTATTGTTTTCTTCCACTTGTACACTGTTGTGTGTTTACGTTTTTCAAAGGCAATGCCTTCCTAGTTATAGAGATTTACGCCTATGGTGCTAGTCGCCTGCCCCTGGCATTTGGAAGGCAGGATTCAGGTAGTGACGATACGGGCCCCGGGGGAAGCTTCGTTACAAAAACATTATTTTTTTGAAATTATTGTACAACTAATTTTTATTATCACAACTAGGAAGCAATTTTTTTATGAAATAAAAACTATTAAAATATTGACATTTGTTTATATCCAACTTAAATGTGAAATAAATTCCACTAAACATAATTGGATTAATTGATAAAAATGTAATGAAATTACACATTAAATACAATTAAAAGTAATATCTATCTATATAAATAAATTATATTAAATTCACATTTTGATTTAAAATGCATTATTTTTCACCATTCAAAAAAATATGGATTTTTTTAGAAAAATTCCATAATTTCAACCAAAGTGAATTTTGATGTTGTGATTAGAAATAAGTAGTTTATTTTATAAAATAAATCATATAATAGTAACCATATATATTTTTAAAAAATGTATCGGCACAAAAGGCTGTAAAATGGTCATTTAAAAATATTAGATCATTTTATACTAAAAATTTGATTCATTCTAATTTTAAGCCTCACCAATTCATTGGTTGTATGTAAAAACATTTAAAGAAAATATAATATTGTAAGATTTTTAAAACCACTCATTCATGATAATACAATGACATTTCGTTGACTATGATTTGAATTAATATTAATTTTTTTTAAAATAAATTAGTATAACTCAACATTGTGTGAATCATAAGATTTCTGGTAAACATGTTATTTCTTGTTAAGTATGCTATCAAACAATGTCTTCCCATTAATGTAAATTTAATATGTTATAGTTAAATGATTTTCTATATCAAAATTTCTTATTCTATAAATACATTTCATGATACAATATTAAATTATATGACAACAAATATGATTTTCTTATGACCACACATTATATTTTTATTACCAATTTAATATTAAAGTTATGTATTGGGAAATTACATCCATGTTTTTCACATGTTTTTTGATATTAATTAATATTTTCTACAAGAATTTTTCATGATATCTAGTATTTAAAACATTAAATATTTATCATATATATTCAATATATATATATATATATATATTTACTATAATCTATATAATATTGAAATAAAAAATTTTGTACACGCTTCTTAGGGATATATTTCTGTATGTACACATGAACAATGTTTCCATTTTATCTTCATATTGAATAGATATAAGTATATTATAATTATTATTTTATATATAATATAATTATATTAAAATTATTATGTAATTTAAATTATATGTGATTAATAAACACATCCTTAATGTGTTCCATATAATAAGTGAATAAATCCCATCGCGTTGAGAAGGTGGTAGTCCAGAAGTCCCCTAATGAATTTATTTTATAAAAAATGTGGAATGTATGATGGAAAGAGTTCTATAAAATTTATAGAAAAATAGATATATCATTAATATAATTTATAAAATCTAAAAAAAACTACATCATTATTCCCAACAATGAGAAGTCAAAATGGAAGAATGAGCTACATCAGTTAACTAGTATAGTAAATGATTAGTGGATCAATAACATCACATATGTATTAAAACTCTAGTGGTATACAAATAGGTATATAAATTTATATTTATATTCTATTATAAATGGATTTATATTGGAATCACATTGATGGAATTAGAAAATATGTATGCTAGAACACAATTTATGTCAAACACGGATTAATAAGGAGAGTTATAATATTAAACAACTATTAAATAAATGGTTTTAAAATATCATATGTTGACTTTAAATTTTCATTTGAAAATAATTACTACGATTCATCGTTCATATTCAAATGACTATTTACAATGATTCTATTCTATTATATTTTTATTATTATTTTTTCATATTTTGGTGAATCCTGATAATGATATATGGTTTTTGGATTTTGTTTTCAAAAATAATTAACCACTATTTCTATATAATCCATTTATTTTGTTTTAGTTAGGGGAATCATTTATGCAGACCTTTTGGGATGAATTTTAATTTCTGATCATTTTGAATATTATTAGAACATAATGACCTACACCATGGTTGTGTTTCAATCCATGTAAGTCTCTAATGATCCCCTTTTAGAAAAAATAATTAAAAAAATTATTGGTCCATTTTATAGCCATAGGAATGTAGTTATAGGGATGTTCTTATTTAATATAGATATATTGGGATCACCATGTCATAGTTAGAGGCTTGACCACCCCAAAAAGTTATGTATTATAGTAAATCTCTAGAGTAGATGAGGTATTGGGTTTTAATTTTGGACGAAAACACGACCTTGGTGGAGTCCATGGTGAAGGTCATAGTAATGGTCAGGAAGAAATCTGAATTGTAAAAAAGGTACACCAAAATGTTTGAATTTAATTATTTTAAATTTTACAATAATGGACACATAAATGAGGTGTTATAATTGTGCTATAAATTTATTCTTCTTTTTATTAATCGATTCACACTCCTCTATTTTTCGTTCAATTCACATGAATGATTTCTTAATACTATAAAAATAGATAGTGTGATCTTGAGTAGGTTAATCATATTTATGTTGCATTATTCCGAATCCATTTTCATCAAAATAATCCTCTCTCACACATACTAATATATCATGACATTGTATTTTTATTCATATTCATTTTGGACTAGACTAACGAGAGTGGTTGACGTCCATTCATTTAACATTGTGACTGGATGACCATGGTACTTATTATCCAACCATATGATAATTATTCAACAGAATATTTTTAATATTGGTTATGATTCATTTATAAACATTTGTTTTTTCTTCTTCTGATCCTTTCTGAAGAATCATTGTAATATTTATTGTAATTTATTCTAATAAATTTCGTCACCTGCCATTAAGTTGTTGTGATTGTAAACATGGTTCAAGAGATTATTCACATAGAAGTCATTGAAAATTCCATTGAAAATAATTATATACTATGTAACTTTCTATGTATAGGCTATATATATATATATATTGACAAGATATTATGATGAATTCTTATGTTCAAAGAGGTAATATTTTCAGTTTGATAAAATGATTGTACCAACATATCTATAGATACAATGTATGAGTATAACAACATGTGTTTGATTTTTTTTATATTTATAACAATTATAATTATAAATTGTGTCCAAATATGTATCATGTTGTATTATATATTATATATATCCATTTAATGTTACATTTTTTGTGTAGAATGACAGGTGAAGCAGCATGGATAGGTTATTAGTTAAGGGGGGTCATGTGCGTTGTGAAACCATGATGATGATTGAAAACCACCAAACTAGAGTTATTGTAGACTTTAGTTTTAACCGTAGGCCATAATGGGATTCAATTTTCAACAAAATGAGATTTAAAAAGAATACTATGTTTGATTTTGAATATAATATGCACCACTATGAATAAATGAACCATAAAATATTATTATCTATGTAGTGAGATAACAATTTATCCATTGAATTTGTTTTTATTTTGAGTATTATCTACATTAAGAAGTATATAAATTTATATATATATATATATAATGTACATTCTCAATAAAAATGGATAGTTTATTTCATTTGATATATGTACTCATTTTTATGTAATGTTATTTTATGTTTTAGAAGTACATTTTCATCAAGAAATATTTTTATTACATTTTATGAATTAATAATACAATTAATTTATAAAATATATATAATTATTATTTAATTATTTACTTTTTAAAATAATCAAATCATAATTCTCTTTGGGTCAAGGTTTTTGATTTTTTGATATGATTAATTTTCTAATTTATAGTGGAATATAACATCTTTAATTGACATTAGTAATTTGGTTTCAGGATTTTAATAACAACCATATTATTAATTTTATTTGAAACTAATATATGTTTCTTAATATTTTTAAATATCCAATTACTTTCATTGAAATCAATTTCATGAGTGAATTTGGTAAAAATATATTCTTGAAATCCTTTTCTAGAATAACAGTTTTTTATAGTGTTTTTCATTGACTTATAAATGAAATAACTTTTATCGTTTTATCCTTTTATGAAATAATATATTCAATAATTATAATTCGGGTTAGAAAATTTGGTATATAGTTCTCTATTATTTTAGGTCTATATTAAAAGTGAACATGGTAAAATTTATCACATAAATAAATGATATCATGGTAATCAATGAAAAACTAAGTGATAAGGTCAATATATTTCAATATAATTATAATTTGATGAAGGTAATTGTACACTTATCACATATATGTAATTATGAATATCTTGAATGGACACATTCAAGTGAATAAAATCAATATATATATTTATTTCCAAGAATGACATATTGTTTCAATTACTTAGATTGCAAAATCTATTATGTTTACATATAAGGATAAATGTATTTTATTAAATATTTTATAATTAAATACATGTAAAATTAAAAATATATTCATGTTGATAATTTATTTCTATATTTTATTGATTATATAAATAATTTATATTTGTGACCATCACTAATAGAATATTTACTAAAATATTTGAAAAATGTCATTTTTGATATTATTATATTAACAATGATATAATTTTATTGATATATAATGATCCATGAATTTTTTAAAATGAGTACGACATATTAGTTATTCTTAAAAAATATCAATATTAATACATGTTTTCATGTTGTATTTAATGTTTTGTTAAATTAATATTGTTAAAATTGGTATTAATTATATTTTATTCAAGGATATAAATATTACAAAAAATAATTAAATACATAAAATTGTATATGAAATGGTCTATAATTTAATATGTTTATATTTATTATTGAATATATGTCTTATATTTTTAATTACAATGATTTATAGGTAGTAAAAAATTTATCTTAGTTATTATTTATAGAATTTAATTAAAATAAAAAAATATACTGATTAAAAAACCACATGGTCCTATTTAAATTCTATAAGTATATTATATTTTAAAAATTACCTACACTATTACTGAATTCATATCGACTGGATTAATTATATTTAATAATTAAATTACAATTATTTTTGTTTTATGAAATTCCAAATGTGCCCCTCACCTTAATTTTAAAAAGGAATCACATATCTCACTTATTTACCACACATATATATTTATTGATCAAAAAAAATATAAATATCTATTTAACCCCACTTATATAAATTCTATATATTATATTCAACCCATAAGACCAACATAGAGACCCTTAAGATGTCATTTAATGGTGTTATTTCAAAGAAGTGGAATCACCTTAACCGATCACATTTATTTTTAATTATTTATTACATTATGTAAATATATTGGGTTTCTCATAAATGAATAAAATAAGAATCATCAATATACTAAAATTTCATTATTATTTCTGAAAACCCATAAGCATCCTCTTACATCATTTGTGGAGTGAAGGTGTCGCTCGTGTACAAATTCAACATAACGTCTCTACATAGTGATACAAATAATTTTTACAACCATATTTCAATGATGGTTATTGTGAATGGTTATATTTTTCTATATAATAGTTATGAGATAAATATAACCCTAGAGATAAAATATTACCTCAACATTATGGTGATCCAATCCATTGGAATATAATAATGTCAGTTGTGCATATGTGCGGGCAACCACCAACAAGAAGTGTTGTGATTTTTTCATTACATTTTTACATGGATGTTAAAAATGATGGTTTTAAAAGAATATATATATATATAATATTATTTTATATCATAATTATAGTCAATATTTTTTCATTCCATTCATCACATACATATAAAATAATTTCATGGTTCCTGCATACGTATTCCCAACCATCTTCGTAAATTGGGTTATTCATTTTTTTAGTAATGAATATCAATAATTGTCAATTAATATGAATTAAAAAACAAAAAATTATATTTCCTTAAAGATTATAATTATTGATACAGTATAATGTAGATCAAGGTAAAATTAAAAAAACCACTAGAAAAACACACACAGGAAAAATGAACAAGTTCTAGCCCTGAACAATGATTTTAATAAATAATTATTAATGAATGATTCATAAAAATTAATAAGTGAATCAAATTTTGAATTATATATATGAATTTTGGTATTTTTTTACTAAATATGTAATTACTATATTTTCAGACCTCAGGTAATGATTTCTTGTCTTATATTTGGTAACATGTATAACATGTCATATACACCACATATTTATTTTGTTTGGTGTAAATACTGCAACATTGATATTTTAAATCCCAAATCATATTATATACATTTCATTTAAATATTGTATCTAATTTAATATCATTTTATTGGATTACAATTCAGAATTTACCAATGTGGTATGATTTTATTTCATAACTTGCTCAATATAATGGATTTCCACTTATGGTGTAGTCTATTATTTCATATACATATTTTCCAAAAAAATTAAATAATATTTTTATATTATCAATTGTTTTATTAAAATCAATTTTTTCTATGTTTTACCTCTTATGAAATATTTTTTTAGTGAATCATTATGTCATTTTCTGAATAATTTATTTTTTTATATATATGGAATTTGTATGTAGAAAAAATACTTGTATGCCCTGAATGAACCATTCTATAATTACGAAACCTCATTTTGTCAAACAATAAAATATAGTATTATAGTTTCATATTCAATTAATATGGTTTCATTAAAATGTGACATTTATTAAATTAAAAAAATTAATGTAATAAATGTAGCTTCATCTATATATATTCTTACATTATCAATAATGTATTATCATTTATGCCAAAATCCATTATTGAATCCTCTGTTGAGGATATAATCTAATGATAACATTCAAAATATTTATCATTATGGTTAGAGATCATCATAAATTGAGAATATATTGATATATAATATTATATATCTTCTAATATTTCCAATTATTCAAAATTATGGATTTTCATAATGTTTTGTTTCTTATTTATAAGATTATTGCATTGGATATAGTTTTTCATGGGTGCGAACCATTATACCACCATGATGCATTGATATGTCTCATGAGACAATCTATATTGGTATCAAATTACATCATAAACTTTTATTAAAATAATTTTTGGGTTGTGGACTTAGTTGTTTGTTTCTAATATTTTCTAATATGCATTCAATAATTATGGAATATGACATTGATGTGCATTTCAGTAATTTATTTGTTTTAATATACATGGTGAAATTTCAATCTCATGTGATTATTTATATGGAATTTTTTTATCATCATTTATCCATGCCATATTATTCATAATGATCATGTTGTTGATAATTTAAAATTTATTCATAGATATTTTTGATTCCTAGTTAGTTATGAATTATTTATTCATGGTATCTTCTACTATATTCATACCCTTATTGAGAATATGATATCGACTTTTTTTTATTCGTGAGTATATGATAATAGGTATTATAAATAGTATAGGGGATGATGGAATGATTTTATGAGATTTATTTAAAAATTATAATGTAATATATGATTAATATTTTTATCTGGTTCATGAATAAGTAAAAAATATTCAATCATTAATTATGGAATTATCATTTAATCTTTATTTATTATTTTTATGATGTTTTTCACTAATCTATATATTTTACTTAATTTTATCACTTTTTATAAAACTATTCATTCTATTAAATAATGTTTTGATATATTCTGTAATATTTCATTAGATAAAATTGGATCCTAGAAGGATTATAGATCATATCAATAAATTTCATCAATGTAGGGTTTCCCCCTTAAAAATGATTTAGATGATCGATCTAGAGCAAGAGCCACGTCTAAAAATGGAGAAAAAAATCAAAATTTATTATGTATATTGACTTCATAAACATTTGCATATGGATAAGCCATATAATCAATAGTGTGTTGTAATAGTACAACAATACATTATTAATGAAAAAATCCATCATTCAATGAGTCCATAATCTAATTTTTAGATCAGTAATGGATATGTCCCTTAAATAATATATTAATAACCTATAAAAAATGAATTGTAGATGGTTATCATTGAAGGTTATTTTATAGTGTGTGACAAGAGGAATTTGAAAATGTTGGTACGTATGAAACCATAATTTCATTGTTACAATGGAATTTTATAGACTATGTATGTAATCCATAAGGTATGTTTGTACATTTTTTTGTTAGCATAATACAATTACATTGAAGCGAATGGGTCTCCCAATTATTCTCATCACATGATGATATAGTACATTGTCCTGTCAAAATAATGAAATAATTATCCATGCCTAATGATTTCAAATGAATTCAATAGAGAAAGAGAGAGATATAGAAAATAATTGATAAGTGGAATAAGGGAAGTAAGTCGTTTCCAAAATTAGAAAATATTAGATAGAAAAAATGTGGTATATAAATGCATGAAATATGTATTTTCATCAATTATGTCAGGAAATTACAGCAGTCACTTAAATTAAATTTTAAAAAATATACGAAAAATGATTAGTGTGTCAATATTATGGATATGGGGGTATATGAAAATTAGTTCTTGATGTTTCATGTAAATATAATTCAGTTAAATGAAATGTATCATGCTTAATCATACACTATCACTACAGACAATGTGGAAGGATTAACGTAATTATTTATTTGGAAAAAACAATAATTTAATGTAATAAATAATCATGTTATAGAATTAGTTTTTCATTGATACTATCTTTATAGGTATCATTATATATAAAAGGATTCATCTTTGTGTGTTTTAGTTATGAATTATAATGTACATTCGGAATTGTTCTGAAAAAATTAAAATTTATTTATTAGTGAGGTGGTATTTTTAAATAATACATGAATATTTAAGGATAACCCTTAATATTTTCTTGATATTGAATCATAATTATTATTAGGGATAAATAAAATACTTATATTATAAAATATAATAAGTAGCATAGGTGACATTGAAATTTTATTGTGATTTGATGATAATGTAATTTTTGACAGTGTTTAATGAATTATTGGTTTTATAAAATATATTTTAGGAAATCCCTCATTCATCTCATTGTTGTAATATATTTGGAGGAATGATACTAGGCCTTATTTGGCATCCCTGAGACCTTGATTTTGGGAAATAAATGCTAAAGGGTTTCAAAAGTAAGTGGGTGACAATTTGTTATTTAATAACTAAAACAATTTACACACCAAAAAATAAAAAACAACGAAATAAATTATGTATGAATAAATGAAGGATAAATCAAACAATTAATTTATGTCAAAACTACACCAATGAATAATATAGATTAAGAAAAAGAAATTATCAATGTAAATTGAAGAATGATAACAAATCAAATCAAATAAGATAATAATTCTCAACACTCCAAATACTCCATGGTATGATCCTCATTCTACAAATGTCTCACAAGGTGGTACTAAATAAGTAAGTTTGATCACCTTTTCCCATGTAATAGAAGATATAATTTACAAAAGAATCAATTTTATAATTCATGTGTTGTTATATTTCTCATTATTTTTCCTCCCAATGACTTACCTACTCATTCCACTACGATAAAAGCCTTAATAACATATATATAAAAGAGATTATATAATATTATTTCCCCAAAGTTATTATAGAATAATTGAATCAATTACAATGACAAATTATAACTCAGTTTAAAAATTTTATCGATCAACGAATTTTACATAAAAAGTACCTTTTAATGAATGAATACAAACATATCCTTGATCCCAGTTGTAAAGTTCTCTTTGTCATAAGCAATTAATTTCCACAAATACACACAACCAGAAATGCATTCTTAGTTATGATTCTTAAATACTCAAGAGAAATTTCAAATTGATCTACCATGTTACCACATGGTAATTATATCCCGTTTTCATTACACCATTGGAACCACACACAATGTCATATTTCAACCATTCCACTTAAATGAAATATAAACTCACACACACCTTGTATGAAAAAAATTATGAAAAAACATTTCTATAATTCTAGCCTTTTATTGACATTTTTTTCTACAAATACATTCATATAAAACAACATTTTCATTGAAAAAAATTAACTAACCAAATATTTTCAATATTTCAAGAAAAATAATGTTTCAAAATTCCCATATTCAAATAAACAAGCTAAACCACGTTCCATTATAATTTACTAATGTACACAATTCCACCAAATCCATAAATCAACAATAAAAAAGATTTATTCCATGAATTGCCATAAATTATTTAAAAAATCATGAAATTAAATGAATATAAATGTATAAAATTCAATTCCATCAAGTGGATATTGCGGTTGTAGACACCTACCTTGATGGTTTGGATGAAAACTGAAATGGATGAAGAACGCACATGCAACTGTGTATGTAATTAATAAAACCACATAAATATAATCTCATATCATGATCAAGACTATATAAAATCATATTTGGAATAAAAATCATATATCTAACCATTACAGGTGTATTTATATGAATCCATGAGGATTGAAGTAGTGAATCTAAGTACATCTTAGAAAATGTGACAAGAATGAGGACGAACGATGACATACCTCAAGAAATCAGCTTCTAAATACTGAGGAAACACACCAGATTGTTTCACATTTTTTTACATGAGGATCTCCAACAATTAATCGAGAATAATATTATTTCAGAGCATCATATAGAAAACAACTAGGGAGTTGGAGTCAAAGATGTATGAGATCAATTTTTTTAGTATTTCAAATTAACCATGCACATGATTTAAGTACATGGTTAGACAAACCGTGCAAGAACCATGCATTAGATATTACCTAGAAAAATACCCCATGACCTCCTTTCATTACAAACAAAAACTTGTTCCTACCGTGCGGAAGATATTTCCTCAAAATGGCTTATGTGAATGGTTTCTCAAGGACTTCCACATGGTTTGGGAAAACCATGCACAACCCATGTACATCACCTTTAGCCCCAATAATTTAATGTATGACCACAAAAAACTCCCATCCTTCAACATTATTAATTATATATATGAAAAAACATTAATAAACAGTTGCATACCAAAAATCGGGGGTACTTCATTCTCCGAACCATTGGTCTTTCCGTCCCTAGAAAGTAGAAAACCATTTATGCACTGAAATAGTTCCGACTATCAGTCTTTCATTTCATTCATGCATTCCCATGTCTCTTCATGAATCTAACTATGTTTCAATAAGACTATTATTATACTAATTAATTTTCCATAAAATAATTTCTCATTCCAACCCTTAATCCACAATGAGAATTGTATCAACGAAGCATCTGACTCTAGGTCAAAATAATCCCATATAATCACATGGTCAGGACCTGGTTGATACTTTTTCTATGTAGATATGTAGAAAAAGTATTCACTAAATTGAGCCATGGTGGAAACTATAGCTGATATACCACCCCTCCAACTCATTCATATATCTAAAAAGGGCATATGTATTGGGGAGATAACATACACTTCATCCCAAAACAATGATGTACAAACCTGGGAGAAATCTTCAAGAACATTTAATCACTCACCGCAAATGTCAAAGGTCTTTGATGATGATCTACATGTGATATCTAGAGACTTTTAGTTGTCACTATTCTTTTCCTAATAAACTAAATCATCTCTATTGTTTCATGAAAAATACACGGCCCAACTAATCATGTCTCACAAATCTCCACCTAACAATGTGGAGAAGGACAAGTATGCTTATACAATGCTTGATGATAATCTATCTCTATTGAGGACAAATAACTGTTATTATAAGACAATTCCACTAGGGTTATATGATCCTCCCATGAGACACCAAAATCCATTACACTAGATCACAACATTTCCTCCAACATCTATATCTTCCTTTCAAGTTTCCCATCCCTTTTAGGATGATATTCGGTACTAATAATCAACTAAGTCCAAAGGGTTTTCACTAAGGATTTCTAAAAACCAGACGTTAACCATGGATATTTGTCTAATACTATCGAAATTGGAACTCCATTTATCATTAACACATCGTATATAAAAATGATTGATAAAACCTTCACTATATGAGTTTCACAAATAGTGATTAAATTGGCCAACTAGGTATGTTGATCAACTATTACAAATATAACATAGTGTTTCCCAACATTTATTGGTAGAAATATCAAAAAACTATTTCTTGTAATTCCCATTTAAATAAAAGAATTTGTAAATTTTTCAACATACATGTTGTTCAATGATTCTCTTCCTTATAATTATTTAATGTTATCAACATTGAAAAGAACTCATCCAATTTAATTTTTTCCATTCCACCAAAACTATTCCTTCAATTCCATATACACATTATGTGTACTCAGATTTACAACCCATATTTAATGGTGGTAATAATAAATAAGTTGTTCCAAAAAATCCATAAGTATAGCCATATGATCTATTGATCAAAAAATGAACTCCCATTAAGTATCAATCCTTCAATGGTCTCCCCATAATTGATTTTTGAACTCATAATCAAGCATTCTATATCAGATGTCTGTTCTTATTTGATTATCTTTTCCAAATAAGGAATCAAAAAACATAAAATGAAAATACATTATCACCATAGTCATCACATTAAATGTTCCTAATGGATGGGACATACAACAACTACAACTCATATGAAGCTTGTATTTCCAACTGACTGTATTACCTTTTTCTTAATGTGTTGACCACCAAATCACCCCTTCATGCTATATACATTAAGTCAATGTCAAACATATAGAGATACATTATCCATATCATTTTCCTAAGATTCAAATATTTTTTTGAGAAAATGGGATTCATGATCTTATGATCCATAAATAATATAAAATTTCTCTCCATGGTTATAACGACATCAAGTCTTCTAGATTGGGAGAACCACAACTAACTCCAAATCTTATGTTGGATAAATTTTCTAATGCACTCTCAACAACCTTAAACCATACGCAACCACATGTAATTCTATCATGATATCACTTCCAAACCCAGACCCCAATGCATCACAGTATACCATATTCCCCTATCACAATTTAGGAAGAATCCACACAGACAGTGATATTAGATGTTCTTTCATCTCTTCAATATAACTATGGAATTCATCATTCCATTTGAAATGAATTTTCATCTTTATCAAAGAATTCATAGACATATCTAGTTTGGATAATTCATGAATAATTATTCGGTAATAATTAACTAGTCCCAAAAAATGTTGTATATACGAGACATTTTTGATGGGTTACCAAGAGAAAACAAATTCTATCTTTTCTAGATCCACATAAATACCATTTTCAAATATTATTTGAACATTAAATTGTATAATTGTTTTTAGAAAAACTTATTTTGATAGTTTGGAATATAGATGGTGGTCTCTCAAGATTTATAAAACAAATTATATGTGTTTCTTATGATATTACCATGTCCTTGAATACAGAAATATGTAATCGAAAAACAAAAATAAAAATTCTATATGTCCTTATCATATTTAATTCATAAATTTTTTAATGGATGCTGATGAATTCGTTAGACCGAACTGAATTAATATGTTTTCTTATTGTGCATATCTTTTTTTGAATAGTGTGTTCAAAATATCATCCTTCCAAACACACAATTGGTGATATTCAAAATGAATTTCAATTTTTTGGAACCACTAAAATACCCTAAATTGATCAAAAAGGTCATCAATGCCTGGTAGTGGATATGGATTCTTTATCCTAAATTATTTATACTTACGATAATCCAAACAAAACCTTATAGTTCCATGTCCTTTTTCCATTATGAAGACTAGTGCTTCTGAGTGAGACATAATTGGAGAAATGGATCCTTTTCATTCAAGTTCATCTCAGAATTATTTTAATTCCATTAATTCTATTAGATTCATCTTATAATACAAAAGGATATTAGGAATGGTACTGAGAAATAGATCAATTGTATAATTCACCTCCAAAATAGGTGGTAACCGTAAGATGTTTACAAGAAATTCAACAGATAATTATTCCTCAACTACTGGAAATTTGATATCCTAAATCTCTTCCATCGATTAAAATGTCAACACTTCCAATTGGTAAAATATAATTCCCACTGCTGGTTCCATCATGCATGTTACCCCATTTATTATAACCTTCCCCCCAATGAGATGATCGATGTCATACTCGATTGTGAACCCAACCGTTCTGAAATAATAGTCGATGTTTGCCTTGAACATTGTCAACTAATTCATACCTTGGATTACATCATAAACATCCATCTATAACACCTATAAGTCAATGTTTCTCTCAACTCCATCAAATGTTAGAGAATATTCTCTACAAATGGAGGCTCTTTAAGCACATTCCTTGAAATAAGTTCAATGTTTTAACACAGATGGTGTCATATCATGTTATAAACATTACAAATTAATAGCATGAGGAGAAATGAAGGAATGTGATGCACTAGTATGAAACAAAACTTCTATAATAAGATAATTCAATCAAATTTTACCTCCTACCATAGATTGGTATCCTTAATCATCCACAATCACATTTTCAACTCTATACAACTGATTCATCACTGAAATTTTCACATTGTCTCCTTGTAGAGATTTCCCATGTTGAGGAGTCATGTTATGAATAGAATCACCATGGATAGTTTCTCTCAGTTGATGGGACTAATTCTGCAGTACTCTCTCGGTCGAAGCATATGATTTCAATAACATCAGAGAAGTGTCTTGAGCACCCAGCCTTGGAGCACTACAACAATAGAACATTTGATGTCTCATATAGTTTCATTTATGTCATTCTCTTGGTGGTGATTTACACTCTCACTTCATGTGGTCAATGGATCCACATTGGAAACATCCCACTTGGATCATTGGTCATGGTGGAAGGTTTATTGATCTTGTTGTTGGATTATTATTTCCTCCCTAACCCAAGATGCAGGCATCCCTCATCCACATTCACCCAATATAAGATTTCTGACCAATTCCTCATGGTATCAACATAAATCCTTCTACCATGGATCCAAAGATATCTTATCTATCTAGAGTCACTATTTTTCATAATTTTTGTATAATCCATATTACAGAGTGTTGTAATCGTTGACTGAGTCTCCTATCATAGCCCTGATTTGAAGATATGTACCTTCGCGATCGCACTAATGGAAAATTCTTGTTCAAATCTTAAAAAATTCATGAATTTAGTGGAATACTATATGATAAAGATATTTTCCTTCTATAGGATGAAAATTTTCATCCTTATCTAGATAACAAACTATTAAGTATAGAAATATTTATGGAATAGTTCCTCAAAATCATCCATAAAATGTCAATCATTTGTTTTGGGTTGTATCACTAGTTACCACCACTATCATGAAATATCCCCAAGCATTTAGTTTTCCATCAGAACCATGAGATTCACTATTCTGTAATTGAATTTAATGATATGATTTATCATGTTCAATCATTCTTTCTATATTTTATGTTCAGAACCACTCATGATGATGGGGTGATTCTATTTCTAGAGTAGTACAGTGTGTTCCACCTTCCATGGATCATCCCTCTAGTTCCATGGGTAATCAACATGGAATTCTGGGATTATAGTCTACACAAGTAGTTGGTTCACCTATGATTTAGGTGCAACAAAAGTTTCTAAATCTTATTGGGTTGATTTCTATGACACCTACCATGTGCCATTTTCTAAACCAACATAACCATAGTATGTCTCACACTCTAGCAATTGAAAACTTTTCATTTCGAATTATATCACATAAACTATCACAAAATTACATCCGGGAATCAACCATGTATATGTTCCACTATTTATGAATGATTCTAAATAATATCTTGAAATCATCTAGTTTTCAAAAATACATTATCCAAGTTCCAATTCAAAATTTTCCATTTGAAATAAAATTCAATATTAGTTTTTTCCTAATTTATCACCTTTTCTAAACACATAGATCATTACTCATAGTAATGTAAACACTCCCTGTGGGTATTCATTCCTATAATACATGAAATGCTCATATAATTGCCTAAACACATGAAAACGAGATTTATAAATGCTAGAAGTGTCTACAAAACACTTATGTACAAACTCTCTTTTATGATGATATTCGACATAAAAAGGTTAGCAACATCATTTTATAATGTACTTTTCATGATCAAAAAATCCTAATCCTTTCTAAGATCACTATAAATGGAAGATAAACAAATTATTTCAACTCAAAGAACCATTAAACTAAAAACCACTTGTTGCAAAATGAAAGGACAAATCTGATACCATTAATAATATCCCTCCTTCTCCTCGTCGGCTTAATATGGTGGGATGAATACTACCTGGCCTTAAGCCAAATCCCCATGATGCTAGAGGATGGAAAAAATGATGAAGGGTTTCAAATGCATGTGGTGTAGGATTTACTTGTTATGATAAAAACCCATTAACCCATCAAACCAAAACAAAATAACTAACTATATGATGCATGAATAAATAAACGACAAATAAACCACTCCATTTGTAGAGACCCGAAGCTTATCGTGCATGGACATTACATTACTTTTGCGGAATACTTAGTACATAACAAAAACACACACACAAGGATCGTAATAGTTTAGTGTCTTTGGAAACTCGGAACGTAATCTTCTAAACGTGGTGAAAGATCTTCAATATCTCCCATAAAGATCTTCCCATTTTTTTTACCTAAAACATTTCTTTATATCCTGGGGAAAGAAAAACAAAAAAGGGTGAGCTCAAATGCTCAGTAAGTGTAAACAAAAGAAATATCAATCACATCATATACATAAGAACGTAGCTTTTGGAAATCTTGACCTGCAAAAGAGCTCATAATATCATAACATGGGATAAATCATAGAATTGAAAATGAGATCCCCATAATCATAACATAAAACTTGAAACTTTGTGGCTTGCACACATAATTATGGAAAATCATTTCTTGTTAGTCATGACTCATTGCCAAGACTATCTTAGTGGACAAAGTCCCTTTCTGAACCGAGTTCACTACTCGTTTCAGTCCTGTATCACTGAACCGAAATAACCTTCCGTTCCAGCCATGTCTATCTCATGAGATATGATACTTTACCCAATGCATTGGAGGGAGATATAGGTCCCACCCATCTTATAATGAATCCTTTCTTATGTGTGCCACATAATCATAAACCATACATCATAGCGTAACCCATGTAATAAAAATGGGATTCTTAAACAACATGTCATCATAAAACAATTCATATAAGGTAAATGAATTCATAAAAATATTTCCATCACAACATAATCAAATCCATGTAATAATAGGGATAAAAACAAAACCCTTTATTATCTTAGATGGAAAATAATTTTGATAAACACTTGAACTCCATTCTTGAGGAAAATATCCTTTCTTTTTCAAAAACATTTTTCCTTTCTTAACATGTCATACAACATTAAACTAAAAGAAGTTGATTAAAAATAAACCTGAAAACTTGTAAAGGAAGCTTCTTGGAAATAATGTTTTAAAAATCCATTCTTTCCGTATAAGTTAAAAAAACATTCTTCTCGTACTTTTGTCGGAAAAGTCAAAAAGTACCTCGTACAAAAAATGACAAAAGATTCATTTCATACATATTACTAAAAACTCACCGAAGGGTAAAAATGGATTTAAACAATTGTAGGTGGATGGAAATAATATTACATATTGAGGAAACATGGATTTGGATGATAAAATACACCCCAGTAAATGCCAAAGTATAAACAATCTCGGATAAAAATGAGATTGTGATATTTCCCTTACCTTAGGTCCGACTTGTTTTGTAAGTGTCTGAACCTCCTGTATAATGATTTAAATCATGTTATTGACTTATTACAGAATCATATTCATTGTTATGATATCATATATGGTTCACTTATGACATTATATTACCCGTTCTTTTGTAAATTCCATGTTAAAGAAGCGTTTTGGGTAAAATCGTTTCATTTATTGAAGGTGTTTTGACTTGTTGTTCTTGACATCATTATTACTTATATCATGATTTACTTACTTCCAGAATATAAAATATGATTTATATATCATATATATTCAGTATATATATATATATTCAGTATATATATATATATAATAGGTAGATAAATAAAATGAAAAACACCGTTCATGGAGACGGTAGTCCGTACGCACGCATGAACGCTGTTTTCCTTTCCTTATTGTCTTGAAATGGAAGTAAGTAGATGACATACATATGTATATATATACATAAATCCATTAGCTTTATAATTTCATATATTTCATTATTATTTCTTATATATACATTATAATCATTCTTAAATGGTTAACATGGAGAATGAATCTCATCACGTCGTGGAGACGGTATTCCGTACGTACGCACGAGCGATGATATCATTTCTATAAATATTGAATTGAATTGGAGTGGATTATACAATATATCAGAATCAATATTATGTTTTAATAACTATGTATAGTTATTCTTTACACCATTATACCCATCCATGTAAGGTGGTGGTGGAAAATAGATTAAACCACGGCGTGGAGACGGTATTCCGTACGTACGCACGCGCGGTGATTTCTTTTTCCGTAGGATGGATAGATGGTGAAATAGGGTTGTTTCATACTTATAATAACATATCCGTATATGAGTGATACTGATGTTATTACTTCATAATGAAACAACCTAAGAAGAAGAAGTGGAAGAAGAAATAAAGATGAAAGAATTGGTAACGGTAATTACCTCTTCTTTGAAGTGCCTCTTTGAGAACTCCTCTTAGGGCACTAAAATTGGTCTTTGAGGAAGACCAGAACCTCTAGGATGTTTCTAGGGAAGTTTAGAGGAGAAATTGGCAGGGGTTGGCCGAGCTTGAGCGCTCAAATTGGTGTGAGGAGGAGGGGGAGGAGGTGTCCTTTTATAAGGGAGGAGAGGGGCACCTTAGGAATATCTCAAAATATTATTTTATATTAAAGTCAAAATCGGTTTATAATGGTTCCAAAGGGTCTTATTTCGAAGCTAAAGTGGGGATGGGTCGAAATCCTATCAACCAATAGGATTTAGACAAGTTTAGGGTATTATGTTAACCTTATCAATTAGATTTAACTCTAAGTTAAATAATTTAACTTTTACCGTGTCTTTTTGTTTTCTTTCACTATATGGTTAATAATCTTACTATAACAAGCCAAACTAACCCCAAATTGTATATTATTAATACATATATCCTTATCTAAGTCATTTGGCCGAACCTTAGATTTTTAGGAATAAAATAACAATTAATAATATAATATTTGATTTAAAAACTATTTTGTGTCAATTTTGACACTATTTGATATATGATTTTTGTGAAAGTCATAACAGAATTATATGTTCGAACCAAGTTTATTAAATCAACACCAACATATCATAGTAACCTATAAAATTAGTGGAATTCATAAAAAGTCTTAAATTACATTTATTTTGGTATTTATATTATCAATTATGTCAATATTTCATTAATAAGATAATTACTGCATCATCTTTGTGTCATAAATAAATTATATTATTTGATGTCTAAAAATTACAAATAAAATACCATCATGTAGGAAATCTTTTTAGCTTTCTAATGAATATTTATAGTCGAATTTATCGTATGTATAACCCCATATTAAAAATGATTTACTTATTAAACTTTGATTTTAACTATTCTAACCCTTCTTTAAATAAATTAATAATAAATGTCCTAATCTAATCCAAGTGGGCCTAAATGGTCATATGTTATTCCTAAGTTTGTTTTTGGTCGAATTACACTTGTCCAATAGAATTAGGACATGTGTTAGGGTAATATTAATATCATATTTACCCTTAGTTACACTATTTACTATTAACCGTGGTAAAAAAAAGTAAAAAGTTACTATTCACCAAAAAATTATTTTCATCTCATTGAACCACATTTTAGTCCTTGATATTAACCGTGTCTCTCGGATTTTCGAAATTCCATTCACAGAAGCGGTAAAATTAAGTTTTATGCAAAATTCAGTTTTTAACCTACCACTTAGTAGTTTCACTATTCATCAAAAATTGATGTTTTTCAGAACAATGCCAAAATTTCATCCCAAGCTATATTTCATATTCTGAATTCAAAAATGAAGTCTATTTTACCAAATTCATAACATAAAAGTTGCATTAATTAATTTTATAATTAAATCCCGCTGTTAAAACAAATAGCGTGTTTTTAAGAAACAATATCTATCAAAAGATTGACACTTGTTTATGTCTAGTTTAAATGTGAAATTACATCCAATGACCAACATTGTATTAAATTGTAAAAATATATTCTAAATATACTTTAAAACCACTCAAATTAATGATTTATCACTATTAATTATTTCTATTAAAAAATTTGTTTTTAATTATAATTTAGTAATTTTCACTATTCATCAGAATATGAAAGTTATCCGAAAAGTACCAAAATTTCACCTTAGGCTAAATTCGATACTCCGAATCCAAAAATGAAGTCCATTTTGAGAGTTAAAATTTCTAAAATTTAAAAAGTGGTTATTACTATTCATAACGTCTAGTTTTAATAATATTTTAATAGAATATCGTTGTTTCGTGAAACTCGGGATTACTTACCACACACGCTATCGAGGAAGGTTGCGATTGCGTGTAATGCAAGGCAAGTCAAGGATGCGTGTTGTGCAAGCTCCTTTTGGTGTAGCGTATAACACAAGACATTAGTAAAATAAAAAAGAATATTTTTCATAAAATCTCGGGCTGTTACATTCTACCCCCCTTAAAATGAATTTCGCCCTCGAAATTCGTCGGGGTTATAAATGGTTTACTATTCGAAAGTTTCTTTAATAGAAACCCACATCTTAAAAGGGAATACCAAAACTTGGCTTTAAAAACTAAAGTATGAAATGTAACGATTACCCAAATAAACTAATCACTGGGTTTCCACATAGGTGAAAATATGGATATGGAAGAGAAATCTAACCATAATGTTCTGATGGAGAGTGGTAGAGAACATGGCTATGGAAATGCCAGTAATCACAAATCCATAGATTTGTGATGATATAAGGTACCATCTGATTCATCAGGTATAAGATCACTAGGACAACATTTTTGGTTTTCAAGATCATTTCCCTAAAGTTGAAAATTTGCTTAGAATAAATACTTACTTTATTTTGGTACAATCTCACTTTTGTTCATGCCTTGAACAATTTCTACTTCATCTCTTAAATAAATGAATTTGAATTTGTTATTTGTGAAGTTTCAGCAGATCATGTGATAGAATGACTGTTCATTCCATCTGTCTCAAACAAAAGGTTAGCAAAAGTTATTAAATATACATAAGTCATTCTATAGTGAGATTAATCATATATGGTTCCTCAAATGGACTTATACTTCATATATCATGCTGCTTAATATAATAAAACTAGTTTCTACTAAACAGGGACTTCATGTAGGCCAGTGGTAGGTGATAAAGGCCAGTCGCACTTCGGTTGTGGGTTCGATTCCTACAGCCTTGTCCGAAGCGATGGGTTGTCGCCCGTCCTGCAGGTTGTCCCTTTTTCTAAAACTACGCTACTATAACATCCCATCAATAATATCGAAAATCTTCTATCCTTAAACAATACTAACTTATGTCCAACATAATCCAGTCTAATATTTAGGCTTATACATAATAGTGCAGTCCACTCTCATAATATAGTGACATCGATTACCATAGATTTAATACTGTCGTTGATCCCCACATATCATAAGATATGTCTTGTTGGTCACATTCCAAACATTCAAAGTCCTTAATCGTGTATTCTCTTGAATACCTTAGTGAAAACATGAGTGCAGTTAAAAGTTAACACTTTCCACATACCAAAATCCTCAAAATTCTATATACTCAAACCATGATATCACTTAATCAATCATGAGCTCATGAATACTATAAAACATTTAATTATCTCCTTATCCCTTCATTATGAGCATATCATCTACATTCCAAAAATATCTGAATAACCATTCATGGATACTGGTAACATTAATCATACACTTTCAAAACACAAGGAAAGACAACAGTGTACCAATCCATAGATGTCTCTTTATTCCAAAATTACACATGATAAACATGTAATCATTCCACTACATTCTCAAACCATTGATCGAGCTTCAAAAATTCTTTCATCTCACATATCATTTGTAGTCTCTTCATCATCATCTACATAAATACTACCCATATGACCATACTGATTCTCTTCATGAGTCTTTCCCTTAGGGCATTTGTTTGCATAATGCCCATACATTCCACATTTAAAACACTTAACCATTTTTGATGTCGTAGCAATACCATTATCCTCATCCATGGTGTTAACCGACCCTTTTCCTTTGCACTTACTTGCTTTGTGTCCTTCTTTTCCACACCCAAAGCATCTTCCAGTTCCCTTGAAACATTCTCCTTGATGCCTCTTCCCACATGATTTACATAGGGAAAGTTGAACTTTCTTTCCTCTATGATCATCATGGAACTCCATCTTTCTCTTATTAGTCGAGTCAGGAAACTTACCAAATTTTACTTTATTGATCATGTTGTGAGATTGCTGATTCGGCATAATAATGATGTTTGGACATCCAAATCCCATTTCATTTGGTTTCTCATGAAGAATATCATTCCATTGTCCATCATATCCTCCATTATTGTGAAACATCTTGTTTCCAGCCATTTTCTAAAACCCAAACAGAATAGTGTTAGATGCAAAAATCGTAATAAAGGGGGAGTAATTTAAATATCTATCATCTTTGGTTTAATCTAATATCGTTACCATAGTTCTAGAACTATATCCTATACGTATACTTATCCTTAGGGGTATCCCTAGACATACCTTAGAAATATCTCTAGGGATCTCACTAACGTTTTCGCATCCTAGTTTCCAAAGGTTGACTAAACCTTTCCTCTGATACCAACTGTAGAGACCCGAAGCTTATCGTACATGGACATTACATTACTTTTGCGGAATACTTAGTACATAACAAAAACACACACACAAGGATCGTAATAGTTTAGTGTCTTTGGAAACTCGGAACGTAATCTTCTAAACGTGGTGAAAGATCTTCAATATCTCCCATAAAGATCTTCCCCTTTTTTTACCTAAAACCTTTCTTTATATCCTGGGGAAAGAAAAACAAAAAAGGGTGAGCTCAAATGCTCAGTAAGGGTAAACAAAAGAAATATCAATCACATCATATACATAAGAACGTAGCTTTTGGAAATCTTGACTTGCAAAAGAGCTCATAATATCATAACATGGGATAAATCATAGAATTGAAAATGAGATCCCCATAATCATAACATAAAACTTGAAACTTTGTGGCATGCACACATAATCATGGAAAATCATTTCTTGTTAGTCATGACTCATTTCCAAGACTATCATAGTGGACAAAGTCCCTTTCTGAATCGAGTTCACTACTCGTTTCAGTCCTGTATCACTGAACCGAAATAACCTTCCGTTCCAGCCATGTCTATCTCATGAGATATGAAATCTTTACCCAATGCATTGGAGGGAGATATAGGTCCCACCCATCTTATAATGAATCCTTTCTTATGTGTGCCACATAATCATAAACCATACATCATAGCATAACCCATGTAATAAAAATGGGATTCTTAAACAACATGACATCATAAAACAATTCATATAAGGTAAAGGAATTCATAAAAATATTTCCATCACAACATAATCAAATCCATGTAATAATAGGGATAAAAACAAAACCCTTTATTATCTTATATGGAAAATAATTTTGATAAAACACTTGAACTCCATTCTTGAGGAAAATATCCTTTCTTTTTCAAAAACATTTTTCCTTTCTTAACATGTCATACAACTTTAAACTAAAAGAAGTTGATTAAAAATAAACTTGAAAACTTGTAAAGGAAGCTTCTTGGAAATAATGTTTTAAAAATCCATTCTTGCCGTATAAGTTAAAAAAACATTCTTCTCGTACTTTTGTCGGAAAAGTCAAAAAGTACCTCGTACGAAAAACGACAAAAGATTCATTTCATACATATTACTAAAAACTCACCGAAGGGTAAAAATGGATTTAAACAATTGTAGGTGGATGGAAATAATATTACATATTGAGGAAACATGGATTTGGATGATAAAATACACCCCAGTAAATGCCAAAGTATAAACAATCTTGGATAAAAATGAGATTGTGATATTTCCCTTACCTTAGGTCTGACTTGCTTTGTAAGTGTCTGAACCTCCTGTATAATGATTTAAATCATGTTATTGACTTATTACAGAATCATATTCATTGTTATGATATCATATATGGTTCACTTATGACATTATATTACCCGTTCTTTTGTAAATTCCATGTTAAAGAAGCGTTTTGGGTAAAATCGTTTCATTTATCGAAGGTGTTTTGACTTGTTGTTCTTGACATCATTATTACTTATATCATGATTTACTTACTTCCAGAATATAAAATATGATTTATATATCATATATATTCAGTATATATATATATATATTCAGTATATATATATATAATAGGTAGATAAATAAAATGAAAAACACCGTTCATGGAGACGGTAGTCCGTACGTACGCATGAACGTTGTTTTCCTTTCCTTATTGTCTTGAAATGGAAGTAAGTAGATTACATACATATGTATATATATACATAAATCCAGTAGCTTTATAATTTCATATATTTCATTATTATTTCTTATATATACATTATAATCATTCTTAAATGGTTAACATGGAGAATGAATCTCATCGCGTCGTGGAGACGGTATTCCGTACGTACGCACGAGCGATGATATCATTTATATAAATATTGAATTGAATTGGAGTGGATTATACAATATATCAGAATCAATATGATGTTGTAATAACTATGTATAGTTATTCTTTACACCATTATACCCATCCATGTAAGGTGGTGGTGGAAAATAGATTACACCACGGCGTGGAGACGTTATTCCGTACGTACGCACGCGCGGTGATTTCTTTTTCCGTAGGATGGATAGATGGTGAAATAGGGTTGTTTCATACTTATAATAAATATCAGTATATGAGTGATACTGATGTTATTACTTCATAATGAAACAACCTAAGAAGAAGAAGTGGAAGAAGAAATAAAGATGAAAGAATTGGTAACGGTAATTACCTCTTCTTTGAAGTGCCTCTTTGAGACCTCCTCTTAGGGAACTAAAATTGGTCTTTGAGGAAGACCAGAACCTCTAGGATGTTGCTAGGGAAGTGGAGAGGAGAAATTGGCAGGGGTTGGCCGAGCTTGAGTGCTCAAATTGGTGTGAGGAGGAGGGGGAGGAGGTGTCCTTTTTATAGGGGAGGAGAGGGGCACCTTAGGAATATCTCAAAATATTATTTTATATTAAAGTCAAAATCGGTTTATAATGGTTCTAAAGGGTCTTATTTCGAAGCTAAAGTGGGGATGGGTAGAAATCCTATCAACCAATATGATTTAGACAAGTTTAGGGTATTATGTTAACCTTATCAATTAGATTTAACTCTAAGTTAAATAATTTAACTTTTACCGTGTCTTTTTGTTTTCTTTCACTATATGGTTAATAATCATACTATAACATGCCAAACGAACCCCAAATTGTATATTATTAATACATATATCCTTATCTAAGTCATTTGGCCGATCCTTAGATTTTTAGGAATAAAATAACAATTAATAATATAATATTTGATTTAAAAACTATTTTGTGTCAATTTTGACACTATATGATATATGATTTTTGTGAAAGTCATAACAGAATTATATGTTCTAACCAAGTTGATTAAATCAACACTAACATATCATAGTAACCTATAAAATTAGTGGAATTCATAAAAAGTCTTAAATTACATTTATTTTGGTATTTATATTATCAATTATGTCAATATTTCATTAATAAGATAATTACTGCATCATCTTTGTGTCATAAATAAATTATATTATTTGATGTCTAAAAATTACAAATAAAATACCATCATGTAGGAAATCTTTTTATCTTTCTAATGAATATTTATAGTCGAATTTATCGTATGTATAACCCCATATTAAAAATGATTTACTTATTAAACTTTGATTTTAACTATTCTAACCCTTCTTTAAATAAATTAATAATAAATGTCCTAATCTAATCCAAGTGGGCCTAAATGGTCATATTTTATTCCTAAGTTTGTTTTTGGTCGAATTACACTTGTCCAATAGAATTAGGACATGTGTTAGGGTAATATTAATATCATATTTACCCTTAGTTACCCTATTTACTATTAACCGTGGTAAAAAAAAAGTAAAAAGTTACTATTCACCAAAAAATTATTTTCATCTCATTGAACCACATTTTAGTCCTTGATATTAACCGTGTCTCTCGGATTTTCGAAATTCCATTCACAGAAGCGGTAAAATTAAGTTTTATGCAAAATTCAGTTTTTAACCTACCACTTAGTAGTTTCACTATTCATCAAAAATTGATGTTTTTCAGAACAATGCCAAAATTTCATCCCAAGCTATATTTCATATTCCGAATTCAAAAATGAAGTCTATTTTACCAAATTCATAACATTAAAGTTGCATTAATTAATTTTATAATTAAATCCCTCTGTTAAAACAAATAGCGTGTTTTTAAGAAACAATATCTATCAAAAGATTGACACTTGTTTATGTCTAGTTTAAATGTGAAATTACATCCAATGACCAACATTGTATTAAATTGTAAAAATATATTCTAAATATACTTTAAAACCACTCAAATTAATGATTTATCACTATTAATTATTTCTATTAAAAAAGTTGTTTTTAATTATAATTTAGTAATTTTCACTATTCATCAGAATATGAAAGTTATCCGAAAAGTACCAAAATTTCACCTTAGGCTAAATTCGATACTCCGAATCCAAAAATTAAGTCCATTTTGAGAGTTAAAATTTCTAAAATTTAAAAAGTGGTTATTACTATTCATAACGGCTAGTTTTAATAATATTTTAATAGAATATCATTGTTTCGTGAAACTCGGGATTACGTACCACACACGCTATCGAGGAAGGTTGCGATTGCGTGTAATGCAAGGCAAGTCAAGGATGCGTGTTGTGCAAGCTCCTTTTGGTGTAGCGTATAACACAAGACATTAGTAAAATAAAAAAGAATATTTTTCATAAAATCTCGGGCTGTTACACCATTTATATCAAAACCACACCATATTTCAGTACATCAAAATACAATTAAACTATTAAAAAAATTGTAGAAAGGGACATAATCAACTCAATGTTGACATCAAGATTCCTTGGTACACAAGCTACTTGATACGACCACAAAACGTCCCATGTATCATGAGGTGCTACTAAATACGTGTGGTACATTACCATTTCCCATATCACAGAATATTGCACATGAAAAAGGACCATAGTACCAATGAATGGGTGAGTATGAAACTAAATAGTATTTCCCTAATGACAACCATAATCACACCACTATTATAGAAGAGTTAAAAAAATTTACATAAAGTACTTTTTATAAATCGGTTTCCCAAAACAGTTGATATAAAATATATTCAATTTCCCAGATAGCTTGTAACTCAAAATAAAAATGTTCTCAATAAACCATTATATCTATTTAGAAATTTTTTTCAATGAATCAAATCAAACATGTACTTGACCCATTTCACATGTTTTCTTTTTCATAAGCATATACATTCCACAAATACACAGTACCAAACTTGCGTTCTTTGGTTTGAAGTTGCACACTTATGAGTGATTTCTCAATAATCTCCCAGGTCATCACAAGGTAATTTTATACCTTATTCCATTGATTCTTTTCCACCGATCATAATTTTATATTTTGACCAATCCTCGTAAATGAAATAAGAACAATCTGATATTATGTATTACAAAAACCATGAAAAAATAGTTTCAATAAAATAACCATTTTATTGAAAACCCTTTGTCCCATCTAGACATTCCAATAAGACAAATATTTTATGGAAATAAATTTTCCATGAAATAAATTTTCAAATAAATCCATTTCTATATTAATGAAAAATAATATATTAAAATAGCCACTTTCAAATAAAGAATCTAGAACACATTACATCATAATTCAGCAAAAGTACACCATTCCATTGAAACCATAAATCATCACTAAAGAATATTTAATCCCTGATTTGAAAACCAATTTCATAAAAAATCATGAAATTAAATCAATTTAAAATTAAGGCAAATAATTCCATCAAGAGAATTCAATAGTGAATCCATCAACCTCAATGGTTTCGATGAAAACTAATGCAGACAAGGACCGCTCATGCAACCAGGTATGAATTTCACAAAACCGAATTAGATCTATTCTCTTATCGAAAAAAGACCAATAATAATCATATATGGAATCCAACATCTTCTATCCACCCATAATGGGTGTCGATATATGAAAAAATAGTTTTATTGATGTAGATCAATTTAGATATAAGAAAACATGACAAGAACAAATACGAGTGATGACATAAATCAAGAAATCTGCATCTATACTCTAATACAAGGCTCTAGATTTACACCAATTTTCCTAAAAGTGATTTTTAAACTTTCAATAGAGATGAATCCCATGTTATTGTCGCATATTAGACAAAATGTGTGAGTTTGAGTAAAAAACACGCGACAAAAGTTAATGTGAGTCACGTGTGTGATGGACATCTACATACAAAGTATACTATTACCATGGGATTCATGGGAGTATTTTAGAGGGTCGTGTGACAGTTACAAGTTGAGTTCGACTAGATAGGATGACACACCTTCTATGTCTAGAGGATATGTGGGATGTTCCACTTGTAAGGCATGATTATAGAAATCACTTTGTTATTGACTATGGATTCACACCATATTTCAGTTAGTGTTTCCATCTAGAGTACATAGAGTTATATCTCTAGGGGTATTTTTGAAATGAACATGGTTATGAACTTTACTTTTTCTATTTATTTTATTTCTACATGATTGATATTAGACTATCTACATTTCATCTTCTTGTTTTGGTACCCATTATATTTATATACAACCCTATTTTTTTCACTTGAAAGTATTTGGTGGTTGGGTTTATTACATAGAAATATGGTTGTGGAAACCAAAACAAATTTTTGAAAATGAATTTTTTTATGCTATTTGAAAATGAGAACGTTTTCCCAGATATGCTTTTTTTCTTAAATTAAATGAAATATAAATTATATATATGTATTTTAAAACATGTTTTTATGAATTTTTTGGAGAATTTAGATCTATGGATACTATAATGGTTTCTTAATTAGCTATTAATATCACACCATACTTGTGTATTTCTGAATGAGAAGACTCGATTTATTATTATTATACACATTTCTTATTGGATCCTTACTTATATAATATTTTTTTGGATGGTGGTCAACATGAGGACACATATAGATCGTGTTATTAATTGTTTTTCATTTCGTTATTATTTTCGTTTCAGTTTTCTTTAGTTTTATTTGTATCTAGGATTGTTGGTATTTCTATTATGATTAAATTATTTTTAATTCTTACTTATGTTGTCTTTTCTTATTTGATCATAGATATTCTTTGGGATAAATCATTTCAAATGGTTTACATTGATTCATGAACCTAATTACTTGCCCGTGGGGATCAAGACATCCATAACAGACATACCATAAACTGGAAAAAATGTTTGGTTTCATAGAATCCTAGATTAAATTTTTATAAAATAGAATCATTTATGACCTATTTATATTGGGGGAGTTTCATTATTGGATGTTAGGATGGCTAGGACTCAATAGGTAGGTAAGGGAAGAGATTCATTAACTCTTTCTCATTATGAACCTCAAGATAATAATGGTAGTCTAAGATTTGAGTATATTATTTTTGGGTTTTGAATGGAAAATGAAAATATAAGAGATTCGGTGTTAGGTTTTGATTTCATAGGGAGTAGTCACCCATGTATAGTTTATGTTCATGGATAAATATCCTCTTATATATTATTCTTACATGGGTAATGGCCCACAACCATGTCTCTAGGGTTGTCATGGGTACTAGTTTCTCATTCCGGTAGATTAGAATAAGTCATGTTTTTTAATTTTTGGTTGCCATTAGTAATATATTAAAATGAAATTGATTTTGGAAATTCAAATTATTAATTTAATATGTTTTCTATATAAAAAATTAGTTTTAATGTAAAATTTCTTCTACTTATATGTTTGTAAATTCATGGGGTTTGAACATTATTGGGAATTATAACCCTTGATATTTATTATGTGTGATTTAATATGTTTGGGGGTATTCAAAATGTGTTTTTGGAATGTATGGATGGAAACAGAAAAACACATGTATGATTTTTCAATGTATACCATGGGCATGTATTTTAATTCTAGGTCTTGGACATGTTTTTACAAAGAGCTTTTGAATGTGTGAAATGATTTCAGAAATTGGATTTCGATTTTGAATGTGTGTTTTGATTCATGAAATCTGGTTTTTTTAACTCATGAGATCATCCAATCATTTTTCAATTTCATTCTAGGTATTTCTAAATAATTGAATCCCCTCTTATTTTTGGAAATATCATGCCAACAAAGGTAGATTTTTCTGCCAATGATGAATAATAAATCATACACCAAAATAGAATCATCACACATTCTATAAATAATTTATCCCTTCAGAATCAATTTATTTTTCATATATTTCCCATGAGGATCTAAAAAACTCAGTTAAGGATATAATAAAAAAAAGGGTTCCTAAAACCACCTAACAAAATAATCATTGTTGAAACCAACTCAAAACATCTTTGTGTGGTATCCTGAGATATGTCTAGCAACAGTTGTTGCACATAAAACTCCCTCTCTGAGGACACCTCATCAAAAAATCCCAAGCTTTCACATGAAATATTACTAGAGTAACCATATTCCCCTATATAGTATTATATCATTATTCCCTGATAAAAATCATATTATACAAAATGGATGCATCAATATCTAGCTTGACATTGACTACATCTTTCAATTGAGTAGGGTGATAATGATCTAACCAAAATTATGACATGTGATAACTGAAATGCATGGAACTATAGCTCTATAAAATGAATAAATGTTACACTACTCAAATGACCATTTAAACCATACAAAATATCATTTAATATATTGATATTATACTCCTTTTTTATAATATGAAATTCATATACCTTCGGAGACACTCGAATAAAAAATATTCTACAAACATCGATCTATATTGGATACCTTTGATGGGTAGAGTATGATTTTTTTTAAAGGGCCTCCATTGATCACTTTTGGATCAAATATACCTACTCCGTCATATCCTACAAGAGGCGAGTCCCAATATGCACTGACACAGATTCCTCTAACTACAAAATTTGGGATTTAATTATTCTTTAATAAATGGACTATAATGTATCTATTTTTTGGATTCCAATAAGTTATTATGGTATTAGAAGTTGATTAGTGAATATAATTTATCCCATGAAACAATAAATTCTTAAACAGATGCACATAACATGTCCTATTTAATTTGAAGAGTATGCTTACATTATCCATTACTCTAAGGATGGTAGGATATAATAAAATTAAATTGTCATCCCAAGACCATCTATAGAACCCACATTAAAAATATATAATGTGGGGATTTCAATCATATTTTTTTCATCCCAAGACACCATGAAAACATACTATTCATCAAACATATTGACTACCCATATGATCAATAGTAATTTTATCCATTATATATAGTAATTGGGATACCAACATAGGTAAATCTATAATCACCCATAATATATCATTCTTATCTCTTTTACAAGGTAATCATTTTTTAAAAACACATAGAGACATATTCTCTATTCAATTCTGGAATGAGAAGACGTTGGAACAGCCTAGTAGGACTATGATGCTTGGCTATCATGAACAAATAAGTGAAAAACATACCAAAAATCCCACTACAATATTATATATTAATTGAAACCATTATTATTGTCACGACCCGTCCTCGGGGCTCGTGTCGTGACTACCCCAAGCCTACCTTCCATAGGCCAGGGGCTGGCAACTAGCACCAAAGGTGTAAATCCCAATAACCAGGAAGGCATTGCCATTATAAAAGTAAACAAAACACCAAAGAGTACAAGAGGAAGTAAAACTATAAGTAAAAAAGAATGTGCTGAAAAGTAAATGGGCCAGAATACAAACCCAACTGAAAGTACAACTACAACTAAACAAAAGTAAAATAGAAAAAGAAAACAGCTGGAAGAATGGAAGTGGCTCCTGGGCCGGCCTCCTCGGATCCTACCTGAAGGGTAGGTACAGATAGCGCAGCTCCTAGATCATCCACCACAGATCCTACCTGAAGGTTAGGTACATATAGCACATCTCCTCAATGATCTCGCCCGTCAACACCCTCCGAGTGTTGTCTCACCGTGAATTCCACCTCCGGATACTGACTCGTCGGGTGGCCCACCTCCGGGTACCGTCCAGCCCTCGAACACTTGGCCTCCAACAGCACTGCCCGTCATCTGCAACCAACAAAACGAGGTGCGAGCATAGCCCTTATAGGGGTGAGTATAATGATAATTAGTAGGGACATCGAGACCCTCAAGGTCTCACTAAAACCAACAAGGATAACAACAAAGATGATCTCAACAGATAACCTCTACTTAGGTATATTCCCATACATATACCTAAGTTATCAAGTAACCCATCTTAATCATGAGGAAACAAAAGATTATGAAATAATCGGATAACCACTACCTAGGCATATGCCCATACATATACCTATGTTATCAAGTGACCCTTCTCAATCATGAGTTAAACACAAAGGCCAAAGATTCAACTCAAACAAAGATTTTTCATTATCGAAACTGTAACTGCTGAAGTGCCCCGTCTCAGGAGTGTATAGTGGTCATATCATGACTCCAAGATACTGCTCACTAACCTAAGACAGCTGAGGTACTCCTCCTGTCGAGTACCGCGGGTCTTCCACCTCACACAGTAGTGCTCCTCCTCCATGGGTCTGCCACCTCACACAGTAGTGCTCCCCCTCATTGCCTACAGAGGTACTCCTCCTATCGAGTACCGTTGGCCTGCCACCTCACACAGTAGTGCTCCTCTGCCATGGGTCTGCCACCTCACAAAGTAGTGCTCCCCACCGGGCTATTCTAGTCACTCGGAATCGAATTGGACAAGAAGTCATCGGTCACAGCCAACGACACGGTCTTTATACTCTGTATGCTCATCTCCGGGAGGGTCCGCTCCATGATCTTCAGGTCGATACTCCAAGCATAAAAAGTCCGAAGAAAAAGTATCTCAAAGGAACGCCTCGTCATTGGGGTCTCAATGCAACATACGGCGCGCCAATCAGACACCCGGTCTGTGAGTTATTAGCCATTTCGTCCTAGGGGCCCGGTTGGTTTCGCGTGCGAACCAACACGGCCATATCTCAACTGTACCCCGAACTCTCAAAGGGTATACTCATAGGGACCGTTTCTCAACGTGATCACAAAAGCCATTGACGGTTCGTCAAACGAACCTCTGGTCTGAAAGATATCAGCTTTTCCATTCCAGGGGCCCGGTTGGATTTCAAGTACAATCCAACTCAGCCATACTCGAACTACATACAAACCTCGGGCAAAGTATGCCAAAAGTTCCGTCTAATCAAGAGGAATTCAACGAGATAGATGGCGCGTCAATCGGACGCCCGGTCTATTAGTTATTGGCTTTTTTGTTCCAGGGGCCCGATTGGTTTCGTGAGTGAACCAACCCGACCGCACTCCGACGGTGTCCAAACCTCATGCGGAGTAAGACAAAAGTTTCGTGAGTGACCAGGATGGGTGAACTCTTGGGAAGTTTCACAGGGTGTGTGTGAGGGAGGACAAAGAACACTGAAAAGGACATGTGTTGGCCTGTGTGGACTGTCATTAGTCAGCTGAACCGTTCAGGCATTTGGGTGGACCCGGGGGTGGGCCCCACTTGTCTGCGGGGGAAACTGAGGATACCTGGTGGGCCAAGACCCAACGTCCATGTTAAGGCAGGGTGTTTCTACTGTCACTGGGACCTGGTTGTCACATTTGTTTCTTTGTCCCTGAGCTATAATAATATAAAGACACTTACCTTTGTGACGTTTGGTTTCCTGTCCTTTTGTTTAGTTGATACTGAGTGGTCTCGGTTAAGACTATTGACTTGACCATCACTTTCGATATTTCTACTGGAGGAGACCCAGTGAACTCACACTGATGCTGATGGTGTGACTTGACCCTTGGAGGCGAGAGTGACAGTTGGATCTCTTGGTAGTAACTTCGAGGCCTTACGACGTCGTCCATTGCATGAATACATCATTAATGTCTGGATTGACTGTATTAGGCAATAAACGTGGTTCATCCAAGATACAAGACCGAGTTTCTCTTTTCGGAAAAGGAGAAATTTTAGCAGCTCTTTCAGATCATAGGCAAAGAAGGTGCAGATCATCCAGGAGCAGATGAAGAATGCACAGTGCTGTAAGAAATATGAAACTGGCACCAGTCTTAGAGACTCGGGCATGTTAAATGTTTCAAGAAGTGGAAGCTTTAAGGAGAGATGAGTCTGCGAAGTAGCAGACATGGAGGAAGATCTAGGGAAGAAGTATGAGGTGGTGTACGTTTCAACATGCTACAACCACCTGCCTTAGTTGTCCCCACCAGGCTCAGGGAGCTGGATGGCAGGGGAAGAGGGTAGCTGCGTACGGTCAGGGAGAGTGACCCGATGGCTCTAAGAATGATTCGAGGACAGTCTGTGTCCACTTCTCACTGCCACAGTAACAGACATTTATATGCATCATTCCTTCCTTCCACGAATCTTGTCCCAGACCTAGAGTTTCCGGTAAACCGTAGACTTGACCCTCACGACTGGAGATACCTTGGGAAAAGACTCAATTATCCCATTTACACCAACAGTGTGGTCAGACCCTCAAGGCGAGAGTTTTGGTTGGAATCTCTTGGTGGCAGCGTCGAGGCCTTACGACGTTGGTTTGAGTATGGGCTGGGTAATCATAATTCATACAGAAATTGACGGTATAAGGAAAAAAGGGTGTGGTTTACCTACGACGTCGGGATGGGTTTTCCTTGGTCGACGAAAAGGAAACCCCAGGCAGCAAAAGATAAACTCATTCACAGGAGGGTGTGACCGATCACTCTTGAGTCGGTCAACCTTACCCTCATGGCAGCAGTCTTTTTGAGTTCCAGTTCTAACAGGAATTGGAGACCTCTAGAGTTCGAGGATGACGATCACGTCCTTATACGGGTCTCACTACGACGAGGTTTACGGTGTAACACGCCAAGCTTCCACGGTACGTTTCCCTTCGAATAATGCAATAGCGTGTGTTGAACGCAACCTCGAGCTCTAACACACACCACAACTAATTAAACTAGCCGTTGTGAATAGTAATACCTACTTTTTGAAATTTTATAAATATTATTTATCAAAATAGACTTCATCTTTGGATTCGGAATATCGAAATTATCCTATGTTGAATTTTTGGTACTTTTCTGAGAACTTCGATATTTTTATGAATAGTGAAAAATACTTAAAAACAAATTTTTAAATAAAAATAATTTATAGTGAAAAATTATAATATTTAGTGGTTCTAAAGTATAATTAGAATATATTTTTACCATTTTATCCAATTCTGGTCATTAGAATTAATTTAACATTGAAATCGGACATAAACAAATGCCAATCTTTTGATATAAATTGTTTCTTAGAAACACGCCATTTTTTGTAACAGCGAGAATTAATTATAAAATTAATTAATGCAACTTATATGTTTGGAATTTTGTAAAATAGACATCATTTTTGAATTAGTAATATCAATTATAGCTTAGGGTGAAATTTTGGCTTTGTTCTGAAAAACTTCAATTTTTGATGAATAGTGAAACCACTAAGTGGTAGTTAAATAACTAATTTTTCATTTAAATGAAATATTACCACTTCTGTGATTTGATTTTCAAAAATCCAACATACATGGTTGTCCTTAAGAAGTAAAATGTGGTTCAATGAGATTAAAATAAATTTTTGGTGAATAGTAACTTTTTAGTTCTTAATCGCGATTAGAGGTAATTAGTGTAGTTTAAGGTACAAATAATGTTTTAATAATATGAGATGAGCATGACACTTGTCCTACTCTTATTGGATGAGTCATGGCCGACCCAGACAACCCATGGGTCAACTTGGGGACCCCATGGAGCCACTTTAGTTGGAAAATGACATTAATATATATTTATTTAATGTTAAAAGTAAATTGACACAAACATGAGTTGTCTTACTAAAACAGTTTTTTAGTGGGGTTACACAAGTCCAAATTTTGATTATAAATATTCATTAGAAAGCTAAACATATTTCCTACATCATAGTATTTTGTTTATAATTTTTAGACATTAAATAAATTAAATTATTTATGACAAAATTATGATGCGGCGATGACCTCATTATTTAACGATTTAAATAAAATGAGAAGATAATGAAACATCCAAGGCATACACTTGTCCAAATCCTATTGGATGAAGAGATTTCGAACCCTTATCACCTTATCCACTAATGATATAAGTTTGGGACCTTTAGAATCCGAAAAGCATGGTATAATAATGTAACATTTCAATCATTCCAAAAGAGACCCTCCTCTCCTCTTATAAAAGGCCCCCACCTCTATCACATTATTCACACTTTCAAGCCTTTTGGTTCGTCCACCCTCTGCCCAAATACACTCCCAACATTTCTCCCTTCATCCTAGAAGCTTTACTTTAGTCAGAAAGCCATCCTATGGAGTCCTTTTGATCAAATCAAAAGGAAGAACCCGAAGAAGAGGTAACATTTTCATCACCCTCTTTCATGTTTCTTTCTTCTTCCACTCCCTCTTTGTCTATTATTTCAATTACAAAATTATAACTCCATTATCTTCTATATACTGTGATGTTATTATAAATATGGAACAACCATATTCAGTATTCTACCCATCATTTGAATGACATGTCACCATACGTGCGTACGTACGGCTTACCGTCTCCACGTCGTGGTGTAATTGTTATTCAATATATTATTATTTAGATGGGTATAATAATGATATGTAATTCATGTAAATAATAAATATAACATGATAATGATTCTTTATATATGATATACTATCCAATTATATATTATTTTAATATCAAAATAATGATATTGTCGCTCGTGCGTACGTACGGACTACCGTCTCCACGAACGCGATGAGATTCATTCTCTGTCGTATCCATTCAAGTATAATTATCATTTGATAATTTAAAAATAATGTTTAAGGACATGATATCATTCTGGATATGAATAAGATACAACCTATCCATGAAAAACATGACTTACGTAACAAAACATATATGAAAACGAGTAAGTTAACACCCGAAACAACGATAAATCTAAGATATTGTTAACAAAGCAATGTTAAAAGATCATATATGATATCATATGAATGTATATGATTCTCTTATAATTTAATAACAATTATTTCACCATTATACAGGAGGTTAACCTACCCCAACCAAGGAAAAGTACAAGGTAAGGGTTTACTTCACAAACTCTTCATTATCCAAGGTTGTTTATACATAATTATCTACTGGGACCTCGTTATCATCCACATCCATGTTTCTTCAAAATGTATTTCAAAATTTTTTTATTATTTACAAGAATATGGGTTAAATTCATTTATACCCTTTTTGACTTTTTATAAGAGGAATCTTTCCGTCGTTTTCAAAACAAGGTCCTTTTTAACCTTTTCGACAGAATTGAGGTAAGAATGTTTTTTTAACTTATACGGCGGGTGCGGTTATTTTCCGCCGTTATAAAATCTTAAAAGCTTTACTTACAAGCTTATAATAATATTTTCAAGAAAATTTTTTGTTTTATATGGCCCTTAAATGATTTCAAAAATAGAAAGAGATATTTCTCTAAAAAGTGTTTTGATTTCATCTATGTCAACATCCTTTGATGGATTTTACGCTTATTTGAAGTTGATTTATTATAATACAACACTTCTATATTGTATTGAAGGTTTTTGTGATAGGTTTGACTGTGGATGTGCTATTTTATACCATTCATAGTTTATGGTGAAATTATTGACATTTCTTATGCTAGTTTTAATACGAATGTTTATGTTATGTTTAAACCTTTTCATATGGGAATGCATTGGACTTAGTATGTGACGGGTGGAGACCGCTATAGCTCCTCGATGTATCGCTAGGTCTCATGAGACAAACTAGTGTCTTGGAACAAGGCCTTGACAAAATCTTATTTGTAGTCTTGGCACGAGGCCTTGGCTATGTGGTTATGATAGTCTGGCATTATGCATTCCAACATTATGAAAGTGGTTAGTGATTTTGCATGTGATTACTAGATTAGTATAATATCCATGTGAATGAGTAAATGGTGTTATTCTCATTTTACTTTTGCCATATTATGTTGACATTCAAGTTTAAAAGGCTTTTGTTTTAGTTATACATTTCCTTAAATGTTTATTCTTATTTATGAAAGTTTCCGCTATATTGTTATCCTTACTGGGCATTTGAGCTCGTCCCTTTTCTATGTTTTATTTTTTTCCCAGGAAGTGAAGAAGTAAATTATGAATGACCTGCAGGGATATTATGAGGGGATAATAGTGTGGACTGTGGAGACATTACGTTGTTGTAATAGTTTTTCATTTTATGATGTAATGTAAAACTTATGAATGTATCTAGTATTTCCAAGGCTACTAAACTAATCGGTCTTTCGGGACTTGTTCTTTTGTGATCATGCCAATGTTACGAAGTAATGCACCGGCTCTGGGTAGCTGGGGTCGGGGCGTTACAGTTGGTATCAGAGGAAGTTTAGTACAAACCTTGGAATCTAGATTTAGATAAACTCTGATTAGATCACATAGACCTAAGATGAACTTTGAGGATTAGTATAGAAGAACTTCCTAGAATTTTGGTATTGTAGAGATTTTGTGAGTTTTCCAAGCAATACATCCCTGTTTGGATACGAGCAGGTAGAGGCGGCTCTGGCACAGATGTTCCTAGGGGTAAAACCCGAAAACACCGCTTTGAGCTAGACTCGAACGGGAACTGGTGCACGACAACGGGCCTTGCTGCACTCTTGGTTACGACACTCCCGGGGGATATGCTTTGGATAACTCTCATTTTCTCTACAAATCATTATGAAGGGTTTATGAGTATATACATCCTCAAAGAAAACATTTTTATGATTATGGATTATAACCATAAATAGTTCAATTTATGTTAAGTGTTTTATAAGTATAGGATTATGTGTTTTGATTCATAAACTGATCTAGTTTATGCCATTGTTTAGAAATGGCGCCTAGTGGAAGAAATGGAAACCGTATCAATGCATGCACTCCATATAGGGATTGCCCTCATGCTCAAGATAATTATAGTGGGGCTGGTGATGCAACTGGTGCCGATCAACTTATTACCATACTGGGACAACTCACTCAGGTTATGAATAATAACCTTACTCATATGGAGCACCCTGATCCGCAACGTGGAGGATCAATGCTAGAACGTTTCATGAGGCAACAACCACCAACCTTCAATGGGAGTACAAATCCTATAGTAGCTGAGCAATTGATAAATTCCTTAGAGAAAATATTCCATGCCTTGGGGAGTAGTGAAAGGGAGAAGGTTGTCATGGTAGTTTACCGCCTCACTGGAGATGCCGATCAATGGTGGTCACTAATTCAAAACACAAAGGAAGATGATGAATTAACAAACATGGAATGGCAGGATTTCAAAGAGCTGTTCTTAGAAAAATACTTTCCTCGAGACCATCGAGCGGATATGGAAATGCAATTTCTGAGTCTGAGGCAGAAGGAGGATGAGAATGTCGCAAAGTATGAGGCTAACTTTACAAGGTTAGCAAGGTATGCTGCAGATTACATACGTAACCCAAGAAGTAAGACTGATCGTTTCTTTGATGGGTTGAAACCATTTCTCCGTCGAGCTTTAGTATCTCAAACCTTCTCTTCATACGAAGGTATTGTCTCGTGCGCTATCAAGACGGAAAAAGAATTCTCTATGTCTTATGACTTTAAAGCGAAGCAAGAGAAGAAGAGACCTACTGATCAATCTGGGAATGGAAATAAAGGGAAGAAGGGAAAGGTTGAATATCCATCTTGTGGTAAATGCGAGAAGAAACATCCTGGTACATGCTTTAAGAGAATGGGAGTCTGTTACAAATGTGGTGAAAAAGGCCACCAAGCTCATGATTGCAAGGGGAAGAAGGAAGCTACCAATGTTCGGTGCTACAATTGCAGGGAGATGGGGCATTATGCAAATGAATGTCCTAAGCGCCAGGACAACTTACCTCAGAAAAGGCCAAGGGATTAAGGCCAGGCTTATGCTATCACAACTGCTGAGGTAGAAGCTCCGAAAGACGTGGTGGCAGGTAATTTAATGGTTTCCTCAAGATTAGCAAATGCATTATTTGATTCTGGATCATCGCATTGTTTCATATCTTCCCAGTTTGCTAAGAAAATTAGATATTTCCAATTTGATTTAACATGGGAGTTGTCGGTCAAAACCCCTAAGGGAAGTATTATTGCAACAAAGATTTGTCGATTAGTTCCAATTAGAGCACCTAAATGTTCTTTACCTGCTGATCTCGTCGTCATACCCATGATTGAATTTGATATAATCCTCGGTATGGATTGGCTTTCAGACCATGATGCAAAAATTTATTGTAAGAGGAAAGAGGTTACGATTCTTGATAATGATGATAAGGAACACCTTATCTTTAGAGCCGAATCGTCGCCACATAATTCTTATCTAGATCCACCCCCAGTAGCTCAACTAAATTCAATTATTGGGGAGGAAGAGAAGGAAATTACTGAGGGTGAGGAAAGGAAGATTCAAATAGAGGATGTACCTATTGTGAGAGAATATGTTGATGTGTTTCCGGAAGATTTACCTGGACATCCTCCAGAACGAGAAGTTGAGTTTTCCATTGATTTAATTCCTGGATCAAGGCCCATATCGAATACCCCTTATAGAATGGCCACTGTGGAATTAGTTGAACTAAAGAAACAACTAGAGGAATTGAGTAATAAGGGATTTATTCTCCCTAGTGTTTCTCCTTGGGGAGCCCCTGTTCTTTTTGTTAAGAAGAATGATGGATCTATGAGGTTGTGCATTGACTATAGGGAGATCAATGCTATAACAATAAAGAACAAGTATCCCCTACCTCGCATTGATGATTTGTTTGACCAACTGCATGGATCTCAATACTTTTCAAAGATTGACCTTCGGTCTGGATACCATCAGTTGTGTGTGAAGAAGGAATACGTTCCAAAGACATCATTTCGAACATGGTACGGGCATTACGAGTTTACAGTAATGCCTTTTGGATTGACTAATGCACCCTCTGTTTTCATGGATCTGATGAATAGAGTTTTCAAGGAATATCTTGATGACTTTGTAGTGGTATTTATTGATGATATCTTGGTATACTCCAAAAGCCACGAAGATCATGAAAATCACTTACGCATTATCCTGAAGACTCTTAGAAGACATGAATTATATGGGAAATTTAGCAAGTGTGAATTCTGGCTTCATGAGATTTCTTTTCTTGGCCATATTGTCTCTAAGGATGGAATTTCCGTTGATCCTTCTAAAACAAGGCAATCCAAAAATGGCCAGCACCGACAAGTATAACTGAGGTACGCAGTTTTATTGGTTTAGCAGGTTATTATCGACATTTCGTCCAGAATTTTGCCAGATTGGCTAACCCATTGACAAAGCTCACACGTAAAGGGATTAAATTTGTCTGGACAAAAGAGTGTGAAGAATGTTTTGAAGAACTAAAGAGAAGATTAGTCAATGCCCCTGTATTGACTCTACCATCAGGGAATGATGGGTTTGTTATTTATAGTGATGCATCGAAGAAAGGACTTGGTTGTGTCCTTATGCAGAATGATAAGGTCATTGTCTATGCATCACGACAACTAAAAATTCATGAGCAAAACTATCCTACTTATGATCTTGAGTTAGCAGCTGTGATCTTTGCTTTAAAGATATGGAGACATTACCTCTATGGTGAAAAATGTGAGATTTATACTGATCACAAGAGTTTGAAGTATATTTTCACACAAAAAGAACTCAACATGAGGCAAAGGCGATGGATTGAACTACTCAAGGATTATGATTGCACGATACATTACCACCCGGGGAAGGCAAACAAGGTGGCAGATGCTTTGAGTAGAAAAGACCATGGAGTGTTGAATGTGATGAGAATTGAAAGGGATCCAATTTTATTGGATCTAGTGAAGATGGACATGGGAATAACTAGGGAAGGTGAAACATCAATGCTTTTTCAAATGGTTTCCAAACCATAATTACTAGAAAGGATTAAGAGTTCTCAGACCAATGATGAAGAATTTCAGAAGAAGATTAAAGATGTGAATGATGGAAGATTGAGGGACTTTGTGTATAAGGATGGAATTTTGAAATTCAGGAAGAGACTTTGTGTTCCTGATATAACTGATCTAAAAAGGGAATTGCTGGATGATGCTCATAGTTCCAATTTCTCTATACACCCTGGGAGCACCAAAATGTATAGAGATTTGAAGGAACATTTTTGGTGGGACAATATGAAGAGGGAGATTGCTGATTTTGTGTCGAGGTGTATGGTTTGTCAACAAGTGTAAGCTGGAAGGCAACATCCTGGTGGAGTATTGCAACCTCTTCCCATACCTGAGTGGAAATGGGATAATATTATGAGGGACTTTGTCAAGGGACTACCAAAGACTCCTAGAAGGAATGATGAAATATGGGTCATTGTTGATCGTCTTACTAAGTCAGCACATTTTCTGGCTATACGGGAGGATCTACCACTTGAACGTCTAGCAAGATTATATATTAATGAAGTTGTAAAACTTCATGGAGTACCCCTATCGATTGTTTCTAATCGTGATCCTCATTTTACTTCAAGATTCTGGAAAAGTCTTCAAAAGGCCTTGGATGCTGAACTTTGTTTGAGCACTGCCTATCACCCTCAAACAGATGGACAATCAGAACGGACTATTCAAACCTTAGAAGACATGTTGAGATCATGCTCTCTTGACTTTCAGGGTCTGTGGGAGCAATACTTACCACTGGTAGAATTTTCCTATAACAATAGCTTCCATTCAAGCATTCAGATGGCACCTTATGAAGCGTTATACAGAAAGAGATGTCGTACACCAACCTGTTGGGATGACGTTGGTGAAAGAAAACTTGTGGGACCAGAACTGGTGGAAGAAACAATGCAAAAGGTGATGGTAATCCAAAATCACATCAAATCAGCTCAAAGTAGGCAGAAGAGCTATGCCGATAACAGAAGAAAGGTTTTGGAATTTCAGGTGGGAGATCATGTTTTCCTAAAGGTATCTCCATGGAAGGGAGTTATACGTTTTGCTAAGAAGGGTAAGTTGAGTCCCAGGTACATCGGACCTTTCGAAATTCTAGATCGTATTAGGGCTGTAGCTTATCGTTTGGCGATGCCGCCAAATCTCTCCAATGTTCACGATGTTTTACACGTATCTATGTTGAGGAAATACATGCCTGACCCAACGCATGTTCTCACCTATGAGGAATTAGAACTGGAACCCGATCTTTCCTATTGTGAAGAGCCCGTCAGGATTCTTGATGTGAGGGAGCAGGTGCTGAGAAACCGGACGACTCGTCTGGTAATGGTTTTGTGGAGAAATCATAAAATGGAAGAGGCAACGTGGGAACCTGAGGAACTTATGATGAAGAACAACCCGAGTCTTTTTATACCCTAGAAATTGCGAGGATGCAATTATTTGAAGGAGGGGAGAATGTAACACCCCAAGCTTCCACGGTATGTTTCCATTCGAATAATGCAATAGCATGTGTTGTACGCAACCTCGAGCTCTAACACACACCACAACTAATTAAACTAGCCGTTTTGAATAGTAATACCTACTTTTTGAAATTTTATAAATTTTATTTATCAAAATAGACTTCATCTTTGGATTCGGAATATCGAAATTAGCCTATTTTGAATTTTTGGTATTTTTCTGAGAACTTCGATTTTTTTATGAATAGTGAAAAATACTTAAAAACAACTTTTTAAATCAAAATAATTTATAGTGAAAAATTATTCTATTTAGTGGTTTTAAAGTATAATTAGAATATATTTTTACCATTTTATCCAATGATGGTCATTAGAATTAATTTAACATTGAAATCGGACATAAACAAATGCCAATCTTTTGATATAAATTGTTTCTTAGAAACACGCCATTTTTTGTAACAGCGGGAATTAATTATAAAATTAATTAATGCAACATATATGTTTGGAATTTTGTAAAATAGACATCATTTTTGAATTCGGAATATCAATTATAGCTTAGGGTGAAATTTTGGCTTTGTTCTGAAAAACTTCAATTTTTGATGAATAGTGAAACCACTAAGTGGTAGTTAAATAACTGATTTTTCATTTAAATGAAATATTACCACTTCTGTGTTTTGATTTTCAAAAATCCGACATACATGGTTGTCATTAATAAGTAAAATGTGGTTCAATGAGATTAAAATAAATTTTTGGTGAATAGTAATTTTTAAGTTCTTAATCGCGATTAGAAGTAATTAGTGTAGTTTAAGGTACAAATAATGTTTTAATAATATGAGATGAGCATGACACTTGTCCTACTCCTATTGGATGAGTCATGGACGACCATGAAAACCCATAGGTCAACTTGGGGACCCCATGGAGCCACTTTAGTTGGAAAATGACATTAATATATATTTATTTAATGTTAAAAGTAAATTGACACAAACATGAGTTGTCTTACTAAAACAGTTTTTTCGTGGGGTTACACAAGTCCAAATTTTGATTATAAATATTCATTAGAAAGCTAAAAATATTTCCTACATCATAGTATTTTTTTATAATTTTTAGACATTAAATAAATTAAATTATTTATGACATCATTATGATGCGGCGATGACCTCATTATTTAACGATTTAAATAAAATGAGAAGATAATGCAAAATCCAAGGCTTACACTTGTCCAAAGCCTATTTGATGAAGAGATTTCAAACCCTTATCACCTTATCCACGAATTATATAAGTGTGGGACCTTTAGAATCCGAAAAGCATGGTATAATAATGTAACATTTCAATCTTTCCAAAAGAGCCCCTCCTCTCCTCTTATAAAAGGCCCCCACCTCTATCAACTTATTCACACTTTCAAGCCTTTTGGTTCGGCTAACCCTGCCCAAATACTCTCCCAACATTTCTCCCTTCATCCTAGAATCTTTACTTTAGTCAGAAAGCCATCCTAAGGAGTCATTTTGATCAAATAAAAAGGAAGAACCCGAAGAAGAGGTAACATTTTCATCACCCGCTTTCATGTTTCTTTCTTCTTCCACTCCCTCTTTGTCTATTATTTCAATTCTAAAATTATAACTCCAGTATCTTCTATATACTGTGATGTTATTATAAATATGGAACAACCATATTCAGTATTCTACCCATCATTTTAATGACATGTTACCATACGTGCGTACGTACGGCTTACCGTCTCCACGTCATGGTGTAATTGTTATTCAATATATTATTATTTAGATGGGTATAATAATGATATGTAATTCATTTAAATAATAAATATAACATGATAATTATTCTGTATATATGATATAATATCCAATTATATATTATTTTAATATCAAAATAATGATATTGTCGCTCGTGCGTACGTACGGACTACCGTCTCCACGAACGCGATGAGATTCATTCTCCGTCGTATCCATTCAAGTATAATTATCATTTGATAATTTAAAAATAATGTTTAAGGACATGATATCATTCTGGATATGAATAAGATACAACATATCCATGAAAAACATGACTTACGTAACAAAACATATAAGAAAATGAGTAAGTTAACACCCGAAACAACAACAAATCTAAGATATTGTTAACAATGTAATGTTAAAAGATCATATATGATATCATATGAATGTATATGATTCTCGTATAATTTAATAACAATTATTTCACCATTATACAGGAGGTTAACCTACCCCAACCAAGGAAAAGTACAAGGTAAGGGTTTACTTCACAACCTCTTCATTATCCAAGGTTGTTTATACATAATTATCTACTGGGACCTCGTTATCATCCACATCCATGTTTCTTCAAAATGTATTTCAAAACATTTTTATTATTTACAAGAATATGGGTTAAAGTCATTTATACCCTTTTTGAATTTTTATAAGATAAATATTTCGGTCGTTTTCAAAACAAGGTCCTTTTTAACCTTTTCGACAGAATTGAGGTAAGAATGTTTTTTTAACTTATACAGCGGGTGCAGTTATTTTCCGCCGTTATAAAATCTTCAAAGCTTTTCTTACAAGATTATAAGAATATTTTCAAGAAAATGTTTTGTTTTATATGGCCCTTAAATGATTTCAAAAATAGAAAGAGATATTTCTCTAAAAAGTGTTTTGATTTCATCTATGTCAACATCCTTTGATGGATTTTACGCTTATTTGAAGTTGATTTATTATAATACAAAACTTCTATATTGTATTGAAGGTTTTTGTGATATGTTTGACTGTGTATGTGCTATTTTATACCATTCATAGTTTATGGTGAAATTATTGACATTTCGTATGCTAGTTTTAATACGAATGTTTATGTTATGTTTTAACCTTTTCATATGGGAATGCATTGGACTTAATATGTGACGGGTGGAGCCCGCTATAGCTCCTCGATGCATCGGTAGGTCTCATGAGACAAAGTAGTGTCTTGGCACAAGGCCTTGACAAAATCTTATTTGTAGTCTTGGCACGAGGCCTTGGCTATGTGGTTATGATAGTCTGGCATTATGCATTCCAACATTATGAAAGTGGTTAGTGATTTTGCATGTGATTATTAGATTAGTAGAATATCCATGTGAATGAGTAAATGATGTTATTTCATTTTACTTTTGCCATATTATGCTGACATTCAAGTTTAAAAGGATTTGGTTTTAGTTATACGTTGCCTTAAATGTTTATTCTTATTTATGAAAGTTTCCGCTATATTGTTATCCTTACTGGGCATTTGAGCTCACCCCTTTTCTATGTTTTATTTTTTTCCCAGGAAGTGAAGAAGTAAATTATGAATGACCTGCAGGGATATTATGAGGGGATAATAGTGTGGACTGTGGAGACATTATGTTGTTGTAGTAGTTTTTCATTTTATGATGTAATGTAAAACTTATGAATGTATCTAGTATTTCCAAGGCTACTAAACTAATCGGTCTTTCGAGACTTAATCTTTTGTGATCATGCCAATGTTACAAAGTAATGCACTGGCTCTGGATAGCTGGGGTCGGGGCATTACACACGGAGATGTGGCCAAGGCGACAAGTTATCTCCGAGGATCAGTGGACCATTCCTAGGTCCTCAGCTGGGTAGGCGGGGTGGTTTACCGCTTGACCTATCCACCTCAGTTGCACTAGGTACACGGAAACTTCCATGTATCTCAACTGAAGAGATACGTGCATGATCCTTAACATAGCATCGACCATGGGGAGATGGACGATGGAGATGGGGTGTCTCTCACGGAGGTTCCAGTGGGGATCGAGGATTGACAGGAGCGGATCCTACGAGGATGGTCGATTCCTTGGGTGCACTTTCTTTGTCAGTACAGGAACCTCCAGGTAAGCACATGGGAGCGGAAGGCTCAGATGCGTGCTCCGTACCGCTTTTGTAACCCTAGTTTGTGTTAAAGATTTATGAGGACGTAAATCCCGGAGGTGGGAGTAATGTAAAGACCCGGAAATTTCAATGAAAATTTTTTCTTAATTTTCTTTGGAATTTTACAAGAACACAGTTTCCGACGACGCCTGATTCCGAGGCCCGGTGTCCCCGAAATTAATTTCCGAAGCTAGGCTCGGGTACGTTCACTGAACGAACGAGGGGGTTTTTATATATTTTGAACTGGATCTCGGAATCGAATTATGAGGGCACGGAATGAACCACAGTGCCGATAATTGCTTAGGAACACCTTTTCTAGAGCTACGTTTTCTCGGGTGTGGTTTTTAGTTTTTGGGGTTAAGTTAAGAAATAAAATAAAGGTGGTGCGACCATTTATTTTATTTTACTTAAAGCGGCTTAACCTAAGTTAAGCGGATAAGTTGGGACCCAAAATATCCTACCCACATGGTAGGATATTTGTGAGGTGGGGCCCACACGAGCCCCACTGTTTCTTTCCTTCTATGTAATGCACCCGCACCCCCTTTTAATGAAGTAAAACCATGCGTTTATTCTGGTTATGAAACGCCTCATTAAATTGGGTGGTTAAATCGTTACAATTAATTCATTGAATTAATTGTTCGTTTCGTTTCTTTTGAAATTCAAATGTGTCATGTGCGTTAATAAAATAAGACAACTCTTATTTTACTTCTGTTGGAACATGTGGCGTGGAGGGGATTTGGAGGAATGTGTTATTCTTTGACGAAGAACGCAAAGAACACACCGATCTCCGACGAAGAACACTAAATCCTCAGGAACCAATGACACTCCTTCCGCGACGTTTCTTCCACGACGATCCTTCTCTTCAGCGACGATCCTCTTCTTCTGCGAGGGTTAATTCCGTGTTGAACTCTTGTTCGACGACAACGTTGAGGTATGGAATTATGTTTGAGAATGATTTTATTCCCTTGATTCATTCATTCTAATGAAAACAAATAACACGGAACAACTTATTATCTAGTTGATCTGTGAACTTTTTCCTTGGGGGTTGGTTATAATTTGTTGCGGGAAGTTGTGGGGGCTTATTTTACTGTTGATTGTGATCTCATCTATCACCCTTCATGGTTTCATTTTGGGCCGCCTGTTATCATACTAACGGGAGGAGGTCGGACCGCACGAACACGACTGACCCTCCTTCCCCCCCTGTTGTTTGAATTTGTTGCGGCATGAGAAGGGCAGTGCGGTGTCATTGCACCGCGCGGGAACGAGAAATAATGTGGCGAAGAAGAGCGGCGCCGACGCGCAATGCCGTTGAGGCCGAACGAAACTGCGGGTGGAGTCGGGGCCGAGGAGGCGACTTGAAGACTCCGCAGTTTGTTGTCGAAGTGCGGATCGACGGACGATGGTGAGGTGGGCCATGAAGTCGTTTTGAAGCCTCCACAGAAAAGGTCGGATCCCAGGAGGACCGTTGGAAAATGTGGTGAGAAAAACGCACCACCAGAGCGCGTCCGATGATCCGTGGAAGACCCCTCCGGCACGCTGCGCCCTGCGCGCCACCGGGAAGGGGCCGCCGCAACTGATGCCACAGCGGCGGGCGGCTGGTCCCGCGTCCGCGTAGGACCAGAGGGACGCGACATTATGCTGCATCCGTTGACAGGGAGCGGCCCCTGTGCGGGGGCCACGGTTTCATCCAGGGGCGGTCCTCCCTTGCGCGGCCGCTTGGCCAGCGCCAACGAGCCAGCACGCCGGGCTGAGCCACCCAGCCGGACTGCCTGGCCGGGCCATGCCCAGCCGGGTCGGTCCTCGCACAGACCCCCCGTTTTCTGACCTCTTTAGTCTTTCGCCCATAAATTGGGCTACGGACCACCGATCGATGCACCTTCAGTTGTCATACGATCCTTGGATTGAGACGATCGTTTCGGTATATTACACTCAAGGTTTCGGAGAACATTGGGTTCGACCGGGTTGGTTCGGATACGAAACCAACTGGGCCCTCGGAGCGGAAAAACTTATATCTTGAGTCCCGGACATCTGATTGACGTTACATCGACATTGTTGGTTTCCTCTTGAGGAGATGCAGCATTTGTCTTACTCCGCACGAGGATTGGACACCGTCGGAGTGCGGTCGGGTTGGTTCACTCACGAAACCAACCGGGCCCCTGGAACGAAAAAGACAATAACTCACAGACCGGGCATCCGATTGATGCTACATCCATCTCGTTGAATTACTCATGATGAGATGGATCTTTTGGAATACTCTGCCTAATGTTTGGTTGTAGTTGGAGTATGATCGAGTTGGATTGTACCCAAAATCCAACCGGGCCCCTGGAACGGAAAAGATGATATCTTTCAGACCGGACGTCCGTTTGACAAACAGTCAGCGACATTGGTGATCCTATTGAGAAACAATACCTATGAGTATACCCTTTGAGTGTTCGGGGTACAGTCGAGATATGGCCAGGTTGGTTCGCACGCGAAACCAACCGGGCCCCTGGGACGAAAAGGGTAATAACTCACAGACCGAGCGTCCGATTGACGCGCCATTTGTTGCGTTGAGACCCCTGTGACGAGGCGGTCCATTGAGATAATTTTTCATGGGACTTGTGATGCTTGGAGTATCGACCTGTAGCTCATGGAGTGGACCCTTCCGGAGATGAGCATACCGAGTATGGAGACCGTGTAGCTGGCTGTGACCGATGACTGTTTGTCCGATTCGATTCGGAGTGACTAGCATGGCCTAGTGGGGAGCACTACTTTGTGAGGTGGCAGACCCATGGCAGAGGAGCAATACTATGTGAGGTGGAAGACCCGCAGTACTTGACAGGAGGAGTACCTCTGTAGGCTATGAGGGGGAGCACTATTGTGTGAGGCGGCAGACCCATGGCGGAGGACCACTACTGTGTGAGGTGGCAGACCCGCGGTACTCGACAGGAGGAGTACCTCTGTAGTATTAGGTTACCGAGAAATACTTCAGAGACGTGACATGATCATTTTACACTCTAGAGACGGGGCTCTTCAGCATTTATGGTTTCGATAATGAAAAATCCTGATTTGAGCTGAATCATTGACCTTTGTGTTTACCTCATGATTGAGAAGGATCACTTGATAACTTATGTATATGTATGGGAATATACCTGGGTAGTGGTTATCCAATTATTTCATTATATTGTGTTTCCTAATGATTGAGATGGGTTACTTAATATCTTAGGTATATGTATGGGCATATAACTAAGTAGAGGTTATCTGTTGAGATCTTCTCTGTGGTTATCTTTGTTGGTTTTATTGAGACCTTGAGGGTCTTGGGGTTCCTACTGAGTATCGTTATACTAACCCCTGCACGAGCTATGCTCGCACCTCGTTGTGTTGGTTGCAGATGACGGGCAGTGCTGACGGAGTTTGAGTGTTCGAGGACTGGACGGTACCCGGAGGTGGACCACCCGACGAGTCAGTATCCATAGGTGGACATCATGGAGAGATGACACTCGGAGGGGGTTGACGAGCGAGATCATTGAGGAGATGAACTATCTGTACCTACCCTTCTGGCAGGATCCGTGGTGGATGATCCAGGAGTTGCGCTATCTGTACCTACCCTTCAGGTAGGATCCGAGGAGGACGACCCAGGAGACGCTTCCGTTCTTCCAGCTATTGTCATTTTCTATTGTACTTTTGTTCAGTTGTAGCTTTACATTCAGTTGGTTTTGTATTCTGGACCATTTACTCATCAGAACTTTCTTTTGTACTTAGTGTTTTACTTTCACTTGTACTCTGTGGTGTTTTGTTTACTTTTATAAAGGCAACGCCTTCCCAGTTATCAGGATTTATGCCATTGGTGGTAGTCGTCAGCCCCTGGCCTATGGAAGGCGGGCTTGGGGTAGGCACAGCCTGGGCCCCGAGGACGAGTCATGAAAAAGTGGTATCAAAGGAGTCGGTTCTACCGCAGAACTTATAACTCTGATATTTTCTTTCTGTGAAGCGATAGTGTTAAGAGTACAGAGTGTGGTTTTCAGTTCAGGGAGTCCAGTGTTGGTGCGGGAGGCCGACGTATCTGTACACCAGGACCCTGACAACTGATTTCTAACTTTATTGTAACATCCCCAAAAGATAAAGGGTTAAATGACTAAATGATATGACTCATGTCAACAAGGTGCACCTTCCTTTTCGGGAGCCTGTCTGATTAGAACACCACAGTTATGCGTGCTTGGCCTGGAGTAGTGATCAGGAAGGGGTGACCTCCTGGGAAGTTTCTCAGGGTGTGTGTAAGTGAGGACAAAGCACACTAGAAAGGACATGTGTTGGCCTGTGGGGACTTTCATTACTAAGATGACCCGTTCAGGCATGTGGGTGGACCCGGGGTGGGCCCCACTTGTCTGCGGGGGCAACTAGGGATACCTGGTGGGCCAAGACCCGACGACCATGTTAAGGTGGGGTGTCTGTGAGGTCACTGGGACATGATTGCCACATTTGGTATCATGGGAGGAACCCAGCCTAATGTGCAGTGCACTGCCTGGGTTGAGATGTAGGTCCCACAACGATGGAGTTGTGGTCTAAAGGGGGGGCGATTGTAACATCCCCAAAAGATAAAGGGTTAAATGACTAAATGATATGACTCATGTCAACAATGTGCACCTTCCTTTTCGGGAGCCTATCTGATTAGAAATCCACAGTTAAGCGTGCTTGGCCTGGAGTAGTGATCAGGATGGGTGACCCCCTGGGAAGTTTCTCAGGGTGTGTGTGACTGAGGACAAAGCACACTAGAAAGAACATGTGTATTCCTGTGGTGATTGTCATTAGTCAGATGAACCGTTCAGGCATGTGGGTGGACCCGGGGGTGGGCCCAACTTTTCTGCGGGGGCAACTGGGGATACCTGGTGGGCCAAGACCTGACAGCCATGACAAGGCGGGGTGTCTATGCTGTCACTGGGACCCGGTTTTCGCAATTATATATGAATATAATGATACATTTTTTTCAAAACAAGATGTACCGCCCAAATAGTTTCTTGAAACTCTCTCATCTTCCACTCACAAAATCTAATAGGAACCCATTACCATCCTTATAAAATAAAATTACTATATAAAACAAAATACCATTTATATGGAGGCTCTCCAATATAATATTTACATAACATATAATTCTTATTGATATAAAATTATTCTAAATTTATCTGCTCAATATGTACATGAATTATAGTTGTCGATGTTAGAGATACTCATCCCCAATTCTACTGAACATATAAATGAATTTATGTAATGTTTTTTATCAAATTTAAATCATAAAAATACTTCTTCACTATATTTATATGTGTATTATTGTTCTATTAATAAAAAAATGATTTTTCTCTTTCATAGTACATAATCCAACTCAATGTCAATAGACCAAAGATAATGACCTGCCAACTCGGATGAATGTTTAACTCCATCTAAGAAAACAAGTACTTGAGGATATTATGGTTGTTTACACATTAAAAATATTTTCTAAAAATATAATTTAATCAATGTATCATTCAATTTACTATTGAAGATAACTCCATATCATGATATTTTTAATTTCACTCATGTTTTCTCGTCTGATTGGAGTTATAAGAGACAACCCATTCATACTCCATTTGAACTAATAGGAGATAATTTATTGATGAATCAAAATAAATACTATAATATATACCAATATAAGTTAGGATGAAGAATTTTGTTGAGTTTAGTCACCTCTTCAAACCATGGTATGATCTATTACAATTATATTATTAAAGAAAAATAACCCCATTCTTTGAAAACCCATACATAGGTGCTTCAAGAATGGATATTTCATGGATAGAGCTTCAATAATAACATACAAGGTCAAAATAAATCTATGTAGAGTAGAATTTAAATGTCCAATACCAATATAAAAGTGAAAAAGACTTAATGATTTCCACGAACACTCTAGCTTTTGAAATAAATATATCTAATATGATAATCCTTTCAATCTAGAAAACACATTCGGACAAATTGGACTAATTAAAAAGCTCTCTCACATTACTCATGATGCTGTCATGATTATTGGAATGATCATATATAAAATAGGAGTACACCATGATGTAATCATAAATTGAAACCAAAAAGTAATATATGAAATTTTAAAATATCAAATTAATTAGCACCATCAAAACTATGAGTTCATTCGTCAAAAAAATTGAATCTCTAAGAAATCATATAGGTCATATTATTCCTAAAAGGAGTTTGGGGTATGTTTGATGCTCTTGTACTCAACTAGTGGTATTCTGAATATAATTTTATGTAGATGAAATTATTTGACCATTTTATTTGATTCAAGATATTTTCAATATATTGAAGGGATAAACGGTTCTTGGTCATCATCTAAGACATTTTTTGATAATCCACACATATGTATAATGTCCCATAAGACATTATTAGGAATAAAAAAGAGGTACCCATTGATATATAATAGAAAATATAGAAACCTTGGAATCCCAAGCATTTAAAAAACATTCCAATTAAAGAATCTCTATTGGATCCATCTTATATGGTGGTATGGAATTTGGCTAAGCTCCATATGTAAACTATAATGAGAATTCAATTTTCTACTTTAGTGGTAAACCATATAAATATTTCAAAACATAATGTGGAGAAATATCAACTACTAGAAGAAAAATATCCAACTATTTTACTCCATCATCTATAATATTTCTTTTTATTAGTGTTATGAGAAAATAGAATCAACACCGAATTGGGGTTGCATAAACAACATGAAAATCCCACTCACTATTGTGATTAAAGCTGACAACATTTGGAGATAAAAAGTATCTCCCATAAAATAACAATAATTATGATTCTAGTATGGAAATACGAAAAATATCCCCTGATTAATATATAATATTTTATCCTATAATAAATGTTAACAAAGAAAAAAATTTCATTAAATTTATAGAGAACAATCCTTGTAGTGTATAATACCCTCTAAATTCACTCCCAATGGTGTGAAAATGGTCATGATCCCATGTATGATCTCTAAATTCAAACCCAATTATTTTTCAAATATATTAGATATAATGTATTTGGATTATCCTAAAACAATAAAAATGAATGATATGGTTGATGATATAAGAATCATACCTCAAAAAATTGATGGTCATACTTCCAGAACTCATTAGGGGATAATTTATAGAATTTAGATGGATCACACATATACTGATGGTTGTAATTAGATCCCATATGATATTCCTTCTAATTGGAATTACTTTTATTCTGTTGGGGTAACATATCCCTTGCCTCATCTAAAATGTTAATTTTAACTCTATCTACCAGTATAATGAGTGGTAACTAAGCCCTCTAAGAATCATGTGGATTTTTTTATACCCTAACACTTCTGTATTATTTAATTTTCCCATAGAACATATGAATATTACAAAACATATAATAGATATTATACACTTGTTTGTTAAAAGTACATTGTGATATATATAGGGCTAACATACCACAATAATTGAACAATCAAAACTATCCTATTCGTGTGGAATTCAAAACCCCACAATTATCATTACAATACTTCATTAGAGATAACTTTGATACAAATTTTTTTAACCCTATATGAAGAATTAACGAATCACCCTTCCAAAAATATCTCCCCCCCCCTCGTAGACACTCTACGATCTTATTGCATGATAACTACGTGATTCAAAATTTATATAATGATACTCGTGTAAAAAATATTAACCTATGAAATTATTTCACAGTGAATCGGATCAAAAAAAATGATCGTCACTATGAATTTTTAAGCTAGTAAATGAAGGGGAAAATAATTGTAGCACGGTAGGGAATATGAAAAAGTCTACCAAATAAATTATTTATTTTTTCTCGTGATTGATAATAGGAAACTTCATATCCATCAACATATTTTTATAAATTATTATCAAATAAATATTCTAGAATTCCTTCCATAAATACTCCTCTTCCTATTGAAATTTCTCAAGAATATCCCACTAAAATTTCTCAGAACCATGACGCATGTATGCAACAACATTAATCTACCCATATGTGGGTGTTTAGAGGTTCTTAAAGATCACTTAGACTTACTCAATCTAGATCATGTCTTCGTGGGGGACCCAATATTGTGTGGAAATATGTGGATGATGTATCTAGAACCCTCTCAACATCTTAGATATCAAAGGAACTTTCTAAATAGTATCCCATTATATGGATATCATTTCTTCATAATTCTATTGTGAACCTAGAAATTAATCTGATCCTTGAGAGTTATAGGCCTCTATGGCTCATCATTATCATTACAATGATGATTTACAATCTCCTAAAACTCAATTTTAATATTATGAGGAGTGATCTTGTATAAATAATTCATACTCTATATTACATATGGAACATGAAATATCAACCTCAATTGTTGATAAAAATAGAAACGCTATCTTAGGGTATCTATAAATATAACATGTAATGTGCCTAGACTGGTATCCCCTAATCATGATCCCTATTATGGAACTCCACATAACCTAAGGTGAACCTCCCTGTACATAATAGGTTCACAAAAATCAATGTGGGCCTAATATAAAACATGGGGATACTATTCACTCCTTATTAGAGTAATCAAAATCATAACTAAATTTAAATAAAAGAAAAATTATAATCCATAAAATTCATAACAATTTATTTACCAATACTTGGTACATGTACACAACCTAAATAGTAATAATGTTATGTCATGTCATAGTGTTCCTATTTTAAACAAAACCCAAATATAGAAAAGCCACTGAATATCCAAAATGGGTCATGTTAACATATCTAAATCTGTTATATTTTCTCAACCCTAAACCCCAAATTAACCATCTTGAATAGGAACATTATATGTGTTCTGAACTAATACCTAGATGTTTTATTGGGTACCTAGTGGTAGCCCATGTAGAGTGTGATCAAAATTCTATAGGGCACCACCAATGGTGTCTACAAAATATATATAGTCTAAAAAGTATTATATGCATGTACAGAATGAATAATTAAGATTATCAAATTTGAAACCAGTTTCCTTTATCATAGATGTTCACATTAACCACATTTACCATTCAGAAAATGGGAGAACAATTTTCATCACATACACATTGGAATATCTTTTTCATATATACTATGCATCATAGGTGAATCAACTCTCAAATCAATAGGAAAAATATTACAAAAAAATCCGTAACACATACCTTGAAGACATATTGCAGTTATTCACATCACGTGCATATTTTAGGCCATAGAGCCTCCGTATGACTCCATATCACATTAATTATAGGGTGGGGTTTACAGAATAATTCTACCTGGACCCAAGGTCATAGACCATAATATAATATACCCGACATACCACCAAGACATAATCACATTTTTCATTAATCATCTATCACAAATACCATTTAACAAACCTAAATATCTGGACACATTTATCATTTACAAAACATAGATCATCCCAAAAAATAAACTTTCAATTATTTAAAACATTGACACATTTACTATTTACCTTCCAGATATCATTAACAAATTTACCTTATTTATACCTTATTCCATTAATCATATACCATTTCTTACCTTGAAAAATCAACACATTTTTTTTACGACCCATAATTCAATTAAAACATTCACTTAATACAAATTACCTCCATTTCCCATATCAACCCCAAGGCACATTAATCCTCAATTCATATTCCCATCTCATGTTACATATATACATAATTATAAGGTGGTATATCCCAAAATATTTCAATTGTAAACATTCATATCTAAATTCCATGTTCACAAAAGAAAAATAACAGATGGGAAACTCGTAACCTAGTATCATCACCGGAACACATCAAATAATGATCATGGGGGTTTCAACAAGTAAATTATCAAATTAATTCATTATTTATAATATAGAATTCAAATGTATTGAGAAATGGCCCAAATTCACAACGACATTCACTTAATCAATCCAAAAAATTATGAAATATAATATATAGACCACCTACCTAGATTGTAATGATGAATAGACACTTAACATTTGTATTTGATAACAAAATAATCCAACAATTAAGCCAGCGACTATAAACCAATATGAAATTTAATAATCCGATTAAAAAGATGAATAAATATTCATAAATAATAATCCTTAGAAAATATCAATTCAAATTGATATACTCACCTGATTCATTGAGAAACACCAAACCACAACCCAAAATTATCAAAAAAATAGTGATCTATCCTTGAGATGTTTAGGATTTTTTCGTTTTTCATTAAGGAATATCTTGGAATAAATGTGAATAAATTATGATGGGGATTCTTATATCTGGGGGGAAGTAAAAAAATAAACAATTTTAGTAGGGTACATGGTTTAGACACATGGTGGTCCAAATCATGTACAATCTGTGCGCCAAAATTTTTTCAAGAAGGGGCAAGGACTCATGGATTATTGGAGAACTATCATGGTTTGAAAAATATTTCGATTACTCTGAATAATGGTTTTTTCTAGACCATCATAGTTTAACCTCACCCCATTAAAAGTTATTTAATATCTGCACCTATCCGGTATTGAAGCATTGTTAGGGTGAAAAGTTACTAATTACAATCTTCCAACCATTTAACATGCCATTAGTGGTCTATTTTTTCATTCAAACTTCCCTAAAACACTCAAAACACAACTGCTCATTAGCATAAACCATGGAAAAAGTACATTTATAAAAAAAAATATTTTAACAACTATATATACAAGAACATTCCTTTCTATGAGTCTAGGATATTTCAACCTCCCATCCTTATAACATCATATCCTCGAGTCGTACATCCAATGAATCAATGGGTCTCTATAGTTAAAATATTGTTCCAATAGGCCCATATAAATTCCTCACTCTCCCATGTCTCTTTCTAAATGAAACAATGTTTCCAAAACACTAAAACCAATTTCATGGTTTTACCCATTAAATCATTCTCAGAATGACCAAATAAATGAATAGTATATTCATCAAGGGATGCATTAGCCAAAATTTTAATGCTTTCAACATATATCATATGATATGGTATATATTGATACTTTAAAACACATCACATATAAAAAATCATGCTTCAATAATTACACTATGGATGAGTTAATTGGTATTCCAATATTCAAATCATCTCCACAATGTGAAACAAAAACACTTACATGGTTGTAGTCATACAGTATTTTTAAATTACATGGTCCCCTAACCATGGTGACAACTGAAGCAAAAAATGACCACTCACCATAAATTCAATATGTTGGAAACAGTCATCAATATATTAATTTTTCAAACTCTGAGAAGTGGCGATACATTTATGAACCATCTAAACATTCTCCAATTTCTCATGCATGAGACTCATCCCAACATCCCTGATTCCTCAGTCTCCATCTTATTGAACACAAATCTACCAGGCTTACCATATAGAAACACACATGCTTCCTTATAGAATGTCACATGGATGTTGTTTTTATATGTGAACTCATCATATTCTATGTGATTTTCATTATATAAAAAAACATCATGGAATTATTCCCTTAATATTCCCTCATGCACCTGAATTGTATACTCGTACTGCCAGTATATATGTGGGTGAAAAGAAGAAAGAAAAAACATCTGGGTAGCAAGAACCTTCATTAACCCCTATCATATGTTACCATTAACATGTATACCATGATCTGAAATAATATTTTGGGGCACCATTTAAAACCACACTACATATTAAACATATAGATCAACCAATAAGGGAAATGGGGAAGTTATCTCATATCTTAATTTAATTATCCTTCTTTCCCAGCAAATAAATAACTACCCATAAAACCTAATTATTATGAGGAATCCTCACAATACCTACTAAAAATATATCATGAACTCACATCCCATTTATTCCACATTCAGAATCATTTTTAACATACCATTCATTGAGTAATTAACTTCCTTCACAAATTGGATGGTTTAACATCACATCATAAAACCTAAAAAAACATTCTTCATCATTTGCCACCAACACTATATACAATGATAGAGATGCATATTTTTTAAAACCATGATTCAACACCCACATTAAAGTATTAATCTCACACATAATGTTATCCAATATACAAGTGGGTATGAAAACGAAACTGTTGACATAAAATATCTCAGGATCATCAAAAAACCTATTAGAAGGTGACTCCCCATGTTCAAAAAATCCCTCAAGACTAAACACTCTAAATCCTCTTACTCCCTCTAACTAATCTATCATAGAATCATGGAATAAATGTCCCATTATGTAATAATCATAAGACCTTATCTATCCTAAACATATAAATCAAAATTAGAAAACAACACCATCATCCAACACATAGAACATGATTCCCTATTTTCATGATTTTGATTCTTCCGACTCTAATCCTATATAACGATTTATATCATTATAAAATGAAAAAAATATCCATGTTTAAAGAATACATGTACTCAAACCATTTTCACTACTAATGATTAATATCAAACATTGAGAAAAAGTACAGAATTACTATATGAACTGTTAACAACATAATCCCCTCTCCCAATAAGTTATTTTGTCAATATTATAATGAATAAACAATCACATAAAAATCAAAATAATGTTAAGGGTAATTTAGTTCATGAGGAATGGACTATATTGAATTATACAAAAAAACATAATCATATTTCCTCAACACTACCCCAATCCCTACAAAATATGCATCCCAAAACAGGTTATATTACTTTCCTGCCTCAGTTATGTTCAAAATAAATGTATTAGTTAATAGATTATTTAACTCGCACAATTCACTCTCACATTACACATACCAATCAAACATGATACCCTACATGGTAAAACCCAATATCGGTGATTCCAACCAGGAAGGTCAACGACGAACCACAAAATGTATCTTGAAACCCTCTTAAAGAAGCATTGGTTCATAACATTATTAGGATAATCCCATGATACATCTTATTTAACATTCTCTTGTTAAACTAAAACACATTCTATACAGATTAAGTGAACGAATAAATATACCATTTCAAATAAAAAATGGATATTGGGTTGATTAGAGTATAGCTTATGGTGTCTCATTATACTCAAGAAGATGTAATAATATTTGGTGTGATCATCATGAGTCTAGGAGTACAACATGACCTTATACTAATAAGAGACTGAAAACTGATCATGATATGGGATAATGAATCATTTCATTGCTTCCATAAAAAAATAGGCATGTTGGTTGGACCATATCTTTTAATAACTAAAATGTAAAAACCCCACCACATATGGATTGACGTACATGGTATAATAGAAGGTCCCACCCTCAACTAATGAAATATTGATCATGTGTATGTTTTTTAAATCACAAAATCACATCTCAAAATTCCAAAAATATAATCATTTCTTATAATATGATACTGGTTCTCAACAATCATAAACATAAACCTCCAATAAATGGAATAAACATAAAAAATACCATCATAATTCATATAAAATAATTGGAGACCCCCAAAATGGCATACATGGATGAATAAACCCTTTATTTTTCATTTAATCAAACCACATTTTATGATCCCACTGTTTTATCTATTTTATTATTTATAGATGAATATATATTCTTTTTTCTTAAGGAAGCCACACAATCATTAAAATAACATCTCTCTCATGTGGAATAACCATGATGTCTTTTGGAAACACAAAAAAAAATTGATCCACCATAGTAAGATATACAATATCCACAACTCCCACATCATCATTCATAAAACATTCCACATGGTATGTGATATCACCCAGCTACTGCAACAGTATCCAACCATGACCCTCTCAGACATCCCACTCACCATAGTGAACATTAGTACATCCCTAATATAATATGAATGTCACCATATGGTGGAAATAGTCAATATGAAAACAATATTAATCACTCCAACCCATCAAAAATATCACATGAATACCTAAAAACTCATGAAAAAAAGTCAGAATAGAAATGGAATATGTAAGCCTAAAGGGTGAAATTCATACATTGCCTAATATTATATGCTCATACTACTAATGGTTTGCAAACCAATATAAACCCAAACACAATATCCACTTCTATAACTAAAAAAATTAAAAACAGAGAATATAAAATACTTTTAGGAACTTGTATCAAATAAATAACTTACATGCATGGAAGAAATGAGAATATAACCTCAAGAAGATGATGGTATATCATCAACACATTGAGGTATATATTCAAACTCATTAAAAAGTGATGTATCTCTATTTTGGGATGTAGTGTAATTCCATGGTGCTCCACTATTCTACATATAATGATTCCCCTATCATAGAATACCACATCCACCACCCCATCATATATGGAATGTAATACTCTAACAACCTTACTAGAATGTGGTATCCTACCCCATGATTGCATATTTCAATGACCTTTATCCCATATCACATCCAATTAACCTATTGTACGTATAATACCTCTTCATGGTCCACAACTCGTCTCACACTCGACACTCAATAGGTTTTTGGGGAAATTCATTGAGTATGTGTCCTGACCTACCACACTAATAATAGAATATCTGATTACTATAATGAGAGTACAAACCTATTACTTGTGTACACTATGTACCACCTACCATGTGAAAATCCTAAAAATGAAAATCAGACTATGAGGAGTTGCACTATTTTATTGGAAAACTTATAACCCATATCTTCCACCATAAGCCATATTGAGGTTCCATTCGTAAATAAGTGCATGTTCCACTAGCATAAAAACTTCTTTAAACTGATGATAATTACCTTAGTATTTATGTAATGTTTATTTCCATCCTGAAAAGGTCTATCCTAAGATGATTCATCCCATGGAATAGTATGAAAAAATAGTTTCAAGTTGGTGATATACCCCGCATTGTACATTTATGTCATAAACCCCTCGATATAACTCATAAACTATTCATCCTTATCCTATCTCAAGGTATAGAGATATAAATGTTCAATATAATTAAATAGGAAACCATTTAAAAGAATAGATTATGCTTAATTACTATAAACCATAATATTCAACCATGTCATTACTATCCCCACAAAAAATAAAATATTATTACATTACACTCATCATAGGTGGAGTCTACAAGTGGTCTAGAATCATTTGGTTGGACACTATGAAAAAATCAACTTCCTCAATTACACCCACCCCTACAAACATCAGGTGGTTCTAGAATTGAACGTCACTATTCAAATCAAACATACACAATACAACACGACATGGGTCTCATTTAATCATTTGAATAATATGATAACATTTATCATGTAACTCACCCTATCCCCTTTTATAGTGGATTAGCAGGGTTTCCTACACCACTATTAGAGGATAGTTCTCGATGATAACTTCTTCTATCCCTACCAGAACACATCACTCGGTGGAATCTATCTAATAGTCCAAACAAATATCTCAAAACAGATAACATAAAGTATCAATAGTATTGAAAAAATATGCATTTAGACTTGACATAATAAATATATCACACATAAACTATCTAGGAAAATCTGGTCAAAATTCTATACCTACACTCATCCATCCCTACCACTGGTTATGATCAAATCCAGGCAAACCATCATAAATATTCGAGAGTCATTTATTTGACACCCTTTAAAACCATTATATTTTTACAAAAATAATCTCTCAAATTTAGGAGCTTTAATATCATTCCATATTCTCACAATATTTTTTTAATCCATTTATGTCACATCACTAGGAATTATTATTTGACAACTCAAATACATTCTTTCCATTTCCATTTTTCATCATCTTTATTAGAAACTGAAACCTTCGTTTTCCAAAGAAAATGAAATGCATTATTTTCTTACACCACACATATTATTCCCATATATACCACCCATGAACCATGTTATATATCTATATACTTCCCATAGATCCTAAAACAAGGCATGTTAGAAACTCATATTTCAATTTCAGGTATGATAAAAATACAATGAAATAGTCACATCACAAAACAATTTCATCACCAAACAATTCAATATCATCAAAAAATAACAATGAACATTAATAAAGACAATCCCATTTTGGGTGAATGAGGTTTCCCTCATTAATTGGATGTTTAATCCTATGAAAAATATCATTTTAATATATCTAAAAAACATAATATACATTATACAATTCCAAAAATATTTTGAAAAATAGGAATGAAAACCCATCTGATAACACATTGTATCGTGTGAGGCCCAATATGCACAAATCTACTGGCTGATATGGGTCACCATATGAATTGAAAACTGCTTTATAGTACACAAGTGGCTACCAACTGGCAATGAGGGTGTAATATAACCCACGATTCTACTATAAATTCTTAATAAAATTTTGAAAAATATTGCAAAACATTGAATATATAAAATATGTGAAACAAATACATGAATCAAAATCTACTTCTCAGAACAATGTACAAGTCCGTAAATAAAATCTTAAATATTATATTTCATTTCACACGGTTCCATATATAAAGTAAACCAAAAGAAAATTAAAAATGAACAATCCCCAAAAATAGTTTTAACACCAAGTATAATACCCTCTTCTATTTACATCCATAAATTCCAAATCAACCATCAACCACAATGACCTTTCCATTAACTGGAACATCGACCATGATGTCTTCTTTGGTACCCATGGTGGTATTGAAAGGGTGTGAGTGAAACTCATTAGGCCAACAATAATAGTTTTAACAAAATAACAAGATTAAAAATATAGTTTATGAATGAAATTAATAAATAATCAAGATACAAAAAATCCAAATCGGTTTCCATCAATTATAAATTTTTCATTATTCACTCTAACCATTTATTACAATGGTTGTCCATTTTCATCAAATTCCATTGATCCAATGACATCCATAAAAATTATGCATAATTGTGATTAATCATCTCCCTACATTAGTAGAAAAAACCACACAATAACTATTCATAACAATTAAATGGGAGCCTCATTCGGGTTATCCACATCACAGGAATCCGTTAAGGTCATAGAGACTTATTCTGAATCGCAAAACCATGAATTAAAGGGGAGGGGTTTAGAGCTTCAATATAACACTACTCTTGGGTGTAGACCCTCAAGTTGAATACCCCACATACCGCCAATCTATTTACACATTCCAATTTATCCACATAACAAAATTACCATTTTCCAACCATAACTCATTCTAATAATTTAACATTAATAAAACATATTTCATAACCTATATATTCCATTTCAATCCATTAACACAATAACTCTATTAACATTTACATGACACTTCTCATTAACACATTTACCCACATTCTTACTTTCTACCATTAACATATTTAAATTTTACATTCTCCATCCCATAAAAACATATATCATCTACCACACATAATTCATTAAACACATTACTTTTTACCAATAACCCCCTTATTCCATGTTATGCACTAGGAAAAATTATCAATAGTTATTCTTCATAACAAATATTACAGGTCAACATAAGTTTATGGTGATATATCTCATAAAAATAAATTATATATTTAACATATCAATTATATGTTTGATAAGGATATACACCCAATGTGTGGCCCTTAATATAGTCTAGTAAACCAAAATTTATCCTACATATAACATGATGTGTGAAATTCATCAATTTACCATTTAATTCATAATATCAACCATGTGAAAACATATTTATTTCGAAATGGAACAAATTCAAAACTACATAATCATTAACTAACCCCAAGTCTTTGGAATAAATTTTTTAGACCACCAACCTTGACTCTGAATATGAACACACACATAACCGTATATTTTGATTTATAAAAAAACATACCTTAAAGGCCTGTCTATGAAACCATATGGAACTGAATGTTTAAGATATTCAATATATAAATAATTATTTGATATTTCATAATCCAAAATAGAATTAGATCAGACTATAGGGCCCACCAGTAGCTTCAATATACCCCGAACCAAACACCAAATATAATAGAATCCATGGAGATCATTCAATTTTAAGTGTAGAAGGATTTGATTATTCACTAAGGTTATTGTATGAATAATTGGTATAAAATTATTGTGAGGATTAGTAATGACCAAGGGGAAAAAATAGTAAAAAACCACACACTATAAATGGGGAAATTTTTTTGGCTACATCATTTCCAAAAAGTATTCCCACATTCTGAAAACATCTATCCAAGGGGGTGGGTGTGCCTAGACACATTGTTTATTGGTGATACTGCATAATTATACAAAAAATGTTACAAACATGTGGGGTAACACTATAAAATAAGACATATTTTAATATACAACTTGATTTTTTTTACCAAACATCCATCCCTCCTCTAGAAAATCATGGTTTTGTTGCACGGTTACAACTAACTATGAACTAACCATGAAACATAGATTGGTAGACTATTTTTCCCTTATACCATTTCTCAAACATTCAAAACACCCTTGATCCTTGACATTAACCTAGAAATCATTTCAAATATATATATATATATATGGGTTTAATTTAATACATAATAAAGAAAATAAATCCCTAGGTATCCATGATATTAAATCACTGATCCTCCACCCATGGGCACCATTAATTCCACATTATTTGAGTGAAATTAAAAATTTATATGTGTAACAAAAAATAAAAAACAACTACATGATAGTATTGTAGAAGTCCAGGTTCGATCCCATGATGAGGATGTTGTACTATGGGTAAAAGAGATCTGGTATTAAATCCATTGTATGAGTCATTAGTAGTTGACTAAAGTTTGGGAGTTTATAAACAATTTAGTGTTTGATTCCATGTGATAAAAAGGGTTTTGGGATCATGTTCGAGTATCCAGATAAAGGTGATCTTAGATCAAATCATTGAAAAGTCTTAAATTCCTAGTTTGTGAAGCAAGTGGTGGTCACTAGTCAACCATGGATCAATATTCTAGTTCACCATATGATTTAAATATTACATGTTTAGGAGGCTACCAATAATCCAAGATGCATTATGTTTAGCTTCTATTGTTGAACGTTCACTAAGCAAATGGATATAGTCAAAGTTCACTTCAATTAGGATGCAGTCATTTTCGTGACTACCTGATGGTCCCAGTAATTTCACACAAATGGCATTTTACCTTTTGTTTTTATATTGAGTACTAATCCATTTGGGGATTCCATGTTTAGAACATGATATTTAATTAAGAGTCTAGATACATTGAATCTTTAACCCCACCCCGATGCATTTAGCTACTCATCTAGGAATTTAATGCAATTAATAGAATAGAATAAATCATGATAACAATGATAAAGGAATTGAAAATATTATTATATTAAATTAACATGAAAGAATAATTTGAATAAAATCATACATTAAAGGTATTAAATATATGTGAAATAGCACAGGAATTGAAGGCCTTGAAGAAAAGTGAACCCACAAATCTAGATTAAAAATTTAATGACATTACAAAACAAATGTTTTTAAATAGGGAAAAGAGATGGGATTTACAAAGGGAGACTAATGAGAGAGATAGAGAGAGTGAAAAGATCCAAATGAGTCATCTAAAGTGCTGCCGATATTCTCCATATATAGGGTGAAATGGCCACAACATGTACTTTATTGTTACTTCATGAACCCTTAATCCTTGTTATTTTGAAGAGGATATGTAGCATGGAATTCAGATCTTTTGGGGATTACTAAATTTTTACAATGGTCACGTTGGTTACATGTTTTTCCAGGTGGGTATTCAATGGCTAGATGACTTTTGGCATTGATTCGTCATTGCATTCTCAGTGTACAGCTTGACAGGTCTCACGACATGTATTAGAGAGTCACGACGAGAACCGAAAATTCCTCCAGTCACCATGGTTGGTCACGACATAAGAGTCACGAATTTATGTAGGTTTATATCATCAACAACTCATCTTTTACTTGGATATCACGACCTATACATAACCATTTTTATATCTTTTCTTCCTTTCATCATTATAATCTAGTGAATCCTTATTTCTATCAAAATTGTATATCTACCAAGTGAATTATCTAGTAAATTAATAAAAAATAATAGAAAATTGGAAGTAATATATATAAAACATTTAGGATTATCAAATCACCTCAAACATGAATCATTTCTTGTCCTCAAGAAAAATATATCTACAATTATTTCAAAGTGATAACAAATTTCCAACGAAAAAATTGTACGTTATGTACATGCGATTAAATTAAATGTAATTAGAAAAGTAGTGAAGTTCACATTTAAATCCTGCCTAGTAAAATTTTCATCCATCATAGTTCATATATTTAAAACAAATTCTATTCTTTTAATCCAAATCTTTTAACTTTTCATTATGCTATATTCCCAGTTATAATTTACATCATACTGCTATTCTCTCATCTCTCTGGCTAATATTAAGTAAGTTATTATTGTACCCTGACTCCATGTTCATAATCATATGCTTTCACTAGTTCTATCATCTCTGCTGTGTAAATACATGTATAAACGTAATCTTGAGGACTCTAAATCTACATTATTCTCATGTCTCTGAGGCTGTAGGTACATAGATAATATTTTAAAATAAGCCTCAAATGTATGGTAAGCTCTAAATTTCAATGCAGATGAAACTAGCTAAGTGTGAAAAAATTCATCCATCCAGATAATCGGGTCCATACTCCATTATCTCAAGTTGGATCCATATGTACCACATGAAATTATCTAAATAATATATTCTATTCCTTTACTTATATCTTTTTCATTTTTTTCGAATGGTTTTCCAAGGATCAAACTTTCATCCATTACCTAGACACATATGATCCTTCAAGAGATTAATTGGTGTGGGAAATTGTAATTTTTGACATTCCAAGTGTAAAAACAGAACATATTTTTTCATTTTTTTTATTTTATTCTCTGGAATAGAAATGATTGAGATAAAAAAGGAATATATATTACAACCTGGTAGTCAGGTGATTTCACCTTACATCTATGGATGTGAAAGCATCTCATATTTCCTGAATGCCACCCACTCACTTGTTAAAAATGTAATCTTCATGAATTGAACAAATAGCATTGTTGTAAGTGAAATAGGATTGAAATGTCTTCTCTTCTATCAGGCCATTCACGAAATCTATGGTCTAAACAAATGATAGTTGTTAAGTGGGTCCCAGGTAAAATTTATATCAATGTCTTCCTAAATAATTTTAAAATTACAATTATTTAGTCATTGTTTTGATAACATCTCTTTTCATTTTCTAGTAGGTTTACATGTCCTAGGTATCTCTAAAAAAATATGCACAAAATGAAAAATATATTGAAGGATTAGAATTCACTTGGGTATTGAGAATAAAATAAAATCATGCAATTACAATGTGCATAAATTCTATTTAATGAGTCATTTAATCATGATTTCAATGATTTTGAATTTGAATTTAACCCATAAACACATCAATGATTCTGATATTATATTCCGGGGTGAAGCATGGTTTTAACCGTTCTCTTTTTAATAGTATTTTTCAGTTACATGGGCATAATGGTTTTCAAATTTTCATCATGTTTATTGAATTTGAAAACTTCCACCTAGAATGGTGACAAAAAAGTAAAATCAACAGTATCTGTGTGAAAATATTAGAAAGACCCCCCACAAAAAAAGTAGACAGTGTCCCCACTATCTCAGAAATAATGGGTTGGAGTGGCGTGCCATGATTTTTGAAAATTGAATTGACAAGGAAATGATGACATAATTTAAAAAGAGGGAGTCACTGGCACCCTGAGATTAAGTGGTACGCCATGGGGGTGTCATAGTTGTCTTAAAATTGATGTTTTGATGGACCTGCAAAATATGTCAGTAAAAAATCATATTCAATAGAACAAACTTTAATACATGTGTTTAAAAAATTTAATAAATAAGCAACATGAATGTGGAAAAATAAGGAATAACAAAAACCTTTTTATTTATTTAATGTATGTTTGTACAAAGTAATGCAATGAAATATTGAAAAAAACAAGACTCAAGAAAACCTCAAAATAAACTATGGGTTGCCTTCCATAATGCACTAACATTAATGATTTCCATCCTAACTCTTTAGAGTATAGTTGAACATGAGGATGAGGAAACTGCCCTCATGGAATGGCTCATGAAAAATCATCAACTATTGACTGTTCACATTGAATTGTTTCTCTATATCTCATTGAATTTTGATTTCTCCACACGGAAAAACATGGATAACATCATAATCACAAGTCCATATCCAGTTTATCTTTCCAAGGAAAATAATAAATCATGAGTTGAATAACATAAACCTATTCCCTAGGAAGAAGGTTCATCTTGAAATTATTCGGTCCTGCCATTATTTTGTTATTTCCCTTATAAATTAGTGTGTTCTCATACGCATCTTTCATTAATTATTCCAGTGTAGTCAATTGCAAAAACTACTTATCTCTAGGTCAACAGTCTATAGTAATATGATATTCATATTTGTTTGATTGATTAATTTTTTTATATCAAAACAATAAAATAATCCAATTTTAAAAATAAAGATGATTCATAATGATTGGAAGCATGAAAACCGTGGGTTTCCCCTTTGAAACAGGTTTTTTTAACGTCACTAGCTTGACCTGAACCCACGAACATTTCCCATACCAATTTTAAGCATCTTAATGATTAAATTATTCACCACTTATATAATATAATTATCGATTATCCATTGGGTTTGGAAGGTTTGTTTGGAAATTGATTTAAGTAAACTCATATAGGTCCTAATGTAATGGATAATTCCATGAATATCCAAAAGGTTCAATCCAATTTCATTCCAAATCATTCTTAAGACATAATGGTGTGTATTATTATAATTAGCATTGATAAAGGGTGAAATGAAAATTGAATGTTATTTGTTGTCCCATATTATGTAACACTTCGTAGGGGAATGGAGGACCTTGTGTTTCTGATTGGGATGGACAACTATTTTAGACACAGGTTGAGACATTGAATCCAACATAGTTTTATATTCATAATTTACCAAAAAAGGGTTCCTTTTTAAGAGAATGTTCATCCACCACATTGGAAACATCAGTTTTAGTTATGGTAATGGACTCAATGTTTGTGATTTCTCTTAAAGGATAAGTGATTTTGGTTTTTGAAAAATATTTAAAAGTGATATACATAGAAGACATGATCTATGTTGTCGAATTCTCCTCTTTTGAATAAAAAAAGTGATTTCATTCTGATTTAAATAACCCTCAACAATTCCTTTATCTTCTTCATATATCCCAAATTCAATGGTGTATTCTTCGATAATTTCAGGAGTTGTATGTGGGGGAAAATATTCTTCTACTAGTGATGAGGAAGGGGAAATCTTAGTGGAAACCGTTTCCATAACTATTTCAATTCTTTGTAGTACTAATCCTAATAACGAATGTTATGAATTTATTTTATCCATATATTCACACATTTTTTTGAGAATTTGTTGGGTATTATGATGGATTGAATCTTGTAAATCATGGAATACCTTAATATTGAACTCTTCAAACAACCTTTAGAGGGATCTAAATTTACCCTTTGAATATTCATCATCCCAATGATTGTACATTTCACTAGTTGTGTAGTAATTAATCAAGGGATGACTACATAAATTTACTAATATATGGGCTTCCAATTATTGAAATCAGATTTTATTCCATCTTGGGTATATTACATGGTTACTTGGAGGATACTCCATTTGATAATACTAATGGATAGGTGTTAGAATTTCAGGACATAGAAAAACAGAATGGGGTAAAGATGAGAGATATGGGGGTGAAAATAGAGAATATGGGGTAAGGAAAGGATTATATTTTCTATGATAACATAATTATGTCCCTAAAATGGTGTCAAAATTTGTTCTCTCCCAAATTTTCCCATATTTTTAGGCTTAGGTGGTATCTTGTAGTTTATCATGGGTTTTCAAATCCTCATTGACCTAATAAGTAACCTACAAACACATACATTTTATGGATTGATTTTCAACATGAAGTGGAAAACATGGGATGATTTTATAAGGGTATAGGTTAAATATAAGAATACTTATTGAATTCAATTTAAATGAATGAGTTGATACTATGTTATCACTAGGGGTGGATAGGATGGATTCGATTTTTAACAATTTCAAATTATTATATGTGAGATGGGTTCATTTAAGAATATGAAATTACATTATCACTTACTGGATCAATACCTATAAACCCTAATACTAATCACCTTTAATCATGGAGGATCAATTTTTTGAGAACACTGAGCTAATGGTTTGTATTATCACATGACGTGTGCATCCTTAAAAATCAACAAGGATGAAGAAGTTTTAAAATCATCAAATGAATATTTTATTTTAAATAATTTATTATAAATTTATAGAGAGATAAATAACATCCCACACAACCCCAAGATACTCTATTGGATCTACCCAAAATATTATTATCTATTCATTCATTCTATGTTTTCAATGGAAGCGGGAAGTAAACATATGATGGAGGAAATGAAGAAGTAAAAAAGAAATAAAATGAAAATGATCAATCCACTATTTGGTGATTAATTTCCCATGATTTTTTGTGAATAAATTAAAACCCTGAGAAAATAGTTTCAACGTGATATAGAGAATAATGGAATAATAGTAGAAGAATAATTTATGTTAAGAAACTAAGATAAATTAGGAAAACATACATATAAAAGAAAAACTAAAGTCAACAAAATCGCAGTATAACATTACAGTGACTGAAAGCACCAAGACGATAAACTCATTCACCACCACTTCCTTAAATAGTCATTTGAAGAGTCATGGTTCAATCTCCAAATAGTAAAAATCACACCACATGAGGTTGGTAGGCCTGGTGTATGGTAAGAGAGACTAGAATTCTTTTTCAATGACCAAAAGTGGAAGCTACCATGTATACATTGAAATGAGGTGCCTAAATGACCTTCTATATGGCCGAATTAGTGTGGGAAATAGAATAAGATAATGTATCCCCAGAAGGCTGATAACCGCTTATAAAATTTAGACACAAATAGAAATGTTTTTATGATATATGTGTAAAATGATGGAGTGTTTTTCATGGCTGTTGAATTTTCCCCAAAATTTTATCTATATATTTTGCCTCCTGAAACTCCATTAAAATCTGAATTAGCTCTTATCACTTTCATGTTAAATGTTCCCCTAGATTCAATATATCTTTATGTAAATTTTGAGAATCATTGGACTTTAATACTTGGTGATACAGTCTTTTTATTGAGATGAAATACAATTTACTTTACCCAGAATGTGTCGATATGAAATCCCATCTTGGAGGACTTCCGATGTGAATCATCAACTACTCAAAAATAATAAATTTTTACTTAATAAATGGGAGAAATTAGAATAAAATATAAAAATAAAATCAAGATTTTTTTTAATTTAGGTGGTTTTCAAATATGTACGATGTAATAGATCACTTTAACAATGAATTACAATCATAATGTGTAAAATGTTCAATTTAAAAATTCTCTATAAATGGTGTTTAAGAATAATTATGATTTTGAATATTATAAATATTCACATTGAATATTATATTATTTACGAGTCTAATCAATGCCACTATCAGAGTACCAAGAAGAAGACTAAAAAAAGACTCCCAAAGAACAAGTATACCAACTATATCTCTAAACCAAGCTCCATTCTCTAAGATCCACAACACATAAAAAGAATCACGAAGAATCCATATCATATTAAAATGTTTTACTCTTACCTGTATCCCGAAATAAAACATTTTCAATAATAGCAATGATCCAAAGTTGGGGTGAGTAAATATACTCGGTAAGATTTACCCAAATGACTTCCCCACCCATGCCACAAGGATAGAACACATTAGCACAACTTACAAAAAACAAGTCATATAATGTCCACGAACTAGTGAAACAACTAACATAAACACAAAACAAATATCTAACAAAATAAATTTACCCAATTTAGTGGAAACCCCAAGAAAGTAAAAAATATTCATCACCCATTATTTTATTCATGACTGTATACATATCACAACAATACACATAATTAGGTCACATAGATAAAACTATTCACTAAATCGTGGTGCTACATTAACAATGGAACCATCACAACCAACTTTTCTCCTGCCTGGTGTGGGACTTCATGCCCATCACAGATGGGGGGAATCATTTCCATCACTATCCCATTTTGATGATGGTACATTCCCGACCACTTCCTTGATGGTGATACATTCCAAACCACCATCCATACAACTCACAACAATTGTTATTTACCAAAATTAACACAACATTCCATTCCACAATTAAGAAAAATAATACCACCCGAAAATTTTAAATACCAAATAAACCAATTATTCTGATCAACATTCCAACATAACATGTCATGTTAGCTCAATAAATCACACATTTATTGGATACAACCTAATACCATTTTCCTTGTGAAAGCACATTTTAAAAAATATTTTTATTGGAAACCAAATTTGATAAACAATTTCCTCTAAATCAATCATGCTACTAAATTTGAAATTAATATTTTAAAATCCAACAACAAGACCCCTTTTCAAAATATTATCCCATTTCCCCCAAAATCATATAAAATATCACAAAATGGGTTTCCACTAAGCTTCACACATCATATTATAAACTAATTTTATGTAAAAAAAATTAATTTCGACCAATGTCAGTAGTTCTAATCAAGATGAGTCAAGATAGAATCCACCTACCTTTAGGGATCCTGTGCAATCGACCAACAAACAACTGCACTACAAATACGGACATCTACTCCACCAAAACCACTCTAGATCTCTATCTATATCACCAACAAGAAATAATATCAACATCATAAGAAACAAAAACCCTAACTCGGAACACAATGGTTTTAGATCATGAAAAATGAGATAAATGGAAGAGTAGATCTAGAGAAAACAACAATGAACTATGCGAGTAGACTTATCTAAGAAGAATCATGTCAACCATACCCAGAAATAACCATATATATTCTTCCAAAATGAGTGGGAGAGAAACCATAACCCTTGAGAAAAGGAAATAAAAAGATAGGCTTGAGTGGGAGAATGTATGGGTGTCTTTAGGGTAATCCATTCAAATATAGGATTAAAAAAATATATTATTATGGGATGCACGGTTATCTTGCACGACTAGAAAACCTGTGTGATAATCGTGCTCCTGTTTCTGCCTCAAAGGGGATCATCATATTCCCAGCACACATAGTTAGAAAAAACTATGTGTATGCCACTGCTTGAATGGTTAATCTCGCATGGGTTCTCGTAACTATTCTCAAACCGTGAATACATAAAAAGGCTTCCAAAACATTCCAAAAATATTCCAAACTCTCCCAGACTCCACCCATTCAATTAATATATATAAGAGGACATAAATAAAGATTACATAACTCAAACCAAGGATGCTAAATAAAATCTCAATCCTAAAAAACTATCAAACTGAAAATGGGATCAAATTATAAATAAAATAAACATACATATGACCTGTAGGGGTACATAATTCTCACAATATTAAAACAATTAATACCCAATAATTTATATAATCATGAAATTTTAAGACATGTGGCCATTAATATATCACCAGGTAATTGGTCTACAATGTATCATGGAATTACCAACCAAACATGCATATCCAAATAATATATGGGATCATTTAATAATAATGAAACATATCCAATTTTTCATCTATATGAAAATGTATTTCATTATTTAATCTATTGTATCCAATATCATCATCTTCTGAAAAAACCATTCGGGACATGTTCGGAAGATATTTTATTATTAAGGAAACATTAAACTAATCATGGATAAATTTTAAATGAGAGGATATATGTAATTGATAATTAATCATATCAATTCTCACCACAATATCAAACATGGCGATATAACAAGGTTATAGCTTACCTTGCTTCCACAAACATCTATTTCCCAATAACTTGTATCTATGATAAAAACCTAATCCTCTACCTCAACTAACAATAGATGTTGACATAAATTTTCCAATTATATTTTTAAATTATGAGATGTTAAAGACTAATTGTATATGACAATGATAATATTTAATTTCACTAAGATGATACTCGGTGATTCTATGGACCATTCTCCATACCATCTCCAATAATTTGGTCCTTTACAAGGTCTCCCAAATAATTCCTCAAAGGGTTAAATACAAACTAATATTTATTACCAATATTATAGTGTAATTACAATAAGTGAATATTTTTAAAAAATGATATTTTATATTCATGACCTCATTCATAATGCATGTATACTATAATTTGGTTGGCTCACTAATATTTTCAATCATTATATGGATTAAATTTTTTGTTCAACTTCACATTATAACCCATAAATATATACAATTAAATCAAAAATTGAGATTCATTGAGTGGATATCTATTCCAGGTCACATCTAATGGATCACCATGGTTTCTAATATTATCCCAGACAATAATTTGTCCAAGACCCTCCATCATAATTTACTCCTTGAGAGGTAGGAAGTGTATGAATTTTTTGAGTCATTCAATATTAATCCATACCACATCCTTATATCTAGATTGGTTATGTATCCAATTCATAGATTTCATGGATTTATAATAAAATTTTCACTATAGATTGTGATAGGTTTCTAGAAAATCCATTAAGGATATTATTTACTGACATAATTATCTTTCATGTGAGTTACCGAGACACGAAACAATCAATAAAAATGTCCAATTATCAAACACAAATAATCACATCTCAATTAATGGTACATTTTGGTAGTTATATAGTGTATATACCAGAATGATAAATTTATATGATATCATAACTTCATGTTCATGTCTATATTAACATCATTCATTACGTATGTAACACCCCAATCTTCTACGGTACGTTTCCCTTTGAATAATGTAATAACTTGCATTGTACACAACTTTTAGATTATAACACACCATGACCAATAAAACTAGTCGTTATGAATACTAATACTCACATTTTCGAATTTTATAAATTTTATCATTCAAAATGGACTTCATTTTTGGATTCAAGAATATCGAAATTAGCTTAGGGGGATTTTTTGGTATTTTTCTAAAAATTTCAATTTTTGATGAATAGTGAAAAACATTGAGTTATAGTTTAAAACCTAATTTTTTATTTAAATAAATATTTAAATTATATAAATTTATTTTAGGTCAAAATAGATACATAATACTTATATATGTTCAATGTAATTCATTGGAGTCAGTTTATAATAAGTTTAGATATATAAAAATTTTATTGATGTTTTTAACTGTGTTTTACCAACCTCCAAAGAGAATTAAAAAAATTGAATAAAACATAATTTTACCTCTTATGTGAATTGAATTTTAAAAATTTGAGAGACACAGTTGATATCGGAATGTAAAATTTGGTTCAATAAGATAAAAATAATTTTTCGTGAATAGTATCATTTGACATTTATTTACCACAATTAAAAGTAAATAGGGTAATTAAAGGTAAAAATGATGTTATTATTACCCTAACACATGTCCTAATTCTATTTTATAAGTTTAATTCAACGGAAAACCACATTAGGTCAAAAAAAATATGATCCTTTAGGTCCACTTGGATTAGATTAAGACATTTTTTATTATTTAAATCAATGAAGAGTTAAAAGTGTTAAATTCAATGATTAATAAACAAACCATTTTTAATATTGGGTTATACATAAGATAAATTAGCTTATAAATATTAATTAGAAAGGTAATAATATTTCCTACATAATTATATTTTATTTATAGTTTTTAGAAATTAAATAATTTAGTTTATTTATGACTTAATGATGATGCAGTAGTTACCTAATTAATGAAATCTTAAAATATTTGATATTATAAATATAAATATAAATAAAATTTTAGACTTGTTATTAATTTAAATAAATTTATAGGTTAATATGACATGTTATGGTTGTTTAGATGAATTTTTTGGTAAGGAATAATGTGGTTATGAATTTATCAGAAAAAAATACCAAATACTGTCAAAATTAACATAAAAGAGTTTTTAAAACAAATATTATATTATCAATTGATATTATATTCCTAAAATTATAAGGATAGTCCAAAAGACATATATACTTATTTTTGTATCATTAATGAACCACTTAGTGTTCTCTTGAGTGTATATAGTAATTTTATTAACCATATAATATAAAATTACAATGAGACATGGTAAATGTCAAACTACTTAATTAAAAGTTAAATAAAAAGGATAAGGTTAATATAGTGACCCAAACCATTCTAAAACCTATTGGGTGAGTGGTTATCGACCAATACCCACCTTATACTTAAATTAATAAATTTTGGCGCCATTGGAAACCAAAAATTATTTTATTATAAAATATTATTTCTAGCTTTTCTTAAGGTGCCCCTCACCCCTCTTATAAAAAGAAACTCCCCCTTCTCAATAACTCACACCTTCAAAGACATTTGGATCGGCCAAACCCTACCAAAATACCCTATCAAATGTACTCCCTTCATCATATAGTCCTTAATTTAGTCATAAAGCCAACCAATGGAGCCCTTTTGATCAAATCAAAAGGAAGATCCCGAAGAAGAGGTAAATATTTCATCACCTATTTCAAGTTCCATTCTTCTTCCACTTCTTATTTCTTAGTTATTCCATTATAAAATAATACCTCCAGAATCTTATATATACTGTGATATTATTATAAAGATGTTACAACCATATTCATTATTCTATCCATCCATTGAAGGACATGTCACCATACGTTGGTACGTATGGCTTACCATTTCCACGTCATGGTGTAATTGTTATTCAATACATTATTATTTGGATGGGTATAATAATGATTTCTAATTGATATAAATAAAATATATATAATGATAATGATTCTGTATATATGATATTCCATCCAATTATATATTATTTAAATATCAAAAGAATGACATTGTCACTCGTGCGTACGTACGGATTACCGTCTCCATGAACGCGATGAGATTCATTCCCCATCGTATCCATTCAAGACTAATTTTCATTTTATTATAAAAAATAATGTTTAGAGACTTGATATCATTGTAGATATGAATTATGTACATCCCATACATAAACAATATGACTCACATAACAAACAATATAAAGGAAAATGAATTAGTTAACATCTGAAATGATGATAGTACTAAGATATTATTAAAAAATCAATGTTAAAATATCATATATGATATGATATTAATGTATACGATTCTTTTATATTTTAATAAAAATTATTTCACCACTATATAGGAGAATAATTTACCCTCGACCAAGGAAAATCACAAAGTAATGGGTTTCTTATTTCACTTTTAATTCCAGGAGATTTCCTTTGTTTGCCACTTATTTCTTGCATGTGTTGTATTATGTACTGCCATTTGATATATATTATCATGATTCTCTTTATATTCATGGTATTTTGTGATTCATTTTGTGGTTATTAATTTTTATACATGTGATTCAATTGATTACAAAAAATTGAGGGTTTTTCATCTCACTTTTATTCCCGTGAGATTCTTGATATACTGGACAATATTTCTTTTTGTGTAGAGTATGTACTGCACCTATTATTATCATTTTTTAAATATAATTTAATGTATTTGTATTTATATCTTCATTGTATGATACTTATTTTATGCAGACTATGTTTCATAATTTACCAAATCGTTAAGGGAATTTAATATTTCAATTTCCACTCATTGGGCTTTACGCATACATAATTAATTATTTTACTCCATGATTATGTGTGGAATCACTATTTATTATTTGTGTATTAATTTTCACTCCCTTTTATATAGATATAATTTTAATACAAATAATCACTATATTGATAATTTCTCAATTCATCAATATGATCTCGATAAGAGTAATTTTAACTCAATCTCCATTTATTGAGTTAAACATCCAATTCATTGGTGTTGTTTTTAGAAGAATATGTGTGAATGTCCTCTGATTGATTTACACTAAATATAAAATCATATTGAGTTTATTTATATTTTTCACACATAATTATGTCATTGATTTATCCTTAACATAAGGTTACATTAATTATAAGAGATTTCATCTCAATTTACATTCTATTGAGACTTCATTGTTGTTTTACTCCAATTCACTTTTATATGGTGTATATAATGTAATATGAGAAAGTAAATAATGAATACCATTATTCTCATCATATTTTAATGTTTTTATTACATAAATTATCTGTATTCAAGTGTCACTTTTTTTGTTTAGGCGCTCTAACTAAAATATCATTTTAAATATTTTAAATATTTATTATTCTAAATCATTCTCATTAATGTCCATGTTTTAAAAATGGTTTTATGGTTTTATTTATATAGACCTTAGTTTTTTAAAATTAAAATTACTTTTAATATATTCAATGTGGTATTTGAAACTTTGATTAAAAAATCTATTTTTAAATGGCTTCTTGACAAATAGTGTGACATTTAAATGTTTTCATTAAAAAGGGAGATATTTCTCACAAATAGTTTTGATGATTATTTTAATCTATGTAAATATAAATCATTATTCTTGATGGAGGTTAATAAATTATATCACAATCATTCATATTGTATTTAATGAGTTATGTTTGACTCTGGATGTGCTATTTTTATACAATTCATGGTTAGTGGATAAAATATTAATATTTCGTATCGAGTTTTAATACGAATGTTTATGTTATGTTTCAAACTTTTCATATGAGGAGTGCATCGGAATTAGAAAGTGATGGGTGGAGCCCCCTATAGCTCCTCAATGCATCGGTAGGTCACCTGAGACAAACTAATGTCTTGGCACAAGGCCTTGAAAAAATCTTATTTGTAGTCATGGAACAAGGCCTCGACTATATGGTAATGAAGTCTGGCATTATGAATTCCATCATTAAGAATGTGGATATTGATTTTGAATGTGATTATTCAACTAGTATAATATTCATGGGAATATGTAAATGGAATTATTTGATTTTATCTTTTCCATATTTTGTTGAAGTTCATGTTTAAAATGGTTTTTTAGTCTTATACATTTACTTAAATATTTATTCTTATTTATGAAAGATTTTGTTATATTGTTATCCATATTGAGCATATGAGCTCACCGCTTTCTATGTTTTATTTTTCCCAGGATTCGATGAAGTATATTATGACTGACCTGTAGAGATATTCTATGAGATTTCAGTGTTGTTTATGGGAACAATGTTGTTTTAGTTTTCCATTTTATACTGTAATGTAAAACTTATGAATGTATCTAGTAATTCCATGCCTAATAAACTAATCAGTCATTTGAGACATTATATTTTGTGATCATGCCAATCATACGTAATAATTCACCAACTCTGGGATTCTAGGGTCAAGGCATTAAATATGGTATCATAGGAAGTTTAGTACAGCCTTGGAAACTAGATTTAGATAAACTCTGATTACATCACATAGATCTAAGATAGAATTTGAGGATTAGTATAGAATAACTTCCTTAAATTTTGGTATTGTAGTGATTTTGTGAGATTTCCAAGCAATACATCCCTGTATGGATACGAGTAGGCAGAGGTGGCTCTGGCATAGATGTACCTAGGGGTAAAACCCAAAAACATGGCTTTGAGCTAGAATTGAATGAGAACTAGTGCATGACAACGGGCCATGCTGAACTATTGGTTATGACACACACGGGGGATATGTTTAGGATTATTAAATTTTCATTAGAAATTGTTTTGAAGGATTCTAATCTACAATTAGAATAAATGACCTTTGTTAATCCTGTGGTGTTTCAAGTTGAAAATACGGTGTCATGATATTCTCTAAATGATTTCATTACTACTGTTACTCACAGAATTCATTCTGGTTATAGTCAATGGCAGGATTCCAAGGATGTCATAGTAGAATTTATCATGATATACATGGTGGGAATGGTGGTGGAAATGATCAACAGAGTAGAATGTTGATAAGAATAAAAGATATCATGTCCATGCCAAATCAGTTTTACAAAAATATGATCAACAACATATATATTAACCAACTCTTGGACTCAACAAAGAAGAGAAATGTGATGAATGATAAGAGCTCCCGCAGTGGAGACCATGGTGAAAAGAATCCTCAATTTCCATGATGTAGAAAATGTGGAAGGAGACTCCTAGGAAAGTGTCTCAATGAAATAATAAAATGCTTTACGTTTAGGGATGAAGAATATAATGTAAAAAATTGCCTAGGATAAATGAAGAGTTCTATGGAAGAAAATAATAATGGTCCAAGAATCCATTTACATTTATTTTCTGTAAATGTATTGGGCCTGGCCATTACTTGATTGAATTCCCAATTCCATAGTATATTTTCATGGTGAAATTAGAAGCTATTTAGAAATAAATTGTTGGAGAAATTCTTAAAAGTATTTGTGATCCTAGTTGATGGGATTACTTTGGAATAATTTTCTCTTGTATTTGAAAACCCTGCTGTTTGTCATGTGAAAATGATATTTGAGGAATATTTTTCTTTTCTCTTGTGGATATTGTTATGAAATACCATTTTGTATTATATGATCATTTGGTTTGAGGCAATTACAAGTTATTATATTTTGGAAAGAAAATGGAATGTATGAGATAGCATTTGTGGTTAAATTATGTTATGGTTAATTTGAGGAATTGATATTATTTTGTTAATGTTATAAAATATAGTTTTTGAAAAAACACAACAGGTAGATTGTGTAACAACACATCATGTCTAACAAAGCTGTGGGAATCAAATCCACAACAATAGTGTGATTGGGATTAATCTCGTACCATTGTACTAAATTAAGTCCCTGGTTAGTGTGACTCATTATGTTTATGTCAATGATTTTATTTATCAATAATAAGTTGATTTGGGATCTTCTGTCTTATCAAATTAATACCCTTAGTATATAAAAATGATTTAATGATTAAGTGATAAATGTTATTTTGGAACACATTCACTCTGATGGGTCACTATATGCCGAAGGAAATTAGAATACTATGAGATTTCATTTGAGGAGTAATGGTGGATTTTTATTTATGTTTTTATTGTGGATTTATTGTGATTTGGTTTATTTATGTAAATGATTAATATATAATAGAATATATGTGATTAGTTTAATTACCTTTAAGTATCTTACTTTAAGAGTAGTCAATGTCATTTGGAGATACAATTTAACATGGAAGACAACATAACCAAATTATTCTATGTTTTTGGTTTCAATATTAGTTTCGATTATATTTAAGGACATTATAGACTATTGTTTATTGAATGGTATTTATTTAACATTGGGGTATTGTTGGTTTAATTTTATAAATTAAGATTACTGTTTCTTTCTCTAGAGGATTATCCTTTTGGGAATCATCGAATCTTGTACTAACCATTTTGGTTTTGATTAATCTCTAAAGACAATGTATATATATAGTTTATCCTTTGTGGATCATGTGATTCTCTTGAAGTTGAATCTATCTCTTTCGGTGTGACCAATTCATCTTGAATACCCATCGTTTGAAAATAAAATGAGTTAGTGGTAGACAATTATTAAGGAATGAAACTTACATAAAAAGTAAGTACATCTCTTCATGTTCAAAGTAAATATCATAAATAAAATCCTCATCATTATGAAATTTAACTTAAAAATGTTGTTTGTTTACTTATCCTATTAGAAAACTACTGACCATTTTTTCCACCACATGTTTGTGGTTTTCTTGTTGATAACTTTCTCCTAATAATATTATCTATCCCTATACATCAGAACATAACACTTACTTTATCTTCCATATCAATGTTTTCTTACATGAAATCCTAGTATGGGTTATCTCGGGTGACCTTTTTCCTTCTCTTTAATTCTTTTAAAGTGATAGTTGTATTGACTCTTTTTCTGATGTGGGTCTTTCAATTATGTTACCAAGCCCAATTTTAAAAATTTCAGGGATGAAATTTCCAAAACGGGGGTAGAATGTAACACCCCAAGCTTCCACTGTACTTTTCCCTTTGAGTAATGTAATATCTAGCATTGTACTCAACATCGAGATTTTAACACACCGTGACCAATCAAACTATCCCTTATGAATAGTAATACCCACTTTTTGAAATTTTTTAAATGTTATATTTCAAAATGTACGTCATTTTTTATTCTGAATATTGAAATTAGCTTAGGGATAATTTTTTGTAATTTTCTAAATTATTTCAATTTTGTATGAATAGTGAAAAACAATGAGAAATATTTTTAAACCAAATTTTTAATTTAAATAATTATATATTTTATTAAAATTTATTTTAGGTCAAAATAGATACATAATACCTATATATGTTCAACGTAATTCATTGGTGTTAGTTTATAAAAATCTTAGATATATAAAAATTTTATTGAACATTTAATCATCTTTTTCTCATCTCCTAGGAAGATTCACAAATTTGAATAAATCATATTTTTACTGTTTCGGTGAATTGAATTTTAAAAATCCAAGTGACACGGTTAATATCAGTAAATAAATATCGTTCAATAGATAAAAATAATTTTTGGTGAATATAAACTTTTTCATTTTTATTTACCACGGTTCAAAGTAAATAGGGTAATTATTGGTAAAAATGAAATTATTATTATCCTAAAACAAGTCTTAATTCTATTGGATAATTGTAATTCGATCAAAAACAACCGTAGGAATAAAATATGATCCTTTAGATCCTCATGGATTAGATTAAGACATTTATTATTATTTAATTCATAGAAGAGTTAAAAGTGTTAAATTCAATGCTTAATAACTATACTATTTTTAATATAGGATTATACTTAAGATAAATTAGATTTTAAATATTAATTAGGATGATAAAAAGTTTTCATACATAATTATATTTTATTTATATTTTTTAGACATTATATAATTTAATTTATTTATGACACAGTGATGATAAAGTAATTACCTAATTAATGAAATGTTAAAATAACTGATATTATAAATATACAAATAAATGTAATTTGACACTTATTATGAATTTCACTAATTTTATAGGTTAATATTAAATTATTGGGTTGTTTTGAGGAATTTTTTTACAAGTATTAATGCTGTTATGAAATTAGAAAAAACAAAATACCAAAATAGTTTCAAAATTAACATAAAATAGTTTTTAAAACAAATATTATATTATTAATTGATATTATATTAATTAAAGTATAAGGATCGGACAAAAGACATATATAATGATAGGTGAATCATTAATTAACCACTTATTGTTCTCTTGAGTGTATATATTAGGTTAATTATCCATTCAATATAAAAATACAAAGAGACATGATAAATGTCCAACTATTTTACTAAGTGTTAAATAAAAAAGATAAGGTTAATATAGTGACCCAAACCAATATAAAACCTTTTGTTTGAGCTTTTTCAACCCATCCATACTTTAGACTTTAAATAATTCATTTTGGAGCCATTAGAAAATGAAAATGATATTATTATAAAATAATATTTCTAGCTTTTCCTAAGGTGCCCCTTACCTCTCTTATAAAAGGGCACTCCTCCTTCTCTCTAATTCACACCGTCAAATCCATTTGGATCTGCCAACCCCTACCCAAATAACCTCTAAATTGTCCTACCTTAATCATAGAGGCCTTCCATTAGTCATAATGCCTACTTAAGGAGCCCATTTGATCAAATCGAAAGGAGGAACCCGAAGAAGAGGTAAATATTTCATCACCTCTTTCAAGTTCCTTTCTTCTTCCACTTACCCTTTCATTGTTTTTAAATTATAAAATAATAACTCTAGTATCTTATATATACTGTGATGTTATTAAAAATATGGTATAACCATATACATTATTCTATCCATCCTTTGAATGACATGTCACCATACGTGTGTACGTACGGCTTACCGTCTCCATGACGTGGTGTAATTGTTATTCAATACATTACTATTTTGATAGGTATAACAATGATGTGTAATTTTTGTAAATAATAAATATAACATGATAATGATTCTGTATATATGATATTCCATCCAATTATATATTATTTTAAAATCAAAAGAATGATATTTTCACTCGTGCGTACGTACAGATTACCGTCTCCACGAATGCGATGAGATTCATTCCCCATTGTATCCATTCAAGACTAATTTTATTTTTATGATTAAAAATAATGTTTATATACTTGATATAATTCTAGATATAAACAAGATAAACCCCATCCAAAACAAATATGACTCACATAACAATGAATATAAATGCAAAATGAATTCGTTAACACCTGAAACGACGATAATACTAAGATATTATTAACAAAGCAATATTAAAAGATCATATATGATACCATATTAATGTATATGTTTCTTGTATAATTTAATAAAAATTATTTCTCCATTATACTGGCGATTAACCTACCCTTGACCATGGAAATGAACAATGTAAGGGGATTCATATCTCACTTTTAATTCCATGAGATTTCTATTGTTCGCCACTTATTTATTACATGTGTAGTATTATCTACTGCCATTTGATATATATTATCATGATTCTCTTTATATTCATGGAATATTGTGATTAATTTTGTGGTTATTAACTTTTTTTCATGATACTCGATTGAATACAACAATGTAAGGGGTTTTCATCACACTTTTATTCCCATGAGATTCATGCTATATTGACCACTATTTCGTTTAGTATAGAGTATGTACAACCCCGGATTCAATTATTATTGCAATATACATTAATTTATTTGTATTTACATCTTCATTGTATGATACATCTTTCATGGGGAATGTTTCTCGTTAGTTACCAAATCAGTAAGGGAATTTCTTATTTCAATTTCCACTCATTGGGCTTTACGCATACTTCATTGATTATTTTACTTCACAATTATATGTGGAATAAATATTTATTATTTGTGTAGTAATTTTCACTATAATTTCTATGGATATAAATTTAATACACATAATCACTCCATTGATAAATTTCAAGTCATCAATATGAACTTGATAATAGTAATTTTAACTCAATCTCTATTTATTGAGTTAAACATCCAATTCATTGCTGTTGTTTTTACAAGAATATGTGTGAATGTCCACTGATTGATCTACAAAAAATATCCAATCATATTGAGTGTATTTTTATTTTTCACACACAATTATGTCGTTTATTTATCCTTTACAAAAGGACATGATCATTATAATATATTTCAGCTCAATTTACATTCTATTGAGACTTCTCTGTTGTTTTACACCAATTCACTTTTATATGGTGTATAAAATGTACATTGAAAAATTATATAATGAATCCCTTTAGTCTCATGATATTAGAAAGTTTTGATTACCTCAATTATTTGTATTCAAGTGTCTTTTTTTGGATAGAAACTCTAACTAAAATATCATTTTAAATGTTTTAAAGAATTATGAATCTGAATCTTTTTCATTAATGTCCATGTTATAAAAATTGTTTTAAGGTTTTATTTATATGGACATAAATGTATTAAAATTAAACTTTCCTTTTATATTTTTTAATGTTGTATGGGACACTATGATTCAAAAATATATTTTTAAATGGCTTCTTGACAAATAGTGTGACATTTAAATGTTTTCAAGAAAAAGGGGGATATTTGGCTCAAATAGTTTTGATGATTATATTCATCGATGTAAATAACCTAAATTATTCTTGATTTAGGTTAATCTGTTACATTAAAATCATTTATATTGTGTTGAATGAGGAATGTTTGACTGCGGATGTGCTATTTTAATTCCAATCATGGTTTGTGGATAATGTGTATACATTTCGTATATTAGATTTAATACGAATGATTATGTTATGTTTCAAACTTTTCATATGAAGAATGCATTTTATATAGTATGTAACAGGTGGAGACTGCTATAGCTCTTTGATGCATCGGTAGGTCTCATGAGACGAACTAGTGTCTTGGCACTAGGCCTTGACAAAATCTTATTTGTAGTCTTGGCACAGGGCCTTGACTATGTTTTTATGATGTATGACATTATGCATTCTATCATTATGAAGGTGGCTATTGAAATTTCATGGATCATTCGACTAGTTGAATATAAATGTGAATAAGTAAATGGAATTATATTAATTTATCTTTTCCATATTATGCTAAAGATCGAGTTTTAAAGGCTTTTTTTGTAGTCTTATACATTTCCATAAATGTTCAGGCTTATTAATGAAGGTTCCCGCTATATTGTTATCCTTACTCATCATCTGATCTCACCCCTTTCTATGTTTTATTTTTCGTTGGATTCAAAGAAGTATATTATGATTGACCTGAATGGATATTCTATGGGATCCTAGTGTTTTCAACGGAAACAATTTTGTTATAGTTTTCCATTTTATGATGTAATGTAACATTTATGAATGTATCTAGTACTTCCAAGTCTACTAAACTAATCGGTCTTTCCAAATTTTAACATTTGTGATCATTCCAATGATATGTAATAATGCACCAACTCTGGGCTTCTAGGGTTGGGGCTTTACAACGTAGAAGCAAAAGAATCCCATCTGTACACTAATACCACTCACCTTATGTCCTCACAAACATAATGATACATTCTAAATATATAAAACTATACATCCTATACTTGTTCTATATGAATATCTTCATTAATAAAATATCCATACCATATAGAAACAAAGAATACATATCTTTGATCTCCCTATTTATCAAATATAATATTTTTCAACAAGATCATCATGAACCAGTCATCCATTGATTCCGTCACTCCATCAGTTGGTAAATATTTAATCCATGTTTCTACAACCGTTATTGATTTTTAAAGGTTGTATAAAATATCCCAATTGAAGAAATATTGTTAATCCAACCCAAATATATATAATTAATATCACATAATATTTCTCTATGTAATATTTTGAACATTATTATTTCCACACACTATAGAACTATACTCGAGGGTGTAGTGGAAATAAATTTATAATCATGTGAATCTCTATAGACAACCCAATTAATTGATATGGGTGGTTATTATTATAAAAAATTTATTATTAGTGTTATAATAAACTATAATACTCCCCTACACATGAAAAACATTAAACATGGGCCAAATATGTCGCAATAAACATCATATCAAAAAACATACTAAATAAGAAACAAAACATTATCAAAATTTAAACTCACATTGGAAAATAGTTGTAATTGAAAAAAATATTAAAAAACAATTTTACCCATTTTGGACCTCCATATGTTTATAAAAACATGATATGTCCCACATGATAGATTATTGGAGTTGTGTATCATAATAATAAACATGCGAAAAATTTCACCATCAAAATGTAATTTGATATTGTTGATTTACATTAACTTCCGTAATGGACATCAAAAATATAACTTATGAAAAATACATATAAAGTAATGGATACTTCAAAAAAATGGATAATAATATCAAGATGAAAATACTATAAGACCATCCATATGGATTCCAATGATTTCCATCAAACTATCTCCTTGTGACCATATGTCACCATAATCCAAACCCACTAGATGTTAATACGCACTATGAACATTATCCCAAAGTTGAATACCATCTAATTATATGTACCCTATAAAAATAAGGAAAAAATATAAAAAAAATCATAAGAAGGTTTTTATAAATACAATATAGTTCATTACAACCAAGAATTTATGAAATATCTTTCCAAATCCATATTTTTGTTCATATTTAATATATATTTCCAAAACACAGTAAGTGGACATGTTTCCTATAAAAAATAATTATTTGGAATTATTTTCAAAACCAATTTTACTCTTATAAAAATAAAAAGTTAAATTGGGAATACCGATGATTCGTAACAAAATTTTACATAATATGTTAGAAGAGTAGATATATATATAAAATACACATCAAGTGGGAAATATGAATTGCAAATGACTGTGCACATAATATATCTATGAAAAACTAAAGTTTTAGTAACAATTTTATGATATACACAACATGGATAAATTTTTTTTATCCTACCTAATTAAATCATGATGTATTTGAACCTTATCCATTATGAGGGGATACACTATAGAAAAATTTTCATTACATTAACCTATAGTAGAGATTGATGACTCTAATACGGATAGGATAAGTCTATTTTCCCCATTATCCTTTTCTGTTCACAATATTCTATTACATTTTCATTCCTTTCATGTTTTCAAAAGAATATATCCTAATAAAATTCTTTGTAAAATTCATTATATTTATGTGGAATAATTTTCATAATAACATTTGATATAATGATGCAAAACAACCTCAATTCAAGAAAAACAATTTCAATTTCAAAACCATCGTGGAGGTATTTTGTCAAAAAAATGTTCTACAGAACTTATAGTTCTCAAATAATTAAAATTATGAAAAAAGTACATTTCATCCAAAAATATATAACAACCTAAATATCCAATTCCCTTAGAATGAATAAAGGAAAGTTAAATTAAAATACATGAATTACAATTGGATGATGAAATGATATAGAAACCTACATTATAAATGATGTTACAATGTTTCCTTTAATGAAATTGATGGGAAATGATTAAATTTTTCCTTGAAAATCTAGGTTTTATAGAAGTATCATCAATTCCCAATAATAACCTGTTATTCTTGAAACCAAATCCCATTATTAATACATCTTTACAAAGGGAAGGGATATATAAATGTGATATATAGATAAGGGGATGAAATGAAGGTAAAAAAACTATCTTCTATTGAAAAGATCAACCCAAATTGATGATTTATCACTACAAAATTGAACAAAGAATAATTTTGAGTTTCATGGAGTGGGTAGCCTGAGGTTCTATGTCTTAGTGGAAATACAATAGAGAGTGTATAAAAGGTATCTGGAATATTAAATGTTGTTGAATGTGTAATGTGAGTGAGAGGGGTGATTGTGTAAAATATTGGTACAGTTATTTTGAATTATGTATTTATTATTTTCTTTTTCTTGTGTAAACTATGAATAGTACTGGTCATTTTGAATTTAACATTATTATAATTAAAAAATAGGTTAATGTGAAATTCAAATAACTGAGAAATTAATCAAATCATAGAAAATAATTATTGATGAAATATAATAAAAAGTGATTTTTATTTAGATAAAAAATTATTCAAATTGTAAAATATATTCTGATAAATTAATGATATAATATAAATATATTATACCATTCATTGCAAACATTTTGAATTGATTAAAGGTATAAAATAGTTTTACAACTATTCTTATGTCGTGTTGGTTTTATAAAATATACATTATCATAAAAAATCATTTTACTCTTCTCCATGATGTCTTATTTATTTTACAATAATAAATAATTTACCCAAACAATGTTTTAGAGTGTAATTAAATATATATTTTTTATTTAATCATATTTTAAATGTAATTTTTATAAATTTATCATTTCATTAATATCATCTATTACATAGATATGGTCATTGATTTCAAATAAATTCAATTTTATTTTCTATAACTGAAGACATTGAAATTTTCAATTATTTATTAATTATAATACTATTGGAAATTAATTTTAATATATCATTTAATTATAACATATATTTACTTTTTTATATTATAAAATTGAACAAAAATGTTATTGTTTTAAAATACTTTTTGGGACATATAATATAAAAATATCCTTATATTTTAGTTATGTTATATGATTTATTAAATCATTTTACCTAATATCGATTTAAATAATAAAATAATTTTTTAATTATTTTATATACTACTTATTAAGAATCGGGTTATAATGATCCTAATTTTTTTTTCCAATTTTAGGATTTTAATCACACTCCCAACAATAATATGTTCTGTATTTGTCATATGATAACTATATTTTTTTTAACAAATGTCTCATTATTAATTATATATTTATGTTATAAATTTTTATATATGTTTAATTAAATTTTAAAAATTGTATCTATATTTTAATTATATTTTATACTATTTTTTACATTCTTATTTTAGGGGTGTATAATGTACTAAAATATCACGATAATGTTTTAAAATTATTTTTTAAAACCATTTTAATATTTTAAATATTCTATAGTGTATTTAAACATAAATTAGTCTACTTAAATATGATTAAATTAATTTCAATTTATTTGATTATTTCATGTAAATGAATTTTATAATATATTATAAAATATATTTATTTATACAGTATAATTATTCATATAAAAAATTTTGAATTTGTTACATACTTCCCCGCATCAAATTTATTCTGATTCAAAATTTAAAACAAATAATAAAATTAAATTCCATGGTGGTTCAATTATGTCACCAAATCCTTATGTTCCCATATTTTCACTTCAGACTCATTATTTCACTATAGTATATTAATAAGATAATTGTAAATACTTCCATCAACATTGACATTACGATCCCAGACATCTATGGATTCTCACCATTCGAGTGAAAGATATCCAATTATACTATATATATGTTAAATACATGTTAGGGATCTATTATTCATGTACATATGATGTAAAAATGTATCATATCATGCACTAGGGATAGTTTTGTGTATTTTAAAGTTGACAGATCATAGTTCTCTCATTGTTATGAATATAATGGGGATAACGGCCCAATTGATTAACATTTAATTTATCTAGAGCCTTATAACACTCTTTCATTTAGTAATTATAAATGTTAAATTATCCTTCACCAAAAAATTATGCTCCCTATAATTATTAAACAAATATTAATATTTTTTACAATATATTCCCATATTGTGTTGTTGAAAACATTGGACTTTATTGATTATATTTTCAAAAACTAGGGACATAATATCTTTCTTTACATTACATTATTCTACTATTTCAGAAATATAAATTCCATCACAAATAGATAATTATATGGATTTGGATCCTTTATTGATAAAATAATGTTATTGAATTTCATGTAAACATGTCAATGTCATTCTTGTCGAAATACATTAATTTCAACATGTCATTATCTATGAATTAAGTATTCAGTTTTGATGGAATATTTATATTATAAATATGATTGATGGATGTATGTAATTACAATAAAAAACTATTTATTAATTGTTTTTTTATATCTAATGTATAATATTATGGTGATCACAGGATCTCGATCAAAAATAAATAATAGTGGTGTAAAATAAAATCTCTATACAGATCAAAATTATATCTGGCCAATTGAATCAAGTGCTATTTATTCAAAATTATGATGATTTGGGTTTCATTTACTAGAATATGATCCACAATATAGAAGGAATAATTTATCTTATATGACTTTATATGACTATAGATAATATTCATAGTGATTTTATCCCATATCAATGTTAGAATGGAAAATGGGTGCATCGTCCCGTTAGGTATTTTTATTCTAAAACAACACGTTGTAATACTAGAAATATGAATTTATATTCATCAATATCAATATAAAAAAATCAAAAATATAATTTAACTTTGATATCTCTATACATATTTGGGAATCCAAGGATGATGCACAATTATGATCTTGATTCATTATCTGATAGATTATTTTTAATCCATGTTTATATGGTATATGAAATAATATCTAATACAATCAGTATTTTTCTTTATCAATGTTAATCATTTAGATTTTTCTGTTACGTTATTTTAATAATTCTCTTTTATATGTTAATATTTTATCATATAACTGCTGTAATCATCAATAAAAAATATTGTTAACATATAATAAAAGAAATTTAGGATTTTTACATTCCTAAAACATTCTTATTTCTATTCATATTATGTTTTAGATATTATATTCATTTGAATATTCATAAATAATAGTGTCACTATGTTACTTTCATTAAAATGAATATAAATGAGTATAAAATTTATAGCGGTATTTAATTGATCATTAATTATCATTTAATAGATCAATCCATCTTCATTGGTACATTTTTCAATCCTTCCATGAGAATGAATACTTGGGTCATTTGTTATCATTATGTATGTCATACTATTTTGATAGAGATACTTTCTATAGTTCATAATGATATATATAAGCACTAAATACCCATTATCAAAAGTTAATTATTTTTTCTAATTTAAAATAAATTATAATGATATGTAAATTATCAAAATATCATATTACATGATTACAGATAGAAATCCATTTTAAAGAATCACAATATATAAAACATCACACATATTTGTTTATATTGTGAGTATATGTGTTATAAATATAATTGTATTATAATCATTTGAAATATATTAATATTTATCTTCCTAAAAAATATTACCATTTTTTTATAAATACATAACAATATTATCTCCCATCATGAGATATTTCTCAAAAATAATAAAATATAGGTCGCTATTCATAGGAGACTATGAATATATATCACAATTATAGGATTCAATCATTAATTAATCAGCTTTTTCTTTATTGGATATATTTAATAACAGTAACATATTTTAACATACACCAAGAATGTTTAGTTTTGTATCGATGTTATATTTCAATATTCTTTCCCCAAAACATCTAAATTTATAATTCCATGAACACAATTATTACATGTTATTCATTATAACATTTAGATTCTGAATATTTTATAATATCTTTAATAATATATCGTAAAATAATTCAAATTAAATATCAAGTTCCCCTATTAATAAAATAAATTATTATTAATAGGGAATTAGTACTTCCTATGAATTCTCTATAAATTCATATAGCCAATTTCAAATAACATATACATTCCAAGCAATATTATCCATTTCCCCCATAACTACTTATATCTTAATAAAATATCATTCTTTGATAATTACTAATGCCAATATAGTTGGCCAAATAATTCAATAATAAGAGTCTATATATTATTGTTCATTATCATTATCATAATAATCATTTGAAAACCATTAATTTTCATATTGAAGCATATTTATCTTAATAATGGGGAAAATACCCCAATTATATTGAATTTAAGGAATATAAGACCATTTGATAAGAATTAATTTAATTAGTTCTCAACACATCACATAAAATCAGGGTTATCTTATTGGGACTCTAGGATAGAATATGTAATCTAATATTTTTCCCCTAGATATTTTTAAGTCTCAACCAGAATGAATTCAATAAAAATCACTATAAATATAGAAAAATATTATGAAATAATGTAAATTTACATAATGATACACCTTTCTATTACATTAAACATTTCTAATATATTATCATCCTAATAATGTAATAATATCAATTAATGGGATAGATTTTATAATTTAGTTTCATAATTAACTATTACTACATATTGAATTGGACAATGATTTCTCTCTCCATGTAGTTTATAATTTCCCTATATAAGGATAACCATTTCATTAATGATATAAAATTTACTAATACATTATGGTTGAAAAAATGAATTAATGATGTTTCTTTTCGAAAATATTAATTGGGAATATTGATATAAATGACATGTATTGATTACATTTCATTGTGTTTTTAATTGAAGATCATTCTCTTTAACTAAATCCAATGATTGAATATTTATAAGAAACATATATGATTATAAAAACAATGATGAAATTGAAAAAAATAAACATTAAATATTGTTTAATTAGAAAAATTTATACCTATCAATACATAATTACAATTCTCTATCTCATCTATAGTCATAACACAAACTCTTCCATTTCCAATGGATTTGTTTGTTTTTATCATTTTTAATCCTCAAAAAAAAATTCCCTTTGTTTTTTACGAGTCATTGGGTGTTTTATTCATTCAATTGAAATATTATATGATTGAAGTGGATTGATATCAAACAGTTTCCTATCTATCATACATATTGGATTATTTATTATCTTTGAAACTCTATAGTGTTATAACCATCACTTCCACCCATGGAGAAACATATAATTACATTGATGAAGGATATATGGTTCTCATTTCTTCACACTAAACAAGATGTTATTTGAATACATATTACTAAATGAATTTTTTTAGTAAAACTCACTGAGATGGACATCATGTGTCAATTTTTTTTCTCTAGTCCCAGAATACTATTATGATTAAATGATCATCATCCCCACCATGATGTAACATATGACTATTCACATAACGATATAATAGTTTGTAATAGTTATTTTTTTTATACAATAGATTGTTTTATTAAATAATATGTTAACCATTAATTCCTTTATAATGAGTTATAATGATTAATACCTTACAATCCCCTAGATTAATTACTTCTATAACCCAATATACTCATACACCCATATTTTGAGACCAATTTAAACTATAAAACCCTTATTATTCAATGTAATAGGAAAATATGTTTTATAAAAATAATCTTGAATTCAGCTCAATATATTTTCATTATATGTTTATTTTTTTGGTTCATAAGATCCCATTATCGATCAAATTATCAATCATGATTATAATTTTCAAAGATCAATCTCTATTTGACATCAAATTAGAAATGGGAAAACATTTTTCTAGTTGATATTATCCATTGATCGTTGATTAATGAATGTCAATACCACCATGATATGATATTTATTGTTTCATAAAAAAATGACCATGTTGTGGCCCTTCATATAATTATCCATGAACTCTATTGTTTAAATATAAATTATTATTTAATTAGAAATATGAGAAAACACATCCACGGGGTCTTCATTTCTGGCCATAATAATATTTTGATTATCACTCATGTTCCAAAAATATTTTACATTATAATTTATTTTTAATTGATTCATTATGATTACATACATTATATAAATGATGATGAAATAGGTATTAGAATTCATTAAATATTTCATAGAGAAAAATTATGATCATAAAATGTTGAACTAATAAATAAAATTTATTTTAAAATAAATAAATTCATTGATATTAATACTAGTTATTTGTTTCCATTATGTATTTGTGTCATTAACATAATACACATAAATAAATACCAGTTATCTAATAACAACAACAATCACCCTCAGGAATATAAAATAATTCCATTTCATTATAATCATAATACAGTGGATGATAATTGTAGTTTTGGTGTCTTTGGGAAATAATTCATATAATGAATATAATTTTGTTATTAGTTTTTTATTTTATAATCCAATATTCATAAGAGTCAATTATTCTCATCATACTGATATAATAGTTGGGAATATCATGGATCATATATAATGATTCATTTATCCTAAATTCCCATTAAATATATATAGTGAAATAAACATGATATATCAAAAAAATATTACAAAAAATATTATCATGGATTCAACATGAAAATTATCGTACACATATTCATAATAACATGGAAAAAATAAGATGTATCAAAAGATAAATGTACACAATTGATCCATAAAAATCATGAAAATATAAGGAATGAATGAAATATGTTGTGAACAAGTCATTCTACACAATGAATTGTGTTAAAATATATAAAATAACAACTACATGTTTTTAAAAAATAACATTATATAAAATGATAGTTATATATTCTATTGAATATAATTTTTTATATAGTTAATTTTATCTAACCCATATTTAAAAATATGTGTAAGAATAAATGTATCTCGCCAAAATAAAATATTCTGGAAATGGATTACTATACCAAGACCACATAACACAATCTCACGACATCTAATGATTTAAATAATTGATTAAAACACTATATATTTCTAATATTAAGAATCAAATTATAAAATTAAATATGTATGTGTTACAAATTTATAATAAAAAATATAAATCATAAATAGAAAATGAACTAATATTAATGAAATTGGAATCAAAATAACTCCATAAATACATAACCATTTTACTATTTATTAGTATATCAAAAAAAAGATAATGTGGAACTATAGAAATTAATTCTCAAAAAAAGGATCAAATGGAAGTAAAATAGATCAGAAAATTGATAAGAAATCAATGGAAATGATACTTAATATTTAAATAAATGAATCAAATGTCATTATTCATGTAGTGAAAAATAAAAAAATCATCAAATGGGATGAAATCATAATGACATTAAAAAACTGGGTTAAGATAATCCTTTTTGAAAATATAAATAATGGGTGGATCATTGGAATTATTATATGTAAAATAATTATTATATAATTTTAAACACTAAACATATCATAATATAATGACGGTGAATCATGAAAATGTATATTTTTATTATTTTAAAATATTAACATAAGAAAAATTAATAAAAATATAATGTTTTTTAACATTTATTGGAAGTTATATGATTCAAAAAAACAATATACCTAATAATTATTAATATAAAAAATATGAAATGATAGTGTGTTTTTGGAACACATTTTTTAGAGTAGAATAATGTGTTATATAATTAAAATTTCGTAGATTTTTTTTGGAATTTTGAATTTGTAATTTATTTTTTTAGTGGGGGTTTTCAATTTATCTTTTCATGAATTATTCAATATGAAAAATGTATGTTTTATAGGAAACTATGATTGTAACTATAACATGTATTGGTATCAGAATGAGTGTTCTAGAGGAATTTAGTAATCCATAATGAAAACCATATAGGATACCCTTTTCCATAAACTTGTAGAACAAGCCATGAGAATTGTTAGGGGGACACATCTATGTAAATAATTTGAGTGTTGTCTCATTTTCCATGTGATTTGCACATATGTGGTACACATTGTCCTAACAGGTGTATATAAACCATTAAATAAAAATACATTCTTCAAAAAATAATTTCCTACTTCTCTAAGGATTGATATTATTCAAATCATCCTATATATCATCCATATTTATTTTGGAAAATGATTCATTCATGTCTATCTTGATAATATTCACATAAATACTTTATATCATTTGATTTATTTTAATTTTCATGTTAATGTTGACTTTTCTTTTAATTTGTATACTCTAATAAGACGTTCTATCATTCCCCTTAATTTACATTTCTCCATAGAACCCTAATTTGATAAGAATAAATTTAGTTTATAAAGGTCTAAAAGAAAAAAAATTCTGTGTATTTTAGGTGCTATTAAATTGTGTGGATTGAAACTAACCACATATCGATACGTGATTTGACATTCTTGATGTAGGTGGTTATGAAAAATTATATTGTTAACAATTATTCAAAATGCGTGTGAAATCAAAAAATTATTCTTATCAAGATTAAAAAATTTATGATTTCATAAATTTTATTTTAATATTTCATTAAAATATTCTAATACATTTCCAAATTGTTTTATATGGATCATTAGTTCATCGATTTCAAATTAAATTTATTCTGGATTACATGAGTTTATATAAATGACAGAATATTAATTAAAATGGATAAGGATAATAAAGGGATTCATGATCCTATACTTGTTTATATTTTTGATAATATATATTTTAATGGTGAATTTTCAATAATAGTATCTTTTACAAAAATTATTTCCAAATACTAAAATAAATTTTTAATGGGGTAATTAAAAAAAATTATGTTTTGAATATAAATTTGTTTTTATAAATTTTGAATTCCTGATTTCTATGGAATGTCCCTTGACACAATGACTCATATGTGATATCCCAATGATTTATAATTGAAATTTTCCATTAATATATTTTACATATAGTAGAATACAAAGATGTTGATTTTATTTTAATTTAATGGTTTGAAAATTATAAATAGAATCGCATTTATGTCATGATAGCCATTATTTTTTAGAAACATACTTCATGATTTGTATTATTAATCTAATATTATTAGTCCCACTTAAGTATGGAATTAGGTTATTTTATTACTCTGGTCTATAAGTAAATTAAGTTGACTTATTAAATGATTTTAATTGTGATATTTTGTTTACATGTTTTCAATTATTATTTATGTGTGTTTATTTTATGATACATTTTTTTTATACCCAAAATTTTATTGATATTATGGGATCATTAATCTATGAGATTGGTTTTAGTTATTATTTTTAATATTTATATTAGAAAATAACTAATGTCCCAGAGTGGTATGATTTTTTGAATATATTTAAGTTCCCAATGTAAGTGACTCGGAGTATGTGAGGTGAGTAATTACAATTAATAAAGCATAATATGTTGTTTTGGCCCATTCAAGTATATCAAATGACAATATCAGGATAATACATAGGGATATCCCCATGAAATCAAATTCATATAGATTATTCCTATAAGGGGATTCCACTATTATACATTTGAATATCTCCTCATATGAATAATTTATAATTTGTGACTATGTTCTTCTAATTTTGAATATATAATTCCATTATAATTAATCATATTGTGGAATATTGTGCCTCATATTCTATCTATTATTAGTTGGTTTCATTTCAAAATTAATTTAATATGCGAATTGAGATGGTTGATTTCAACGATTATTAAATCCATGTTTTTTAGTGGGAAATTTAGGATTTTTTTAAATGGGATAATATAAGATGGTTATGAATTTGGTATATAAAATTTCCACCTATTGGTTTTAATAGAATAATGATTTTCCAATCTTGTTTCTTGAACACATTTTTATGAAAAGGAAAAAATATTTTAATAAATGTAAAATTATGGGATAACATATCCATTATTCTTACATGTGAAACTATTATATTATAAAATTTACATAAAATTAGAATTTTTAAATTCCAATTAAAATTAATTTTCAGAAATTTGTAGTGACATCCTAATAAGTAAATTTATATCACATAAAATATATTCAATGTTTTATATATATTTTAATTTCTAGAATTTTCATTAAAGATACACTATTTTGATCCCTTGTAGACTATATTCCCTTATTTCACAATGAATGAAATGTTATATAATGTTTACATTAGATGATCCACATGATGGTAATTTAGATTTCTATTTTTTTGTTTTCCATATGTTTATATTTTTTAAAATTTAGATATTTTCACTATTACTATCTATAATGATTATTATAATTCTTACTTTTTACTTATTCTATATGGTATCAGATTTATGAATTTTTTTTGTTAAATTTAATTTATTATGATTCTGTTCATTTTTTATTTTTTATAATTAATATTTTGTTTATTTAATTATTAATTGGTTTTATTTATAATAAATTTAATCAGATTTATAAAAAATTGATACTTGATTCTTAGTTAGTTATTTATTGTTTTCTATTATCATTTAATATTGAAATAAATCATATTAATAATAACGTTTTATAGTCTATAATTGGATGACATACCTTTGATGTATAAAAAACCCTTAGGTCTATGTGACTGATGGAATAAAAATTGAGATATGCATGATATAAATAATTTTAAAAGGGAAACATAATGCCTTTTATTATTTTGATGTGTCGTGTTATTCTGGAGGTATAAATGTTTGATGTATAGTTTGAGTGATGAGTTGGTACAAAATCACTACCAATATGATGAAATAAAAGATTCCATGTGTCGTATATATTTGAATCATGAATGTAAAATAAGTTTTTTATTTTTATATGATGTATTTTGTTATGAAATTAAATCATTGAGATATATTTGATGCTTTGGGGGTCCTATTGAGTATTTTATTATAAATGATAAAAAATAGCATAATTATTGTCTCTCGTGATCTATCATACATTGTTGATCCCATCAATAGTTTTATCAAATATCCTCATAGACATTAAAAATAAATTTAAAAATAATATTGGAAGAACAATAGAACAATAAATCACATCATGATTTTCTATAATATTATTACTACCTAATTTACTACAATAGTTTTTCAATTAATTTAGAAATAATTTTAGGATGGATTCATGATGAATTGATGTTAATGGGATGAGATATTCTGTTAAATTGAATATAGTGTTTCATGGATCATGTTTTAATCATCTGATAATTTGAGAAATGTGAATTTTAGAAAAAAAAAATTGATTCATTTAATAATATTTTATAGTTTTTTTGTAAAAACAATATTGAAACTTCTGAAATTCCAAAAAAGGATGCAGATATCATTATAGAACATGGAAATATATTATATAAATGTAAATATGGTTACCTAAAAATACAATGGGTATTCTAATTTAAAATGAGGGTGATATATATCAAATCCAACATGATGGTATTTCATTCACTAACTGAAAATGGATATTTCAATATTTGTCAATATTTTAAAATTAATCTTCTTTAGTTTTTGAAATTTTGTTGAATATAATCCAAATAAGGAGGGGTTTATTAAGAAATCAAATTATATTTATTTTATCAGAAGGATTATATAGGTATTGGATGATTTTAATTATATTACCAGATTTTAATGTATTTTTATGTATTTAAATTTTCAGTATGCTCTAGGAGTGTATGTTATGGAGTAAAAACACATTAACACAATGTAATAGGAATTATATTAATTTCCCTTATAAGTTTTTCATAATTCATAAAATTATGAAACCATAAATAAAAATGAAATAATGTTTTAGTTCAATAATAATATAAAAACATGGACATCATGAATCACTATCATATACTTATTGTGGTGATCAATTTAATATTTTCAAAATGAGGTTAATATAGATGATTCTCATCGAAATATATTATCTATAATCTGTAAAAATATAATAGTTGAAATCTATAGTGGCCTTATTTCCTAGAGTAGTTGTTAGTTTAACCCATGACTGTTAATAGAGACAATCTAAAATGTAGAATCATAGTAATTTAATTATTCAAGATATTTATGTAGTAGTATTTGTGTTTATATATTCTTCTTACGATTATATTTTTAAAAGGGTCCATTATTTTATAATTTATTTTTATAATTCAATAGGATCCCAATATTTGACGATGTAATTAGAAAGTTTCATTATTATAAGAGAATTGTTCATCCCATTTATATGAAGAATTATTTAATTTATTTCTTATGTTATGCAATTAGAAATTATGTTCCAAAGTAATTTTAATTTATAACATCATGTCATATATTTTTGGACTGCGTAATTTTATAAAAACTAAATGATGAATTAACACTAGTGGAATCTTATTCTTTAATTCGGGATAGCATTGTGATGTGGATTTATTATCCAGGTGTTTAGAGATATTTAATGATTATATGGGTAATACCTGGGTTTTGAGTTTTCACTTTGTTTTGGTTCATTTTGATTTCTTAGGGGGCCAGTGTGACATAATTGAAATTTTGGGGCATCGTTTCTTTATTTAATAGTGATACATTCCATCTTTGGTTTTCTCCAGGAAACCCCCTGAGTTCCCCTAGAATTCCCCTCGGTACACAATGAACTTTGAGAAAGATGGATTGTTTTTTGGTGCACATATAAGGGTACTTGGTTTGTTCTCCCAATTTAATAAACCGTGCAACCAAACTACGTGTAGTGTCCATCAGATTATTTTTTTATCTTATTCCATTTTTACCTTCTGTGATTAAACTATATACACCCTTTTTCTCCCATTAGACCCTAGAATACATGGGAGGTCTCAAACATTCCTCAACCTCCCATGGAACTAATTTTTTATGGTGATTTGTTGGGAAATTATATAAATCATGCAAGTATGTGAGCTCATTACTAGTTTCTTCCCTCCCCTTGTGGTTTCTACCACACTTTTATGATGTTATATGTATCCAGCACATATGGATTCATCATTAGTTATTATTCTTGTGGTTTAGGATGAAATTTTCTTTTTATAGGTACATTTTCATTCCCTTGTATTGTGTCGCTGGTGTGGATGAAGATTCACACAACGATTTAGGGTTTTAGACATCTAGGGTATGTGATTCAATGGGTAAAAATTATTTGATGATTTACCCTATCATGGATAACTTATTGAGAATGTTTTTCAGATGTTGTGTGTGGTGTGAAAACCAGTTTAGGTTTAATTTATTATTATTTTTATTTAAATGATGCATCATTACTTGTAATTTTGTTTTTTTCATGTGTAACCCTTGTGGTACCATTTTAGGTCCTTTTATAACATTTTTAAGTTCTTTATTAAATGTTTATATTGAAGAAACTTTTGTGTTGGTGGGATATTTATGTGATTTTGAGCCTTTAATACTGGGTTTTGAATGGGTTTTATGTGAAAAACATGTTTTAATTCTTGAAAGTGTGTTATGAAAATATTAAATTATTTATTGAGTTACATAATGCGTGAAAAAATGTTCATGTACAAATTGGGTGACTATATGTTCTTAAAATGGGATTTTGAAATTGTAAGTGATTATTTGTGGGGTTAAATGTATTTAGAACATTTTAAAAATTGTTGAAATGATTTATTAAATTTTTAGAAAGGTGGAATATATCTTTGTGGGCAATTATTGTTTGAGCATGATCTGCAAATAAATTTGAATGTGAAAATGGATATTATCTAACATGTGTGTGTGCTGTGTGGTCAGTGTATGATTTGGAATAGGTCTTTTAATTTGAAAATTGTATTTGATAACATGGATTTCATGATTGAGAAAAAAGAGGGATTACCATTTATTTAGAATGGTGGATGTGGACTAGTATTCTAGGTAATCGGTATAGGTTTTATACCTATTTAACTTAGAAATATAGAAGATAACCAAACTGTCTAAATTGGGATGATGTTTGGGGACTACTAGATCATTTGGGTTTCCCCCACCGGTGTATTTTGAAAGATTTGTATATGTGAAATTGTTAATTTTACTCAGATATATGATGTTCCCATATCCCCATAATTAACTAGGGCATAGGGCCGTTATCATGGCTAGTGCCCATTGGAATTATTATACATACTGGTGGAATATGGTGTGTTTTGTTGGAAAATTTAGTAGCATGTGTTTTATATTTATATGTGTACAATCCTTAAAGTATCCCTCTTAATGATTGTTTTCATTTTTAGGTTTCATCTCTTTGAATGTGTCAGTTGAATACTTTTTTATAAAACATTCATTCTTTTGAATTGAATATTTTAATAGATGGAATATTATTTGGTGGCAGAATATTGGGTTTAGTCTCACACCAAACTTAATAATTTGGGTGTAAGTACAGATCGTAATTTTTTTCGTAGGTGTGTTTAACACTCTTAGAATCAGAGGTTCAGTTTACTAGTGGTCCTTATTGTTGCGGTGTTCTGGAGAAGTCTTGAGGGAATTTCCCCATACCATGAGGTGGTTCATGGGAAGTTATTTTCAGATTTATTACCATCAGTTAGACTTTGGGATTTTGTATTTACATTGTAATCCAATTATGAATTTTTATTCAATGTTTAGTAGGATGGAAATATTAAGATTTATATTTTCTACTATTTTTGTTTGTTTTGTGATTCTAAAATTAGGTATATAATTTCATTCCTTGGACCATGTGTCACCCCATGCGGATAGGGAACACACATCAAGATATTCCACGGATTAAGTCTGATGATGGTGTTTATGGAGACCAAATCTGGTTCGTGATAAAATGTTATGAGAGCTAGGTTCGCTGTTTTTTGGTCATGTTAGATTAGGAATGAGTTTGGGTAGACCAGAGATAGGATTTATTGGATTTTACATTCTTATTACGAGTAGTGTTCCCGCCAGAACACCTCATGATAAGATTCATGTCTCATGTGGTTGTTAGGTTTTATCTGAGATATATTGTCCTCATGGTTCATCATTTATTGGGGATAATTCAAATATAGTGGTTCAATTGTCTCAATGAGCATGCAGGGTTTGGAAAGCCAAGTGGATCCGGGGATCTGGTCAAAGAACACTCTCTATGATGGTGACGTGGTCCGTGTATATACACCAACCATATGCACAAGCCACCTTCCTACACTAATTTCTTCTTTCATTTCTTTATGTCTCTTTGTCTTGAAATATTGGTAACATGGTTTTAAAATATAAATAAATTAGATTAAAGAATTGTGAATATGTGAAATGATTTTATAATAAATAATAAATGGACGACTTATAAAAGGGTGTAAATTAATTTTCAGAACTATATTGAATGAAAATTGGTGTTTTTACACCAATTTTGATAATCTAATTTATGCTAAAGAGTGTTTTGAAAATATTTTACAAATATATATATTTTTTCAAATGGTTTATTTTTTATTTTAAAGGAATAATGTGTTTTGGAATTTATGTGTGGGTTTTGATGAAATCCCTTTATTTGGTAAATAGTGAGAATTTGAAAATTTTATTTAATTATTGGAACCATGTATTAAATAAGAATAATTGTATGTTACATTATTGTGTGTTGATGAAATGAAATTTTTCCTAAAACAATAAGTGTTTTGAAATGTGATTAGATGTTTTAAAAATTAATGTGTATGACTTGAAAGTGAGTATCTATTTGAATGGATGGTGTTGTTCATAAATGTTTTGTTATATTTGAATTGGGTTTTGATATGTGGATATTTGTTTTGAGAATAATAGCGGAAGTTCTCAGTGAATGTCTTGGTTTTGAAAAGTGGAAAGAATTTTTTTCAACCTATTGTAATTCTATGAGTGAACATATGCATTGGATAAAATTTGATGATTGATGGTAGAGGGAACATCTAGTTGAGTATCGGTATGGATATTAGGAGGGTCCCAGTGTTTCATGGAAATATGCATGTTTGAGGTGCATGGGATTCCAAAGGTAAATGATCTAACTACCGACACAGTTTACATTCAATTAAATGATATTTATGGAAATTTTATTTTAAAAAACTAATGCTTGGTTGGTGTGTTATATTTTGTTATTATTTTGTTGTGGGATTTTATGAGTACAAGAACCCCAATTTTTAATGATGTTTTGGTCTTTTATTTCATTAGTATATTGGTTGTATGTGTTGGTCAATATATTATATTGAGGAGTATTTTGGAAGCCATTGAGGGGGTTCCCTCATTTGTCTAGATCTGGTTTGTGGTGTTTTTTGATCACTGGATCAGATTTTTTAGGTCTGTTTATTTTATTTTTGGATATGTTACACCCCCATAATGATAGAATGCATGATTTAAGTGTGTTCATTTGTGGTTCGACGTTTGAAGGTCTTCTAGTTGGTCAAAAAACAGACTCTAAACCTAGATTAATGGCTGAGTTTTGTGTTTTTTGGAATGTGAACATACTCTTGTAGTAGAACAGTGCATGAGGAAAGAGATTAAAGGATTCATGGTTTCTTATGATGCATCAATCGTCAAAGCCGATGTTTTACATCTTTGGGTTCCTAGGTTTTCTATGGATTTAGTGAAGTGGAATTATAGTGGAGAAGGTGAATGCATTTTGAGGTTGTTAGTGTAGGATGGTGTCTTAATGGTCCATTGGGTATTTCATCAGTCTTTTATAATAAAGGGTTCATGTTAGCCACTTATAAGGAAAATATAGTCGTTCGAGGATGTTTTGGTTTCATACTGTACTCTCATTGAACTTGGAACACTTTTAAATAGTCCACTCATGGTAATTTCTATATCACAATAAAGGGTCATGTTCGGTGGTGTCTATGTGCGTTGGGAATTATTTTAAGGGAAAATGTGGATATTACATATCCTTTGGATAGAGTCTGCATATATTAATTTGTGTCCCTCTTCCAAGAATCATGGAATTTTGTGTTCTGACTGATGGATTATTCTGTGTATTATTTCACATACCATTTCTCAATCATTGTGAAATGGATTATGTCTGGGAATCTTCTAAGAATCTATCGTAATGATGGTTCCTTGAAAATGTAAGCCGTTTTTGGGATGTCTTGTGTTCTATTTATGTTGTTGGAACATGGTGTAGTCCCATTTGGCACCATAGGGAGAAATTATGGTCGAGGGTTTTTGTGCCTAACAATGTGGTAGGAGACACTGAAAGCATCTATGATCCAACCTTATCTACTAGTGTGAATTAGGTGTGTAGTCAAGAAAACAAATGATATATGGAATATTGGTTTAGATTCTATATCATCTATGGGATGTAGAGATAGTATGATGTATTGATGTGATGGTTTCATTCCATGTGGTCTATTGTGTTTGAAAGTAATGTGATGACCATGACCCTTAGGGAAGTGGTCTATATTTATGGAAAAGTTACTCCATGTTTATAAGATGGATGGGTGATTTTTTTCTAAACCCCAAGTGCTAAAACCCTTGTCGGTGTAACACTATATGTGTATTTCATGTATGAATAACCTAGTAGGATATTTTAGATCTTGGTTTTGGACGATCTCATATAAGGATGGTAATGATCATGGTAGTGGGTAGCCAAATAATTTTACTATTGGTTATGGTTTCATTAATTTATCTCCCAACCATTCAGTTGGTGTTGGGTCTTACGGTGTATTTTCATGTCAACCAGTTCTGGTGGGTTATGTCAGTTATCTATTTTGAGGGGAGACCCATTATGGTTCCCATTTAGGTTCTTTTAGAATTTATATAATGTTAGTACATCCCTTATGGTGGGGAGTCCATTCGGGCCTCCCCCAATTGGGGCCCCAATTCTATCTTTGGAAATTATGTTCTCTCTTATAGTGGGGAGTCCATTCAGGTCTACCCAAGTCAATAAATTTATTTTTTCCTTGGTGTTGTATTGGAGATAGATAGTCTCATTCAGATAAATCTAACTGAAAACTTCATCCTTTGGTATACACTGGTACTAGAGCATGCCCAATTTTTTCCTATATCAATGTTTGCGGTACACTTGTTCAAATTTTTCGTCAGTTTCAGGTAATTTAATTGAGCTTAATCAAGTAATGGTTACGCTATTTTTACATGGTATGTGGTTCAATTATTTTTTCCTATTTCTATCATAGGGTGAATGTTAGGGTAGTTGAGATTATATTTTCCCATTTTTTATCACATGAAGGTGTTTTGGATTTTCGATGTAGGTAACCTTACATGCGGAGTCTGTCATGGGCTCTCAAGTTATCTCATAACCCCCTTTTCCTAGAGGTAGTTCCCTTGTTACCTTTTTAATAGTAACAAATGTGAAATTGAAAATTGTACTAGGTTATGTTTATTCAACATACCATGGTGTGGATTTCTAGGGGTGGAAATCTTTATTATCTAGAGAATTGTCAAAATTTTTTATTTTTCTCTTCATTCTGGTTCTTTTTCATTTCTTCGAGATCCAGGAGTGACAGGATTGAAAATATGTGGAATCATTTCAACATTTTTATGTAATAACATTCCCTCCATAGGTTTCCCTTGACCCCCACCCCCCAAATGAGTTCTCTCTGAATTCTTCATAGGTTCCCAGTGAATTTTGGAGCAAAAGAAAATGATTTTTGGTGGATAGAGTAGGCCGCACGGTTTGGCCGTATTATTTACTAAACGAGGAAGGGAACATGTCCACAATGTCCAAAACATTAATTTTTTTTGTTAATTTAAGTTTTACCAACTGATAAAAATCCATATTGGAAACATTATTCCCCCATTTGACTCTAGCATCCACGGTAGGTCTCTAGGCTTCTTCAAGATCCCATGGAACTCATTTTTGAAGCGGGGTTTGGTGGGGAGACATCAAAATCATTAATATATCTGAGTTTCATCGCAGTGTATTCAATATTGTTAGGATTTCTCCCACTCCTTCATAAATATATATGTTTCCAATACCTATGGTATCTTCTATAGAGATTAAGATAATGTTTTTTGATGCAATATTCTATGCATAGGTTCTTTATCATTCAATTATTTTGTGGTTGTGGTGTGGTTGACGTTTCATACTATGATATGGGATTTTTGATATAAAAGGTATATTATTAAAAGTGTAATCATTCTTTGATTTGTTATCATTGATTTATTAACTTATTGAGATTTTCCTCATATTTTTTGTTTGTGAGAAAACCATTTTTGGTTGAATAAGTTAAGCATTGAAATTTGATTTTTTTAGATTGTTTATTTTTTATGTGTAAATGTTTCAGTATTGTTTAATGTCATACAATAATATATGAAATTGGGTTATTAAATATTTATAGACCATCCAATTTTGGATGGTGTGGTATTTTTTTGGTTTTGGTCCTTGAATGTGGGTTTTGATTGGGTTGTATGTTAAACAACAGGTTATAATTCTTAAAAGTGTTATATGAAAAGTTTGAATGATTTATCGAGTAACATAAATGGTTAATTTTTTTTTAAATATTTTGGTGGGTATATGTTATTAAAATGGGTTTTTTTGAACGATTAATTTATGTTTAGATGATTTGAGAACCTTTGATTAATTATGGCAATGATTTATTAAATTGTGAGAAAGGTTTGACATATATTTGTGCAATGTTTTGGTGTGAGAATCTTGTTAAGATGAATTTCAATTTGAGAAAGGTTATTATGTGATAGGTGTGTCTTTTTTTTGGTATGTGTATTATTTTAAAATCTAATTATCATGAGAAAATTGTATTTTATGTCATATTGAATAAGTTTTAGCACCTGGAAGGAATACCGAGTGTCTATGTGGGTGGAATTTGACTGTTACAATTTTGATATGGATGTGTTTTAATCCATGTTTCTCATAGAATGATGGATAATGACCACAATAACAAAACTATTATAATGTTTTTGGACCACTATGTCATTGGGGTTCTCCCACCAATTGCTCGATCATAATAAAGATAATTTTTATGGTCACTTTCATATGGATATATGATGTACCTATGCCCCCAAAACATGCTAGTGACAAGGGGTGATCCTGTGCCTAGTGCTCCTTTGATATATTTTAATTACCATCTGTATATGATGTGTTTTTCTAGATAATTTAGTATCATGTGTTTTTTATTTAAATGTGTACATTCGTTAAATTATCCCTCATTAAAACTATATTTAATTTATGGATTCATTTCTATGAAATCATTACTAGAATTATTATTCATACATCTTGTAAGAATTTTTTCTTAAAATATTTACTATAAGGATTGTTTTTTTTGGAATCATATTATGTTCAATTTCACATCCTACATACACATTTGGGTATGTATAATTTATAATTTTTTCCACAGGTTTATGTAAAGCACTTATAACTGGTGGTCTGGATTACTAGACGACCTTTTTGATGTGGTATCGTGGAGATCACTTCAGGGAGTTTCCCTGTTTACATGTTGTTGTTCTTGGGCTCTTCTTTTTGGATTTCTTCCATTTTTTATTGTTTGGGATTTTTTATAAACCTTGTAATCTGGTTCATAATTTTTATTTATCGTTTGGTTGGGTGGATGATTCAGATTCTAATTATTTATTAGTTTTTATTTTTATGTGATTCTAAAATTTGATAAATCATTCCCAAACCTTTATTTATCATTCTCGGGCACTTGTGCCACACCGAGTGTATTGCAAATGCCATGTTGGGCCTTCCTGTAGACTGGGTAAAGAGCCGGTTCTTGATGGCGACTAGATTTGATTCATGATAATATTGTTAAGACTGCTTTACACATTCTTTGATTTATTACCTCATTCCATAGTTTCACGAGGCTTTGATAATTGATAATGCACACCTCATTCATTTGTATTCATGTTGAGGTAGTTATTTTAATTTTTCACTTGGATGAGATTGTATTTTTATTGGTTAATAAGATGATTCCTTTTTAAGAGTATTTTGTAACTAGGATGATGGATATAATACGATAATATGTGCAATGAATATTACCACATGTAATAATTATGAATTTTTTAGGTCTTGATCATATTTCATATGGGTTATTATTCTATCAGTACGAGCCTAATTTACTTTTCTATCTATATTTTAATTGATGTATAGTTATATGTTATTAATTATTAAAACTTATTTTTTATTTATGCATATATAGTTTTTTTAGATGATGTTGATGGATCATGTGTAGCCTTGATTATTGTATTTTTCTATCAATTGGGTTTGTGATTTATTTTTTGAATATGAAACACATTCGTGGTTGTATTTTTATTATCTGGTACTCTATTGGAATTCTATATTTTATTATTTATTATGGTAGATAACATGTTGTGGGATTATTTTCTCCATTTATGTATTATGGGATATGTTATTTTAGCTGAAACATTTATTATAAAATATTATAATATTTATAAGAGATGAATTTGAAATGGTTGGAAGGTCGATCATAAATCTCTATTTTTTTCATGTACTTATACTTTTTGTTGAATATTTTAGAGTCCTCTTTGAAATATTTGATGATATTTAACAATAAATATATATTTTCATTACGGTTCATGGTAAATTTATTATAGATAAATTATATTTAGTGATAAAAATTGGATAATTCCTTCAAATTTTTTCTTTATTCCACATTCCTCATTATTTGGTCTATTGATATAATATTTTATTTATTTCACTCATACAAATGACATTCTAATTGAATAAAACATCAAGGTATGGAGAATTTATATACCCTAGTGTCATTATTTTATAATATAATATATATCAATATGTTTTGGAATAAATATTTACAATATTGAATTTTAAATATTGGATATTGAAAAAATATATAGTATTAATCAATTCATTCATTGTTCATTAAAAACTATATCTGTTTTAAAGGAAATCATGTGGGTTGTATCAGATTCTTTCAATTGTGGTTTAGTTTTTATCACACATTTAGGGAAATATATTATTAAAATAATGTATTTTACCCTTTAATATGGGATTTTGGTTTTTTTATTTAAGAAATGATGTGGGGACTGTGAAATGAATTTTTGTGAGGGAAGAAACAATGAAACAATTTTTTATTGAATGTTTTGCACATTTTTTTGGTATCTTTTTTGACCCTAAAGTACATGCCACCAAAATTTCCAACAATATGTCTTAATAAATTTTTAATTAATTTATTTTCTACCTATTAGCTACATCCTCCCATTGAATCGGTTTTTTTAAGGAAAATCTCTCATTATCCTCCATTCCAGAATAAATTCTATCCTTTAATTTTTAAAAATCCATCAACAAAAAAAAATTGTTTCTTTTATTTATTTTAATAACTTATCTCTTTCCTATACTCTATTGTTTTTATATTATAATAGTTAAACAAGTAGTAAATTTGGATGAATCATTAGTTTATTTGTGTTAATTATTCTATTTATTTATCTATAACATTTATATTTTCTTCTATTTTTTGGTATACCACTCATTGATAAGTCTGACATGTTTCATTATTTTTGAGTAATGGGGTGTTTTGAAATTCAATTATTAAAAAAACTATACTTATTTAGGACCCAATATTATTTTATTGTATACAAATAGAAACAAAGGATACCCCTGGGAGGGTTTTACGATGTTTTACCTGATTCTTAGACATGGAATATAGAAATTTAATTGGTTTCCAATTCAATGTTATATAACTATATTTCTTATACATGATTAGTGTTTGTAAAAATTATTTACATTATTATTTAAAAGTATTATAATGTATAAATATGAGTTTTACTATGTGGTGTTTTTTAAATAGTGAAACCATAGATCAATGGTTTGTTTTCAATAAAGCATGTTCTTATGATAGGTTTTTGATACAATAATGGAAACAATAATTTAAAGTGGGTATATTCAATATATTTTTATATTTCAATTAATTTCTGAGGAGGGCAATTCATAACTTACGAAATTTTTTACTTTAATGTTGAATAAAATGTAAATTATAAAAAAATTTCAATTTTTATTATTGAAATAATATTTTATAAGGGATATAATTAACTTGGTTTTGATGGTTGATTTCAATAGAAATTTATAAAATTATATAAAATTATAATACTGGTGAAATAATAACAAATTTTATTATTCCCATTAACCCTATCATTGATTTGTCTAACGAACAGTCCGGTTCCCTATTAAATGTGAAATTTAATTATTATATGTTTTTTAAATTGTTTTAAAAGTGGGAATATCATAGAGTGTGTAAAATCATATATGAACATTATCTCTTTTTATAATTTTTTTAGAAAATATTTTCTTTTTTATATATTTTTTTTTCGAAATTACTCATCAGGGATTTCTCATTTGAACCCCAATATGATGACAAGTTTATGATTCGTTCTATCGTAATTTTTATTTTCACAAACTAGTTCAAAAAACTGAAGTAATTACCTATATTTATGAGTTACCGATAAGGATAATATCATTTGTTTGTTTGGGTAATTTCTATTTAAAATAAAATAGTAGACTGTTTTATTTTCAATGTTTTATTATCAAGGACCATCTTTGAATTACATATACTAACTTAACATAGAACCAATGTACATGTTCATGATTATATATATCTGATTCTTATATAAAATAATTATGTAACACATAATTAATCATGGTAATGTGGATCCATTATGGGGATGTGGTAATTATTTATTCTCTATGTGTTGATTGGTGATATGAAAAGTGGTTCAATTGATTTTTTAACATTAAAGGATTGAATTTTCAATGCAATTTTCAAATTCATATTTAAAAAAATTATATAAAAAATGGGAAATGCTTTATTTACTTATTTTTTTAAATAATGTTTATTTATTAAATGAAAATTGTATTATTTGTTTCTTTGTTTCGAAATTTAATATTTATTCTTCAGAATATTTTTCTCTTCTTCTAGGTGTTATACTCAACACAAGTGTTTTCATAAAAAGGACTGATCTACCATAAAATAAATTCTGTTATGAATTTTTATTATTTTTTATTATATTGTAAAAACTTATTATTTAAATATAATGGAAATTATGTCTTATGAGAGTTTGTTTGAATTCAATTATAAAAAATTACTTGGTAAACCATTTTTTGTTGTTATTTCTAACACCATATAGAAACACCATAGTATATGTATCATTAAAATGATATCATTCACATTATAACATTATTATCCAGTTAGGTTCATATTGACATTGTTTAGTAGAATGATGTTATTTTTATGGTCAGTGACCATTATACATATATTAGTGATTTTGTAGAAGTTTATGTTTTTTATTATATTTTTTATGGTTATGAATAATTTAATTCTACTAGTTATTTCTTTAATCTTCGGTGTTAATGTTATTTTTTATGCATTTTGATTCATCTAAATCGTTTTATCTTGATAATATATGTATGATTAATAATATTTATTATGATGTATGTGTACATTTATTATTAATTTTACCAATTATCCTTTATTATTTATTTTTATTTGTTTATATCATATGCATTAAAATCTATTGTGTGGATGCAATATCAATTACCCTAGTTTCCATCATTTATTTTTTATCAATGAAAAGTGATAAATTTACCACTAGTTATTTAATTTTAAACAAATATAGTTATTTATATCTTAATAAAACTTATAATACACCTCAATAATAATGGTCGAGAGATCATGATGTCGTTTTTGGTTGACATGTACCTATTCATTATAGAGTGATGTTTGGTATATAGATATATTATATTATGGTTTAGATGATATAAATAGTAATAATGTGGGGGAATCATATTTATCACATATCTATATAATATATGAATAAAATAATTTTATATTATGTATTAATGATTCATACATTAATTATAATCAAAAAATGTTTATAATATTCATTTTATTTTATATAATAAATTATTATAATGTTTTATTAAGTTGTTAACAAACTATTTTTTCATTGATCATTTCAATATAATTTTTTCCTAGTTGTAAAATATGTATTATCTAGATCTAACTATCAAAAGGATATTTTTAATGGTACCATAAACTTCACAAGTGTCATGGTACATGGTTAATAAACATACATTTGTAATCTAGTTGAATATATTATAATATAGTTTCAAATTATATGAATCATTATTACTATGGAGGTTTCATATTGTTATGAGTTTCCATTATTGAACAAAATTTAAATATGTTTTTAAATTGATTATTTTATATTTGTATTACCCCAAAATTGATAATAATTAAAAGTTTCATTATATCTAATTATCAAATATAATGAAAAAAAATAAATTAAAATACTAACTTATAAAAAAACTGTAATCCATTATATATGAAATGTAAAAATATAATTGGTGAAATTATTTATTTAAGATACCTATAAATAAGTGTAAGTTATAAAAAAATTATTGAATTTGATGTTCATATATTACATACCATTTTAAATATACATTAGGTTTTTAATTATTTCATTGAATTTAAAAGAGGGAATTGAATTGGAAAAGTGGTATTTGAAACCCTTACCATGAAATTTAAGTCATTATATATGGACAGTGCCAAAATCCATTAATGAATGGTTTTAAATCATATTAAAAAATTTTGGGAATTTTTTTGGAGTGTTTACAATAATTTTTGAATAAAATTTTAAAAAGGAAAAGGTAATTAAGAGAGGAGATTGGGCTGTCATATGTATGTTTTTATATCTTTGGGATGGTATATAAGACTAAATTTATGATTAGTTTAATATTTAGGAAAAGCTGTGCAATAATATTGACTCTTATATATTTAATATTGTATTATTAGAAAATCGATGATTATAAAACATTTTATCCCACATAAAAAATAAACAATCATATGAATAAATTATAAAAAAAAATGAATCAAAATTTTGTTTTAAATTTTGTAAAATTTATTTCAATCATGATAAAAATAAGATATAATTTATAAAATGAAATTAACCATTCATAAACTTATTTATAAAGACTATAAATATATTTAATGATGGAAATTTATTAAATATGATATTAATTCTCATATATATACAGATCATTCCATAAAATTTAGGGTTTTATTAACATCATTATATTTCAATATTCATCAAAATAGTAACCTTGTTAGAAACACCATAGAAATTGATCAATGATAATTTTAGAAGCATCTTCCCAAAAAAAATATTTTTGTACAAATAAAATTCAAAATTTTATAGTTAGATTATAGAAATAAAATAATTCTATATATGCAAGATGATATTTTTAAATAATTTAAATTAATTATATAAGAATTATTAATCTATTTTTAGTTATTATTCTTTACATTATTTATGATATATACTTATTAAAATAATTAACTATGAGATTCTAATTTTATCCATAAATAGTAATATTTTAAAAAACATTATTACATTTATTACATATTTTACTAAAATTTTAATGTAACTAAATATTTATATTATTAAATGTTATACTTTATTTTCAATTTTTTTATAATTTTATAATTTTTTATGTATCTAAAATATTTTTCATGATCAATTATAACTTTTTAAAATATTTATTTATTTTTGAATAATAATGTTTTTAGTAGTATAATTATGAATTTTGTTATAAATATTAATATCAATAATCATATACCATTTTAATGATTAAAAAATAAATATATTTTCTATTAATGCCACACATGATATATTAAATCATTTCTCTATCCATTTTTTGTAATATTTATTTAATTTAAATATTTCCCCTTATATGTTTTTTAAAAACTCCCAGATATATTCACGTTTTTCATAATGTTAAATGAATGTGATGCACCAAATTTCTTATCCTCCTTATCCAAATAATTTTTTTCCTTGAATTGTGCAATTTTTATTTTTCTGGTGTATATTTTTTATTTTCTATGTTGATGAAATAAAAAGATATTTATTTTCCTATGTCAAGAATATGATATAAAAAATGTATTATACATTGCATATATTAATAGAGGGAAACATTCATATATGATCATTAATGTTCACATCTTTATAACATTGAGCACTATAGATATTAAATTATATGCACGTTAAACATCTATTTTTATGCAATTTATTACTCATAATATTTATACTATTATTATATATTTTATTATACAATATTGATATAAATTAAGAAAATAAAAATGTTATAAAATAATTTTATTAATAAATTTTTCATGTGTAGAAGAATTAGTTGCTTTGTATCTATTATAATTTTTTTGAACGTGTTATTGTTTTTTAAAATAGGATTTAACAACATGAATTTTGATATTTTATGAATACTATTATTATAATAAATATTCTGAAAAATTAATTAAGTAATTTGATTGAGTGAAATGAAAATAATTAATCTATAAATGAAATATATTTATATATATTAATATTTATATTTTTTAAAAAAAATAACAAGAAGGACATACATCAAACCTGGGTCGGATATTTTAATGTTTATAGAATGAAATTATATATGTTTCTGGATATATTCATTGAAATGATCATTAAATGCATGACCATCACAAAAGGGCAATATATTGACCCAACATCCCAAATCCAAGTACGAGGTCATCAGTTCCCAGAGGTCTCATTTATTACCTTATATTCATTCTTAATATAAAATATTATATTACCCACCGGGATACCATATCAAACTAATGGTTATCATTACATTTTAAAACATTTTAATTCAGTGTGAATTTTCTTGATTCACAAAGATCCTTGTATTCATATCATGAAAAAACACATCAAAATACTACTATAGAAAATGAATATTGATTTTTGTAGTTGTAATCGAGTAGGCTCTGAATAAAAGGATCACACTGTTGAAATGGATTATGAGATTTTTAAATTCAGGCCTCAATTTTCTTATAACATTACACTCAATACACCCATAAAGAACAACACACTCATAATGGATCCCACACATCAATCGCAGGATAATGTCTACAATTCGTGATGTGTATTTCCTATGATTACATTTTTCACAAAATGACTTCCTCATAATAAGAATCATGTAATATTTCTCAACTTGTCTCTTTTAATTCCTTTGATTCAATCCGAACACAATATAAAATATATCCCATAAGGGTCACTTCTCAAACAAATATCATCCCAACATCCCAACACATATTGTTTTACTATTATTTTTCCTCACTCAGACACACCATATGAAGCTACCATAGTAGTCACCCATTATTTTATTACTCTAGGACAATCATTATTAACTATACAGTTCTAATAAAGTTTAATCCAAAAATGAATGTCCAACATTTTTATATGTGTTGAAACATTTATCCATTTACACCAAACTATTCTTATGATTTTATATTCCTATTTTCATAATACCATTATATGAACCACCTCTCCTAATCTAGGATTCCATATTACATCATTTGTTCCCCCCAAATTCAAGAGGTCATTGATTATAGGAGTTGGCTATGTAGATAGAATTGACTAAATATTACCACAATATGAAGAATACATCAAATAATAATAATGTATTTGATAAAAATCAATTAAAAAAATATTATTTATTTAACAAATATACACAACTACCAAGAAGATGTTATATCAATACAGAATAACTTATATAGAATATAAAAAAATCCAAAGGATCCAATGTTTTGTGTTTGTCCATTACTCCATTTTTTAAGTGTAAATCCATCCCAAAATAAATTCTATTCTAAAGAAATTGTTTTTAATCTATCCTCCATAAGGCCCATACCTTGATTTCCCCAAAAAATATCTACTTGAGCAATGAAATTCAAGAGTAGTGTATGATTTAATGATTTTTTTGGATGAAATTGACAAACATTATCATAATTGAATATGTTATAAGTATTTATTACATGCTAGTAAAAAGTTTATATAAAAATGGAAATATTTCATACAAGAATAATTATACATTCATAGTCATTAGTGATCATAATAACTTGTTTTGTGTCTATAGTAGAATGAACATTGACCCGCACTATTTAAAATACATAATATGTAATTGTTTAAAATCATATTTTTCACATCCTTAAAAATGTGATAGTGTAGACCATGCTATCCACTTTTATGAAAAATTACAATTGATGGATTTTCTTTTATTATTAACTTCAACACTCAATCATAGATGTTAGAATAAATTTACATAAGATAAATTATACAAGTGCAATATAATAAATATCATTAATTCTATGATGTATCATATTCATCAATATCAAAATAGAAGAAAAATTTACTTCTCTCAGTGGAACACACATACACCTCATCTATTCAATGATTAGACATAGGTCTCACTGTGAAATAGAAGCACTCCAATTATAAATATAGCAATTCATATATTCATGCACTAATTATTAGTAAAAAATAGAGACATAAAATGAGAAATGATTTATATCATACTAAAAATCGATAAAGAATACCATGAATAATTTATTAATTTGGATTGGGAAATAAAACCTATGTCCATATATAGGATGGAATTTTAATATGATTGAGGGAAGAAAAATAAAGAAATATTAGTGTTATAGAGTCCAAAATATCATATGTAAAGATATATTATAATGAATATGATGAAATTGTGCCCCTAACAACACAATTTTCCTAAATTTTTGTAGTTACTAGATGATGGATGCACATAACAATACAATAAAACCTTTTCTAGAATCTAACATTCTACAGTTTCAATTCCAAAGTCCATAATATTATATTTCCCAATAACTGCCTCCTCATCAATTCCACTAATGTATTGATAGTGTTACTAAATTAACTATATATTTGGGGTCTGATTTTTAGTTCAAAAAACTATAAGTTGACCAATGATAATACAAATATCTCAAGCTATATGATTCTAACAATTTATCACTTGTTACCAAGTCTTCTATACTGACCCATATCAGTGTTTCTAACATTGATAACATACTTAATCTATGCTCATTCTATTCTTCACTAAAAAAATGTGTTTATCTATTGAGAAATAAAATCCAATAAAAAAATTCATGAAATACAATGTGATTTTCCCTTTTCTGCTCCAATAGTTATTTCCCATATTCAATATCTCACCATTTATTCATTAGGGGAGACCAACATATGTAAAATAGTTATTATATTATATACTATTGTAAACAATATCAAAATTTCCACCATATTGATTTCTCATTGAATATTTATTATTTCCAACAATTATTAGTATTTTAAAACACTTATTTAATGATAAATATGTTAAATATGTTCCAAAAAATAATATTATAATGGGTTTTTAGAAATATTTACTCCAATCAAATTATCAAAATGCATTAAATTTTACTTTTTCTATCTACCCAAATCATCAAATAATTTCATCTTCTACATTTTATCATTAACTAAATCTATTAGAAAAATATATTAAAACTATATAGAGGACAAATCAACAATGGTATGAAGATGAGATTTACATCATACTTATTTTCATCCATATATAAATACATAACCTTTCCTATACTTTGTACTATTGTAATGCCACTAATTTTAGCATCATCAAACCCCTACAATGATGTTCTATTCCTGAAGAACATAGATACTTTTTTTTCTTCCATTAAGGTGTCTTAGTATCCCCTTAAAAAATTATTTATTGTTATATCCAAGGACATCTATGAGAAAAATTGTATCTTCCATATCAAGAGAAATATCTTCATAGTTAAATTCCATGGGATATTTTAGGCTTCCAAAAATTAAATCCATATAAAACATTTTCAATGTACTCAACCACATCTACAATCCTTTGTTTGAAATACATTGATTCTCTAAATTTGACGTTAATGCGAATAAATAATAAATATTCTTATAGATAACTAAATCCACGTAATATTTTTTCAAATTTAATCAACTTGAGACAACATAAATTTTATTTTTGTGTCAAATCTCTTGGTCATCTTCATGGATTTTATTCTAATATCTCCTAAAAATTTCATCTCAAACTCCTATGTAGCATCCTCTTTAGATCATAAATCATCCACATAGTTGTTTATATAATTATCATACCATTCAAATAACAATTTAAAATAATATATGCATAAATAAAATGTATTAAATATTAGCATCGATCAATGTCACACCCTTTGAATGTTTTTTTCCTCAGAAATTGTTAAATAATCTTATACAACATAAAGAGTTCATATATTAACAAACATAAGATTTATAGCGTTTTCACACTAGGTCATATATCCATGAATCCACTAATCCCTCTAGTTGTACCATATAAGGATCCTCACCCATATCTCTAGAATGGATGGTGGTCATCACATCACTGTACTCTTAGTGTAAATATTTTGATTCTAAAATTAATCCATATATTAATTAAATTGCAATATTGTCACAATATATCCATGTTCCTCTACATACCATAATGTTACAAATTATCACACTATATAATAAAAAATCTCGGTGATCTCTTCATAAAAATAAAACCTTTAGTGTTTTTGTCAACTTTCATGTATAAAACATTATCATTATTTCCAAAATTATACATATCGACCAACCTAAACCATTACCACACTCATGTTAAGTAATTATTATATTATTTTCTATATTGATCAATGATATTAGTTGGTTTCCATGTATAAATATACAACCACTTCCTTAGTATAATAATGATTAGAAATTATTTTAATTTTATGGAAAATTTGTAAGTATACCTATACCTTTCAGTAGTTCACGGTCAAAAATACCCATGATGATACACAACAATCAACTATCTTGTTCCAATTGATTACCTAATGCCAATATCATGAATCTAGGATACCATTCTATCAATTATCAATGAATCCCTAGTAGGACCATGATAAAACATTCATATCTGATTAAAAAATATGTCATATTTTGTAATGGTAATTGATAAAAGAAGGGGTTTGATACCTAAAAAATTAAAATTCAATGTATTTGAATATTCATAATCGATACATTATTCATGAGTGGAATAAAATAGATAAATTAGAGGACATGATTCCAATGGTTCATAGGGGGAAGAGGGATAGTAAGAACCAATGAGGGATAATGAGAAAGTTATACAATTTAGTTTTTTCTAGGTATTAAAAAAAGATCATAATGTGGTGGGCCTTACATTTCCATGAGTGAAACCACAAACAAGCTACTAGATTCTTGTATTAAGCCAGTGGATTCCCACTAGAGGATTAATGGTACCACTGGTACATAATATCTCACAATATATCCACTAACCAAGCCTGAACTTGTTTATAGCCTCCGGAAAGACCTTAACATACAATAAAATAAACAAAAAACAATAAAAATATAAATTTATATGTTGAAAATTTCTGTACTCTAAAATATATAATCCAAATTTCTATCCCTCATTTCTCTTATCATCCTCGATATGTATCCATAGAGGATTTCTAAAACAGCATGGTGTAATTCTATCAAATTTTGGATTCCCCCTAAAAATAAATTTCTAGATATTCATGTATGGCCATTGAACCTTAACAAGTGTAATGAAACTTTTCAAAACACGTTCTCATTTTTGTCCACTAACTAGATATGTCTCTCAATTATAGAGGCATTGGGTTCCAGATCACTATCCTTATATTCAATTACCTTAAAATTATTGGCTAAAATATCTAAATATGGGAATCATACAACATATTATACATACCCATGTAAATATATAGGATGAATAAAATGATAGTACAATTATAACTTATTTTTTGATTATGTTAAATAACACGACACTCAATAATGAAAATTTTCTTTTACTTCTTAAATGACATAGTTTCGATGAGTGAGTAATGTTGGGGGGTGGGGGGTAATTGTGTTTCCAATGAAATTTTATGTTAAAAAAAATTAAATAATATCATGTTTTATAAATTTAATCCCTAGTTAATCAAAATATAAGATCAATATAAAAACTGTGATTTATTATATTTCAAAAAAATAATTAAATGTCTCAAAAAATATTGTAGAAATTATCATTAGATTTGGAAATAATTATTCATAGACAAAATATATATGAAATATAGTTACAATTAACTATCAATGAAGTAGATATATTATATATTAAAAAATAATGTTTTTACATTAAAACAAAAAAAATTACACAATGTAATAAACAAGTGGATCACTATCAAGATAAGTCTTCATACAATACACATGGAGGTAACCATCTACCAATATGATTATATTAATAATCAGAAAAATTCATAAACAAGGTCAGGAAAACAAACAAAAAATAAATGTTATCTAGGCTAAAGAGCCTATTCAAATATTATATGCAGGAAGTAAAAAAGTATAGGCCACATAATGTCTTCTTTGAAAAACAGTTTTCTAAAACAAACATGTACTAATTGAGATGAAAACATGTATTCTCAAGTTATGTTTTTGTGATAACATGTCCTTAAAAAAATGTGACAGAACACAACAGGATAACAGAAAGGGAAATCAAAAAATTGTAAGAAGAATAGTGATTTTCATTATGGTATATTTAGAAATTTTCATGTCTTTAGTTAAGCTTTGTTGAATTTTTCGAGATTACTTATTAATGACTGAATAAAAATTAATGATAATTTTAATATAATATAATATTTTAGTTGACCTCTATCAATATATCAATCGAAAGAGTACAATAGTATGATTCATATCAAAGACTACATCTAATCAGATTCACTATTATATTTAGATAATTGATTGTCTAGGTATGTGGCTGTAGATATTTTTCTATATATAATGATTTAATAGAAGTAAATGTTGGATAATAGGTTGTGATGGAAGGTATGGTTGTAGTAAAAGGATATACATCACAAATAATTACCGGTATGAGGTAATTAATAGCTTCATCTACTAATAAACTCAGAGGTTGATATGATGGGGGAAGATGACTATACGATTGAGTAATCACTATATGTCTTTATTGAGACGGATCTATATATGTTGAGGAATGAATAATGGTCACTCGAAAAGACTCAATAGAAATAACATTAGTTTGATGAACATGTTGAAACAATTTCATGAGGTTGATAAATTCCACTACGACATTATTACCCCTATCTAGAGTACTAATGAAATCCCTTATATATTCCACAAACATCTGGTAAACTGGAGTGATATCCTTTAGTTGACAAAAATGTTCATTGAATGATCATGTAACCAGTGGAAATATCATTTTCTCTAATTTGTATTTGAAATTACCAAACATATATTGTTTTTTATAAATTCTGGTGAAATATTAATTTATATATTTCATGATGGTGTCCATTTCGGCCTGGTGTTCAATGGAATACTTTATTATCATATCATATACGTGTTCTCCATGAAAATTTATTGTCCTTAATTTTTCTTCATGTGTTAACACATATCCAAAACCGGTATTCAGTTCTTCATTGATGACCTATCTGAGAATATCTATATTAAATTGTACTAAATCATGAGTTAGTGTAGTGGATTTTGAAGCAAAAATAGAAATGTTAACCAGTTTATAAAACATATAATTGAAATTCCTTGAGAAAGAATATTTTACTCCCTCTACTAAGGATTTCTGGATCTTAACTTATTTTGACAACCTTATATTCACCACTTCTGGTAATTAAATGAAAACTCATAAATTTGGATATCAACGAGGCATAAAAATCAAAAAAAATATCGAGTACACTTATCATTGAGTTTGAATACTTGTGATGACTGGTAGCACAAGATAACCTTAAAATATATTAACAAAATTATTTTTAACAATTCAAAATAATCTTTTATCAGAAAATATTTTGGAATTGAAATTTGATTGAGAGGATGATATCTTTTCTCAAGATGGACTCTATACTCAGCTAATCATTCAGTCATTATGGGAGTAGAAGTAAATAAGTCCCTAAATTGATCAATTATATCCACTAAGGATCCTTCCCCCTATGAGATTATTTACAATTTCCTCAACATTTTATTCACTGTAATCCAAACCAAGAAGAAAACAAGGATAATTCTCCATTCTTCTAATGATCATATGTTAAGTATGAAATATTTTTGAGGAGGTTGTTCTCTAGTAATAAGAGATGATCCACTATGTTAATGTATAATGGATGTTGTTTATATTAGAACTGGTGGGGTGATATATTTTTTAACAATTATATCAGAAGGTTTGGTAGACTTCACCCCCTCACTAATAGCCTGTATAAAATCAATAGAAATATCTCGTATAATATTCATCTCATCATATTAAGATATATTCTCACTGTTGAAAGAAGATATTAAAACTGATGATAATAAAATATTGTGAACCATCTCATTATCTTGATCATCATGATCGTCTCTATTCTTAATATGTACACCATTTTGACCATTTCATGATCATCTCTGTGATCATCATCATCATAACCATTTTGGTCATCTCTATGATTGTATCCCTAAACATTATATTCATCTTTAATAACCATATCATTCATATTTTCATTTCAATTATAATTTTCATGATCAAAATAACCATCTTCATCCTTACATGAATTTCCATTACTACGATACCCATTATCTGATTTATAATTGTTATTTTTTAATGATTTAGAGGAAGAAGTTTATAACTGTTCCACTATAGACATATCATTGCGGTCATCATCAATCTAATAAAAATTATGATCATTGGTATGTAGAGAACCTTCTAGACAAGAAGATTCAAAATAATTTATAAGATTATATTAATGAATCGCTAGGTCACTCACAACTTTCAATGAAAAGTATTCCTCTTCTTCCACATATTCATCAATTTTATCACCAATATCATAATCATGAATATAATGTTCAACTAAATGATCAGGCTCAAGAACATGACTCACGATGTACTTTGGTCTGGTATGATAATCAATTGGGATAAATTCAACATATAATTTTTCATTTTGTCATACAAAAAAATTAATAAAATGATTCCAATATACTATGACCCTTTTTCATAATGACTTTGAGAATAAAAAACTAACATAATTATCTTGAAAATAATTACCATCTTAGACTAAACCCTTAATATCTAACATTATGGATATCATCTTATCACATATCATACAGTTCCACCTTGAACATTTCATGGACATCTAATACATTTGGATCATCTGAAATCTTAAAAAAATAATCCTTTTCTATTTTTTCAGCATAAATAATATCTAAACATTATGATATCTTAAGGTAATAAAATATAACATTCATGGACACAATACATGCTGAAAAAACTTGAATAATATATTGAACTCATCATCATGTTCATCATATTTATGTTTTGATAGAGTACAATATCATGTTAACTATATTACAAATTATTCCTAATTAAATATCCCATTATCACTTAGAAGTAGTCCTTTGATGCCCTCATATACCCATTTATGAGGAACTCTTACAAAAAATTCACATTTATATGAATATAATGAAAATTATTCTCGATCAATGATAATTATCATTTCTTCCCCATTAATTTAAAAAATAAACACAGTATTTTGATTGAAATGATATTAAGTCCTTTTATTTTATAAATAATGATTCATTTTGAACCAGTTCATCCATTTCTGATCTTTCATTTCATTAAAAAGTATATTTATTGATGGAATCCATCATGAGTCAATTTTATTTTCTACTTTGACAACTTGTTTCACCCGATGTGGGTTTTGAGTAACAATTGTCAAACTTCTAGATGAAAAATTTTGATTCATGTATTGCCTAATCTCTTCAACATTTGACTCTTCGTTTTTGTTTCATACAATCCTTGCTGATTGGATGATGGAATTTGTGGAATGAGAGAGGAATGAAATAAGATTCTCCCATGATGGAGAGTGGATGTTGGCAGATGAAAATTCTTAGAAGTAGTTGATTGATTTTATTTTTTACCTGAGTTTTATCATTTATGGATATAGAAAGACAAATGAAAATCTATTTAAGAATATAAAAAATTCATTTAAATGAAATAGTAATGGTATAAAAACAACATTAATAAAGGAAGGACAAATTTTTCATAGTTGTGACTCATTCAAAAATGTGACTCAATAATAGTTACATATAAATGGTGACCTCTCAACAGGAAGTCATCAATAATGAGTTATCAATGGTGTCATATCAAAGGTGAATCTTCCACTGTGACTCATCAATAATGATTCATCAATCGAAAATAATTCATTAAAAAAAATTCATTAATAATTAATGTTTGATATAGTTTAATATTTTTGAATTTAAATTCATTGTGATGATCTAATCAAACTGTTTCTTAGATCTATTAAATTCAAATGTAATATCACCTTATTGATTATGTTCTCTCATTAATTGATGATTTACATCAATGTTATTTTTCTAAAGTGAGGTACTAGATTCAGAGAGATGTTTGTTGCTGTTTTTTTATCAAAATTTTATATGAACATTCCTGATTCTGTATCCAATGTATAGTATTGTTTGTTACATCATCATTATTTTTTCACAAAAAAATCATATAAATATATATTCATGAATAGTAGTAAACAATGTTACATAATTTTTTTTCATACTAAATCATTATTCTAATGAATTTAACAATAGATTAAATATTCGTGGTTTGATATTTCTATATAACTTATAGCCACAAAAATAAACATCTAAATAATGTACTAAATCACGTTATGGAAGTCCTGGTTAGAATAATTATAAATTAGATGTATATTTCTGGTATTATAAATAATATTAAAAAACTGTATGTGTGGATCAGTGGGATTTTTTTGTAAGCGATCACAGACATATATAATAAACAATATACCAATCTAAATATTATTTAGGTATATTAGACTAATTATCATAAATTTTTAACTAGTTTGATGGGATAATTTCAAAGAATAATCTATATCTAGAATACAAGTGGTACTAATCGGAATATCACTATGTTTAGTGCATTATAATCCAAACTGTTTTAAATAGTGTTTTATATATTCACATTAATTAAAAAAATTATTCAATATTTTGAAACTGATGGCATCCAAAAAAAATTGATTTCAACCATTAAACACATTAAAAAATCATTTTTCATAAGCATAGAAGAATCAATACATTTGGAATCAGTTGTAGATCCAAATATAATTTCATATATATATATATATATATATATCAAAATTTGAAATTTAATTTATAAAATGAGTAAGATCATATATACCATTTAATAAAATGATTTAAATTCTAGTTGTTTTAATCATATCATATGCGGATCTATGATACTTTTTGAAACTATATAAATATTCTATTAATTTAAAAACAATATTCGGAAGACATGGATTTTAAAAACCAAGGGGTTTCTCATAAAATACAACCTAAATCATAATCCCATCTAAGAATAAAAATGTATCATTCACTTGATATAGTTTTAATTAAAATTATGATTAATCAATTATTAGTATCATTAATAATTAAATTATTTCAATAGGTTAAAATGTTTCTTAATAATAAAAAACATTTTCTTGATTATTTCCTTATGAAAGGAATATATCTTTAGATCATAATATTGTTCTTTAATCATCAATCTTGTTTCTTAACACTAACATAAGGAAAATATTTAATTTTACTTTAGGTCCATCCAAATGATCCAAATAATTTTATCTTTAAAATTGATTAATTTGATCATTCATAGTTATTTCCAATGATTCATCATTTGTGGAATTATAAATTTAATTTGACTGAATATCTAAAAGAATCCTTGGTTTCCTATTTGATTCATAAGAAAAACCATTGTTTATGTACCTAAATATATTTTTCTTATTACAAAATATAATGGTTGGTTTATATGATCCCAATATGCACTTTGAAAAGAGGGTCTATTTTGGTAATTTTATTCTTTAGGTTTAGGTTTTGGCACCTAACAAGATGATTTTTCATCCTACTTAACATATCATTTTAAAGGATTAGAATTATGATTTAGATGTAACAAATCATAATAATGGTTCTATATGATTTTTTAGGTTTATTACATTTGTATTAATAAATTTTAATGTTAAAATACTCTTCTATTGTTTTGGTTCATTTATTAAACACTCTATAAGATTTTCTAGATGTTGAGTTTCCATAAAAAATACATCAATACACTTTGATTATAACATCACTGGATTAACATTTATATTTAGAATAAATACATTTCAACCAAAAACTATTAATTAATTAACCAATGAAACTATTTTATTCCATAGTTAATATGGTGTTATTTTTTTATAATTAGTATAATTAAAACTGTATTTATTATGTAATAGAATTTATTAACAAAATTTTCCCAAAAATAGACATGTAAGTCAAACTCATTAATCATCGTCAGAACAATCTCATGAAGTTTTTTATTTCTCCATTCCACCAAAACATTTTTCTATGGTGTCTTAGGATAATAAAATTTGTGATTATAATCATTTTCCTCACAAAAATATTCAGTTTTTTTTAAATTCTCAACCATGGTTAATACATAGGATATTTATCCTATTTAGACAAAAGTTTACAACATATTTTGTATAAATAATTAAGTAAGGAAAATAATCACTTTTGTGAGAATAAAATAATCAACATGTTTAGGTAAACAGATTATCAAAAATAAAATATAGAATATGGTTTCCATTTAAATTAGATAATATATAATGTTCGAATATGTTCTTATAAACAAACTCTAGGTTATAAGGGGTTGAAAATTTTTTATAATATATAATTATAATATTATGAATGTTCCCATTCATGTGTGGATCACATACTCCATTATTAAAAAATTCACACCTTATTAGATCTCTAACAACTCCATTCCCTTTTATAATTCTAATTGAATATGAAATACAATTGATTATTCTACTATGAGAAATCCAAGATTCATTATGAAAGATGCATAAGAATGAAATATTTTTAGAAGAAAAAGTTTTTAAATAAATTAAATAAAAATTATGGTTTCTTAAAGTTGTAAAATATAAAATATTTTTATTATAAAAATAATAGATGGAATTGATATAAGATTTGTAATGAAAACAATAAAAACGTAATTCAAAAATACTAATCTGATTATATATTAAACCATAAACATATAAAACATTGTGAGTTAATAAAAAATTAGTATTACCAATTTGGAATTGTTTGGTGAGTATACATTTAATATTATCAAAAAATTTAACGTCCCCAACATCGATGTTGATTAAATTCATGAAATTTTAATACTCAGAGGTCATATGTCTAGAAAAACCATAGTATAGATACCATATGCATCGTTTAGAGAATTTCAAACAGTTTTCCTCCAAAATAAGGATTATGTGATAAATGAATTTTTACAAAATTCTTCATGGGACCAATTATGATATTAATAACATAATTTGGAACCCAAAAATTCTTAATTTGTTTCTTATAAATATATTGTAATCATCTAGAAATAAATACTTTATTATCTACAATTGATTATATAAATGAAGTGTATGAATTTTCAAAACTGGTTCTAGGAATAGATATAGTTTATATAATTAATAACTTATAGTATATTTTTTTGGAGAAAATTGTATTCCAGTAATTTGAGTTAATTATTTATAACAAATGGTAATCTTTAGTATTTGTTTCATTAGTTTTTCATTTATAAATTTTAAATAATTTTTTTACAATAATAAATTAGTTTTCTTATCTTTTTCAAATTCAAGGTTTCTTTTTATATTTATTGTCAAAATATTCTACTTTTTATGATATTTATAGTTATCTTTCATATTATAAAATGTATCTTATTTCATATGATAATATCAATAATAATTATTATTTGAATTTTTGTCCCTAAATGTCATTATTTTTTCATTTTTAGAATGACATGATATATTAATATGAGAAGTATAATGAATAATCGGTACCAATAATTGGATATCAACAAGGAACTTATTTTCCTTGTATGTATTGTAATATTTATTACTATCTGATTCATATTATATTGATTTAGAGGCACTCCAAGATTCATTCATGGAATTCTAGAATCATCTATCCTTATCATGATATCAAAAATTATATTTCAATTATGGATACTTATATTTAACATTTACTTTAATTTAACATAAAAAATATATCATTTTTATTATAATAAATTTTTCAATCATTTTTCAATATTCCTATATTTTCTTTATTTCCTGTGAAATTTAATGTTTTTAATAAATAATTTTTCTTATAAAATCTCATAAATATTCTATCCATGTGGGATATCTCTTAATAAATCTCAATATGGGATTCTACTTTATGGGAATTATCAGCTTTTAAATTTATCCGTGTTTTAGGTAGTTGTATAAAAGGATATTGGTTTCCTTTTTGTGATATCTATATAAATATACTAATTTGAATTATGATCTTGTTTGTACATCATCAGCATTCCTATCAATTCCTTCAAAAGTTGGTTACATACATCACATGATTATCCAGATGATATATACATTCATCCCCATTTGTCTTGTATATATATAAATGATCTCATTACATGATGTTTATATCTAACATCTTTTTGATCTATTTTCATGGTATTGAAAATCACATTGAAACTGAGATAAAAATCATAAATATGATCTTTATATTTCCTTTTAAATTAATATGATTTATTTTATATGTTTTTATTCTAATTTACCTATCATTTGATTTCCCTTCCTGAGATATAGATATGGTATCCCATATTTCATATATTGATTTGAATATAGCTATTCTATTAAATTATTCATCACAAATGGCACAAAATAGAGAATTCATTTCATAAGAATTATTTATCAATTTTATTTTGGTAACTTCAGTCCATGTGTCTCTACCAGTTTTTGGTATTTCATAAAGATTTTATATAGTAGTCCAAATATCAAAACAAAATATTTGTAAATGAATATTCTTTTTTATTTTTCATTGATACTAATTTGTACTATTAAAATATTGTGTTCTATTGGAAGAATATCTTTCTTATTTATTATCCATAATGAACTAAAATTTATAATTCACATATATAGGATATATTTATAGTAACACTAAAACCACATTTTAAAAGATAAAAAAATATTTCATACCAAATGTTGGTGAGATTGATTAACATAATAAGAAGGTGGAATGAGTTCCCACAAAAAATATCTATTGAAAATTAATGTTAAAATAAAATCTCATTTAATAACATAATCATTATAGTTGATCAAAATACCATATCGATATAAGACTTGTTCTTTTAAAATATATCTTAAATAATGTTTACGTCTCAATTAAAATAATGTTGAAATTATATTTTTCTTTTGAAAACATTTTTCTGCGAATAAATAAATATAAAACATGTTACGATTAACTATCAATGTAATAGTTTATCATATATATTAAAAATAATTTAGCTTTTTATAATAAAATAAAATAAAAGATTAAACAAGAGGTCTGGTCTCATGATGAAACATAAACACATCCACTGGGAAATCAAATACTTCCAATAAGATTATTTTCAGAATCAAAAAAATTCACAACCTGTATTTTGTAGAAAACAACGGCTACATGCTATCTTGGAGAAAAAATCTCTTCCACACTTATATTTTGGTTGTAAAGAAGTACATGCCACACAATAACCTCATCTAATTATATCATCGAAGAAAAAATGTAATTTAAAATGGAGAAAATAAAATAATATCTAGTTATGTATCCGAGATAGTATATTATAGAAAAACAACGTAACAATGCAGTTCACGAAAAACTGAAAGGGAAATAAATAGAACTTGTAAATATTAGTTATTCCCAGTCAGGTATGCTTAGAGTGATTTATATCCATGGATAATATATTTTTAGGAGTATGTTCTTCCCTATTAATTATTTCTCCTAAAATTTAGATCCAGAAAAATTCCAGGAAAATACTATTTAATCTATTTCAGTGTCTCAATTACTCTCTATAATGGATTATTTTCTTATGTGCCATTGATCATCATAATAGATTAATTGTTAATCTAAAAATATATCCGATATTAAATCACAAGAAGACATTGCAATAATTAATAATTAGTTTTAGGTTGATTTATGGAGATAAGATCCTTCCCAATGATATGAAAATATCACATTGGAGAGATATACAATTTTTCTATCACTTATGACTATACCATTACGATTTATTCAATTTATCATTGAATAGAAAGAGATGATGATCCATTTACCTCAATGTTTTATGAAAATAATGGTATAACAATGAAAAAGGAGAATTAGAATCTGATTGTATCTCACACTAGTGGTACTTCAAGATGATGGTGACAAGAGTTTTTCTATGACTCAGAGTCTTACGGTAAAATACCTAGCAGTAGCACATCATTTTAGTAGATCCTTTTGACGTAATAATATTAGAGGTGATATGGATGATGGCGAATCTAGTGGTGGTATATCCTTCTTCACGAAGACTCCTTCTAGGGTCTGACGGTGTCTCACTCTGGCGTTGCCTTAGGCATGTCATAATTTTCATGTTGGCGATATGAAATTGATGTTGCCTCCTATGGAACCATCTTTTAATAAACCAGATTTTTATTATAAAATATATTATCATATAAAATTCTCTCCCAAAACATTCTAATAATGAATAATATAATAATAACTAATTGTGATCATTAAAATAACAATGTTCTAAACATTTTCTTAAAATGTTTATTCAAAAGGCCAATTCTTGATAAGAGGGGACAAGAACAACAAAAACATATCAATTACAATGATAACTCTATGAGTTCAATCATTTTAATGAAAATTATTGATTCTTATTCATATCCAAAACAAATTAATTATTATTCAATTTAATCCTATCAGGATTTCTTATATACTAAAATCAACCTAAAAAATTTAGTCTCACATATCTTATGTTTTCGTAAATTATAATGACAAGGTTTCCCAAACAATTTGGAAAATAAATCCCTCAAAATCATATATTTTATGTTTATATTATTGATAAAATCTACAAGAAATATATTATCACAACATATATTTAATCTAAATATATATATGTGTGTGTGTGTGTGACTGGACAAATATCTCAAATGTAGAGATTATTACCTCAAAAAATCCTATGAATTTGTGTTTGAGGAGTTTTAATCAGTCACAACAGAGTCCTTATTGACTTTTATAGGACACTTTAAAACCTTTATTTAAACATGGAATCAATATTAGTTACGAAAATCAAAATCACTCTATGAGATAAAATGATCTCATGAACATAGTGTTATCCTATTTATCCCCTTAGTTATACACATAGATTGAAATGTATATAAAAATCGTGGTCAATTGAGCCACTACCACCCAAATGATGTTTCATCCTCTAAAGTAATTTGGTATCTATCCCATGATTTTTTCCTAATATCCTGCAAAACAATATAATTCATGTGTCCAGAGAAACCCTCTAGGTGTTTGATGATTAGCTCTAGTCCAATAACTTGTCAAACAAGGAAAGATATATCTAAAGACATCTCATTTATTATCAGGACACAAAATTTTATATTTGATATCATGATACATCTTTTTCATTCACAGGTAAATATACCACTATTGTGACGTAGAAGATTTTTTCATCCCCTATCTCATATACAATGGATCTATCAACTTCCATGGAATAAATGAACACCATGTGTATCATATTCCAATCCCAAAATGGTTTCATTTTCAAACATCCTCTCATTCATATTATATAATTTTGGATGAATCTTATAATTGGCATAGACTCATCCCAATGATAAGTACGAGATCAATGTGGGTGTTTGTAATGCTCCCCCTCAAACATTACTTACACACACCTTTCAGTATTCTAACAATTTTGTAATCGTTTAACCCAAATTTGATGTCAAATCACCAACATGTCACGTCATACTACTAAACCCAAATAACTTCATTTCATTTCTATGGATCATACTATATGTCAATTTCAAATATCTATATGTATTTTACAAAATTCCACTTGGGATGATTTAGATCAATCTTGCAGATGAAATAACATAGATAATTATTCTTTTGATAAACATAAAATATATCTCTAATTATATATTGATTGATAAAATTGAATTCATAAACCCCAAATTAAAACTCATTGTTACGATTATCAGAAGGATAATTATTACGTCATAGTTTACGATAGGAGTAAAAATCTAAATTTTACTAATAATAATGTTTTCTCCAAATATAATGATTAATGAATCATAATACACTGCATACCAAATTATAATAAAGAATAATAATCAATATCATATTCCACATAAAATTGTTATATAACACTATTAATAATTAATTTCATTCATATTTTAATTCAATCATGAAATTGTTCATTGTAATCATAGTCATTGGAATTTTGGGAGGAGAAAATTCCATAAAAAACAAATAGTAGTACTCATCAAACACATAGATAAATAAAATAAAAATTGTTATTCTCTGAAACTTACATGACATAATTGCACCAAAATTCCCTATATTAATTGATATATATTCTTCACATCACATATTCCAAATAAATAACAAATCATATTTCCTGAAGTGGAATGATAAAATATTTGGCATAAAGCTAACATGATCAAACCATATTCATTATTATATCAATGTGTCTATCATGAGTTCAAATTCTATAAAAGATATCCTGATCTCATTAATAAACTCAGCAATGTATTAGATGGAGAATATGTGGTTGATACACTTCATGTAGGCCATGAACAAAGCTTTAGAATTCAAGAGTTTAATGGGTATAATGATATACTGATACAAAATTTGCATAATCCTAAACCTATCATCAGAATATAATCATATTTCAAATGAATATTATTTTATCCAAAACATATATCAGCCTTTGAAAACATTTTCGATCTGCAAAATTGCTCAGAAATCCATGTATTCGTGGAAATGAGAGACCGTTTTTATAGTGTTCTTGTTCAACATTCAGAATATTATAGAAAATACAAAGACTAAAATCCACTTTATAATAAATAACATTAGAGTACCACAAAGGGATGTCATATATCCAAAAACACTTTTATCCATGAGTTAATTGAGAATTATCTTAATCTCTGTCATATCTATGAATGGAATATGTTATATTTGAATTGAGATGGCCCACACAATGAAAAAATATTAATCTAGAAATAAATAAAAATATTTGGAAGTAAATCTTTGAAATACATTGGAAATACATAATGGAAATTGAATAAAATTAGGGGAATGGTGGATAGAGTCCCCATCGGAACCACTATAGGGATATTTTGTACCACCTACATTGAAAATACATATCTTTTACGAGGATCTAGTCATAAACAACATTCCTGGATTTCATAATTATAAAAAAGTATAACTTCTATAACATTTTGAAATTTTTAATTTGTATCTGATAAAAATATGTTTTTTGTGTCTATAATCTAAATTTACATTCCAATGTTCAAATAGAAAATTCTCATCTATAAAATTTAGGCATTCTAGACAAGTACATATCCAGAAAATACAATCATAAATTCAAGTTGAATTTGTGTATCATCTCGTTTCTATCATTTCAGTGTATCGAAAAAAAATTATTATGATAATATAACATATAAATCCAATCCATCACACTCCTAAGAAAATATAAATTAATAGGAATATCATGTGTAAAACAAATAAAATGGCAGGGTTTATAAAATTAGGATTGTACATAACATAGTTTTGGATACATTTACAGTATCATTTGAATCCAAATTAATAGAAAAATACCTGATCCACCACTACCTATCACCCTAGAAGATCAAAATTTAACTAATTATCATGACCACATGGTGTCCACACATACAACTGAGGTCTTATTTTTCCCCATTATATGCATATCCAATAATATATATCACAGAACCATATCAAATTATCAGTTTATTTCCACACATTTGACATGTTATGATATAAAGTATCCCATACTTGAGAAAGTGTCTCCTCCTCCCATAGTTATATCAAATAGAATATTCAACTCTAAAAAATGGAGTTTATGATAATATTTCATTTTAAACAACTGTTTACAACACATAAACACTTCATTAGACGTTCACATTATATCAAATGAATATACAACTCATACAAACTTCTAGAAACACAATGTTGTACAAATAGAAACATGAATAAGACCTGAAGATCTAACTTTCTTTATTCCACTATCAATCATCACCCCCATAAAAATCATTGGAACCTATGTTTTTGAATTCAATGTCCTAGAATGTCAAAATAGTTACTGAAAAATGATAATCTACTTATTTCATGATATAATCTCTTAATTCCCCACAATGAGAGGTAAAATGTGAATTAGATTTTAAATTAATGTTTTTTATAAGAAAACATCCATCATCCCATGGTTGAGATCAATGACTTCTTGTGAACATTTTAGCTTCATTGTAAATGGAATTTACCCCATGAAGAAGATATAATTGGTGGATAATAACACTTTCCTGAAACTTTTTTTAGAAAAAATCCCTCAAATGACTTGGTGTAACACCCCATAACGATAAAGGGTAGAATGAATAAATTATATGACTCTTGTCAACATGGTGCGTCTTCTTTTTTAGAAGCCTACGTGATTAGAACTCCGCAGTTAACAATGCTTGGCATGGTAGAGTGATCATGATGGATGAACTTCTGGAATGTTACCCAGGGCATGTGTGAGTGAGGACAAAGCACATTGGAAACGACATTTTTTGGCCTGTGGGGACTTTCATTAGTCAGATGACCCGTTCAGGCATGTGGGTGGGCCCTGGGGTGGGGAACACGTGTCCGTGTGGCAACTGGTGGTACCTGGCACGTCAGGACATGGAGACCATGTAAAGGGAGGGTTTTTATGATGTCATAAGGATCCAATTGTCACATTTGGTATCCGAGGTGGTACCCATCCTAAATTGCAGTGAACTGCTTGGGTTGAGGAATAGGGCCCACATAGAAGATGTTGTTCTCTAAGGGGGTGGGGGTGAATGTAACACCACATAATGATAAAGGATTGAATGACTAAATGATATGAATACTGTTATCATGGTGCACCTTTTTTTTTGAGAGACTACATGAATAGAACTCTGAAGTTAATTGTTTTTTCATCGAGTAGTGATCAAGATGGGTGACGTTCTAGAAATGTCTTGGAGTAGTGATCATGATGGGTGACCTTCTAGAAGTTATCCCAGGGTGTGTGTGAGTGATGAAAAAGCGCATTGGAATTGACTGCTGTCATCCTATGGGGACTTTCATTAGTTAGATGACCTCTTCAAAAATGTGGGTGGGCCCTAGGGTGGGAAACACATGTCTGCGGGGCAACTGGTGGTACCTGGCAGGTCCAGACCCACGGTCCATGTAAAGATGGGGTGTCTATGCTATCACCGGGCCACAATCGTCACATAAGGAGCTCCTAGAGGCATTATATCGATAGGATTAATCTTCCAATAATATTTGTTATCCACTATATTTTTGATCCTTTTAACATCCAATACCCAATCCATTATATCCTATGGTCTTTGGGTTCCTATAACATATCATAATGTTAGAGTTGGAATCCTTCATCATAATCATGAACAGTCTTACAACCCAAATTTTTTCCACAACAATAAATGTGAAGAACCCAAAATTGTATCATATCAAGTGGTTATATTGATTTAACTAGTAGAGAAACCAAGTGAGATTTTTGAGATTCATCTTATAACATAATATCTACTCAAATGTACATGTAAAAAATATTTGAGGCATGTGAAAATAAATTCATGGAGAAACCTTATGAAATTCCCACAACAAAAACAAGATGATTTTTAATAGATTACAAGCACAAAAAAGGATCTACTACAATGTGAAATCAATAAGGATTTCCAAAAAAATAATTAATTACAATTTAAAAACGACCCAAGAACATATTCAATACCCTGATCCCAGAATTTCTATTACATTCACATATACACTCTTGTATCTATAAAATTAATACTCAAATTATATTGGTTATCCACTATGTTCGAGATCCTTTTAATATCCAATACCCAATCCATTATATCCTAGGGTCTTTGGGTTCTCACACAATATTAGAATGAAATAGTTGGTATCCCTGAGTATAATCATCTACACTCTTACCTCCGTAATTTGTTTCCACTACAATGAATATAATGAACCAAAAATAGTATTATCTCAAGTGGTTATATAGATTTAACCAATAGAGAAACCAAGTGAGATTTATAAGATTCATCTTCCTACATAATAGCTGCTCAAATGTACTAGTAATAAATCTTTGAGGAATGAAAAATTATATTCAAGAAGAAACTTTATGAACTTCCAATATCAAAAACAAGTTGATTGTGAATTTATTATAGACAGAAAAGGGACTACTACATTGTTTAAACTATTAGGATGCCCACAAAAATAGTTTATTGAAAATTCAAAACTACCCATGGGAATATTAGATACCTCATTACATGAATATCAATTATATCCACATATACACTCATGTATATAATACCCTAGATTAAATAATAGATTTTAGGATAAATGCAGAAAATCTGTTATCAAAATTTCAAAGCATATTCAATTTATTTTGGATCTATCTAGTGAATGAAACATTAATATGGAATTTTGTCTTGCATAAATAGTCATGGTTTTTTAATACATAATAGATTTCTTATTTTAAAATTCCCATACCAATTGTGTCTCCTTATGAAAATTCACCGCGTCCTCCCATCAAATATAACAATTTTTTTTTCAAATTTATGGAATTTCATAGCCACTTTATACAATAATATCTACGAACATATATAGATCCACCACAAATGAAAAAAATCTCTATTATACACTATAAAACTATTGTGAAGTGAGAATACAATAGTTATTGAACTACATTATTTGATACATTTTTTAACATGCTTACACTAACCACCAATTACAATTTGGGATTCAACCAAACCACAATATAAGCATCCTTAATTTAATATGATATTGAATATTAATGAGGTACAAGAGGAACACATGGGTATAAATCTCACTTAGTTATGGGTATATGTTACTGTTAAATAATGGTTAAAATGATAATTTAATGATCTAGTAATTGATAAATAAAAAATTATCAAATTACATGTAGGATTATATAAATACTCCTACATGCAGTATAAATTTTGTATTTAAAATTAATGAATCAAAATTAATCAAATAGATTTAGGGGATCAGATAATTCTACAAAACAATATATCAAGTAAAAATCCATTCATATTTATATCATGAAATTATTCAAATCCTACTAAACTAGATCAGCCGTCAACCTCAAAATTCAACCACTTTATTGGATCCATGACCATGAAAACTACAATCAAAATGAATGGCCCATGTAGGGTATAATTTGATGACTCAAAAGGAAAAATGAAAAACCCATTAAAATAGTCAATATTATATCTATTTTTTTCAATGATAGTAATTATTGAATGTATAATAAAAAATTAACATCACATGCAAAAACACATATTTTATTCAACATATATCATCTCATCCTACTTGAACTCAATGCCAGATATCCCATCAACCATCTTCATGAAATAATTAACTTTATAGGATATTCCAAAAATGTATCTGACACATCCCAATTGTTGTGATAGTCTAATAAATTAGATGGTGGAATCAATGATAAAATCTTATATCGAAAAACAATTAAAAGAACATTTTCAAACATCTTATGAAGTCAATGACTTCCTACCATAGAATCTATAATGATTTACGATATGGGTTGTGGTCCAAATAAAAATTAACAACTAGATCTTAGAACCAATCATAATTCATTATGATAATAAATAAAGGGTGAGAATCCTGGATAATATACACCCTATTTGTAATTCATGGTTTACCATAATAGAAAATATCCCATTCCAACAATGATCAAGGTCCAATTTATGTATACACCAATATATTGAATCCAACCACCAATTCAATAAAAAATCAATGAATCATAAGTTATAACATTCAATAAACGTTATATAAGATCGTATAAAAACTAAAATCTCATTTATTTTATCTATATAATGATATTATAATTGATCTAGAATGAATAATAACCCACTAAATTGGAAATTTTTATTAGACACTTCTTTGGGCATCGAACATTGGTGTTGGAAGCGATGAGATAATCAAAAAATCACAATATAGGGCATAAAAACACTAGAAATTAAAAATATTGGGAGGGAGAAAGAGTTGTATATATATAATAATAATGGGAGAAAGGAAAATATTTTTAATAATATCAGATAATGTATATGAACATAGTAATCACCAATCAATGCCACTAGATAGATAATGGCAACTAGGCAATGGTATTTTTTCATTGGTATCCTACTTGAGGAGAAGTGGTGACCAATTCAAATGTTGTTTTCCTCAATCACTAGCCAATGATCTCCATAGGTGGGACAATGGATTTTGGTAAAATCACCAATTCATAAATAACTCTACTGATGGTCGATGAGACTTTTATATCTTCAAAAGTAAGAAGACAACCATCATCCCTTACTCATTCAAATTTAGGTATCCGAAAAACCAATAACCACCCTATAAACATGTAATAACCAGACTATGAGAAATATAAAAGATGAAAATTAGTTCCACTAAAACATGAGGTGTCACATAAATGTTGAGATGCTACAAAAATATTTAATTCAAATTAATTTATCTATAAATTTTCATAATAGATCTCAATTAAGAGCCTATAATCCTCTAAATACAAGAACAATTGTTTAGTTGATTTTAATATAATATAAAATTATTATAATTTTATTGATAAAACATTCATCTAATATGTGACTTTTGAAAATTAATAGAAATTAATTATTGAAATTAATTTAATTCAATTTGAATATGATGATATATAAATTTGTTAAGAATACTAATTCTTTGAATATTGTTTGATAATTTCATAAAATTCATTTATAAAATATTATTATATTATATTGAACATATAATTTTTTTTAATTATAATAAATTTTTATGGATGAATGGGAATCCATTCCTCATATTCATCGATGATATATTATAATAAAATAAGATAAATAAAACCATCAAGAGCTTCAAACAAAAAAATAAATAAAAAAAATAAATTTATAAAAGGGGGAACGTACTTGACTGTGAAAGGTAAAGTATTAAAAAATTAAAAACATTATTATTAAAAATAGTAGTAAAGATATAACAAATTTAATTTGTAATGATGGATATAAAAATAATAAATTTAAATATTTATTAAACATCCACAATAGTATGATAAAAGATAATTCATTATATAGTAATGAAGATTATATAAAATATAAATATTGATATATAGAGTGTTTGTTTATATAATAATGTTTCACAACCAATAAAAAAATTAACATTTTGAATAAAAAAATCATAATTAATATTTAATAAAATATATAATAAATTTAATATTTTTACGGTGTTTTTTCATTTTTCAAACAGATATATGTTTCAAATTTACATGTCACTAAGATAGAAAAATGAGGGAATTACCCCATTTTAAACATAGCATAAGGAAAAAGGGATGCATTAAGTGTCAATAAAACTAAATTGACGATGATGAATTTTTTACAAAAGTTATGGTTGATATTAATATTGTTGTTGAGGTTAGAGAAATATCATTAAAAACTATTTATATTATCATAGTTTTTTATTTGAAACTAATTAACTATCATAACATTCAATAAAATCTAAATATCACTAGTAAATAATTATAAATTTTAATATAATAATTATATCACATTAAAAATAATAATGTGGCAGTATTTTTCTAAATATATAATGAAATTTTAATGTTATTTTTATAAAAATTAATAGACAAAAAAACAATTATTAATTTATTTCGTAATATGTAAATAATAAACCAATATATATATTTCATAAATATAGGTTATAGTGTTTATCATTAAAATATATAATTAAATTGAATCTCTCACTGATCAAAATCATTAGTCCTATATTCATAGATATAACATTTAATATTGAAGAAAATATATATTTAAGAGAAATTATTATTATTATTTATTCTATGTAATAAAATCAATGTTTAGTTATGTAAATGATCTTTTCAAAATGGATAACAAGTTTAAGGGGTAAAGAGATCTCATTATGAGATATATATTATTATTCATAATAAAATGTAAATTATTTTTTAGAATTGGGGGTGGTTATAGATGGTGTGATTTTCGTAGATATTATGTTAAAAAATTCTATTACAATATTATAGAATTTTTCTTCAAAAACAAAAATGATAAAAATTCAATTGTTGATGATTATTTTAATTCAACCATAATTTAATATAGAATGATATTTTATACTAAATTATCTATTGTCATGGTAGTTTCACTAAAATTATAAATACTATAACAATTTTTTATTGTGCGTCAATATTATTGTGAAATAATATACGTATGATGATTAAAATAATTTGATAATATTAATTTAGTGTTCAAAAACTAATTTTTATTGATGATTTAAATGTTTATGCTATAAAATATCATATAACTATAATGTTACTTTTTTTTATTTTGGAAATAATATATATCATTTGATTCATCCAAAATTTATAGTAACAATAATAATGGATTTTGGTCAATATAAGTTAAATTATCTTTAATAACTATTTCCGAATTATAGATATTTCATGATAATTTATACCCAACATTTTAGACATTTTATCACATAAAACATAAAAAATGACTTTCCAATGTGTATCCCAATAATATATTGATATGATGATTTTAAAATTTAAATTTTGAAAAATTCGAATTGAAAATATTTATCCAAAGAAAAATGGAATTATATAAGAATAAGGAGATTTGGGAAAAATGAAATAGTCTATGAAAATGAATTCATTTTGATTCATATGGCCTTATGATATGTTAATATTAATGTGGAGATACTTATTTTAGTTTAAATATTTTTAATTTTATATGAATGAATGTTATGATGATAATCAAATTGAAAAAATATGTAATAACGCGTTTCAGACTTTTTAAATTAAAACTGTGAATATTATATTCGTCTGAGATAATAATTCAATGATTATTTACAATAAATCAAAATATATTTTTTCATTGAAAATTTGAAATAATAAAATATTTTTCTATTTTTTAATATTGTAAATAATATCTTATTCTCATTTTATAATTTTCAGATCTTATGGATATGAATTAATTTTATTATATTTTTTATATAACATAGATATCGTTTGAGATATAGGATTTTTCAACCAATTTAAATCTTAAAATGAAATTTACTAAGGGTTGATTCATATATAACTCCATATTTATTGTTTATTTAAAAAATACCTAGTAAATTACCATAAATTATTTGTTATTCACTAAAAGATAAATGATTAATTATTATGTAGAAGATGAATATTATCTAACATATAAAAAATTTTATAAAAAATTGAATTCCAATTATACAAAACATGTTTATAAAAAAAATAAAAAAATGTATTTTAAATAAATATAATAATTAGAAACAAATATACATAAAATTCAAAAAATATTTCAAAATTTTACTTAAGGATTTATCAATCATGTTCTTAAAAAATTTTAAATATCAATTGTGGTGTGAATAAAATTAAATAGCTAATAATATTCATGAAAATTAAAATAAATGTTATAAAAATGTTTTCTAAATATGAATAATTCACTTTAAAAAACAGATCATTGTTATAACATTTTTGAAACGAGGGAAACATTGAGATGGAATCTGAATCTAGATATGGTAAAAAGAAACATTTTCTATATTTTGTGTCTTCTATTATGCATCATATTCCCACATTAGAGGGATCTTTTTTCAACCGTTACTCTTGAACAGATAATTACAAAAAAAATAATTTTGAAATTAAATCACTCTCAAAAGAAATATTACATATTTCATCCAAAATACAAATATACATGGATTTGACACTAATCATGTGTTTATAAGAATGTCACCATTAATCATTACTATTTCAATGGATAAAAGGTCTCAGTCATGGTTAATCCAAGATAGAATTTCTACCGAATTATGTTTAACGAGCATGGAAACTTCATATATATATGATTAAATACCAATTCCTAAAATATATTTATTAACTATTAATGTATCTTTGGTAGATTTAATCTTATAAGTCACATAATAGGACATCCAAAATTATGGTATGTGTCTGACTAAATCCAATTATTTTTTAAATAAAACACTGAACTTTATTACCTATTTTTATTCATTATATTGTGGTCATATTCTTCTATTACATATGAAAATATCTATTTAAATTGAGTGTTCTGTCTTTTTTCACATTACAACCAAAGAAAGAAATCATTACTAGGATTAGAATAATTTCTCTTTGGAATTTTTTAAATAATCATATCATTTTTTATTTCTATATGTAAAAATATATATATTTTATTCCTCCTTCAAGAACATAATTTGACATAAACAATGACTTCACAAACCCTTATTAGATTGGTTCATAAAATATGAAATCATAATTTAAAATTATCATGATGTAACCCATAGAGCATAAAAATGTTACAATAAACTAAAATGATTAAAAATAATTCCATAACATTGATCATGTGGCAGTGTGTAGATAACCTAGTATGGAAGTATACTTTAGGTAAAAACTTTTCCAGAAAATTGTTCATGAAATCATTAATTCAGTATCACTATATGTCAGGTTTATATAATTTACCCTATGAGTTTACAATTTAATGAACTAAATTGGATGAATCCATCTTCCAAATTTTTTTAGTTATCTAGTGTAATAATCGAATATATAGATATCATTATTTATGGATTTTATGTGGAACCCCTTTTATTTTATAAAAAAACTATTCTTATCAAATATATATATATATATATATATATATTACACCGTATTAATAATTATTAATATATGTTGTTGGGATTTTATAAAAATAGACCCATTGAAATAACTCCAAAATTAATTTTCATCCATTTATTTCATTTACCTAAAAACATACATGAATGATATAAATAAATGACCATAACACATATGAATTATCATACATATAAAGGGTTTAAAGCACAAATTATGGATGCCCAATTTTTTATTTCATAGCTGATCATGAAATCTCATGGTCTCCTATATCGTTTTTCAGTTATATTTTATCATTATTTAATTGATATTATTCATATCCTTCCAAAAATTAATCCAGTATAAATAATATTAATATTCTCATATCCTCTTCTATTTACATTATAACATCCATAAGGTTGTTCTCATGACCATGAAACATGATAATTTTAACTATATATGGGTTTATATATTACTCAACCCATGAACGAATAATAACATTCAAGTGATAAAAATAATTACATCATGTTAAATATGCTTCAATTTTCTGCTCAAAAAATTCAGTTGAGCGATCCTTTGTAAAAAAATTGACCATGTGACTCTAGGGGTTTGTGAAACCATGGAAAACATAAAAGATAATGTTAATTTTTTTTCTTTTACCATGTTATTAAAGTAAAATATTTAATAAACATTGTAAAACAATTCTACTCAAATTCCTCATTAGGTATCACATAAGAAATCATGTTATCCTTACATTGACCAAATAGATTCAAAAGTTTACTCTTTGTTTCTATAATTATATCTATGATAATCACTTTGGGCGAGTATAGATACATCCTATGAGATTAATTTTAAACTTTTCTTCCATCTAATATAGAACAATATGTGAACCTGATTTCTAATTATATAATATATATTAACACTTATCTAAAAAATGTTCAAATGGACTACACAACCACCCACTAGGACTTTATAATCTACTAGTTCCTTATCCCAATGTTATGATAATATTATTGTTAAAAAATCAGACATAAATCATTTTGTTGATTCCATCATTATCACTATGTATTTTGATCTAAATATTATAAAAAAATCCAGCTTTTTTGAGATATTCCATGCATTTAAAGCTAGTAGATTTATGATTATATTCTTTCTTCACCCTAGGACATAAGAATAATATTGGTCATGTCCATCCATATTTTAGAAATAAAATATAAAACACTTTAAAAATCTTGAGATCTAAATTTAATTTCAAATATACCTTTCTACTTTTTCCATCACAGTAGATTCCATCATTTATAGTTTTTGGTACATGAATCAATATTCTTTATATACCAATCATTCAAGAAGGATAATGGTTTTTTGTGGTTACAAAGTAATATTCATTGGTAAGAATCTTACTCTCATGTTTTTAAATGGGTGAAATTACCATGAAGAATTTTTTTTATCAATATATTTTCATTTCCAATTGACAAAAAGCATAGTATTTGATAATGGTGTATAAGTCAATAAATATATCCCCAACTTTAATTTAAATTTTCTAGTGGTTTTAAAATTTCAATACTCTAAAATTCTATATATGATCTAATTCATAGATACAAAAAATAATTATATAATATGTAGTTAAGAACAAGTGTGTGAGATATACAACATATTAATCCATCTAACACTTCTTTTTTAAAATATTCTCATATTTCTCTTTTTTATGAATAGTAAACAACTATTGATAGGATATCATTATAGGATTCAGATAAACAACCTAGGT